>CAWUFW010002876.1:1200000-1800000 GCA_963921515.1 Calotriton arnoldi | reverse complement strand
GATGTGTTTGTTGTTGTGTGACCAGGAATCATCCATGCAGTTTGGCTTTGGCAGCTTTTACCCTGACTACACTTCCCTTTTGGGTGATGGTGCTTTGGGCCCCATTGCCACACTGTTCAAAATGTGCATCAGCTATGGACCCCACACCTACCTTTTGGTCACTGTGTTGATGGGGCTTTGGGCCCCATTGCCACACTGTTCAAAATGTGCATCAGCTATGGACCCCACACTTCCCTTTTGGTCACTGTGGTGATGGGGCTTTGGGCCCCATTGCCACACTGTTCAAAAGGGGCACCATCTATGGACCCCACACTTCCCTTTTGGTCACTGTGGTGATGGGGCTTTGGGCCCCATTGCCACACTGTTCAAAAGGTGCATCAGCTATGGACCCCACACTTCCTTTTGGTCACTGTGGTGATGGGGCTTTGGGCCCCATTGCCACACTGTTCAAAAGGTGCATCAGCTATGGACCCCACACCTACCTTTTGGTCACTGTGGTGATGGGGCTTTGGGCCCCATTGCCACACTGTTCAAAAGGTGCATCAGCTATGGACCCCACACCTACCTTTTGGTCGCTGTGTTGATGGGGTGTTCAACCCCATTGCCACAGTGGCCATGGTCGGCTTGCATTGTGGAAGCCACACACATTTATGTGTGACACATGTGCTAGGGGGTCACATTGTATGTTCAATGTCATGTTCAGTGTTGTAGGCATTTGTCACAGACTACACACGCTTGTCATGGTGTTGGGGGGATGTCATTTTCAGACATTCCTTATGTGGGAGTATGCTGGTTGTGTCATGCATTACCCGCCCTATGAGTAGGGGTGGAGGTAGTGGCAGGCATCCAGCCCCCCCTGAGTAGGGGTGGTGGTAGTGGTAGGCATCCATCCCCCTAAGGGTGGGGATGGTAGTAGTGACAGGCATCCAGCCCCCCCTGAGTGGGGTGGTGGTAGTAGCAGGCATCAATCCCCCTAAGGGTGGGGATGGTAGTAGTGATGGGCATCCAGCCCCCTATGAGTGGGGATGGTAGTAGTGATGGGCATCCAGCCCCTATGAGTGGGGATGGTAGTAGTGATGGGCATCCAGCCCCCTATGAGTAGGGGTGGTGGTAGTGGTAGGCATCCAGGCCCCCTGAGTAGGGGTGGTGGTAGTGGCAGGCATCTAGCCCCCTGAGTAGGGGTGGTGGTAGTGGTAGGCATCCATCCCCCTAAGGGTGGGGATGGTAGTAGTGACAGGCATCCAGCCCCCCCTGAGTGGGGTGGTGGTAGTGGCAGGCATCCATCCCCCTAAGGGTGGGGATGGTAGTAGTGACAGGCATCCAGCCCCCCCCTGAGTGGGGTGGTGGTAGTGGCAGGCATCCAGCCCCCCCTGAGTAGGGTGGTGGTAGTGGCAGGCATCCAGTCCCCCTGAGTAGGGGTGGTGGTAGTGGTAGGCATCCATCCCCTAAGGGTGGGGATGGTAGTAGTGACAGGCATCCAGCCCCCCTGAGTGGGGTGGTGGTAGTGGCAGGCATCCATCCCCTAAGGGTGGGGATGGTAGTAGTGATGGGCATCCAGGCCCCTATGAGTGGGGATGGTAGTAGTGATGGGCATCCAGCCCCTTATGAGTGGGGATGGTAGTAGTGATGGGCATCCAGCCCCCTGAGTAGGGGTGGTGGTAGTGGCAGGCATCCAGCCCCCTGAGTAGGGGTGGTGGTAGTGGTAGGCATCCATCCCCCTAAGGGTGGGGATGGTAGTAGTGACAGGCATCCAGCCCCCCTGAGTGGGGTGGTGGTAGTGGCAGGCATCTATCCCCTAAGGGTGGGGATGGTAGTAGTGACAGGCATCCAGCCCCCCCTGAATGGGGTGGTGGTAGTGGCAGGCATCCAGCCCCCCCTGAGTAGGGGTGGTGTTAGTGGCAGGCATCCAGCCCCCCTGAGTAGGGGTGGTGGTAGTGGTAGGCATCCATCCCCTAAGGGTGGGGATGGTAGTAGTGACAGGCATCCAGCCCCCTGAGTGGGGTGGTGGTAGTGGCAGGCATCCATCCCCTAAGGGTGGGGATGGTAGTAGTGACAGGCATCCAGCCCCCTGAGTGGGGTGGTGGTAGTGGCAGGCATCCAGCCCCCCCTGAGTAGGGGTGGTGGTAGTGGCAGGCATCCAGCCCCCCCTGAGTAGGGGTGGTGGTAGTGGTGGGCATCCATCCCCCTAAGGGTGGGGATGGTAGTGTTGACAGGCATCCAGCCCCTTATGAGTGGGGATGGTAGTAGTGATGGGCATCCAGCCCCCTATGAGTGGGGATGGTAGTAGTGATGGGCATCCAGCCCCCTATGAGTGGGGATGGTAGTAGTGATGGGCATCCAGCCCCCTATGAGTAGGGGTGGTGGTAGGCATCCAGGCCCCCCTGCGTATGGGTGGTGGTAGTGGCAGACATCCAGCCCCCCCTGAGTAGGGGTGGTGGTAGTGGTAGGCATCCAGGCCCCCCTGAGTAGGGGTGATGGTTGTGGTAGGCATCCATCCCCTAAGGGTGGGGATGGTAGTAGTGACAGGCATCCAGCCCCCTGAGTGGGGTGGTGGTATGCAGGCATCCATCCCCTAAGGGTGGGGATGGTAGTAGTGACAGGCATCAAGCCCCCTGAGTGGGGTGGTGGTAGTGGCAGGCATCCAGCCCCCTAAGGGTGGGGATGGTAGTAGTGACAGGCATCCAGCCCCCCCTGAGTGGGGTGGTGGTAGTGGCAGGCATCCATCCCCCTAAGGGTGGGGATGGTAGTAGTGATTGGCATCCAGCCCCCTATGAGTGGGGATGGTAGTAGTGATGGGCATCCAGCCCCCCTGAGTAGGGGTGGTGGTAGTGGCAGGCATCCAGCCCCCCCTGAGTGGGGGTGGTGGTAGTGGTAGGCATCCATCCCCCTAAGGGTGGGGATGGTAGTAGTGACAGGCATCCAGCCCCCCCTGAGTGGGGTGGTGGTAGTGGCAGGCATCCATTCCCTTAAGGGTGGGGATGGTAGTAGTGACAGGCATCCAGCCCCCCCTGAGTGGGGTGGTGGTAGTGGCAGGCATCCAGGCCCCCTGAGTAGGGGTGGTGGTAGTGGCAGGCATCCAGCCCCCCTTAGTAGGGGTGGTGGTAGTGGTAGGCATCCATCCCCTAAGGGTGGGGATGGTAGTAGTGACAGGCATCCAGCCCCCTGAGTGGGGTGGTGGTAGTGGCAGGCATCCATCCCCTAAGGGTGGGGATGGTAGTAGTGACAGGCATCCAGCCCCCTGAGTGGGGTGGTGGTAGTGGCAGGCATCCAGCCCCCCCTGAGTAGGGGTGGTGGTAGTGGCAGGCATCCAGCCCCCCCCTGAGTGGGGTGGTGGTAGTGGCAGGCATCCAGCCCCCCCTGAGTAGGGTGGTGGTAGTGGCAGGCATCCAGTCCCCCCTGAGTAGGGGTGGTGGTAGTGGTAGGCATCCATCCCCCTAAGGGTGGGGATGGTAGTAGTGACAGGCATCCAGCCCCCCCTGAGTGGGGTGGTGGTAGTGGCAGGCATCCATCCCCCTAAGGGTGGGGATGGTAGTAGTGATGGGCATCCAGGCCCCTATGAGTGGGGATGGTAGTAGTGATGGGCATCCAGCCCCTTATGAGTGGGGATGGTAGTAGTGATGGGCATCCAGCCCCCCTGAGTAGGGGTGGTGGTAGTGGCAGGCATCCAGCCCCCCCTGAGTAGGGGTGGTGGTAGTGGTAGGCATCCATCCCCCTAAGGGTGGGGATGGTAGTAGTGACAGGCATCCAGCCCCCCCTGAGTGGGGTGGTGGTAGTGGCAGGCATCTATCCCCCTAAGGGTGGGGATGGTAGTAGTGACAGGCATCCAGCCCCCCCTGAATGGGGTGGTGGTAGTGGCAGGCATCCAGCCCCCCCTGAGTAGGGGTGGTGTTAGTGGCAGGCATCCAGCCCCCCCTGAGTAGGGGTGGTGGTAGTGGTAGGCATCCATCCCCCTAAGGGTGGGGATGGTAGTAGTGACAGGCATCCAGCCCCCCCTGAGTGGGGTGGTGGTAGTGGCAGGCATCCATCCCCCTAAGGGTGGGGATGGTAGTAGTGACAGGCATCCAGCCCCCTGAGTGGGGTGGTGGTAGTGGCAGGCATCCAGCCCCCCTGAGTAGGGGTGGTGGTAGTGGCAGGCATCCAGCCCCCTGAGTAGGGGTGGTGGTAGTGGTGGGCATCCATCCCCCTAAGGGTGGGGATGGTAGTGTTGACAGGCATCCAGCCCCTTATGAGTGGGGATGGTAGTAGTGATGGGCATCCAGCCCCTATGAGTGGGGATGGTAGTAGTGATGGGCATCCAGCCCCCTATGAGTGGGGATGGTAGTAGTGATGGGCATCCAGCCCCCTATGAGTAGGGGTGGTGGTAGGCATCCAGGCCCCCCTGAGTATGGGTGGTGGTAGTGGCAGACATCCAGCCCCCCCTGAGTAGGGGTGGTGGTAGTGGTAGGCATCCAGGCCCCCATGAGTAGGGGTGATGGTTGTGGTAGGCATCCATCCCCTAAGGGTGGGGATGGTAGTAGTGACAGGCATCCAGCCCCCCTGAGTGGGGTGGTGGTATGCAGGCATCCATCCCCCTAAGGGTGGGGATGGTAGTAGTGACAGGCATCAAGCCCCCCCTGAGTGGGGTGGTGGTAGTGGCAGGCATCCAGCCCCCTAAGGGTGGGGATGGTAGTAGTGACAGGCATCCAGCCCCCCCTGAGTGGGGTGGTGGTAGTGGCAGGCATCCATCCCCCTAAGGGTGGGGATGGTAGTAGTGATTGGCATCCAGCCCCCTATGAGTGGGGATGGTAGTAGTGATGGGCATCCAGCCCCCCTGAGTAGGGGTGGTGGTAGTGGCAGGCATCCAGCCCCCTGAGTGGGGGTGGTGGTAGTGGTAGGCATCCATCCCCTAAGGGTGGGGATGGTAGTAGTGACAGGCATCCAGCCCCCTGAGTGGGGTGGTGGTAGTGGCAGGCATCCATTCCCTTAAGGGTGGGGATGGTAGTAGTGACAGGCATCCAGCCCCCTGAGTGGGGTGGTGGTAGTGGCAGGCATCCAGCCCCCCCTGAGTAGGGGTGGTGGTAGTGGCAGGCATCCAGCCCCCCCCTTAGTAGGGGTGGTGGTAGTGGTAGGCATCCATCCCCCTAAGGGTGGGGATGGTAGTAGTGACAGGCATCCAGCCCCCCCTGAGTGGGGTGGTGGTAGTGGCAGGCATCCATCCCCCTAAGGGTGGGGATGGTAGTAGTGACAGGCATCCAGCCCCCCCTGAGTGGGGTGGTGGTAGTGGCAGGCATCCAGCCCCCCTGAGTAGGGGTGGTGGTAGTGGCAGGCATCCAGCCCCCCCTGAGTAGGGGTGGTGGTAGTGGTGGGCATCCATCCCCCTAAGGGTGGGGATGGTAGTAGTGACAGGCATCCAGCCCCCTATGAGTGGGGATGGTAGTAGTGATGGGCATCCAGCCCCCTATGAGTGGGGATGGAAGTAGTGATGGGCATCCAGCCCCCTATGAGTGGGGATGGTAGTAGTGATGGGCATCCAGCCCCCTATGAGTAGGGGTGGTGGTAGTGGTAGGCATCCAGGCCCCCCTGAGTATGGGTGGTGGTAGTGGCAGGCATCCAGCCCCCTCTGAGTAGGGGTGGTGGTAGTGGTAGGCATCTATCCCCCTAAGGGTGGGGATGGTAGTAGTGACAGGCATCCAGCCCCCCCTGAGTGGGGTGGTGGTAGTGGCAGGCATCCATCCCCCTAAGGGTGGGGATGGTAGTAGTGACAGGCATCCAGCCCCCCCTGAGTGGGGTGGTGGTAGTGGCAGGCATCCAGCCCCCTAAGGGTGGGGATGGTAGTAGTGATGGGCATCCAGCCCCCTATGAGTGGGGATGGTAGTAGTGATGGGCATCCAGCCCCCTATGAGTAGGGGTGGTGGTAGTGGTAGGCATCCAGCCCCCCCTGAGTGGGGTGGTGGTAGTGGCAGGCATCCAGCCCCCCCTGAGTAGGGGTGGTGGTAGTGGCAGGCATCCAGCCCCCTGAGTAGGGGTGGTGGTAATGGTAGGCATCCAGGCCCCCTGAGTAGGGGTGGTGGTAGTGGTAGGCATCCAGCCCCCCTGAGTAGGGGTGGTGGTAGGGTGGTGTTGGTGGTAGGCATCCATCCCCTATGGGTGTGTATGGCATTGGTGATGGCCATCCCACCCCTATGGTTCTGCTGTTGCTAGTGTACGTCATTTGTGCATCCCTATGTGTGTGTGACATATTTCGGGTATGTGTCGTTTGTTTGTATTGTTGGTGTTTGACTTACCCTCTGCGCCGTACGCGTCCGTGCCGGTCCCGGTAATAGATGTAGAGTATAGGTAGGACCTGCGCAATGGGATTCATGCTTGGATCGTCTCGTTCGGGTTTCTCGTGTCTTCGAGTCGTACTCGTAGCAGGCTTGTTCGTCTCGTAGCCGTGGATCGTCTTGTGGCGCGATACGGAGCTTATGTACGGCTCGCCCGGATGCTCAAACGTCCCGGACGTAGCGACGGGTTCGGCGCGTACGGAGTGCGCATCGTACTCGTCCGGCCGGAAGGTGCTGTGTATTTGCTTCCGTACGACTTGATTCGGCGTTTACGGATCCGGCTCGGGCGGGGATCAGGAGCTGGATTGGGTAAGTACGGCTCGCTCGGAAACTGGGTTGTTATACGCATCGTACTTGTTCGTCCGGACGAATGTTCGAATCGGTCGGGAAACACGCAATCGGCTGGTTTTTTTTCCGGACGAATACTGTTAGGTGCGCTTCCGGCCGAGATCGGAATCGACCCCTAAATGGGGAATCCAAAACTAATAACGCAGTCGAAGGATGGCATAATGCCTTCCTTCAATCAACAGGCAGAACCAAGCCAACACTAGAAAAATTTATATCATGCCTACAAAAAGAACAGAGTTATCAAGAGTTCCGAATGGAACAATCCATAACTCAATTAACTCCAAAAACATCAAAACAAACTAAACAAATGCATAAATATCTAGAACAACAAGTAAAATTGTACCCTAGTACAAAAGGCCTGGAATATCTAAACATAATAGCCAAAACTCTTCTTTAAAACATTAATACAAATAAATTACAAATTACTCATCTTTCAAACATACCATAGAAATAAAATGTATTTATTTTATCACAAAAATAATTACTGTGATTCCGATTCGGGCCGGAAAACATACCGACCGACTCGGAGCCGGAATTTATTCCGACCGACACGTACCGGTGCAGGCCGACCCGCAAAGTACGATGAGAAGCGTGCAAAATCCGACCGACTCGTACGGAACACAAGCCGAACGACCGAGCCGCGCGGAAAACAGCTATCCGGCCGGAAAACCACGCGAATCGAACCGACCGACACGCACCAGGAATGAACCCGAACGAAACGTACCCGCGAACTCCTACCCGCCAAGTACGATGCAACGTTGGAAAACACGCCCGAGTCGCATGGAGCCCAAGCCGTACGACCGACACGCATACAAAACTGCGAGCAGAAGCAACCCAATACACTGCGACCGACGCGTACGCAGCATAGAAAACAGCACAAACACAGCGTGAACGACTCGGAGAAGCACGTACGAGACAACTGTAGGGTCCGACTCGGTCACAAGAACGTCTCCTACATGCACAAAAGTACAAAGGGAAAAACACACAAAAAAAAGGCCAAACAAGCAATTACAAAGCCAATAAATACTGGGGGGGGACAGGGAACAAAGACACACCCACAACTCCACCCATATAAAGGACACAAATCCCTACCATGATCCTTTGCAAATTCAAATTACCTGCCAGCACTCAACAGACAGCAACCACACACCCACCCACAGCTCATCCATCACACAAGCCACACACTATCAGCACCTCAACAAATAGCACCCTCACATACACCCAGCTAAACACACACTCACACACCCTCACCTGCACACCAACACACACATCACTCACCATCACCACCCATCACCATGCCCCCAAAGAAGAATCATAAGTTCCTAGATAGTGAATTGGAAGTCCTGGTAGATGAGATCCTCAGGGTAGAGCCACAGCTGTTTGGTACACTGGTCCAACATACACCCATGTCGCAGAAAACCAAGATGTGGGAGAGGATTGTCAACAGGGTGAACGCACAATCACCATGTTTGCGCACAAAGGAGACATCCAGAACAGGTGGTATGACGTGCGCAGGAGGGTCAGGGAGCTGTTGAAGAAGGACTACCTCTTGAGCCAACACACCGGCAGTGGCCCTCCTGCCAAACCAGTATACCTCAGGCCCTGGGAGGAGAAGGTGCGGGCCATCCTACCACCAGTGACCGTATATGGACTAGAATACATCCCAGAGCCTGGTGAGTACATAACAAATGTACACAATATTGTGCGACAATACACACACATCACTGTCAAGGGGAGAGTCAAACCATGCACCCTTAGCAAATACACACAAACCAGAACAGAATCATCCTAAATTGTGTATGCCAGTCAGATAAACACAACACATGCCATCTCATAGTGAAATGTAACTGTGTCATCACATGTACAAACACAACTACATCTACAGCTAGGCAGTGGCACTAATATAACTAACAAACACATCCAGACATGTAGCCACCACTACAACACCACCTTACAGTGAAGCCCACTGAAAGGAAGGAATCCTGTGTATGCTGGGCAAGTCAGTGTAGCCAATAGCATCATGGGAGTCGTAGTCACAGACATTGCCCACCCTCACAATGCGCACATCAACACCACCATAAACCATGCTCACATCACAGGGAGTGGAAAACAACTGACAAGATGGCTGACACTGGCTACTGCTGTGGGGAGCACAAGGTCCTGCTGGCAACTGTGCACCAACCAACAGCAGGACACCACTGACTGACATCCTGAAAGACAACTTGCACTCCCTGCAATGGAAGCACGTTCCATGGTGGGATATCTGGCTGGGTGGGAAGGAGGACTGACAGCCCTGACCATAGTTACCAGCAGCGTTTCTCACACACACCCCTAACACAAACTCCACACAACTCACCTGGGAGAATGCATTGCCTCACACTCTAATCAAATATCCCACAAAGAACCACAACCCTGGGTCATGCTGTGTGAAGCACAGGGACACACATGGGACTTGTAGCAAAACTAACCCCAGGATAACACTGTCAGCCATCTTGTCAGCACAGGCACACAACTCCACAGGGAAGCAGAGTCAAAAGCAAGTAAGTATGGGCATGCTGGGAAGTGGGGTGGAGGCAATAGCATGATGGGAATGGTAGTCACAGCCCAACATCCCCCACCCACATGGCCCAGCAAGCTCACACCCAAGCATGCACACCTCACAGGGAGTCAAAAGCCACTTCAAAGATGGCTGACACTGGTGCTCAGTTGTGGGGAGCACATGGCCCTGCTGGGAACTGGGCACCAAGCAACAGCAGGACACCACTGTCAGCCATCTTGCCATTGCTCTCACACACAGTGAAGTCCACCCAAAAGCAAGTAAGTATGGGTATGCTGGGAAGTGGGCTGGAGGCAATAGCATGATGGGAGTGGTAGTCACAGCCCAACATCCCCCACCCACATGGCCCAGCAAGCTCACACCCAAGCATGCACACCTCACAGGGAGTCAAAAGCCACTTCAAAGATGGCTGACACTGGTGCTCAGTTGTGGGGAGCACATGGCCCTGCTGGGAACTGGGCACCAAGCAACAGCGAGACACCACTGTCAGCCATCTTGCCATTGCTCTCACACTCACACACAGTGAAGTCCACCCAAAAGCAAGTAAGTATGGGCATGCTGGGAAGTGCGCTGGAGGCAATAGCATGATGGGAGTGGTAGTCACAGCCCAACATCCCCCACCCACATGGCCCAGCAAGCTCACACCCAAGCATGCACACCTCACAGGGAGTCAAAAGCCACTTCAAAGATGGCTGACACTGGTGCTCAGTTGTGGGGAGCACATGGCCCTGCTGGGAACTGGGCACCAAGCAACAGCAGGACACCACTGTCAGCCATCTTGCCATTGCTCTCACACTCACACACAGTGAAGTCCACCCAAAAGCAAGTAAGTATGGGCATGCTGGTAAGTGGGCTGGAGGCAATAGCATGATGGGAGTGGTAGTCACAGCCCAACATCCCCCACCCACATGGCCCAGCAAGCTCACACCCAAGCATGCACACCTCACAGGGAGTCAAAAGCCACTTCAAAGATGGCTGACACTGGTGCTCATTTGTGGGGAGCACATGGCCCTGCTGGGAACTGGGCACCAACCAACAGCAGGACACCACTGTCAGCCATCTTGCCATTGCTCTCACACTCACACACAGTGAAGTCCACCCAAAAGCAAGTAAGTATGGGCATGCTGGGAAGTGGGGTGGAGGCAATAGCATGATGGGAGTGGTAGTCACAGATATTGGTCACCCCCACAACTGTCCCATCAACACCACCCTGAACCATGCGCACATCACAGGGAGTGGAAAAGAACTGACAAGATGGCTGACACTGGGTACTGCTGTGGGGAGCACAAGGCCCTGCTGGCAACTGTGCACCAACCAACAGCAGGACACCACTGACTGACATCCTGAAAGACAACTTGCACTTCCTGCAATGGAAGCACGTTCCATGGTGGAATATCTGGCTGGGTGGGAAGGAGGGCCGGATGTCAACCAAATACAACCAATGCAGACCATGTACTCACCCCAACATTCATATAGAAATGCCCAAAGTATGCAGGACAATGTGCTACACCAATATCAACCTCTGACTGTGACAACTTAGGACAATGCAATGTACAGGCCCGCATCCAGAGGTACAGTCACAACTGTCATGTGTGTCAACCATTGATGCCTGCAGAAACATAACATACATTGTGTGTGTCTCCCAAAAACAGGTGATGATGGGGACACAGCAGCAGACGCTGAGGAGTCCCCGTCCCAGGCTCAAGGGGAAACGGAGCTCACTGGTGTGGAACAGCCTCTGCCCTCCTCGGATGACGAAGACCTACCTAGCACCTCCGGAGCAAGTCATCATGCAGCACCAGCAGGACCACCAGCTGCACCCCCTGCATCCACCCCTCCAACGACTGTCAACACACATACCACCCCTGCCGACACGGACAGACCAAGGAGCACCACCACCACCAGCACAGGGACTCTGGACCAACATGGGGCTATGGACACCAACACCACCAACAACCCCCAAGGGGGCCCAGGGTCACCTGTGCGTGCCACCTCAGGTACTGCACGTGTCGCCAGGGGTGGTGGGAGGGGTGGGAGACATAGGTCGCTGATCGCAGAGGGGTCTGGACTGCATGATGACCCACAACTGGTACGCATAGCCGATGCGTACCAGTCCAGCACCGGAGAGCTCAACCAGGTAGTGGGGCTCCTCAGGGACATTAAACAGCAGCAGGCTGCCCATCATGCCCGCTTGGACTTACACATGTCCCGCGTGGAGTCCAAGTGGGACACACTGCAAGAGATGACGGCGGTGCATAGGGACATATTACAATGCCTCCGCCAGATGAGCAGCAACCAGTCAACACCTCCCTGTGTGCCCACAACATCTGGTGCTGAAACAACTGCAACTGCCACAGGGAGGGAGGATGACTCTGGCGGAGAGTCCCCTGCACCGCAGCAGCCTGCACTTGAGGGTCCCCCCAAAGAAGAGGGGTCGTCCGAGGAGGGGCAACTGAGAGGCCGATGGCCATGTGCAACCCCCAGGAAGCCAAAACCTGTTCTGGATAATCACCTTTGTGTGCAAACTGTTCACCCTGTTGACTGCAACACAACTCCCCCACATGACATGGGGAGTACAAGTTGGACCAATGTATCAGATGACTGTGGACTTTATTCTGGACATTTCTGATACCAGGACTTCCAATTCATCTAGGAACTTTGGATTGCAATCAAAATGTACAGCACCCACCATCATGTGCACTATACACACACACATGTATGACAATAAACACACTAATACACCATACCTGCCTCTGTTGTGATTCCAACGTGGTTTCTGTCATGGAGATGATGACCTGCGAAATTACACTGTGCATGCTAACTGCTACAGCAAGTACAACACAGGCATGTGAGTCATGGCAACGTGACACATATGAGGGAGACACACTACCAGGGCTACACAACATATACACACCTAGGCCATCTGACTCATCGCCTACACTGATGTTGCCAGGAAATTCGGTGCAATGCACAGACACAACACCTATTCACAGTCTCTGTCAACTAGCCCACTGGTGCAGTAAGCAAATGTCAGTCAGATGTGTGACCACAGACAACGCACATCACAAAGTGAAGCACAGGTTTATTACACATTTGCAACATGTTGTAACCACTACAGATGCAAGGCAATCCCACCTGGCAGCGGGCACACAGTCAACAAGTGTAGAAGGAAGGCAGTCCATGGGTGTGGCGCACATCACCTGTAGGGACACGACAGCTACCACCCTGGAAGTCGAATCACGGTGTCGGGGATCACAGTTGACCAAACGACTCTGAAAGTACCCTGTGAAGGATAGAAATGAAACACAGTCAAAAGCACTGAAGAACAGGACAGAACTGCAATACTCATGCCCAATACATGTCACAAGATACCCACCCAGAACCAAGTTAGCATGTCAACACTGTTGGGGAGTACAGACTACCTGTAAGGACACATCGCTACACACATACAGTCATGTAGCACATGGACACACTCAAACAGCACCAGAGCACCACCAACACATATCATGCATACTCACATGACATCTCTGGATACTCACATTCAGCTGAAGAAGTTGGTGATGAGCTGTGTGCGGACATCACCATCATCATCATCATCATCATCATCATCACTGGCATCGTGGTCCAGGCCAGGATCCTCCACAGGTGGCGGATGTTGGTCATCATCATCCAGGATGAGAGGCAACTCCTTCCGCACTGCCAGGTTGTGTAGCATGCAGCAGACGATGACAATCTTGCACACCTTTGCTGGGGCATATGGGAGGGCCCCTCCTGTCTTGTCCAGGCAGCGGAAGTGGCTCTTCAGGAGACCAAATGTCCGCTCAATCACTCTCCTGGTCCGACCATGTGCCTCATTGTAGCGCATCTGGCCTGGTGTCACAGGGTTCCTGAGGGGCGTCAGCAACCACGGCATGTTGGGGTATCCGGAGTCACCTACATACAGACAATTGCACATTAGCTGAGTTGGAAAAGAGGGTGGAACACTACATTGCAGAACACACACAATGGTACAAAGTCAGTACACACCAACAAGCCAGGCACGCTGGTTCCGCATCTGTGACATCATCCTCGGGATGCGACTACTCCTCATCACGTAGGCATTGTGTGCAGAACCGGGGAAACGGGCACAGACGTGTGAGATGCTCATATCTGCAAGACATACCACCAGTGCATTGACCGAGTGGTAGTGTTTGCGGTTCCTGTATGCCTGCTCTTGGGCCTGTGGTGGTACCAAAGCAACATGTGTCCCATCAATGGAGCCAATGACATGCGGCATCCTCCCCAGGGCATAGAAGTCACTCTTCACGTCAGTGAGTTGTTGGAGTCTAGGGAAATAGATGTACTGGTTCAGGTAAATCAACATAGCCTCCAAAACATCGCGGAGCACACGGCTGAACATGGTCTGTGACATCCCACCAGCAGTCGCCACAGTATGTTGAAAGGTACCGGTGGCAAAGAAGTGTAGGGCTGCCATCACCTTCACCTTGGGGGTCAGCGCTGTAGGGTATGTCCGGCCAGCTTGCAAATGTGGGGCCAACCGCACCGTTAATACCTCAATCAGCGGCCTGGTGAAGCGGTACCGTCGGATGCAGTCCTGTTCCACCATGGTTGCAAGGTCAGGGAATGGTCTATGGACAGCTGGTGCCCTGCAGTGCATAGGTGAAGAAAGAAAGATTGTCAGTCACCCCACATATGTGGCATTGACCATACTCAATATCACATGATACATCATTATGAGGCACAAGTACATGATGTGTGCAGTTCTGTAAGGACATGTATGGCACATACATGGCCAACATCTAACATCACAGTTCAACAAGTGGCATCAACAAGTCCCATGTTGTGCCTTGGGATATCATGAGGCCGTGTCACAGTTCCCATCTCCTGCTGCCACGTTCCAAATACACCCTACAGTGACATGTGAGGACAGATGTGCCCCAGGCATCACAGCTCAACGACAGGTAGATTCCCAGGGACCCTGTATTGCCACATGGACACTGGCATGACATGGTGTATCATGAATACACCACAGCAAAACAACCATGACCCCCACAGGTAGTGGTCCCTGTTGCCTCGTCAGGACAGCCATGGACGTCTGTGACACACACACGTACAACATCAAAGTCCATGCACAAACAACGTGGATGTGGAGACTGTCTCCCATTGTGCACATGGAATCAGAGACATTGTAAACACAAAATGCACACAGACTGTGGAGGGCCATCACTATTGTGGCAATGGGTCACCCTGAGACGTACATACCATCACACATGGGACTCAGGGGGTATGTGACATGACATACACATACACCACCGTGAAATGTGACCATGCCACATGCACAGAAATTAACAGTTGCACATCACAGTGGTCATGTACACGAAACACCAAGGATTCTGTCCCCATGAACACGTGCACAGCCTGGGAGTGGCTGCCCCCAAGTGACACCCACAGAACAACATGTTCACCCACACGGAATAGGTAATGCAGCCTTACATGCCTTAGGATACAGTGTGGACAGGCTGTGGTGTTGTAGGTGTGCCCCTCACTCCCTGGGAAGTATATGTTGCTGGCATATATTCACCTGTGACAGGCATGGTGACATATGCCAGTGACTTGTACAGGGACGCGTTGGACAGCAATGGACCGATCGGTGCGCACACATTGGCCATTGCATTCAATGTGAGCGGGTACGCATTGTATTCGCAATACGCGTTGGACAGCAATGGACCGATCGGTGCGCACACATTGGCCATTGCATTCAATGTGTGCGTGCACGCGTTGTATCTCGGGTACGCATTGAACAGCAATGGACCGATCGGTGTGCCCGGCCGCCCATTGCATTCAATGTGAGCGGGTACGCGTTGTATCCGCGATACGCGTTGAACAGCAATGGACCGATCGGTGTGCCCGGCCGGCCCATTGCATTCAATGTGAGCGGTACACGTTGTATCCCGGTACGCGTTGAACAGCAATGGACCGATCGGTGTGCCCGGCCGGCCCATTGCATTCAATGTGTACGGGTACGCGTTGTATCCGCAATACGCGTTCAACAGCAATGGACCGATCGGTGTGCCCGGCCGGCCCATTGCATTCAATGTGAGCGGGTACGCGTTGTATCCGCAATACGCGTTGAACAGCAATGGACCGATCGGTGCGCCCGGCCGGCCCATTGCATTCAATGTGTGCGGGTACGCGTTGTATCCCGGGTACGCGTTGAACAGCAATGGACCAATCGGTGCGCACCCATTGGCTATGGCCTGGCCTGGCAACGGACGCGTTTTCAAATCTTGAACGAGTCTGATGCTGGAAATTCAGTTGGTCACCCACAACAATGTTGCAAATTCATGGGTGTAATGAAGTTGAACTTTGAAGGATGCTGTGGGCGTGTGTAAGTGGTGCAATTCCATGGATTGGCCAGATTCAGAAGATGCTAACGACTTGGACCTATCACTTTGGACACATGGGACAGTATCTGCCTCTGCAGCACACATATAATGCTGCCTGTTCCCCTGAGAGCTCACTTGCCTGCACTACATGCTCCAGGACGACATCTGCCACCACCACTGCTGCTGTATCTGCACCCTCTGGACCCTGCAATGGCACGTACTGTGGAGAGAGCCCCAGCCTTCAGCACTGAGGAGAACCAGGCCCTGCTGGACAGCCTCCTTCCACAGTACAGCAAGCTGTATGGGAAAGCAGGGGAGCAGGTGAGTGTGCTGTCCACTGCCTTACTAAATGTGCATGTTGTCTGACTAGCAAGGCTAACAGTCTGCACGCCACTGGCTAGCAGGCTCACTGAGTAGTTGTCACCCCCATAGTGTGTAGTTACATGCACTGAACAGGTATAGTGCAGTGACAGTGCATTTAAACAAGGTTTTACTTCCCAGGCAATGATACCATGTAGTAACTGCTGGCATACTGTCCATAGCCATCGTTGCACTGCCTGTGTACATCATGTGCCCCTGTGATTGAGACATGTATATCCAACTGTGTAATGCACGGATATGTTGCATGTGTAGTAATGGCATTCTCACTTTGTCATCCTCACAGGTTGATGCCCACCAGAAGCAGAAGATATGGCTGACCATCGTCCGGGCAGTGAGATCCATGGGGGACTACAAGCGCCGGATCCGCAACTGCCAGAAGAGGTGGCAGGACCTTCGGGGCTGGACCCGGAGGATCGCACGGGTCCAGCTGAAGCTGTCGCCTCCTCGCAGGAGGGGCGGACACCGGACCCTGACCCCCACATGCTCAGGATCCTGGCGGTGGTCTTCCCTGATCTGGATGGGCAGCTGAAGGCCAGAGAGCAGCAAGGAGGGGGTGAGTCCATGACTGCATTGTGAACTTTGTCTGCCATGCTATGTGCCCTCCTCTGGCCTGGTTAAACTTCCACAGTACATCAGTCATGTGGTCCAGGACCCATGTCCCTCGATTGTGCACTGCCCACTCCTCATCTGATACCCAGGTGTGGCCCTTGCAGTCAGGGAATTGTGTCACTTGGGTACTGTGTCCTTGCAGTTTGCTTGACTCAAGGTGGGGGACAGCATCTGTTCCCCTAACTCTGTGGTGGGCATCATGGGTGGGTCCTTTGCTTACACAATGCCTGTGTTCTGACATGTAATCTGCGTGTTACTTTGATATGTGGTCCAATTGCTGAGCTGATCCACCACATGTGCCTGGGGTATCTGGCACACACCCATGCTGCGGGTGGGAACAATGCTTGGGCCCCAGGAGTGTGTATATTACGTGTGTCACACATACGTAGCCAGCTGCCTACTGTCCAGGGCTCATCCCTCATTCATGTGGGGCAGGACAGTCATGCCTACTCCAGGCCATACAATACACTCTGTACTCCCACTCCCGTGTATCAGCTGACACGTTGTGCTCAGTGATATGTCCCCTCAGGTGTCTGCCTCTGTGTCAGTGTGCTGTGGCTTCGTTGTCATGACTGCTGGGGTGTCTCTCGGTTGGGGCTCAGCATGCCACTGGAGATGTGACCATAGGAGACGATACTTGGGTGACACATAGGTGTTTGATCACCTGACCGTGCAGACTGGGGTATGCGAATGTGAAGTTCAGGCAGCTGTTTCCCATTCACAGCAGATTGTGAGGTGCTCAGGTTCAGAGGGTTGTGTTACAGGTCTCCCATATGTCCAATCGGTATGACCTGGACAGATAAGGGTTCAGATGATGTGGTGTGTGGGGATGTACATGTGCACTTGTTCAGCTCCAGGACTTGCATTCCCTATGACCTACTATTGTGACACAGTGCAGACTGTTGTTGTCTGGCTGCCCTGCCCATGTGACTGGAGACAGTGATGTATGACTTAGCAGGCATGCCTGTGCCATGGCATGTAACTTCCTATGAGTGATCCTGCAGGGGAGTGACATGTGCTACATGCACACCATTGTGGCAATGGCTATCAGGACATGGGTGCATCATGGTGTCTGTCGCTGGTATGCATCACATGCATTTCATATTTGACTCTGGGCATCCCTTTCGTCCGGACACCTGTACTGACTCAGTGGCAAGAGTTGTGATGTGTGCATGTTCACATGCCTCACCGTGTTTTCTGCACTGTCCAACTACTGTGTAGGTGGTGCATGTGTCCTCACTGGGGTATTGCCATCCAACAGACACCAGACAGATGGGTGCAAGGCCAGGAGGGATGTGAGTGCCATGGTTGACCATCAGACTGACAATTGGCTACTCCTATTCTGTTTGGGCACTTTTGGCAATGTTCAACTAAGGATGCCAGGGCTTGCTCTGTAATGTGCTGTACTTACTGTGGTGTGTGCGTTCGGTGCAGGTGACTGATGTCTGTCTGTTTCCCTATTGTTTGCAGATACATCCACAGCCACAGGAGGGGACAGCTCCACGGACCAGGAGGAGCCGCAGAGCCAGACTGGGTCAGCAGCCGAGGAGTGGTCGGAGGGACCCAGTGGCACGGAGGGCGAGGGGAGCCACACCGAGGAGTCCTCAGCACCATCCACCTCAGCTGAGGACCACAGCAGCTCGGAGGATGACTCCCTTGTGGATGCGGGTGTCAGCAGCCACCACACCCCAGCTAGTGTTGCTGTCCCCGCCACCACCACCACCGCCCTCCCATCGGCTCCCATTCCCGAGGTCCGTGGAGGCTCCCATGTTCGGGAGCGTGTCTCCTTCGGGCCAGGCACCGCACCCCTGCCCCTGTGTCCCCTGCTGCCCTGAGTGAGGAGTCTGTGTACCTCCTTCGCCAGCTCCATGTAGGGCAGACAGCGATGCTGAGTGTCCTCCATGCACACACCACTCTGTTGACTCAGCTGGTGTCGTTCATGGAGGGCATCTCATCGGGCATGTCTGCCCTACAGAGGGGCAATAGGTCCATGGACTCCTCCCTGACGGCAGCAGTGTCCCTCCTCCAACAGTCCCTCACCCCTCCTGCCTCTGCCCCATCCACACTCCCCAGCACCTTACCTGTCCCAAGCACACACACACCGGCACAGGCACACACCAGCACAGACACGAGCAGCACACAGACACACACACCACAAACAAGACGCACACGCACGCACAGTCAGGGGACTGAAACCACACTCACAGGGGATGGGGCCCAGGCACACACATACACATCCACGAGCACTGCACATTCCTCAGTTGCCTCTCCCTCCAAAGCCCCCTCCCTTGCCTCACCTGCAACCCCAAAGACACAGCGGCTCTTCCTCAGTGACCTCGGCCTCTTCCCCTCCGATCCAGCTGATCCAGCATTCAGGGGGAAGAGGAAGCCCACCCACACGGAGCGGAGTGCCCTCGCCCCCGGACACCCTCCCCCAGGCGCAGACCGACTGAGGCCCCCATCCGCAAGTCCCCCGGACCCGGAAGAGCAAGACCCCGCCGCCGCCCTGCAGCTCAGGCACCAAGTCTCCTTCCTCCATCCCTCAGGCCCCCACTCCACAGGTGCCCCCACCACACCCTGCCCCAGGTTCCCCACCCACAGATACACCATCCCCAAAAAGATCAGGCCTTCTCCCCCTGCCACTTGCTCTTCCGGCCCCACACCCCCGCTGCGCTTGTCTGTGCCACTGGTGTGGAGACGGTGTCCTCCCCTCTGTCCTGCCCACCTTACCTGATCCCCATTCTCCTCCCCTGGAGGTAGGCACTGCAGTGGAGTCCACTACCACCCTGTCTGACTTGGGCACTGCAGTGGGGAACCTGTCCACTCCATCTGCACGGTCCACTGCAGTCGTGCCGGCACCCACACCATCTGAGTCATGCCCCCCAGTTGTGCCGGCACACACCATGTCAGACACCTCCACTGCAGTTGTCAGTGGCTCTTCAGCACCCACCACCCCTTCCCTGCCTCCTTCTGGTGAGCCCTGATCCTGTCCCTGCGGTGCCTGGCCTGCCCCCCGTATACCCCTCCGAGGGGATTGTCCCTGGTTTTTATCAGTGCAGGCATGCGTAGGGTGACATCTGCCACTGTCACCCTGTTTTGACTTTCAGGATGGACTGGTCATTGGCCTTTGTTTCTTTTTTACTGGACTTCAACTTTTGAACCCACATATGCTGAATAAAGCGACTTTCTGTTCTCTAGTGCTTTTGCTTCTGATGTACATGATGTTGATGATGCTAACCATGCCCTTGCTGCAGTGATGGTGATATTTGGTCTCATGAAAATGAAGTGTTACTGTTCAGGAACCCATGTGGTCCAGGGGGAATGTGTCCTATCCTGTGGTGTATCCATGTCATCCTTAGCAGCATCTGAGGGTGTCATGTTTTCAATATTTGGCAATGGGATTTCCTACTTACATTAGCAATGTCACATCTGTGGCTTCCACCCCTGCACATCTGTTGTGCTTGCCATTGTTCAATTAGTCTACTTCCTGACCGTGTGGCCATCTCCACTGGACATGCAGGTTTGGGCATCAATGGGGAAGGACTCATCTGTGTTGTCAGTGCAACTTGCTATACATGTGTGTTGGATCTGTGCTGATGATTTCGTTGACACTCCCATGACCAGGCTGATGTGACGGGAGCCTTCATTTGGTGCAATTTGTTGACTGTGTGACCAAGTGTTCTGCTGACATGATGGAGCCCTACTGAGGCAACATATGGCACAGCTTTCCTCACACAGGAGTGGAGTCCCCTCATGGCAGTGTGTACTCCTGTGACATCGCCTGCGCCCAAGGTGTGTGTTGTATGAGCATGTCTGTGTGTTCACTTCCATTTTGCTGTGCATGCTGGGATCCCTAGTGGTGTTCCTGTTTGTGATGCTTGCTGAGTTGACCTATGTTCCCCCAAAGTCTTCTCCCTGGGTTCTCTGTGATGTGGGTGCATGGCACATTACTGGTCATCAGGGTGTCACCCATAGGTGTGTTTGCTGTCAGGGCTGAGTTTGTGGGCAGACGCAGATGGGTCACAGTCAGGATTCCCTTGGCACTTGTTGTTTACACCTGTCATGTGATTTCCAGTTTGTGTTAGCTTTCAGTGATTGTGACACGTTGTGTGTGTGACTGCTGGCACTCCTCAGGGTCAGGGCTGCAATGTTGGTAGTTGTCTATGTGTGTTCTTTGTGGGTGACCTTGGCTTCTTCATTGGTGTGGGACTGTGGCTGGGATCCCATTGGTTGGTGTGGTATTGCCGTCATGTCCATGTACAGCGTAGTGTGCAGTGTGTCAGACATTCAAGAGTCTTGTTGAGTGGCCATGTGTGATGTGTTTCTGCACCTTGGTTCCCACCACCACCCATGGGATTGTCATGGGTGCATGTGCAATGTCACCAGTGCATGTGAGCTTCACTGCTGCACATTGTTGGAGGTCGAGGTGTGTGGTGTTGAGTGTGTGCAGATGAGAGTTGTTGCACGGCTAGACCCCTGCCTCCATGTTGGCCTTGGCTTACTGGCCGTGCTGATTGATTTGTGCTTGTGTAGGTGTGATGGTAGTTTGTTGCTCAGGACACATGACTGTGGTTCACAGTGTGAACGACATCTAGCTTTGTCATCACAGTGGGATTGTAATGCAGCCCAGGGTCACCACATTGTGGGGACCCTGGGAGTAGTGCTGTGGTGTCTCTGTGTCTTGCTGTGTCAGTTGCTGTTCCTACATGCTTGTGTGACATGTGTGATTTGTGCTCCCTCTCATCTAACAATGCCTGATTGCCCACATAGGGGATTTGGATCCATGAGTTACCTTTGTGTGGCACTGTATGCACATCTGTGTAATTGGTATTCAGGCCTCATCATGTGTTGTGTGGTTGCCTGGGGACACTGGCACCCCCCCGCCCTCACCTGTTGTGTTTGATGTGCAGTGTGGGTCTGCCTGTTTGTGTTTGTGCATCTGCACCACTGCATTGGCATGTCTTTAGTGTGCCATTGGCTGTATGTTGTTTGGTGGGTTTCCCCTGCTGTCCCTGGGACTCCTAGGTCATCAGTCAGCACAATGATCATTGTTTGTGTGTCCCATTGCTGCCATGGTATGGTATCTGTTCACCTCACATCTACAGTCTCCACAGGGTATCTGCATTTGTGTGCCCATTGGTGCAAATATGTGGGTCTGCATTATCATGGTCACTTCTGTCATTGTGTCATTGATGAATGTTGACAGTGTCAGCCCCCATGGGTGATGTTTGTCTGCACATGGCCAAAGGTATGTCTTATTTGCACTGCAGTGTTTGCCTCCCCAATCTATGTTGCTATGGGACACAAGCACTACTTTGCCACTGATGTGTTTGTTGTTCTGTGACCAGGAATCATCCATGCAGTTTGGCAGTTGCAGCTTTTTCAATGTCAACACTTACATTTTGGTCACTGTGATGATGGGGGTTTGAACCCCATTGCCACAATGTTCAAGATGTGCTTCAGCTATGGGCCCCACACTTACCTTTTGGTCACTGTGATGATGGGGGTTTGTACCCCATTGCCACAATGTTCAAGATGTGCTTCAGCTATGGGCCCCACACTTACCTTTTGGTCACTGTGATGATGGGGGTTTGTACCCCATTGCCACAATGTTCAAGATGTGCTTCAGCTATGGGCCCCACACTTACCTTTTGGTCACTGTGATGATGGGGGTTTGTACCCCATTGCCACAATGTTCAAGATGTGCTTCAGCTATGGGCCCCACACTTACCTTTTGGTCACTGTGATGATGGGGGTTTGAAGACCATTGCCACAATGTTCAAGATGTGCTTCAGCTATGGGCCCCACACTTACATTTTGGTCACTGTGATGATGGGGGTTGGACCCCATTGCCACAGTGGTCATGGTCTGCTTGCATTGTGGGGGCCACACACATTTATGTGTGGCACAAGTGATAGGGGGTCACATTGTATGTTCAAAGTCATGTTCAGTGTTGTAGGCATTTGACACAGTCTACACACGCTTGTCATGGTGTTGGGGGGGATGTCTTTATGTTGCATTGTTTATGTTGGTGTGTGCTTGTTGTGTCATGTATTAGCCATCCTGTGAGTGGGGGTGTTGTTGGTGGTAGGCATCCAGCCCCCCATGGGTAGAGGTGGTAGTAGTGGTAGGCATCTGGCACCCCCTGGGTAGGGGTGGTAGTGGTGGTAGGCATCCAGCCCCCCATGGGTAGGGGTGGTAGTAGTGACAGGCATCCAGCCCCCCATGGGTAGAGGTGGTGGTAGTGGTAGGCATCTGGCACCCCCTGGGTAGGGGTGGTAGTGGTGGTAGGCATCCAGCCCCCATGGGTAGGGGTGGTAGTAGTGACAGGCATCCAGCCCCCATGGGTAGAGGTGGTAGTAGTGACAGGCATCCAGCCCCCCATGGGTAGAGGTGGTAGTAGTGGTAGGCATCTGGCACCCCTGGGTAGGGGTGGTAGTAGTGACAGGCATCCAGCCCCCATGGGTAGAGGTGGTAGTAGTGACAGGCATCCAGCCCCCATGGGTAGAGGTGGTAGTAGTGGTGGGCATCTGGCACCCCCTGGGTAGAGGTGGGAGCAGTGACAGGCATCTGGCACCCCCTGAGTAGGGGTGGTAGTGGTGGTGGGCATCCAGGCCCCTATGTGTATATGTGGCATTGATGATGGCCATCCCGCCCCTATGGTGCTGCTGTTGCTGGTGTAAGTAATTTCTGCATCCCTCTGTGTGTGTGTGTGATATGTCGGGTACGTGTAGTTTGTTTTTGTGCTTGGTGTCTGACTTACCTTCTGCGCCGTACGTGTCCGTGCCTGTTCCGGTAGTAGATGTAGAATATTGGTAGGATCGGCACGATGGGATTCATAGTTGGTTCGTCTCGCTCGTCTTTCTCTTTGCTTCGCCTCGTCCTCGTCGCTGGCGTGTTCTGTCTCGTAGCCGTGGATCGTGTTGTGGCGCGAATCGGAGCTTATGTGCGCCTCTCCCGGATGCTTTGATGTGCCGTGCGTAGCGATGGGTTCGGCGCGTACGGAAAGCGCGATCGTACTTGTCCGGCCGGACGGGGCTGCATTTTGGCTTCCGTGCGACTCGATTTTGCGCTTCCAGATCCGCCTCGGTCGGAAAACAGGACCTGGATTGGGTGAGTACGACTGGGTCGGAATCTATGCAGTTGTGCGCATCGTACTTGCTCGTTCGGAATAATGTGCGGATCGGTCGGAAACAGGCATTCGCCTGGCTTTTTCCTGGCCGAATAGTGTTGGGTGCGCCTCCGACCGAGATCGAATCGGCCCCTGTGTGTAACATATTTTTAATTTTTTAATAAAATATATTAACACACATTAATGATATTTGTAATAAAATAAAATACAACAATAATAATAAAAACATTACCCACCCACAATAAATAATAATAAATAAACTTACCAAGTTTATTCCAAATGCTGTAAAATCCATTTTCTGCTAACACAATCCAAATATAAAAAACAGTTTCCCCAAAAAATGGAAAAATACAACTGTAGCAAAAATTAATAATCCATGTAGCAAAGGTCCATATGAAAACCATAAAAACCCGAAAATGTATAAAATAGTAAAAACACTCCAGGAAAATCGAAATATTTAAAGAAGTGTAACAAATATATTAGTCAATAAAACAAACAAACACTTCTTTAAAAAAAAAAACGACTCCTTCCGGTACGAAGAACTTCTGAAAATAAAAAGTATCAAAGCAAAAGCACATACATTCCCACCCACATAAAACAACACATAAACACTTACTAACAATACTACTAACTTTAAATTTGATAAAAATATACATTAAACACCGTAATCCTAACTCTCTAAACAATCCTACACAACGTTAACAATACGTAAAAAGACCACACGTAACTATACCATATAACATTTCCGAATATAACTAATAAACATCTAACTACACTAAACAGTATCTAACTAGGGTCAAAATGTATTTAAAACTTATTTAAAACAAAGAAAACAAACCTTACCTTTAGCGACGTGAAGTGTCTCCCAACCGCGAGCTTCTCTTCAACCAATATGACACAAAACGACATAACCCGGTTACAAAATAAAAGGCCCAAAACATAATAAAAAGTTTAACCATATAAAATTTAACTCATTTAATGCAGTAAAATGTTACTTTACATAGAAAAAATGTACAACTATTTAAATAAAATAGTACAATTTATTTTTATTTAATTAAAAATTGTTACATAATGTACCTAATTTGTAAAATTATAAAATAAATATTATAATAAATATAATATTTATTATTATAATTACAGAAAAAATAACTACAGTAAAACAATGTATAAAAATTGTTATAAATGTTTTTCATGCATTATACAAATAATTTTCTGTTAAAAACATGTTTTAAGTTGAAAACATTGTAAAATAATTAATATTAATATTTTTAATATTAATATTAATAAAAAAATGTAATATGTATGTAACAAAAATATAAAAAGGTTAAACATTTATATTATATGTAAAAAGTTTGCACTTTCTTTGTATAAATATATACAATACCTATTACTGTATTAAATATAATTTAAAACACAAAATTCTACTGTTTTGTTAATAATTATGTACTAAAAAAATGTAAAAATATTGTAAATAGACATAACATATTTTCTGAAATATATGCACTTATATGTTTCTATTGAATTATAATGTAATACAATATTTTACTGTATTATCCTACTCAAATTAATAAACAATAAAAAATTATAACAACTACAATAAAAATGGTGTTGTTTTCTAATTATTTTTATTTTGCTTATATTATCTATATTTGACATATATAAAATACTATTTATTTTTACAACCATTCCAATGAATAAATACTGTCAATTTATTAACTACCATTACCAATTTTTTAAAAGCAAAAATATCTTATATATTTTTCTAGTAATACATTTTAATATATTAATAAACATATTACATAAAAATGTAATATTATTTATTATCCTACACTATACTTAATTGATGAACTATTACAACTCCAATATATAATAATTAAAAACAGTTACTGTACACTAACATATTTTTATATACTATTCCTACACCAATATAAATTAATTTGAGCAAATGCTGCACAGTGAACATAATTAATTTACTATAACCACTACAATCCACATTAAATAAAGTAGGTGTTGGACACTAAAATTAAATAGTTCTATATTCCCACTCCAATCTAAATTAATTAGGGTAAGTGCTGGACACTAACATAAATAATGTACTATTCCCACTCCAGTCTATATTAAATTGGGGTAGGTGCTGAACACTAACATAAATAATTTACTATTCCCACTCCAGTCTATATTAAATTGGGGTAGGTGCTGGACAGTAAACATAAATAATTTACTATTCCCACTCCACTCTATATTAAATTGGGGTATGTGCTGGACAGTAAACATAAATAATTTACTATTCCCACTTCAGTCTATATTAAATTGTGGTAGGTGCTGGACACTAAACAAAAATAATGTACTACTCCCACTCCAGTCTATATTAAATTGGGGTAGGTGCTGGACACTAAACTAAAATAATTTACTATTCCCACTCCAGTCTATATTAAATTGGGGTAGGTGCTGGACACTAAACAAAAATAATTTACTATTCCCACTCCAGTCTATATTAAATAGGGGTAGGTGCTGGACCCTAAACAAAAATAATTTAATATTCCCACTCCAGTCTTTATTAAATTGGGGTAGGTGCTGGACAGTAACATAAATAATTTACTATTCCCAATCCAATTTATAATAAATTAGGTAGGTGCTGGACACTAAACACAAATAATTTACTATTCCCACTACAGTATATATTAAATTTGGGTAGATGCTGGACAGTAACATAAATAATTTACTATTCCCACTCCAGTCTATAATAAATCGAGGTAGGTGCTGGACACTAAACATAAATAATTTACTATTCCCACTCCAGTATATATTAAATTTGGGTAGGTGCTGGACAGTAACAAAAATAATGTACTATTCCCACTCCAATCTATAATAAATTGAGGTAGGTGCTGGACAGTTTTTTACTATTCCCACTCCAATATAAATTAAAATAAAGTATGTACTAATCACTAAACATTATCAATTACATCCCCCAAAAATTATTTTTTATAATCACTCCCCAACCTTATCCCCTATAAACCCAAAAACTCACTCCTAAAAATAAATTTCAAATTTATAATTCTATAAAATTATTTATTTTTCAAAAATCTAAAATTTTCAAATTCTTTAATAATATTTAATTAAAAATATATATTTTTAAAACACTCCCACCCTTATCCCCTAAAAACCAAACATCCCGCTCCTAAAAATATTTGTCAAATTTACATTTCAATATTATATTTTTTTTAGGAATTAATTCTAATTTTTTTTAAATGTTCATAATATTTAATTTAAAATATATAATTTTAAAACACTCCCCACCCTTATCCCCTATAAACCCAACAAGCCGCTCCTAAAATTAATTTATAATTTTAAATTTCCATATAAATTTTTATTTTTTGAAATAAATTATACATTTTAATAAATATTAATAATATTTAAATTGAAATATATATTTTTAACACACTCCCCACCCTTATCCCCTATAAACCCAACATCCCACTCCTAAAATTAATTTTCAATTTTCAATTTAAATATTAATATTTTTTTTAAGAAATAAGGGGTCGATTACAATGGCGGGCGGACAAAGTCCGCCCTCCATCGCATTGGCAAAAGGGACCGCCCGCCATAGGTGCGGCGGTCCAGCTATACAAATTAGGATGCACCCGCCACACTGGCGGGCGCATCCCGTATTTTTACATTGCGGCGGGCAGAGATGCAAGCAGCATCCGCCGCAATGTAAAAATACATGTTGTACATTTGCATGTACAACGTGACAGGCACCATGCGGTGCCTGCCACCTTGTACATGCAAATGCAGGGGGGTACCATAGGTACCCCCAACGTGCAGCCCTCCACACCCCCACCCCCAGGGGGCCTGCAACGGGCCCCCAACAGCAGGAACTGCCAGCCTTTCCATGGCGCCAATGCAGCCATGGAAAGGCTGCTCGCAGCCTGCATCGTGATATGGATGGCGGTGTCTTCCAGACACGCCACCATATTCAGCACGTTTTCCGCCGGTCGACGAGTCGACCGGCGGAAAAGCGGCGGTCGGTCAATCCGTCCGCCGCGGACCCCCCAGCCATCATGATATGGCGGGGGGGTCTTTGCTGTCGGGATGGCGGGCGGATCGCCCGCCGGGCCGGCGGTGACCACCACCGGCCCGTCGGGGTCGATCCGCCCGCCATCGTGATCGGCCCCTAAATTCTCAATTTGTTAAAAATTTAAATACTATTTAATATCAATTATATATTTATAAAACACTCCCCACCCTTACCCCTAAACCCAACATCCCGCTCCTAAAATTATATATCAATTTTTTTTTAAATACATTATTTTAAATGTAAAAACATAATTTTAATACATTCCAAATAACGTTAAAACACTTATATACAAAATTTTACAAAATATACAAATAATCACACAATACTACACTTTATCGATATTTTCACACTACGATATTATGACATGCGCTATATTTTACCACAAATACCAATGTCGAAATTCTTTATATCGATATACACAACAGCGATATTTTGTACCATCGATATTTTAAATTCGATATTTTGATATATCGATATAAAAATTTCGATATTTTGACTGCTCACCAGTGGATAGATGAAGAGACATAAGTTTAAGCAAATAATGCAAAACAATATACTTATGACGGAGTGGATAGATGAAGAGACATAAGTTTCAGGGACAAAATTACATTTGCAAATAATTAAGCAAATTACGAGTCAGAAGATAATACAAACCCAAAGATCAATGAAATACCACCCCCCTGGCCAACGGAGTAGTGGGGGTCTCCTGAAATAGATTATGAAAATTAAAGTTGTGAAATAGAGTCAGGAAACAAAGATTTCAGGAACGGGACATGAGAAGGACAGGAACAGCTAGGCCTCTCTGCAAACCGACGGACTGCGACACACCTCCCCTCTCAATCTCTCGAACCTTCTCCTCAATCTCCTACTGCTGCTAACCACACCCCCAAAGGCACCCCAGTTATACCCTAAAACCTACATGTCCAACCCACATTAATTGAAACATTACACAGAATTTGACTGCTCATTGGATGCTTGGGGAGGTGGTGTATCATTCATCAAAATTCAAAATTCAAAATTCTTCATGCTCATTGTTCGACATCCTTTTACATTACATAATTGTTGACCAGTCCATTCAATTTAGTTCTTGCTACATTTCATTATTTTCACACAAGTTTCTCAGCCACGTCCCATGGAAGAAGTCTTGAGTCCCACGGCCAGTCTCATCTTTTGGCAGGCAAATAATGTTCTCTGAGCTGATCAACCTTGAACTTTTGTTCATCATTCCGCAGCGCTCATCGCTTCTGTCTGTTTTGTCAGGTCATTCTTGCTCATTTTTCGAGCCCTTCATCTATCCGGTCAATTTAAGAAAATATAGGCCCATTCAGCTCACTATGACGAAATAAACACATACATTCATTAATTACATGGAAATGCACCTTTCACTGTTTACCACCCACCTTTACACTATTCCCTGTTAATATTTTCTTAGCATAAGCTTCATGCAAAGCAGCATTATTTATTATCGTTTTTAAAGCAAGATGCAAGATGCGAATTGTGGCCTAAACGTGCATTAATTTTGTTTCTTTTGAAACGCAATGTAAAATGCGGCCTAGTTCTTTCATGCATTAGTTTACATTAGTGCACGTATGCGCAAAGCGGTCCCTCATGTGGTTCATGTGATTTGCATGTTAGTTTTACTGCACACTGTTAGTAAGTATTATGAGGGAGTTAATCCGAGCAGGTCTCTTTGCGAAACCCTGCTCCATCACTCTAAATAAGAGTAATATGTTGCATGAAAAACTACAGAAACGAAACATATGGAATAAGCAAATACTCTTGGAGAAGGCAAGAAAAGTAAAACGTGAAATGTAAACAGGGAGTGCATTTCTGGTGTAGATTACTTCAAGGTTTTTTACAGACATTTTTGAGGACTCAATTAGTGTTTTTCTGTAAAATCAAGGGTAAGAAAATAGCACCTGATAGGGGGTCGCTTCAAGGTTAGATTTTAATTACTATCGAGTCTGAGACCTGCTGCAGGACCTGCCCTCCCTTGAAGCCCTGAGTGCTGCTGTCAAAGCAGAAGGTACCTACATTTCACGTTTTTAATGTCGCTCAATAAATAAATAAGCCCGTGGGATTAGAAAAAGAACACTTGGGGGCCGATTCCGATTCAGGCCGGAAATCTCCCCGACCGAGCCGGACCCGGAGAGATTTCCGACCGAATCGGACCCTAGCAGCCCGACCGAACGAGTACGATGCGCACGTATGCCATCGGACTCGATTCGGTCGGACTCCCATTGAAGTCAATGGGAGCCAGTCGTACGACGCGTACACGGGCTCCCATTGACTCAATGGGCATGACGCGAACAAGGGCGCCCCCTACAGCGTGTGCGCGGTCGATGCGGGTCGCGCCGTACATGCACAGGTAGGGGGGACCCATGGGTCCCCCCTGTGTGCGACTCGCGCGCCTACACTTCCAGGGTGGTCCGACACTGACCCCCAAAGTGCGGCTCCGACAGCTCCTTGGAGCCGGACTGCGCGAGTCAGTCGGAGCGGTCGAGGTGCGCATCGTACTTACCCGGCCAGGGAACGTCTCCATTGCGCGGTGCGAGTCGTCCCCGTGTGAGGCGGTTGGAGCGGTCGGGTCCTGCGAACGCGTCGGTCGGAGATTTCACGAGCGCACGCATCGTACTCGCTCGCCCGGACGCACGTACGATTCGGTCGGGAAATAGGCCCGAATCGGATCCGGTAAAGCCGAATCCGATTCGGAGCCCTACCGCCGAGATCGGAATCGGCCCCTTTGTCTCAGCAGAGGATTCAAGGTTTCTTCATCTGCAATTCGCATGAGAAACACCAGAACGTGGTTCGCGCAATAACTACACTCCACGCTGTTACTTGAAGCGTAAAAGGCCATTTTATTAGGACAAGGTTGCAACCATTTAGACTTTATTAAACAGTACATAAATGCAATAAATATACTTTTCCCATCCCATACTGACTCATTCTCCATTCATTCTTCTCAAAACCATCTCACCTGTTTGACTCTTCCCCATTCACTCGGTGACCTCCTTCCTCTCCCCATTCTCACCTTCACTTGCCCTCCAAGCATCCTCTGTTGAATTTCCTTCATTGCCTCCCGCGCCCCGCTATCAGTCACCTGTGTACCGTTCTCCCCCCCGAGGGGTGGATCCGCCCGTATGTGACTCAGCACCCCTCCAAAGTACCACCAACCAGGGAAACCCCCGTAGGGCGGTTCCCTGCCCCACCCCCCCAGTTCCTGGGCACCTTTCGCCTCCCATCAGCCGACTCTGCGGCACCCGGTGGACGACCAATCCACCACCGAAACTTGTGTCCCGTATAAAATTACTATTGTTGGGACAGTCGTTGGTCGCGAAAGGTGCCAAACCTATGCAGGACCACTTGCTCCTCCAGTTCCTGTGCACCTAACGCTTCCCCACACTGTGGCTCCTGGTGGACGACCATCCACCACTTCAATGTGCGTCCCTTGTAACCATTAACATTTCCGGGCCAAACCTCATCCGTAAAAGGTGCCCCCCATCGCGGTGAATGACCATCCACCACCTGGGCCTACGTCCTGTGTAAACAAGTAATCTTTTTGGGCTACTCCTGGTCCGTGAAAGGTGCCCCCATCGCGGTGAACGACCATCCACCACCTGTACCTGCATACCGTGTAACAAGAACCATTGTCGGGCCAATCCTTGTCCGTGAAAGGTGCCCCCCATCGCGGTGAACGACCATCCACCACCGAACCTGCGTCCCATGTAAATAAATAACATCCGGGCCAACCCTCATCCGTAAAAGGTGCCCCCTTTTAACAAAACCACCTGTGTCTCCTCGAAACAGTCTCATCACCAGCGGGCCATTACCTGGCAAGTCAGCTCAATAGCACCCCGCTCCCCATGTCTGCAAGGCACAATTCATTCACGTGACCAAAATTGCCCCACGTTCCATTTCAGTGAACCATATCCCCTTCCATGTCTCATAGTGTAAAGCCAAACCTGACATATCCCAGAATACTCTTTTCTCCCACATGTATCCTCATATCGTGGCAACTTCTTGTTTCCTGTGACACAATGTCAGCCATACTGGCCACAACTGCCCCCCATTTCATTCCACTGTTTCCCCCATCATCTCACAGCCCGATGACTGTGTTCCCTGCCCGATGACGTCTGTACACCTGTTAGTTCGCCACCTTTGCTGTCCAATGCCCGGGTGAATGTCCACCCATCCAGGCGACCGCCCTGGAGCCCGATCTACACCCATTTCCTGTAGTAGAAAAAGAATGATTAGTCTTGCAAGAATTACGTCCCCTTTCCCTTAGTCCCCTCCTTGCGACCCCGTTTTCTATGACCCCACGCTCCACTGCACCCGTCCGCTGCATCCAAAAGAGCAACTCAACCACCCCCAAATCGCTCTTGTCCCCAGGCACAAAACCTGTCCTCACAAACGTTTTAACTGCGCCGACCCTGGTCTGCCCTGCCTAATAAACCCTTGCCCATGGACCACTTTTCACACATACCAGGTGCACTAAACAACCCTTTCATCCCAGCCCATGACCCTTTGCCTACGCTTCGTCCCAACCATATCGTCCCGTCTCCAAGGTTCCCTCCCCAAAACACCCCAGTCCAACCTGACCTCCGGAAAAATACCACTATCCTTGTGCTTTCGAATCTCCCACTGTGTGTAGCCCCCCCCTACATTCTCGAACCTTCATCGCCCATTGCCTGCTTTACAGGATCCAGTTGCTTACACCCACGTTGCCTCTGACAAACCAACATCCTCCCCTGCCACATTCCAGGCCACCCTTGCACTCTGTCTCACTGTCCAATCCCAAACCTGGTCTCCCCGGTCCAATCCCCCCAACTACCTAACCATAAACCGGTACAAACAGGAAAAACCAGAAATTTGAGAGCACCAACCCCCTTCTACTCATCCCCCCAAAACTGAAATGAAAGAACGACCCAATGCCGATCTTCCTATGGTAAAGTTGCCCCAGGATGCGGAACGCACTCCCCATTGACCTCAGATGCAATCCCTCCTTCTCTTGCTTCAACAAGGACCTGAAAATCCTGCTCCTCACACAATACATTACCGACCAAGGCAACCAACCTCTGCTTCAACATCCCAATGGACTCCCCTCTCACTTTGGCCCTCAAAGATGCTGGTTATCTGACTGTTTCAACCCCCTGTGACTTACTCCCCGTCACGTGCTACATAGGTCTGAAATCTTTGCATAGATCTTTATGCATCCTCGGGTCCTGTGATGGAAAGCAATTGCTTCCCTCCCTGTGGGCATGTCACGCTCCCTGATACCCATGGGGCCCACTAGCGCTTATATAAAACTTTATGCATCAATTAAATAAATAAAGAAACCACTCTATGGAACCGCCGGCCCGCCCCAGCCATGCCTATGTGTCGGCCCTCTGCCTCCCCATGACCTCCTCCCCCATACCTTTTGAGTACCTCCTTCGGAGTTACCACCATCAAAGAAACACCAAACTTGCCTTGGGCCCCACCGTTTCCCGCAGCCCAGGCTCCCTCCACCTTGTATATGTCGCCCCAGCATTGGCCTATCCCAACCCCTACCTCATGGGCTCCTTGTCCTTTCCCCCTTCTCGCGCCCAATGACTGTGGCGCCCCCCAACAACCCCCACCGCTCCTCAGAACACAAAATCTCCCCTACGGATTATGTTACCCAGTGTCTGACCAGGTCCCCACACCCCTCCGGCCCCCATCCAGATCGCGGGTGACATACCTCTCCCCCACCCTACTGCACTATGCTTGCGCTCAGGTCCCACGACCCCCGGCGCCCACAGCTCCTATGGACAACCCCCACCAAGTGCGCAAAAAACTCGTCCGTCAAAGAGTCCCCATACCTGCCCAGCCCCCCGGCAAGTCCTTTTCCCCTTTTCCAATGAACTTGACCAAGTTCACCCTTACGGTGGCCGATCAACCGGACCACCCACACCTGTCATTGGCCTTGATTCCCCATAATCTGTCATCCCTCGTCATAGCCCTCCGATTGCCGATCGCCTGCCTCCCTCAACCCTCATGAACCCGTTGTCACCCCCAACCCACGGCTGAGAACCTCTCCTTTTTGTGTTGTAGCACCGGCTTCCTATCTGTATACGACAGGTGCCATAAGCCCATGGCCTCTAACGAACCTTGTCAGGCCTCCTGTCCTGAACTACCCCCCCACCCATCCCCCGATCGGCCATTTGACCTCCTATGAATGGATGCCTCGCAAGTCCCCTCAGCTGCCAACCATGGCATATCTGCAAGGCAAATGCCCTGCCCCCGAGCTGCCCCCCCCACACCGTACAATGTGGGCCCAACAGTGGAGACCGATGTCCTCTTTCATGTAAACTGGCACCCCTGGCCCATTCGACACTCCCGTCCAGCCTGGCCGACCCAAAGATGTGACCCATTGGTCGACCCCTCTTTGCGTGTGGTACCACATTGCCCATCTGGACCCATCCCCACCATTTCGCCAGGCTCCCATTTCCCCAGCAGGATACCGCCACTGCACCTGCCTCCGTGCCAACTCCCTCACAGCCCCTCACACACCCCAGCTGACCAGCTGAGGTCCACTCATACCCGTGCTCCCTTTGACCCATGCCCCCGGCCCTAGTCCGTTACCTGAAAGTCCGTCCGGGACCTCCACATCCTGACCGGCGTGGCTGCGCCCTCCTGCTCCCTGTCCACAGTTCCGTCTGAGGCAGTACACGCCTCCTGCAAAACTAAAACAGTCTGGTTACCACAACTCCCCCCATCCCCGAAAAACCCCACTCAGCCGCATCTGTCCTCTCCCTTCCTCAATCAACCAACACTCTCATCCCGTCACACCACGCCATACTCCCCATTCATTACCCTCTCGCCATACAAACCATCCTTCGTAAATTGTATTAATCACGTTGTAGTGTGCGCTGCGCAATCCCTCGTTGGAGGGAAGGCCGCCACGGACCCCCCTACTGCTTCTGGCCAGCGCCCCGGGGCCGTCGTGCACCCCACTGGCAATGCCCCATGTTCTGCCGGTATCAATTGCAGGTCCTGGTCCCCCCCCAAGCCGCTCCGACCTGGAGAGTCCCAAGCACCACCGGGCCTCATGCCGTGCTGGCAGTCCCTCACTCCTACCCCGGGGTTCCCCTCCCCCCCAAACCCGGTCCCCCGCAATACTGTGCTGGCCGAGGGAGAGGGGTGGATCCTCCTCCCCGAGCACCTGCCGCCCGCTGCGGGCCCTACCCGACATTCCCGGGGGCCCCCCTTCCACCACCCTGCGCAGAAAAAACTCCTAAACCTGTCCTAGCCTCGCCCTCCCCAGCACAGCCTACCCCAAATGAGCCCCCCCCCCAGCCACAGGACCCGGAGCCGGGGAATAATACGCAATAATGAAAGCCGTGAAGACGCACAGGTAAATTGGGGAAGCTTAATTGCAAGCTTTAAGAAGGACACCCGAAGAGTGCATCCCTCCACCGTGAAAATGCCAAATTCAAGTAATCCCAAAAGCATACAACAGCGCCTGAAGTGTGCATGCAATAACTGGTAGGGATTCATATATAAACAATTACATGGAAAGGAGAACGAGGACACGCGCCTGAAGGAATGGAATGCCAGAACATGACAATAGGGTGCCTGTGCAAATGCGCGTGCGCAAATGTAAAGCAGCTCACGTTATAGCCGGACTGCCTAGGCCTGAGTCTGCCACACCTCCCTGGGGTGGAGCCCGCAGTGCGTCCTCCCGCCGGGGCTCAATACTTGGTAGGGCACGCAGGCGCCCACGATATGGCGCCGACAGCTGTGGCCAGCGCTATGCTGGCGCCCGAAATCCTCGCCCCCCCCCACGGTCGACAGGGGCATCCTGATCCCGCCCCCCCTCCTCCCTGTAAGCGGGCTCAGCGGCTCCCACCCTCGCCGGCCAAACCACCGGAGACAACGCGGAACCCCACGCACACATGTGCAGGCAGCCTGCTGGCAGGGACCCAACCGGCCTCATTGTGTCCCGCCTCAGCTCCATGAAAGCCCCCAAATACCCGCTAGTGATTCAGCCTGGCGGGGGACACCGGCCGCCACAATCACCTGATCCGCAGCCTCCACCGGCCGGACCCCGCTGCTGCTAACTGTTCACCCGCCCCCCAACCACGCTCCCGCTTATCGCCCCCCGCCCTCCAACCCGCGCAAACCACTCAGTCCCAGCTCCTGAGAACTCGCAAGTCCTATTCCCCCCCCCCTCTGGACACAGACTGGCCTCGGAAGACCAGCCCAGCTGAGAGCACGTGACGCCTCGCCGTACCCGCCAGGGCCACCTAAAGTGTCGCGGTAAGCCCGTACCGCATCCCCGTGGCCCCTCGGCGCACGCCGCACCTCGCCCAACTGACCTGCACAAACTTTTAGCCCTAAACCCCCCGGAGGTGCTAAGGTGTCAGGAAGAGGCCGGATCCTCCTCTCCTGACACCTTATATACATTGTTAAACTCCTGCCCCTTCCCCAATCCTCTAAATCCCTCCCCCACCTTGTCCTTCCGGCCTTGCGCGAATAGCCCCGGGGGAAGACTGGTCTGCGACCTTCACTTCCCCCGGGGGCCGTCATTTTGATGTGCGTAGTCGGTTCCCATGTCAATAATAATCAGGTTAAATTAGATTTGTTAGAGGAATTGTGTCTGCCGTTATTCAGAGTATCACATCAAACTAACCACAGCTTGGCCTACTAACATGAGGCATCTACCGCGGGGGCTCCCAAGTAAACTCCCGGCTAAGTAAACACAGGCAGCGTAAGCAAGGCGGCCGCGTCGCGGCGCTGTAAACTCGATACGAAGGCACTTTGTCAACGTCTAATGAAGACGCGCTGTGTACAGTAACAACCGTTAATTGCCTCATTATCCTTGCAGATCAGAAGCAAACTGTGTTTTGTCTGTAAAATAATAAATGAGGCGGTGCAGACGTTAGGCTCGCGGAAAGTCCACCCATTCGTCTTCTTTTGTTTCCCGATCCTACCGTCCACTTTCTATTTCTTATTAGGGTTTCATTTAGAGATGTGTGGTAATGACTGGAGTGTCGGTAATTGAGTTATTACAATACATATCTGACCTTGTTGCACAATTTGAGACTGTCGATAATATAGCATCGAAACGGAAATTCAGTGGCGGGTTTTCGTCAGCAAAAACCTTGTGCTAAAAAAGCGCAAAACATGCAAAAAAGAGTGGTATCCACGGTGTTGTTCCTCATTTTTGGACTGTAACATTGAACCCTGTGACAACACCATCAAATTATCTCACAGACTTACCTAAAAACTCTAAGGGGCATATTCTCAAGAACGTGTGATAACCATCGTAAAAGTTACTTAACGCAACCTCCAACATCGCAGTCTATCGCAGGAAATTTACGCCGTGTTAACCAAGTATTCACAACACGGCGGTACCATGCGATAGTCACCAGATAACGCGTCAAATGGCCGCGTTAAACTCAACGCCACGCCGCAAAAATGCGAAACAAGAACGCAAAAAAAGCTGCAATGAGGCCAATCGCGATACAAAAAGCAGCGAAAACCAGCGGCAGGCCTGCAAATCCCACGCGTCTGGCGGGAAAATGCACTATAAAAGCAACATAAACAACACACCAGAAACAATCCAAAGTGCGTAGCAACATGGATGCACCCGGACCCAGCGCAGAGGCCAACGCGAACCCCACAAGCCCCACAGACCACCAGCAAGGACCAACTGGGTCGGGGAAGGCCAAGGAGAAGAGGGAGAGGAAGACGGGGTGCAGTCCATAGGAAAACAAGACCAGCGTCACGGATGTGACAGAACACTACCAGCAACTGACCCACAATCAGACTACCTTGAATGCAGCCAGAGTGTCGAGGAGGCCAATGGAGGAGGCCAAGAGGCGCTGGCATGACGTCAAAACCTAAACCAGGCCCAAAGTCGCTGCCAACAGGAAGGCAGCAATGGCGACAGGGGTGGGAGTCCTGTGCCACAGGAGGAGCTGGAGGAAATGGAGGCCAGTCATCAGTGTGGAGACGGTGCAAGGAGGTGGGAGTACGGACACAGCTCGAGAGGACCTGACACAACAACAACAGGGTGAGTAACGAACAGGGACTGGAGGGGCGGGGGGAGATGGGCACAATGGCACACATGCACAAGGAGGTGTAGCACACTGCACACCCACAATTACCCAGGGTCATGTCCCCCATCCCCGTGGCACACTGCAGCACACACACATGGCAATCACAGCACATCCCATGACAATGTGGCACAAAGTGCAACACCAACACTGCAGAACAGGGGACACAACTGGGTCTGCCCATGCACAGAAACAGGCCAATCACATTTGACAGAGCAGGGAACTGTGAGATGCATATGTATGAGTACAACCTCACATCAGTCATGTAGTCCAAATGTCCACTGTCCCCCCTCAAATTTCCAGCACCGCCCAAACAGTCACAATGTACATTGTCACACAGTCTGCATGTCTACAAGAACAATGCGCCAACATAAATGTCAACACAATGTCAACTTGCATCTCCCCTTCACATTGCAGAGGGACAAACAAAACCTCCAGCAGGTCAGACCAGACAACCCATCAGTGATGCCAGAGACGACCACCACACCTTCGACACCGATGCCCTACAACAGCCCATGGACATCCCACGCAACCCACCACCAGGACCAGGGGAGACAAGTTACTCAGAGGAGAACCCAGCCCCTGCAACAGACCACACAGCATGAAGCACCCGCAAGCACGGCTGGCACACAACACTTCACCGACCCACACATGGCACCCCAATGCCAGGTGTCAGAACGCCAAAAGGAGGTGGCCGAACAGGTGCGGGTGTGGTCCGAACCCATGGAAGGCGAACTAGATCACATACGTGGGTGTTAATTACCCTTCAGGGACCACCTACACCCCACAAAGGAGACCCACACTGCCATAGAGACACATGCAGATGCATATTCCCAGTACAGAACAACACCCAGGGGCACGCACATATCAGTCACACACCCACGTTGGCTCTGCGTACGACGGCCCAGTCCACTCCCCTTACGAATTGAGTGGGTGACGACAAAGCCACATGTCCAAGCTCTAACCTGCGGTGACATGTCTGCGTCCGCTGTACACAGCACACTGTAATGTTGTAGGGCCCAGGGCCCTCATGCATACAAGACCACAGGGACACACGCAGATATTATGTTGAACTGGCTACGGGCACGTGTGCCCGGCCCCTTTATTGGCAGGGCCACATGTACAGTGACACCTGTGCTGGATGTGTGTGGGGTGAGCATACGCCAGCCCGCACGGAGTGCTTGGTGCTGGCAACAACTTGAACAGTGGACACCAGTGCAATGGAAACAGAAAACACCTGCATAACAGAGTCAACTGCTGAGCAACATGGAGGGAGCCGGAGCAAGTACAGAGGTCACCCAACATACAAACAGAAGTGTCCGTGAGTCGCAGTGCACTGAGGGTGGGGCACTAGAGCTGAGCGCGCTCATGTGATGAAAATGACTAGGATTGTATCCATTCGGGATATTCCTGATGCAGATGCAGTGGGGTGTGTTAGACCTGCATCAACTTCCTCATCAACGTCCCAGGTCTCCCACACTGCCGGAGGTGACATTGCTGCGCAACCTCTCCACAGCACAAAACTCAATCAGTAACGGTCCATGGGTTGCGGTGCACTGAGTCACTGGCACCTGGAGTGCTGAGCAGGGGATCGGGCAGATGATGGCATCCACGATAGGTCTGAGCAACTCCGTTAGTCTGCCAGTACCACTGTTTCGACTCTGGCAGATGGTGATTGGAGTTGGCCCTGGCGATGGTGGCGTGTGCCTCCTGCGGTGATGCAACATCCGGGCCGTACAGGACTCGATTTGATGTGTGAGCCCTGGTGGTCCGCAGTTGAGGCCGGAGGCAGCGGACAGCGCAGGGCCACATGCACATGGCGTCGATGACCCCCAAGACCACCGTCACAGAGGTCATCCAATATTCATTCAGACAGGGTCCCTGACTTGAGCTGCACAAAGTTTGTGGCCCCGGATGCACAGCGGCAGGCACAGGCATACCGCCACGGGACGGTGACTTGCGATCCACTGAGGTAGGGCCACACAGACTGAGCGGGTCCCCGTCGATGTCGAAGGTGAATGTGGCGGAGGGTTGCGGGGGACAGTGGAAGGTGTCCTCCAGGGCATGATGCAGAGGGCAGAAGCTATCCGGAAGCAGCAAATGGAGGAGTGGAAAGCGACTGCCTCGTTGCCACCGCCAATTCGGCATCAGCTGCATGAGGATGAAAACTACCCCCTAGTCCATAGACTCAGACACCACAAATGTATGACCAGAGAGTGTCCATGAATGTCGGGGAACAGACTTAGTGGCACAGGGGCTGAGAGGGGATGCAGTCTGCGATGAAGCAGGTACACTGATATGTACTCCGGCATTGCCGAATCAAGACTCTGTGACCTACTGGACTGCAGTGTAGGCCGGAGGCAGCGGTCAGCAGTGGGCCTCAGCCACGTGTCGTAGGCTTGCGATGCACAGAGTTAGTGACATCAGGGCAGTTGTCGGTAGTGTTCGATCACCTCCGTAACGATGATCCTTTTTTCCTCCCAAATGCAACGCGTCATCCTCTTATGCCTCTCCTTGCATGCAGTGATTCATACTCTGCCTTTGAATAATCGATGTTCAGTTCCAATTCTGTGACCTACTCGAGCGCAGCGTAGGCCAAGAGCAGTAGTCCGCGTGGGCCCACAGAATCTTGCAGCTGTGATGTAACACTAATACCTGTGTTGGCACCACATCGAAGGGTGTATAGTGACATACACTCAGCCATGATTCATGTGCTCTGCCATGGTGTAATCAAGACTCAGTTCCAAATGTGTGACCTACTTGTCCGCTGTGCATGCCGGTGGAGTACGTCAACGAGAATGGAGTACTGCGGGCCTGTGTTGCGGAGGCCGTGATGGTCTGAGGAGGCTGCCAAGGTCGCAGGCCTCGGGCTTGGAGATTGCACCGGCACGTGGTGGGCCCTCTTCGATACACGCCGGTGTCGGAAGGTGGACAATGAGGCCTGGGTGCGCAGGGGCGGGCAGGACTGGTTCGGGGACTAGCATCCCGGGGTGCAGCAGGCGCAGAGGAACGCTGGCAACACTGCTCATGGTGTCGGCCTCATGGCGGGGTGAGAGGCGCCGCCCTGGCAGAGACGTTGGGCATTCCAGAAGAGGACCACACCCAGAGTTACGTGCCTTTTATTCACACCCCTACGCTGGCCTGGCATACGCCGGGCCAGCCCACTCCCCTCACGCTTACGGGGGACGTCACAAGCTACATTTCAGCGATCTTCCCCACTGGCTGGGGTGACATGGTTGCGTCCACTGTCCACTACACTCCAAACACCAGCGGTGTGTGTAGACATGGATATGTGTGTGGTCTGCATACTGCAGTCTGGCCAGCACATCCACGCCACACTTGGCATTGTGTACATTCTCATTCATCGGTCCCTTGCCTCCTTCGCACATGCCTGGTCCCCACCTCTTCCGACATTCTGATATTGTGTGTCCGAGGTGCCATGCCGTTGATGGCTCATGTACATGGCTGGCCCAGGTTCCCACAGTGAGTTGTGCTGTCGGGTCTGGTGGGTGTGCATGTTGTATGTGAGATTGTGATGTGTGCATTTCCTGTGTTGTGTGTTGCATGATTGTGGAGTTGAGGTGTGTGGTGTGTGCATTTGGTATTGGCCAACGAGCAGTTGATGATGGACTGTCGGGAGGTGCAGGTATCATGCACACTGCCTGGGTGGTTGGCGGCGGCGTTGGCGGGGATTCCACGGTGGTCCACTATTGCCTGCACATTGGTGGGATACGTGCGCTTTCTGTTGCGCTTATTGTGTGCAGTGTCGCCAGGCCCACTAGTATGACATGTGTGCAGTCAATTGCCCCCTGACACGTGCGGGAAGTCAGCTGTGGCGTACACGCCTTGCTTGGTCTCCGGCTGTTCCTGCGCAGTGTGTGTGAAGTATAGATAGTGCGGTACCAAGCTGATGGTGTCATCCATGACCGTTGTGGGGGACTTGGATTGGCCTGGCTGTGTGACTCCTCCATCTCAGGTGGATGTTGGTTGGAGGGTACCAGAGGCCAACACATGCAGCACGGCCAGCAGCTTTGCCTGCGGTGGGATGTTGGTTGTCCGCTGTGTTGGTACCGTCAGCCTGTGGGCAATGGTGGTCAGGATGTGGAGGAGGGTTGTCCCTTTGGGGATATAGTGGGCAATGACATTCTCTGGTGTTGGGTCTATGAGGGTGGTGCATTTTCGGAGGGTCGCTGTCTTTGTCTGCGCTGCCTCAGTGTTGGTCCGACAGGGGGCAGTGGGTGTCCGGGGGGTGGGGGTGGTACTGGGGGTGGTGGGTGTTGGGGCCCTCTTGGGTGTCTGCCCGCATTTTCAGTGGCTCCATGGCATCTGTTGGTCTTCAGGTGTGGCTGTGGGCTGGGCTCCCTTTTGTGGTGCAGGCTGCCGTCCGACTTTACACCAGGTCAGAGCAGGTGTTAATTTCCTGCTGGTAACACGCCTTATCGCCTGTTTTGTGGTCTTATCGCCGATCTGGATAGTCGTTGAGAATGTTGCGGACTGGTGTTTTTGGGGCTTTTTGCAAGGGAACACCTACTCTGCATCTCATTAGCGATAGTTGCGGGGGTCATCTGTGGCGATGTTTTTTGCGGCTGCTATCGCGGGTAAACTGGTGTTATGGGCTGTTAACACCAGCTTGTGAATGGGGCGATAAATTTATCGCAACTTTGGCTGCGATAAAGTGCCGTTAACTCGGCGATGGCTCCTTGAGAATATGCCCCTAAATGTGCCTGGTAGCGTTATCACGGCTGTTGTTCCAAGCTCCCTACGAGGTATTATTTAGAAGGGTTACATTCAGTGCTGCAATTGGAAAAAAAATACACTGAAACCGTAAATTGGCGACCAAGGTGTGGCAGAGGAAAGGGTTGGAGTCACGAGGGCCGGAGCTTGTAAGATAGAGTCTGACTCAATGTATACATTAAAAAGAAAAAAAAATATGCTGCAAAGAAATTAGCAACAAGGACAAATACGACCAACTGCAAATCTGATCTAGCTTACTTAATTAGTCACAAAGAAGCTGCATTTTAATTTTTTTTACAGGTTTAAGACACATGTTGAACATAGCTTTGTGTACCCAGTATGTTTGAGTGGATTATAATAGTGGTAAACTCTGGTGGTTAACGAAGTCTGGGAGAGTTCTGTGTTTTGTCCAGTCACTGTTTTGACTTATTAAGTAGCACGCAAGGTGTTTAACAAAACAAAAGCAAATGGTGCACCATAATGAACAATAACACAAAAATTATAAAATCTGTGTCCAAAGTTGTTCTTCAAATCTTCCTTTATTTATTCTTAGTTAATTTAAACATATCAAGTTGAGTAGAACAGCCAACGCGTTTCGTCTAAAGAATTGGACTTCTTCAGGGCATATGCAGGGCACTCCTAACATGTAACGTCAGGGTATCCGTGATGGATGAATATAACAAGCATATGGAAATGGATCACTCCGTATCAACTCTATTTAGTATGAATAAAACAGAGCTATGCGTTAGTAGTAAAAACTGGACTTCCAATGCGTCCAAGTAAAAGAATTTGTTCGGTCACACACATATGGGGCGTGCCAAAGCAGGAGCAGTCAATACTTCCACACCATGATAAGTGTAGGGAGCCGCAACATAGTCTCGCCTCCTTCTGTGGTGTCGTCGGGAGAGTAAGGTGGATGTGCCTGCTGTAAAGCACATTGTGTAACATGCAGATCACGGATTTGTATTTTATGTGGATAAGTAAGTGGGCTACTGCTTTTGACACTGAGATAATTTTGTGACTTCCAGTTCATAAGTTGCAATCCTTCTAATATAGCAACGTGACCAATTTCCCTGTATCAAGGAGCTGCATGCAAAGTGCAAGTCATGGGTTTAGATCCTTATTGTTTTTTTCTCAATCTGTTGTTATTCTAAGATTGCAAAGAATGGCTCCACTGGGAGTTAATAAAGTCTTGTTAGTACAGACAACCCCAATCACAGCACTATGTTTTCCCTCCTGACTTTGGGCCTGATTCACAAAGGGCCTCCGCACTCCTGGCGGAGGCTCCTCAGGCATGGCGGGGACCCGGCACTCACGGCAAGATCTCCTCAATGGGTAATTGCAGTTCGGAGGTCCCGCCACAAGTGCCCCCCCCTATGACTGTGGGGCCTCCTCCACGAGTCCGGGGGTCTTTCTGAATCGGGCCCTTTGTATTTCTCCCGACTGTTCACTCTTAACCCCTTCGACGCTGCGCGAATTCTCCCACTGTGCGGGAGAATTAATGAGTGGGCGTGCTTCGGACTGCCCCGGCTGTCCTCCGCACATGCCCACTGTGACATCGGACGGCCGGGGGCCGTCCTGAGCACCGAAGAGGTTAAAATGCAATGTATACAAATATGGATGATATGTGTTTCCCACACATAATAATCTCATTGCCTTACATCACATTTCTTTGTATGATTATTGTGTCTCTGTGTGTGATGTGAAGTGCTATGACACCTTGCAGTGGGATGAGTAGTGCTATAAAAAACCTGAATAAACAATAAATTGGTCATGACATTTAAATCATTATCAGTGTATTTGCTCATACACACACATAAATCTTGCATCCTTACAGTTCATGTACATCACTTATATTGGGGAATTGAACAAAGTCAAAAACCTGCCTCCAAGTCATAGTTTATCTAAAGTACTTGTGAAGTGATAAGCTTTGTGCCTTTCATTCCTTCCACTGCATTGGCATCTAGGAGGTAGGCTCCAGATACGTGTCAGGCTCCAGATGGCTCCCAGCCAAGATGACACCTGAACGAAATAAGGGCTGATGGCCCTTTAAATCAGGCCTTTGTTTGTGCCCGGCTGGAAGTGAAAATAAGAAAGCCTACTCCCTGCCTGCAGGTTGCTGCGCCAAATAGAATGTGTGCAGGCACTGCTGAATTGTTCCCTAGTGTAGGAGAATGACACCAGGACAAATTCAGCATATTTCCCTGGGTCAGCCAGATCTCAGATCTGGCCCTAAAATAACTGCTGGAACTGAGATCTGACGCAATCCCCCTTCTTTCCAGCACTGGCTACATTAGTAGGAAATTGAAGATTTAAAAAAATCTATTTGGTGTTACCTTCTCATTCCAGATGTGGTCTGCAGCTCACTGTCATCTGTGGTGAAAATGAGTGTAGGAGAGTAGGATCTGCTTCACATGGGTACCCCCACTTTTTGCTGATGCTTCACTGTTTTTCGACTTTAGTCTGGCTGGGGCCCTGCTAATCAGAACCCCAGCCTAGCTGCTTCCTCTCTAAAATGGTTTCCATGTGCCTTAGGCACATCTCTGATTGGAATCTGGAGTGCCCTTATAAGTCCCTAGTATATGGTATACTATGTACCCAGGGCATAGGTACCTCAGAGGCCTATCAGGGGCTGCAGCATGTATTGTGCCACCCCTGAAAGGCCATCCAAAATGACACCACAGGTCTGCTACTGCAGCCTGGGTAAGGTGGTGCATGCACCCCTTACAGTGGTATAGGCTACTTATATCACTACAATTGCACACACATATAAACCTATAAGTCACTCCTATGGCAGGCCTTTACAATCCTGAAGGAAGAGTGCGTGGTTTTTATGTGAGAGGGTGCCCCTGCATGAGCAGAGCCCCTCTGCAGCATTCAGAGTCCCTCCTCTGATGCTGTTTGTGGTACAGCCTGACCATATACTCTTAAGTGCATTATATCCTCGCGGTACAATGCTAACTTTGGACTGGCTGCACCAAAACATGTCGTGTTTGGTGTCAAACATCTTGGAATACTACCCCCCCCACCAGTCCTGGCGGTGGGGGTAGCATTTCACCCTTCTAGAGGGAAAGACATGTACACTCCGGGCTACCCGGTAACTTCTTTCCAGAGCCCTGGCATCATAAAATGGATGACGCTGCCACAGACACGGGTATGGCCTCCTGCTGCTGACTGAAACTCCGGCAAGGGAGGCCTGGACAATAGGTTTCCTGTCGAAGGGAGGTGTAACCACCTCCCCAGACAGGATAGTGTGTATTGGGGCTGGGCGGGAGCACCCTCTGGTACTTTGAAGTCCTGCACTGGGGGCACATTTGGTGTCCCTGTGCATATGTCAGTTCAAACCGGTTGCAGGGGCTACCTGCCACTGCTCTGGCGGGAAACTGGACAAAGGGAAGGGGTGTAACCACCCCTCTTCCCTGACCCTCCCATAGGTGGGTCCCCAGAGTATGTCCAACCCCCTAACTTTGTATAAGTATGGGACCCCTGTCCTTAGGACTTTAGATTAACCTGGCCGAAACTCTGACACTGAATCCTGGACCTTCGACGCTCTACTTGAAGATTAGAGGACTAAAGAATCTCCCTTGGGGTCAAGGAGTGACTCCCCTGCTTGGCAGGCACCTAAGAAGCAATTGTTCGGTCTGCATCGCTGAAGCGCCCGCCGGACGCCGAAGTCTTTGCATCACCAGAGGTAGATTTCCAGACTTTCCCGAGGCTGCCCTGAGTCCCCAGCAAAGCTGAGGCCCGTAGCTATCGTGGGTAACGTGGAACCGTGACCCCTGGACACCAAGCACATTTGCAAGTGCATCCTCTTCCTGGTCTCCCACGAAGTTGTGCTTTGGGCTCCGTGTATCCCCCGCCTCCAGCACCAACTGCACCGAAGATCACTGGCCTCCACTCCACGAGTATCCTGCAAGCCAGCTCCAAGTGCGTCCACTCGAGGCTCCTTCGCGGTCGCTAGTCCATTGGCTAGTGGGCCCTCCCGAAGGCAACTCTTCTTCTGCTTGGGCTTTCCTGGTTGCTCCAGACGTGCCCTGACTTACCTTGCTGGGTGAGTCCCTCAGACCTTGCTGGTCTGTACCACCGTCCTTCTTCTATTTCCACGTGACTTGCCGTTGCCAAGGCTTGTTGGGTCCAATCCGGTCGCCGACACCCCTGCAATCGACAAACATTGTGGGACAGCTCGAATCCAGCTCCTGGTTGTCGTCGATGCCTCCTGGACCTCATGGCTGAAGAGTCAAGACGACCGTCAACCTACCTGAAGCAACCGACATCGGTGGGCATCTGCTCATCGCCTTCCTGGTCACTGGCTAATGACCCAGACTCTGTCCCCTCTGCTTTCAGGTTCTTCAGATCTTCGATCCACCTTTGGATCCACCCGAACACTTTCGACTTGGTCGCCAGCAGCACTTTGCAGCAGATCGCCATTGAAAACGACGACGAAACCCGACCCCGAAAGACACCTATGCACCCGGCTCCCCTGGGTGAGGTAACTCGAGTACTCCGGTGCTCCCGTGGGTATAGACTCTAGAACAACCTAGTTCTAAAGGGGTTTGCTCCAAGTCCTCCTCTAAGTGTCCTTTTCATTAAAACTCCAACCGCGACATTCCCCATAGAAGTCAACGGCGGCTCGCGGCTGTGTTCTCACACTGCACGCCTCCCCGTGGGTCCCCTGTGTCACTACCTTGGGTGGTTCCTTGAGGGCCAAGCACTTCTACAGGCTCTAGGCCTTGTGTCTAGCTCAGTCGTGGTTCTTATACCACTTTATTGGTATATGGTTTGGTACGCCCTAGGGCTCAAACGTGTATTTCAATCAATCAATCAATCAATCACAGAATTTGTAGAGCGCACTACTTACCCGCGAGGGTCTCAAGGCGCTGGGGAGAGGGAAGGGGGGGATGCTGCTACTGGTCGAACAGCCAGGTCTTGAGTAGCCTCCTGAAGGTCAGCAGGTCTTGGGTCTTTCGTAGGCTTAGTGGAAGGGTGTTCCAGGTCTTGGCGGCGAGGTGTGAGAAGGATCTGCCGCCGGTGGTTGTTCTTCGAATGCGGGGACGGTGGCGAGGGAGAGGTCGGCGGACCGGAGCTGGCGGTTGGGGACGTAGAAGAAGAGTCGTCTGTTGAGGTAGGCTGGGCCAGATTTGTGGAGTGCCTTGTGTGCGTGGATGAGGAGTTTGAAGGTGATCCTCCTGTCGACGGGGAGCCAGTGCAGGTTCCTCAAGTGGGGGTGATGTGGCTGTGGCGTGGTACGTCGAGGATCAGTCGTGCGGAGGCGTTTTGTATGCGTTGCAGTCGCTTGATGAGCTTGGCCGGGCTCCCGCGTAGAGGGCGTTCCCATAGTCCAGTCTGCTACTGACGAGGGCCTGGGTGACTGTTCTTCTTGTGTCTGTCGGGATCCACCTGTAGATCTTGCGAAGCATGGGGAGGGTGTTGAAGCAGGAGGAGGAGACTGCGTTGACTTGCTTGGCCATGTAGAGCGTTGAGTCGAGGATGACTCCCAGGTTGCGTGCGTGGTCGGTGGGTGTCGGGGCTGCTCCCAGCATCGTTGGCCACCAGGAGTCGTCCCAGGCTGAGGGGTTGGAGCTGAGGATGAGGACCTCCGTTTTGTCCATGTTCAGCTTTAGTTGGCTGATCTTCATCCAATCGGCGACGGCCTTCATTCCTTCATGGAGTTTGGCTATTTGTGCTATTACTGTTGATAACTGACTTGTAACTTATGTACTTCGAACTCTAGCCTCATAAAGAGACTAGAGGGGTGTGTTTAAGACTAAATACATATATTTTAATACCTGGTGTGGTCCTCTTTCATTTGGTCACTCAAGAGATTATAGACTGGTAAAACAAGCTGCTTTACATTCCTCCAAGACTTAGCCTGAAGGCTGCTCTCCATAGCTACCACTAGGATAGCTTTCAATAAAGGTTGTCTTTAACCTATCTCCAATAAGGGGTTGTTTGGACTGGTGCAAGGTGCCCACTATAATTAGTGGACAGCATATACCAGGCCAACTTCTCACAATGAGTGCAGGCAGTGTGGAAAGAGGAGTGTGAAAACCTGCACATCAGCTGTTCAAGTAATGTGCAGTTCTTTCTATTAGGCTTGTGAACTCTTCTGGCTGTTTGAACAATGGTGGGGACTTGAGCAGCTATGTAACTGGTTCTTTTTGGTTGGGCAGGGGTGTCCAACTAGGTTAGTAAGGTGTTTTTTTTAAATAAAAAAAAAAGCTAAGACAGTCGGAAAGGATCTCGAATTCTTTGTACCCTAGCCTTGTAAGAAATTCAGGGGGACATTGTCTATTTTCTACAGGTTTTAATTCACCTTCCAGTGCTACTCGTTATTTAGAAGAATGTGTTACTGTGAAATTAGTTCACTGCCAAGTCAAAGGAGGGGACCAACTGCAGCCATGATACACCAATAAATAAAAGGCTGGTCTAAATAATGTGTTCATGCCAGTTTTACATGCAACAGTAAGACGGGAGGTTGAGCTAAATAAATCGTTTAGTTTTGGAACTGTGCATTTATTCTCGACTTCCTTTATTGATAAATAACGTGTGATCTTCGGCAAATAACTTGCATTTCACTATGCCTCATTTCTCTTATCTGTTATCTTCCAAAATAAGGAGATCTTTAAATCACAATTAAGGACTATGTTTAAAAAAAAACTTTTATTTATTCTAAAAGTGAATGCCTAGAAGTGGCTCGTTTTCGTGGAGCTGCCATATACTAAAGAACGTATTCACTCAGTCACTGAATGAGAGACATACCAGACACAAATTTAAGTAAGCTCACTGAGAAAGCTACCGGCGCTACAGTCTTGCTAAGAAAGCACCACTCCCTGGCTGCTAATTTCTTTCCACAGCTGTTGGGCCTTCTTGCCGCAGCCTGTACACGGTTCACAGGAATATTAAAGCGACACTCTAAGCACCTGTATTTGTCCTAGTAGCCTCATTCGTGCTGCTAGCAGAGCATGCCCCAACTCTTGTCAATTTATCAATGTAACGTGCACTAGTGGGCACAGTTTGAGCAGCCATTAGTGCAGGTGCCTCTATCCATCACAGCCAGTCACTTATTCCACCTTGTCAGGGAAACTAAATGGAGCTTTTGGAGAAATGTAAACAACTCTCTAATGGACAATCAAAGCAGCACTTTCTGAAGCAAACACGAGACAGAAATGTGACAGCCATTTTGAAATTGCGGCGCAGCCGTGTTTGTTAAAAACGCTTTAATGTATTTTGATTTAGGGAGGAAAAAGTTAATGGAAAACTAAAACCAACATGTCAGAAGCAGAATATCAACCGAGACAGGGAGCTCTCCCAATGAAGTCCCCCTAATAGTATTTAAAAATAAAATTGTGCCACATTTCTTGTTGGTGCCCCAATTTCTGGACTAGAGGTTGCAGGTGCATAGAAGTTTCAGAATAATATTAGGCACTATACCTGCGTGGAATAGGCAGCTGGCCTACGTACTAATGACGTGAGCTGAGAGCGAGGCACGCATCGGAGCCAAGAACGGTGTCACACATCTGCCTCACTAAGGGCCCTTTAGATTAAACAGTTTTTCATGCTGACAAAATGTAGAGTTCTCGTTACGGGCCTACTGCAGCTTCCTTGCCTTAGAGAAATATAAAATTGATGTGGGTTTGCCTACGATTAAGCACTGATATTGATGCTTTGTCGTTAGTATTTATATTGGGTATTATAAATCACATTTAGATAATGCAATCAATAGGGATAAGAAATATGGCGGCGTTTTAGCACGCGAAGACCCAGTCATGTTTTATGAGTGCATTATAAACTTTCATCAGTACAGTAAGGTGTTTGTGATCATACAACAAATAGCCTGGCACGGCGCCATCCAATATTATGGGCCTCCGCCGGAGCGCTCCTGGAATGCTTCGCTGCGCAACTGAGGCAATAAAAAGAGATTTCTTGCATGCTCTGTGTTGTGGGCTAGCAAAACTCCTCCATCACAGACACGAAATATCAAACCCCCAACAAGGCATGCAGGCGCCATTAATCGGAACAGGTCGAAGGCTCTGGTAAGGTCAGCAATTATCTGTTGTTATATATGTCCTGCTGCAGTATACGTGTACGACCACATTATGTAAGTAATAACTACCTATTAGTACTTTAGAACTAGCCTGTAAACATCTTCTGTACACTCTAGAGCGCTTTTATGGCCCGGGGGATACTTAATCCAAGGTCATTAAAACAGTGCGTCCATCACAATCGTAAAACAGGTTTTAACAAAAAAATAGAAAAAAAATAAGCCCTTTTCTTGTCTTAAAGTACCTTAGATTAGGAAAGACAGTAACCTGTAAAACAATGTCCACTAGTAACTCCTTGTGTGAGCTGTAACGAGCATTCTGATTGGCTATGCACATGGCCCTTACTCACTTGTCACAAAAGGATGGAGCTGAACTAGGCCTCCCATATAATTATCTCCACTCATCGGTATGACGACAGCTTTACTCTTTGTATTAAACACTAAAAGCACTTTGCAGAACAGTGGTTTATTCGGGTTATTTGAGTAAAGGAAGGCATAGGCGTATAAAGTGAAATTTTTAAGATTCCACTAAGCACCATTTGGGAGTCAGTTCGCAAACTCTGTGCTTTGTTTGAACTCTTCACCCAGGGTTAACCCTTTATTCGGCAACACCTTCATAAGTGGATTGAGTAAAATCGGATATTTTGGATTATTCTCTGCAGTAGTGCTAAAAGCATATTTTTCACTAAAAGTGTTACCTTGGGTTCCTTACGGAGTCTCATTCCTGTTTTATGTGAAAGAGCAAAAAGGCACAACAATTCCTTTAAGTTTCACAAACATGCATAAAACACATTTTTCATCCACTTTCTGCACACACTACAGAAACGTGTGAAAATATTACAATAAAGATAGGAGATTTAGCAAAGAGTGTTGAGAATTAAACTAAAGGTGGGGCACTGTGCCTTTCCATCTAAGCAAATCATATGAATATGTATTGTAAGCAAGGGATTTGAAATGAGCTTATATGCTCTAGGGAGCCAATGTTGTTCCCATTATGATACCCTACCTGCATGGACAAGCCATTCCTGCACCCTCTAGCTTGATCCAAAATCGGGGGGTGGACTTTAATTCAATAGCTATCTTCCATCTTGCAAGTACAGGAAAAATAAGAATGTACTTGCCACCTTTGCATCTTTGCCACCATTGATCAGTACTCACACTGTTGCTGACACATGCATGAACTGCCCAAGTTCGTGCAGTAGCCCTCCCATAAGTTTACCACCACGATAGATGCTTTAGGGGATTGCCTGCAAAAATGATGGTCAAGCTCCACGAAGATGGAAATGTGGGTGCCCGCCTAATCCTCAGTTTAAGTAATGATAACTCCATATCTGCAGTATTAGCTCCCGTCCCTCCCTCACCTTCCTTCTTAACCAATGAGGCCCTTTGCCTCCCCAAGACCCACCCCCAGCTTATAAAAACACCCCGCCCCCACCACTTCATGTTCTTTTTTGTCTCTCGAGTGAGACTTACCTTGGTGGTGACGTCGGATGGCAGCCTGACCGGTTGGGGTGGCGTGGCTGGGGTCAGAGAAGGTTCAGTGCTGCTGGTCTCTGGAGGACTCCCGGAAGTCTTCGAACTGGAGGGAGTTGCAGGCGATTTGGCACTCTCTGCTCCATTTTCATCATGCTCTGCAGGGAGAGATGGTGGTGGTTCAGAAGGACAATCTGGTGGCAAAATCCTGTGTCAACAGGCAAGGGGAGGCCAGGTCTGGCTCCCTGAACTTGGTGGCCAGAGACATTTTCCTGTGGGCTCAGGACTGGGTTCTGAGTAACCCTGGGCATAATACTTCGCTACGCTCACGGAGCATGCAAAGTTTGTGCTACTACGCACTATGCAAATTGCACGTAGCAGAGTGAAAAACTGTGCTAATTGACGTAGCATAGCAGCAGTATACTAAACACCTACAAATGCTTTGATAAAGCAATTTTCTATGCTAAAATGCATATAACCAATTCACAAAAGTGAATTTTGACAATAAAATATCAAGCAATGAGAGAGGTGAGGATTTTGGGGTCCCCTAACCTAGGGGGAGGACCAAGCAGATGCCTTGAACACAAAAAGCATATCATGTGAACGATTCAGTGGTGGTCCCTTCCTCCTAGGACCACCCCAAGCACAGTTAGGGGCAAAAATACAATCCCAACCAAAGGCCCTGCAAAGCATTATGGGATGAGATTAGCAGTGGGCAGTGAATTAATTCTACAAAGAGCTGCAGTTCAACTAGTCGTTACTAGATGTCCTCACGAGTCAAATGCAAAAGCATTGAAATTATTAATACATCAAGCTGCAGTTCCACTAGTCGTTACTAGATGTCCTCACGAGTCAAATGCAAAAGCATTGAAACCCTTTCATGAAGCTTTTGCATTTGACTCGTGAGGGACATCTAGTAACGACTAGTGGAACTGCAGCTCTTTGTAGAATTATTTTGATATTGGATACTATAATATTCACTGCCCACTGCTAATCTCGTCCCATAATGCTTTGCAGGGCCTTTGGTTGGGATTGTATTCTTGCCAATAACTGTGCTTGGGGTGGTCCTAAGAAGATGGGACCACCACTGAATCGTTCAAAAGATGTGCTTTTTGTTTTCAAGGCATCTGCTTGGTTCTCTCCCTAGGTTAGGGAGGATCCCAAAATCATCACCTCTCTCACTGCTTGTTAATTTATCGTTTTCACTTTTGTGAAATGACTATATGCATTTTTAGCATATAAAGGCAGAGATATTTATTTTATCTTAACTTGCACTGTGCAAGATGCCTTTAGCAATTATTGTACAGTGCAGTCAAGCACACAGCTACGCAATTTGCATAGCTACGTGTAGTTCAAAATGTACTTCACGTAGTTACGTGAAGTGCTACTACGCAAACTACGCCCAGGCTTAGTTCTGAGGCTGACTGCTCTTTACATTCGGGGGGTGGAGAATGTCCAAGCCGATCTGTTGAGCAGGGACATTCCCTCTTCCAAGGATTTCTCCCTGCTTCCCAGTTTGTTCTGCCAGTTGGTGGTGCATTGGGGCCTTTCGGTAGTGGACCTGTTTGCAGGGCCAGGGAATGCAAGGTGGGGTGATTTTGTTCTCTGGGTCAGTGTCCCCGGACTTGGGGGATAGAAGGCTTGACCTGTTGTTGGCCTCATGGCCTGCTCTACATTTTTCCTCCATTCCATCTGGTCAGGGCTTTTCTGGTTCAGGTATGGAGGGAGCAGACCCAGGTAGTGTTGATTGTGCCTAGGTGGCCTCGTGCATATTGGTTTCCTCTCCTGGACTTTTTGTGGTGAGACCTGGAGTGGGTCCTTCCTGTGGTTCCGTCTCTGTTAGTTTTTCCGGCTCTTCCCCTGGGCACCTTAAGGAAGTTGCACTTGACGGCATGGCGGTTGAGCAGAGGGGCTTAGCCGGTTTGGGTGTCCCCGAACAGTTGGCTGTGACCTTGAAGTCTTCTCGTAGGTCTTCTACGCTACTCTCATATACCAGGCATTGGAGAGCTTTTTCAGCCTGGTGTGCTTGTAAGCAAGTTGATCCTACTGTGGCTGATCTCTTTTTGGTTATGCAGTTCCTGCAGGATGGTGCTCAGTTGGGTTTATTGGTTGCTATGCTGTGGGTGCAGTTGCCTGCCATTCAGGTATTTAGGTATTCCTGGTGCAATTTGCAGGATGATGCGGGCCTGATCCTCGGTTTTTTCAGGGTCTTCTGAACCTTTTTCCTCGGCCAGTTTGTTCTTTTCCTTGTCGGAATTTAGAGTTAGTCTTGGATGTGCTGTCGGGACCTCCTTTTGAACCCCTTTGAGTCTAGAGTTGAGGCTCTTGACTTTCAAGGCATGTTTCTTGGGTGCCATCACTTCTGCTAGGTGGTTGGAGGAGTTAGGGGCCTTGTCCTGTAAGTATCCTTTTTGCAAGATCTTTTCGGACCAGGTGGTGCTGGTGCCGGTCCCATCTTTTGTCCCTAAAGTGAATTTGGTTTTTATTTCAGTCAAGAGGGGATTTTGCCTGAGTTTTCTCCGGATCCTTCCTCGGCTGAGGACTGTCGGTTGCACTGTTTAGATGTGCTGCAGACTTTGTTGTGGTATTTGCAGGTGGTGGAGTCCTTCCGGAAGGGGAACGCTTTGTTTGTGAATTTTGGTCCCCCTAAGAAAGGGGAAAAACCATCCAAGGCTACTATGAGTTGTTGGATTTGGTCTCTGGTCCTTTTGGCTTACGAGGTGCAGTGACGTTCTACAAACAGTATGGCGGCTACTGTGGCTGAATTGCAGGGTACCTCTGTGGTGGAAATTTGTAGGGCGGCGACTTGATCTTCCCCTTTCACATTTGTCCGCCACTATCGGATTGCTGGTCTGGAACGTTTGGATAATGTCCTGGGCCACAGAGTCTTGTCCTCTATGAAGGAATAGAGGGACTGTGTTGTGATTTGGGCACATTATTAAATGGTGTCCTTCTTCACTCAGTTGCCTGTCTCTGTTTTTGCTTGCTATTTCCTCATTGGTTAAGAAGGAAGGTGAGGGAGGGACGGGAGGTAATGCATCTATTACTTACTGATAATTTCAGTACTCCTAGTCCTACTCCCTCGCCTTCCTTCAGAGTCCCTCCCGCCCTCTCGGTGTGGTCCAACTGAGTTCTAGGCTCGGCTTGTTTGGGGTGGGGGTGTTTTTATAAGCTGTGGGTGGGTCTTGGGGAGGCAAAGGGCCTCACTCGTTAAGAAAGGCGAGGGAGTAGGACAAGGAGTAATGCCATAATCAGTAAATACTGGACGCAATACTGCTTGTTTGACTGCAAGCTTATCCAAGTATTGATTAGAAGAGTCTTTGTCTTGTAACATAAAGCATGATCTTTCTAAATTGCTGTTTCTAACCACTCACCAAGATGGACAAGCTCAGCCTCTGACAATCACACCTTGCTGCACCCAGGGAGTTCAGGGTGATGTCCTGAACTCACAAGACCAATCTCTCTCTGACCCAAAGAACTCTGGTGGACAAGTATCCTTGAAAAGGATTATCTAGATTTTGTATACATTCATCCGACTGTGTTCCTCTATTTCATATTCCCCACTGCATGTGTTACAAATGCTGTAAAAGAGACAAATGGATGCAGGACAGCTTAATAAACTCAATGTATAAAATAATAGAAAGTAAATAAGCATATACACACAAGATGCTCCATCTAGTAAATACGATGGGATAATGTCAACAAGTCAGTATTAAATAGACAGAAAAATCCATCCACACTCATGATGAGGCCCATTTTCCGAAAAACATAAGACAGAAGAGATCAGTTATTTTGGCCCCTCTTTTGATGAAAGGGGCTTTGAGTCTCCAAAGTCAGAATCAATGGAAATGTGTGTAAGACTATATGCACAGTATCTTTTTCTGTGTTTGGTTTTGAATTTTTTATTGATAGTGGCAGTGTCTTGTTTAGTTGGGTAACTTTTATTTTGCTTTCTTCTATTCCGATTCATGTGTTTTCATCCTTGTAGACTGTACAATGAGCTGCCCAAGCACCCCCCGAAACATAGTCTACACATGCAAGACATATTTTTCTTTAGAAAAGAGAGATTTATTTGACTTCTATTTCAAAAGTTGAAAATTTACGTCAGATTTTAGATGTTGGAAAATGGCCCTCTCTGCAGGGTCACCCCCAAACTATTTGCCTTTACCCTCCACTTTTGCTGAATTTGATGTTGTTGGCTTTAGGACTCTGCGCACTGTACCACTTCTATCAAATGCTAAAGTGCATATGCTCTCCTCTAAAGATGGTAATATTAGCTCATATCAAATTGGCAAATTTAATTTACTTATAAGTCCCCAGTACAGTGCACTACATGTGCCAGGGCCTGTAAATTAAATGGTACTAGTGGGCCTGCAGCACTGATTGTGCCACCCACTTAAGTAGCCCTTGCCATGTCTCAAGCCTGCCATTGCAGCGCCTGTGTATGCAGTTTAAACTGCCATTTTGATCTGGCAAAATAAACCTTTTGCTACCCCGAAACCTTCCTTTTTAATAAATATAAGTGACCCCTACGGTAGGCCTTGTGCAGCCCAGAGGGCAGTGTGCAATGTATTTAAAAAGCAGGACATGTACTTTTAAGTTTTACATGCCCTGGTAGTGAAAAACTCTTCAATTTGTTTTTCACCACTGCAAGGCCTATCTCTCCCTCAGGATAACATTGGGATTACCTTATTGCATTTTTCTAATGTAATTTCCAATTGGGAAGAGATAAACCTTTCAAGTCTGGTGTCTCTGGAATCACAATTTAAAATCCAAACTTATGGTGAAGTTTGGATTGCAATTAGGAAAATACCAATTTAAAAAGTTTGAATATTCTTGCTTTTGTCCCTTGGTAACAGTAGCCTGTCTCTGATCACATGGCTGGATGTAGTTGGCAGTTGGGCTTTGTATATTCCTACTAGACAGCCACACACAATGGGAGCCTAGGTGTGTCTCAATGGGCACTCTCTGGCAGGATGGGAGGGAGAAGCTGGGCACATTCTAACTTACACCTGAATAAGCTTCCTGTCCACACACAAAGGGCTGCATACACCCCTGCGGTGAGTCTGGAGCCAGAGCAGGAAGGGGAGACATCTGTGCACTTTAATGGCATGTCTTTGAAGTGGCCCCTACTTCAAAGGCACCACTGGGTAAAAGTATTGGACCACATACACCACCACTTCAATACACTACTGGACCTGTGGATACTCTGCCAGGAAGATTGCCTGTTGTGCTGCTGAAGGACCGCCACTCTGCTGGACTGCACTCTGCTGGAATCCTACTTAGTTGTGCTATCCTGTTGCCCTCTTGCTTGGGTGAGAAGGACCGGACCTGCATCTATTGAATCCAGAGTGACTCTAAGGGCTAGCTGGCTGGCCTCCTTATCTGAAGCCTCAGGGATATAACAGACTTCCAACCTACTTGCAGCTGCACTTGGATTCTGTCACCTGTGAGTCTCCCTGCCAAGTGGTGCCATCCCAGTCTTGGACCCTTAGAAGTGTGCCTAGAGTACTTACCAGCAGAACCAACGCAAGTGATGAATCCCCGAGCAAGAACCAATGCATCTCCTTGGCTGAACGGTGCATCCCCGGGCAGAACCAATGCATCGCAACTACTGAATGCATTGGACCAATCGCCAAGTATCCCTTGCTTGCCTCATAATGGGAAAATCATGCCCGCATGTGTCAGTTCCATAACTAAGCAAACCGTCTGGAGTTCGGCACACGTTGATGGGACTTGGTTTGTTGTGTCTACATGAGAGTGCCTGAACCGCCGCATTGGATTGATTCCCATCGCCCATGGCTGTGAGTTGTTCAACTCACGCTGCTAAGTTATTGAACTGACACCTGTGGGCATGATTTTCCTATTGTGCAGCAATTGAGGGTACTTGGCACGCAATATTGAGTGGCAGGGTTGTGTTAAGGGGGCCAGTTAAAGGGGAAATCTAACTGCCAGTCCCTGAACGTTCTGATGCCTTTTAAGGGGAGATGGAGTTTTGAGGCATTTAACCCTAAAATGAACTTGATGAGAGGAAATACAGGGGATGCCATTGGGGATCAAACCAGAGCTGCTAACATGCTGTAATGAACAGTGATGCTTGATACATTTATTCCTGAACTTTCTGCTGCTAGGTGCAGTTAAATATATGAATGATTACCTGTCCTGAGTGCTGGATTGTTGTAATGAAAATGTTTTCGCTAGTTTTGCTTGTGTATCATTCTACGCAAGTTAGCATTCGCGGCACCATTTTATGTTTGGCTGCCATTTTGAGTCACGCTCGAAACTGCTCTTTGTCTCCACGAGAGAACGGGTTGTGGAAAAGTTTCATTTCTCCAGGGTTGGGCCTTGCTCTGCTAATAAATGCACTGTTCCTATTAGTGCATACCTTTCCCACAAGATAGAGGCCTCCTCCCACTAGTCTAGTGGTGGACACGGGCAGACTGAACTTGGATTGAAGATAGTGTGTGACCGGCCCCAGAATCAAAACCTATCCTTCTGTACTTCTTTGTTCAGCTGCATCTGCTCGAAAAATCCATTCTGGGCGTGCCTTCATTGGTTCTGAATTGTACATAATGTATCTCCATGTTTGCTGATGTCAGTCCCTCTCTGCAGCACTCCTAGAGACTGGGCAGACCGGGTTCCGGTTGAGCGTATCTGATTAAACATATATTAGTTTGTATTCTCTACTGTCTGACCGACTCTTCATTTGGTATGGAAGGCTGAGAGGTGGTCGTGAGTGACCAGGGTGATCCTAAATGGGCCACTTCCTTCAGTTGGCGCCCGAACAGGGACTCCATCGGGTGACCCATCCCCTCCCGCAGACGGGTGGGAAGGTCGGGGCCAACGTCGGGTCGGACGGACGGATCAGGTATCCGTGTACGAGGAGCATTGTTTGCTTGCAGCTGCCCCTTCTGTCCTGCCGGATGGTGCCTCGCCCAGTGGTCATCCTGGCTGGGTTCCTGAACGGCAAAACCCTTGGATCTGACCGTTTGGTCCAAAGAGTCGACAGTGGAGTGTGAGAAGTTGGCCTGGTATATGCTGTCCACTAATTATAGTGGGCACTTTGCACCAGTCCAAACAACCCCTTATTGGAGATAGGTTAAAGACAACCTTTATTGAAAGCTATCCTAGTGGTAGCTATGGAGAGCAGCCATCAGGCTAAGTCTTGAAGAAATGTAAAGCAGCTTGATTACCAGTCTATAATCTCTTGAGTGACCAAATGAAAGAGGACCACACCAGGTATATATTTAAAATATATGTATTTAGTCTTAAACACACCCCTCTAGTCTCTTTATGAGGCTAGAGTTCGAAGTACATAAGTTACAAGTCGAATATCAACAGTAATAGCACAAATACACGTTGGAGCCCTAGGGGCGTACCAAACCATATACCAATAAAGTGGTATAAGACCCACGACTGAGCTAGACACAAGGCCTAGAGCCTGTAGAAATGCTGGGACCACAAGGAACCACCCAACATAGTGACACAGGGGACCCACGGGGGACGCGTGCAGTGTGAGAACACAGCCGCGAGCCACCGTTGACTTCTATGGGGAATGTCGCGGTTGGAGTTTTAAAGAAAAAGGACCCTTGGAGGAGGACTTGGAGCAAACCCCTTTAGAACTAGGATGTTCTAGAGTCAATACCCACGGGAGCACCGGAGTACTCGAGTTACCTCACCCAGGGGAGCCGGGTGCATAGGTGTCTTTCGGGGTCGGGTTTCGTCGTCGTTTTCAATAGCGATCTGCTGCAAAGTGTTGCTGGCGACCAAGTCGAAAGTGTTATGGGTGGATCCAAAGGTGGATCGAAGATTTGAAGAACCTGAAAGCAGAGGGGACAGAGTCTGGGTAACTAGCCAGTGACCAGGAAGGCGATGAGCAGATGCCCACCGATGTCGGGTGCTTCAGGTAGGTTGACGGTCGTCTTGACTCTTCAGCCACGAGGTCCAGGAGGTGTCGACAACAACCAGGAAATGGATTCGAGCTGTACCATGACGTTTGTCGATTGCTGCGGTGTCGGCGACCGGATTGGACCCAACAAGCATTGGCAACGGCAAGTCACGTGGAAACAAAGAAAGGATGTTGATGCAGACCAGCAAGGTCTGGGGGACTCACCCAGCAAGGGTAAGTCAGGGCACCTCTGGAGCAACCAGGAAAGCCCAAGCAAAAGAAGAGTTGCCTTTGAGAGGGCCCACTATCCAACGGACTAGCAACCGTGAAGGAGCCTCGAGTGGACGCACTTGGAGCTGGCTTACAGGATACTCGTGGAGTGGAGGCCAGTGATCTTCGGTGCAGTTGGTGCTGGAGGCGAGGGCTACTCGGAGCCCAAAGCACAACTTCGTGGGAGACTAGGAAGAGGATGCACTTGCAAAGGTTCTTGGTGTCCAGGGGTCACGGTTCCACATTACCCACGACAGCTACGGGCCTCAGCTTTGCTGGGGACTCAGGGCAGCCTCAGAGAAGTCTGGAAATCTACCTCTGGTGATGCAAAGACTTCGGCGTCCGGCAGGAGCTTCAGCGATACAGACCGGACAATTGCTTCTTAGGTGCCTGCCAAGCAGGGGAGTCACTCCTTGACCCCAAGGGAGATTCTTCAGTCCTCTAATTGTAAAGTAGAGCGTCGAAGGTCCAGGATTCGGCTTCAGAGTTTCGTTCAGGGTAATCTAAACTCCTAAGGACTGGGGTCCCATACTTATACGAAGTTAGGGGGTTGGACATACTCTGGGGACCCACCTATGGGAGGGTCAGGGAAGAGGGGTGGTTACACCCATTCCCTTTGTCCAGTTTCACACCAGAGCAGGGGCAGGTAGCCCCTGCAACCGGTTTGAACTGGCATATGCACAGGGACACCAAATGTGCCCCCAGTGCAGGACTTCAAAGCACCAGAGAGTGCTCCCGCCCAGCCCCAATACACACTATCCTGTCTGGGGAGGTGGTTACACCTCCCTTCGACAGGAAACCTATTGTCCAGGCCTCCCCTGCCGGAGTTTCAGTCAGCAGCAGGAGGCCATACCCGTGTCTGTGGCAACGTCATCCATTTTGTGATGCCAGGGCTCTGGAAAGAAGTTACCGGGTAGCCCGGAGTGTACATGTCTTTCCCTCTAGAAGGGTGAAATGCTACCCCCACCGCCAGGACTGGTGGGGGGGTAGTATTCCAAGATGTTTGACACCAAACACGACATGTTTTGGTGCAGCCAGTCCAAAGTTAGCATTGTACCGCGAGGATATAATGCACTTAAGAGTATATGGTCAGGCTGTACCACAAACAGCATCAGAGGAGGGACTCTGAACGCTGCAGAGGGGCTCTGCTCATGCAGGGGCACCCTCTCACATTAAAAACCAAGCACTCTGCCTTCAGGATTGTTAAGGCCTGCCATAGGAGTGACTTATAGGTTTATATGTGTGTGCAATGGTAGTGATAAAGGTATCCTATATCACAGTAAGGGGTGCATGCACCACCTTACCCAGGCTGCAGTAGCAGACCTGTGGTGTCATTTTGGCTGGCCTTCCAGGGGTGGCATAATACATGCTTCAGCCCCTGGCAGGCCTCTGGGGTACCTATGCCCTGGGTACATAGTATACCATATACTAGGGACTTATAAGGGCACTCCAGATTCCAATCAAAGATGTACCTAAGGTACATGGAAACCATTTTAAAGAGAAAGCAGACAAACTGGGGCCCTGAATAGCAGGGTCCCAGTCCAACTAAGTCAAAAACCAGCAAAACACCAGGAAAAAAGTGGGGGCAACCATATAGTCAGATTCCACCTTCCTACATAACCCCTCCCCCCAAACGAAAGGAGATAAGGCTAACCTTGGCCAGTTGAGCCTTTATTGACTAAGTGGCCATATAAGGAAGTACCTGCACTAGCATGGTTACCCCCTATCTTATGGTCCACTAAGCTATCCCTCACCCTAAGGGTATGAGAGGGTCTCCACCATGGGGAATCACTACCTGTGGTGTGCTTTGGTAAAGTACAAGGCTGGTGAGGTGTCTGAGTAGAGAAGTGAGGCCCTAGGAAGGTTGGTCTCAGCTTCCTCAGATCATTGGTCACCATGTATGCCTGTCTTTCCATGACTGAGTTGCACTTTGCTCTAAGGGTCAACCTTTGGCTGCCTACAGCTGGGGGTTGGTTCACTTTGGAGGGAACACTGGAGGGACAGGGCAGGTTTGGAACCTTTTGGTCCCAGGTTTGCCCTTGCCTAACAGAGTCCTTCTGGGGGAGGTCCCTACACAAAGGTATGGGGATCCCTCAGTGTGTTGAGGAATTTTCACCTGTCTAGGGCTACTAGACTGGGTGCCCTAATCTGCTGATGGGGGGGTTCCTCTGGACAGGGGCCCTGTGGGGTCCACTGACCTTCCTGACCTCTGCAGCCCTGGGCTGACTGAGGCAGGGTAGAGAGGGGCAGGCTACCTGCTCCAGACTGGGTACCACCTTGGAAGGGTCCCCTGCCATCAGAGGGGTGGCCAGGCCAGGCCTGACTACCTCTGGGGCAGTTCCTTCACTAGGGGTAGGATCAGTTCCCTGAGGAGGCTGACCCTTACCTATAGTCTGGGTGGAAGAAGACTTTTCTTCAACCCCTGTGCTCTCTTGTGGTGGAGAGTGGGCCATTCTTTCAGGCTCCATCACTCCAAAAATTTTCTGGGGTGGGGCTGTGGCCATCACATCCCCCCTAACCTGCTCAGGGATGCCCAGCATTCTCAGATGGGCTTGGTGCACAACTTCAGCCCAGGCTGAAATTTCCAGATCATTGTCCATCAGGCAATCTACAGGCAAGTTTGGGGACACTGCCACTCTCTTTGGGCCTGTGACCCCTCCCCAGCTGAGATTGACTATGGCCATGGGGTGATCTGTTCTGACACCATCAATGTTGGTCACCTGGTATTTAAACTCAGGTAAAAGCTGCTGAGGGGGGACTAGTTTCCCTGCCACCATGGTGACACTAGCCCCTGTATCCCTGAAGGCCACAGCTTTCTGACCATTAATCAGTGGCTCCAGTCTGTACCTGCCCAATGCATTGGGACCCATGATAAAGGTGGCAAATCCTATACCACCATCAGAGTCAGAGGAGTCTGTTGAGGGGGTCTTGTCTAAACTAGGGCCCACCTCTGTTCCCCTTGCAAAAGCACCTAACTTTTTGGGTGCACTACTCCCAACTGGAGGATTACTACTGGTAGTACCAGGAGGGGTGGTAGTAGTTGTTGGAGGAACATTTTCTTTATTGCCAATCCTGGGACAACTGGGATCAGATTTCCAGTGCCCAGGCTTTTTACAGACATGGCAATAGGGTTTCTTTTCAGGAGAAGAAGGAGTTTGGGACCCACCCCCAGAGGAGGACTTTTGGGGCCCTGTAGTGGACTTATCCTTAGATTTATCCCCACCTTTCTCTTGGGACTTGGTAAAACCTTTCTTCGGGTCACCACCCTGATTCTTAGGCCTCACCCTGGTTCTGACCCATTTGTGTGCCTTCTTTCCCAATTCTTGGGGTTAGGTCAGATCAGAGTCCACCAGGTACTGGTGTAAAAGCTGGTTTTGACAATTATTAAGGATCTGCTCCCTCATAATCAAATTGTACAATCCTATAAAGTCATGCACCTTGCTGCCATGTATCCAACCTTCCAGAGCCTTAGTAGCACAATCTACAAAGTCAACCCAGTCTTGAGTCTGAGCCTTTTGGGTGTCTCTGAACTTCAACCTATACTGTTCAGTCGTTAGGCCAAACCCATCTATCAGAGCACTCTTCAAGACTTTGTAATTGTCAGCATCCTCTTCTCTTACAGTGAGGAGCTTGTCTCTACCTTTGTCTGCAAAGGAGAGCCATAAGATTGCTGCCCACTGCTCCTGGGGGACCCTCTGAACGTTACAGGCCCTTTCCAGTGCAGTTATCCATTTGTGGATGTCGTCCCCACTCTGGTAGGGAGGGACAATCTTACTTAGGTTTCTATGGTCATAAGACCTTTCCCTATCTCTGGGGAAGTTGCTGCCACCATGGGACTCTAGTCCCAACTTTTTTCTTTGTCTAAAGAGATCTAGGGACTCCCTGTCTATAGCCAACTGCTGTTTTCTGAGCTCAAGCTGGGCTTGTTCATACTGAAGCAGTCTCTTTTTCCTCTCATGAGAGGATTCCCTCCTATGAGAAGAAACAGAGGTCCCTACTGAGGTGTCAGAGTGGTTAGACTCCTGAGAAGGAGATCTAGACCTTCTGGGCACACTCACAACTCTTCCTGGGGGGACAAAGGGAAGGTCATCTTGGGCCTCCTCCTCATCCTCAGGAGTAGCTGCATTGTCCAGGTCAGGATCATTGTCATCCCCTGGCCAGTTTCAGAGGTCAGGTCCTGGGCATTTTCATCCCTGGCCCCTCCCTCATCTTCTGCCCCACCCTCTCTGCCTACCCTTACAGACCCTAGGGGTCTTCTAAGATCATCTAGCAGAAGCATCTCCAGGAGACGTTGGGTGTTGGCACTTTTGCCTGTCTTCAACTTCCTAACTTTGCACAACTCTCTTAATTCCAAGAATGAGAGGTTGTCATATCTGGATGGCAGGAGCTCACTGGTTCCTGGCAGTGAAGACATTACTAGTGTGGTGTGGTGTATGCACTACCTACTCTAGTGTGGCCTACTAAACTCTCTTGAGTTGTAGAAAGGGTGTGCTATCCCTTAACACACAACTCTAAGTTCAGTAGAACTTACTGTATCCTAAGCTTGATTTATATGTACCTAAGGTACCCTTAGTGGTTTTCAGTTGATCAATTCAATTGAGATTATCTGGTAAAACAATAGCAAGCTGGAATTCCACCGCTGCCACCAATGTGAGAAGTTGGCCTGGTATATGCTGTCCACTAATTATAGTGGGCACCTTGCACCAGTCCAAACAACCCCTTATTGGAGATAGGTTAAAGACAACCTTTATTGAAAGCTATCCTAGTGGTAGCTATGGAGAGCAGCCTTCAGGCTAAGGGGTCGATTCCGATTCGGGCCGGAAAAAGCACCGACCGACTCGGAGCCGGAATTAATTCCGACCGACACGTACCTGTGGCGCCCGACCCGCAAAGTACGATGCAAAGCGTGCAAAATCCGACCGACACGTACGGAACCCAAGCCGAACGACCGAGCCGCACAAAAAACAGCAATCCGGCCGGAAAAACACGCGAATCGAACCGACCGACACGCACCCGGAACAAATCCGACCGAAACGTACCCGCGAACTCCAAACCGCAAAGTACGATGCAAGGCGCGAAAACCACGACCGAGTCGGACAGAGGACAAGCCGTACGACCGACACGCATACAAAACTGCGAGCCGAAGTAACACAAAACACCGCGACCGACGCGTACGCAGCATAGAAAATTGCACAAACACAGCGTGAACGAAATGGAGAAGACCGTACGAGACAACTGCAGGGTCCGACTCGGTCACAAGAACGTTTCCAACATGCAAAGAAAGTACTAAGGGAAAATACACAAAAAAGGCCAAACAAGCAATTACAAAGCCAATAAATACTGGGGGTGGGGACAGAGAACAAAGACACACCCACAACTCCACCCATATAAAGGACACAAATCCCAACCATGATCCTTTGCAAATGCTATTCACCTGCCAGCACTCAACAGACAGCAACCACACACCCACAGCTCATCCCTCACACAAGCCACACACCATCAGCACACCAACAAATAGCTACCTCACATACACCCAGCAAAACACACACACCTTCACCTGCACACCAACACACACATCACTCACCATCACCACCCATCACCATGCCCCCAAAGAAGAATCACAAGTTCCTAGATTGTGAATTGGAAGTCCTGGTAGACGAGATCCTCAGGGTAGAGCCACAGCTGTTTGGCGCACTGGTCCAACAGACACCCATCTCCCAGAAAACAAAGATGTGGGAGAGGATCATCAACAGGGTGAACGCACAATCACCATGTCTGCGCACAAAGACTGACATCCAGAACAGGTGGTATGACGTGCGCAGGAGGGTACGGGAGCTGCTGAAGAAGGACTACCTCCTGAGCCAATACACCGGCAGTGGCCCTCCTGCCAAGCCAGTATACCTCAGGCCCTGGGAGGAGAAGGTGCGGGCCATCCTTCCACCAGTGAGCGTCTATGGACTAGAAAAAATCCCAGAGCCTGTTGAGTACACAACAAATGTACACAATATTCTGCCACAATACACACACACATCACTGTCAAGGGGAGAGTCAAACCATGCACTCTTAGCAATTACACAGCAACCAGAACAGAATCATCCCAAAATGTGTATGTCAGTCAGATAAACACAACACATGCCATCTCAAAGTTACATTTAACCGTGTCATCACATGTACAAACACAACTACAACTACAGCTAGGTAGTGGCACAAATATAACTAACAAACACATCCAGACATGTAGCCACCACTACAACACCAACACACAGTGAAGACCACTGAAAGAAAGGAATTCTGTGTATGCTGGGCAAGTCAGTGTAGCCAATAGCATCATGGGAGTCGTAGTCACAGATATTGCTCAGCCTCACAACTTGCCCATCAACACCACTCACAACCATGCTCACATCACAGGGAGTGGAAAAGGACTCACAAGATGGCTGACACTGGCTACTGCTGTGGGGAGCACAAGGCCCTGCTGGCAACTGTGCACCAACCAACAGCAGGACACCACTGACTGACATCCTGAAAGACAACTTCCACTCCCTGCAATGCAAGCACGTTCCATGGTGGGATATCTGGCTGGGTGGGAAGGAGGACTTGCAGCACTGACCATAGTCACAAGCACCTCCCCTCACACACCCCCTCAACACAAACTCCACATAACCCACCTGGGAGAATGCAATGCCTCACATCCTAACTCAAGATCCCACAAAGAACCACCACCCTGGGTTATGTTGTGTGAAGCACAGGGACACTCTTGGGACTTTTAGCCAAACAACTGCCAGGACAACACTCCCAGCCATCCTGTCAGCACAGGCAGCCCACCCCACAGGGAAGCAGAGTCAAAAGGAAGGAAGCATGGGCATGCTGTGAAGGGGGGTGGAGGCAATAGCATGATGGGAATAGTAGGCACAGATATTGCTCAGCCTCACAACTGGCCCATCAACACCACTCACAACCATGCTCACATCACAGGGAGTGGAAAAGGACTCACAAGATGGCTGACACTGGCTAGTGCTGTGGGGAGCACAAGGCCCTGCTGGCAACTCTGCACCAACCAACAGCAGGACACCACTGACTGACATCCTGAAAGACAACTTCCACTCCCTGCAATGCAAGCACGTTCCATGGTGGGATATCTGGCTGGGTGGGAAGGAGGACTTGCAGCACTGACCATAGTCACAAGCACCTCCCCTCACACACCCCTCAACACAAACTCCACATAACCCACCTGGGAGAATGCAATGCCTCACATCCTAACTCAAGATCCCACAAAGAACCACCACCCTGGGTTATGTTGTGTGAAGCACAGGGACACTCTTGGGACTTTTAGCCAAACAACTGCCAGGACAACACTCCCAGCCATCCTGTCAGCACAGGCAGCCCACCCCACAGGGAAGCAGAGTCAAAAGGAAGGAAGCATGGGCATGCTGGGAAGGGGGTGGAGGCAATAGCATGATGGGAGTAGTAGGCACAGATATTGCTCAGCCTCACAACTGGCCCATCAACACCACTCACAACCATGCTCACATCACAGGGAGTGGAAAAGGACTCACAAGATGGCTGACACTGGCTACTGCTGTGGGGAGCACAAGGCCCTGCTGGCAACTGTGCACCAACCAACAGCAGGACACCACTGACTGACATCCTGAAAGACAACTTCCACTCCCTGCAATGCAAGCACGTTCCATGATGGGATATCTGGCTGGGTGGGAAGGAGGACTTGCAGCACTGACCATAGTCACAAGCACCTCCCCTCACACACCCCCTCAACACAAACTCCACATAACCCACCTGGGAGAATGCAATGCCTCACATCCTAACTCAAGATCCCACAAAGAACCACCACGCTGGGTTATGTTGTGTGAAGCACAGGGACACTCTTGGGACTTTTAGCCAAACAACTGCCAGGACAACACTCCCAGCCATCCTGTCAGCACAGGCAGCCCACCCCACAGGGAAGCAGAGTCAAAAGGAAGGAAGGATGGGCATGCTGGGAAGGGGGTGGAGGCAATAGCATGATGGGAGTAGTAGGCACAGATATTGCTCAGCCTCACAACTGGCCCATCAACACCACTCACAACCATGCTCACATCACAGGGAGTGGAAAAGGACTCACAAGATGGCTGACACTGGCTACTGCTGTGGGGAGCACAAGGCCCTGCTGGCAACTGTGCACCAACCAACAGCAGGACACCACTGACTGACATCCTGAAAAACAATTTCCACTCCCTGCAATGCAAGCACGTTCCTTGGTGGGATATCTGGCTGGGTGGGAAGGAGGACTTGCAGCACTGACCATAGTCACAAGCACCTCCCCTCACACACCCCCTCAACACAAACTCCACATAACCCACCTGGGAGAATGCAATGCCTCACATCCTAACTCAAGATCCCACAAAGAACCACCACCCTGGGTTATATTGTGTGAAGCACAGGGACACTCTTGGGACTTTTAGCCAAACAACTGCCAGGACAACACTCCCAGCCATCCTGTCAGCACAGGCAGCCCAACCCACAGGGAAGCAGAGTCAAAAGGAAGGAAGCATGGGCATACTGGGAAGGGGGGTGGAGGCAATAGCATGATGGGACTCATAGTCACAGCTCAACATCCCCACCACATGGCCCAGCAAGCTCACACTCACGCATGCACATCCCACAGAGAGTGGAAAGGCCCATCAAAGAAGTCTGACACTGGTGCTGTGTTGTGGGGAGCACAAGGGCATGCTGGGAACTGCACACCAACCAACAGCAGGACACCACTGTCAGCCATCTTGCCATTGCTCTCACACCCACACACACTGAACTCCCCACAAAAGCAAGTAAGTATGGGAATGCTGGGAAGTGGGGTGGAGGCAATAGCATGATGGGAGTCATAGTCACAGACATAGCTCACCCCCACAACTGTCCCATCAACACCACCCTGAACCATGCTCACATCACAGGGAGTGGAAAACAACTGACAAGATGGCTGACACTGGCAACTGCTGTGGGGAGCACAAGGCCCCGCTGGCAACTGTGCAACAACCAACAGCAGGACACCACTGACTGACATCTTGAAAGACAACTTTCACTCCTGCAATGCAAGCACAGTCCATGGTGGGATAACTGACTGGCTGGGTGGGAAGGAGGGCCGGCTGTCAACCAAATACAACCAATGCAGACCATGTTCACACCCCAACAAATACATAGAAATGCCCAAATAATGCAGGACAATGTGCTACACCAATATCAACCCCTGACTGTGACAACTTAGGACAATGCAATGTACAGGCCCGCACCCAGAGGCACAGTCACAACTGTCAGGTGTGTCAACCATTGATGCCTGCAGAAACATAACATACATTGTGTGTGTCTCCCAAAAACAGGTGATGATGGGGACACAGCAGCAGACGCTGAGGAGTCCCAGTCCCAGGCTCAAGAGGATACGGAGCTCACTGGTGTCGAACAGCCTCTGCCCTCCTCGGATGAAGACGACCAACCTGGCACTTCCGGTGCAAGTCATCATGCTGCACCAGCAGGACCACCAGCTGCAGCACCAGCAGGACCACCAGCTGCACCCCCTGCACCCACCCCTCCAACGACTGTCACCACAAATACCATCCCTGCCGACATGGACAGAACAAGGAGCACCACCAGCACAGGGACCCTGGACCAACGTGGGGCCATGGACACCACCACCACCACCAACCCCCAAGGGGGACCAGGGTCATCTGTGCGTGCCACTGCATCCACTGCACATGTCGGCAGGGGTGGTGGAAGGGGTGGGAGACAGAGGTCGCTGCTTGCAGAGGTGTCTGGTGTGCATGATGACCCACAACTGGCACGCATAGCCGATGCGTACCAGTCCAGCACCGGAGATCTCAGCCAGGTAGTGGGGCTCCTCAGGGACATTAAACAGCAGCAGCCTGCCCATCATGTCCGCTTGGACTCACACATGTCCCGCGTGGAGTCCAAGTGGGACACACTGCAAGAGATGACGGCGGTGCATAGGGACATGTTACAATGCCTCCGCCAGATGACCAGCAACCAGTCTACACCTCCCTGTGTGCCAACAACATCTGGTGCTGAAACAACTGCAACTGCCACAGGGAGGGAGGATGACTCTGGCGGAGAGTCCCCTGCACCGCAGCAGCCTGTACTTGAGGGGCCCCCCCAAAGAAGAGGGGTCGTCCGAGGAGGGGCAAGTGAGAGGCCGAAGGCCAAGTGCAACCCCCAGGAAGCCTGAACCTGTTCTGGATGTTCACCTTTGTGCGAAAACTGTTCACCCTGTTGACGGCAACACAACTCCCACACATGACATGGGGAGTACAAGTTGGACCAATGTCTCAGACAACTGTGGCCTCGATACTGGGGATTTTGTCTACCAGGACTTTCAATTCATCTAGGAACTTCTGATTGCAATATAAATGTACAGCACTAACCATCCTATGCACTATTCACACAAATGTATCACAATAAACACACTAATACACCATACTTGCCGTCTGTTGTGATTCCAACGTGGGTGCTGTCATGGGGATGATGAACTGCAAAATTACACTGTGTATGCGAACTGCAACAGCAAGTACAACACAGGCATGTGAGTAATGGCAACGTGACACATATGAGGGAGACACACCACCAGGGCTACACAACACATACACACCTAGGCCATCTGACTCATTGCCTACACTGATGTTGCCAGGAAAGACGGTGCAATGCACAGACACCACACCTATTCCCAGTTGTAGTCAAGTAGCCCACAGGTGCAGTAAGCAAATGGCAGTCAAATGTGTGACCACAGACAACGCACATCACAAAGTGAAGCACAGGTTTATTACACAGTTGCAACATGTCGTAACCACTACAGATGCAAGGTAATCCCACCTGGCAGCGGGCACACAGTCAACAACTGTAGAAGGAAAGAAGTCCATGGGTGTGGTGCACATCACCTGTAGGGACACAACAGCTACCACCCTGGAAGTACAATGACGTCGTCGGTGGACACAGTTGACCAAACGAATCTGAAAGTACCCTGTGAAGGACAGAAATGACACACAGTCAAAAGCAATGGAGAACAGGACAGAACAGCAAAACTCATGCACAATACATGTAACAAGATACCCACCCAGAACCAAGTTAGCATGTCAACACTGTTGGGGAGTACAGACCACCTGTAAGCACACATCGCTACACACATCCAGTCAAGTAGCCCATGGACACACTCCAACAGCACCAGAGCACCACCTACACATATCATGCCAACTCACATCATTGACATGACACCTCAGGATACTCACATTCAGCTAAAGAAGTTGGTGATGAGCTGTGTGCGGACATCACCATCATCACTGGCATCGTGGTCCAGGCCAGGATCCTCCACAGGTGGCGGATGTTGGTCATTGTCATCCTGGATGAGAGGCAACTCCTTCCGCACTGCCAGGTTGTGGAGCATGCAGCAGACGATGATAATCTTGCACACCTTCGCTGGGGCATATGGGAGGGACCCTCATGTCTTGTCGAGGCAGCGGAAGCGGCTCTTCAGGAGACCAAATGTCCGCTCAATCACTCTCCTGGTCCGACCATGTGCCTCATTGTAGCGCATCTGGGATGGTGTCACAGGGTTCCTGAGGGGTGTCAGCAACCACGGCATGTTGGGGTATCCCGAGTCACCTACAGACAGACAAGTGCACATTAGCTGACTTGGAAAAGTGGGCGGAATACTACAGATCAGATCACACACAATGTCACAAAGTCAGTACACACCGACAAGCCAGGCACGCTGGTTCTGCATCTGTGCCATCATCCTGGGGATGCGACTACTCCTCATCACAAAGGCATCGTGTGCTGAACCAGGGAAACGGGCACACACGTGTGAGATGGTCATATCTGCAAGACACACCACCAGTGCATGGACCGAGTGGTAGTGCTTGCGGTTACGGTAGGCCTGCTCCCGGACCTGTGGTTGTACCAAAGCCACATGTGTCCCATCAATGGAGCCAATGACATGCGGCATCCTCCCCAGGGCATAGAAGTCACTCTTCACGTCAGTGAGTCGTTGCAGTCTAGGGAAATAGATGTACCGGTTCAGGTATAGCAACATTGCCTCCAAAACATTGCGGAGCATACGGCTGAACATGGTCTGTGACATCCCACCAGCAGTCGCCACAGTATGTTGAAAGGTACTGGTGGTAAAGAAGTGTAGGGCTGCCATCACCTTCACCTTGGGGGTCAACGCTGTAGGATACGGCCGGCCAGGCTGCAAATGTGGGGCCAACTGCACTGCCAAATCCTCAATCAGCTGCCTGGTGAAGCGGTACCGTCGGATGCTGTCCCGTTCCACCATCGTTGCCAGGTCTGGGAATGGTCTATGGACAGCAGGAGCCCTGCAGTGCAGAGGAGAAGAAAGCAAGATTGTCAGTCACCCCACATATGCGGCATTGAACACACTCAATATCACATCATACATCATTATGGGCACAACTACATGAAGTGTGCAGTTCCGTAAGGACATGTATGGTACATACATGGCCAACATCTGTCATCACGGTTCAACAAGTGGCATCAATAAGTCCCAGGTTGGCCCATTCGATATCATGAGGCCGTGTCACAGTTCCCATCTCCTGCTGCCATGTCACAATCACCCCCCACAGTGACATGTGAGGACAGATGTGCCCCAGGCATCACAGCTCAACGACAGGTACATTCCCAGGGACCCTGTATTGCCACATGGACACTGGCATTACATGGAGTATCATGTATACACCACAGCAAAACAACCATGACCCCCACAGGTAGTGGTTCCACTTGCCTCTGCAGGACAGACATGGACGTCTGTGACACACACACGCACAACATCAAAGTCCATGCACACACAACGTGGATGTGGAGACTGTCTCCCATTGTGCACATGAAATCAGAGACATTGTAAACACTACATGCACACAGACTGTGGAGGACCATCACTATTGTGCCACTGGGTCACCCTGGCTCAAACATACCGTCCCACATGGGACTCACGGGGTATGTGACATGACATACACATACACCACCGTGAAATGTGACCATGGCACATGCTCAGATATGAACAGTTGCACATCACAGTGGTCATGTACACGTAACACCCAGGATCCTGTCCCCATGAACACGTGCACAGCCTGGGGGTGGCTGCCCCCAGGTGACACCCACAGGACAACATGTACACCAACATACACACAATAGGAAATGCAGCCTTACATGCCTTATGATACAGTTTGGACAGGCTGTGGTGTTGTAGGTGTGCCCCTCACTCCCTGGGAGCTATTTGTGGCTGGCATATGTTCATCTGAGACAGGCATGGTGACATATGCCAGTCACTTGTACAGGGATGCGTTGAACAGCAATGGACCGATCGGTGCACCCGGCCGGCCCATTGCATTCAATGTGTGCGGGTACGCGTTGTACCCTGTACGCGTTGAACAGCAATGGACCGATCGGTGCGCCCGGCCAGCCCATTGCATTCAATGTGTGCGGGTACGCGTTGTACCCCTGTACGCGTTGTACCGCAATGGACCGGCCGGCCCATTGCATTCAATGTGTGCGGGTACACGTTGTACCCCTGTACGCGTTGAACAGCAATGGACTGATCAGTGTGCCCGGCCGGCCCATTGCATTCAATGTGTGCGGGTACGCGTTGTACCCCTGTACGCGTTGTACCGCAATGGACCGATCAGTGCACCCGGCCGGCCCATTGCATTCAATGTGTTCGGGTACGCGTTGTACCCCTGTACGCGTTGAACAGCAATGGACCGATCGGTGTGCCTGGCCGGCCCATTGCATTCAATGTGTGCGGGTACGCGTTGTACCCCTGTATGCGTTGAACAGCAATGGACCGATCGGTGCACCCGGCCGGCCCATTGCATTCAATGTGTGCGGGTACGCGTTGTACCCCTGTACGCGTTGAACAGCAATGGACCGATCGGTGTGCCTGGCCGGCCCATTGCATTCAATGTGTGCGGGTACGCGTTGTACCCTGTACGCGTTGAACAGCAATGGACCGATCGGTGCACCCGGCCGGCCCATTGCATTCAATGTGTGCGGGTACGCGTTGTACCCCTGTACGCGTTGAACTGCAATGGACCGATCGGTGCACCCGGCCGGCCCATTGCATTCAATGTGTGCGGGTACGCGTTGTACCCCTGTACGCGTTGTACCGCAATGGACCGATCGGTGCACCCGGCCGGCCCATTGCATTCAATGTGTGCAGGTACGCGTTGTACCCCTGTACGCGTTGAACAGCAATGGACCGATCGGTGTGCCTGGCCGGCCCATTGCATTCAATGTGTGCGGGTACGCGTTGTACCCCTGTACGCGTTGAACAGCAATGGACCGATCGGTGTGCCCGGCCGGCCCATTGCATTCAATGTGTGCGGGTACGCGTTGTACCCCTGTACGCATTGAACAGCAATGGACCGATCGGTGCGCACCCATTGTCAATGGCCTAGCCTGGCAACGGACGCGTTTTCGAAATTCGAACGAGTCGGTTGCTGGAAATTTAGTTGGTCACCCACAACAATGTTGCAAAATCATGTATGTCATGAAGTTGAAGATTTGAAGGATGCTGTGGGCGTGTATTGGTGCTGCTATTCCATGGATTGGCCAGATTCAGAAGATGCAAACGACTTGGACCTATCACTTTGGACACATGGGACAGTATTTGCCTCTGCAGCACATATATATTGCTGGCTGTTCCCCTGAGAGCTCACTTGCCTGCACTACATGCTCCAGGACGACGACTGCTGCTGTCTCTGCCCCCTCTGGACCCTGCAATGGCACGTACTGTGGAGAGAGCCCCAGCCTTCAGCCTTGAGGAGAACCAGGCCCTGCTGGACAGCCTACTTCCACAGTACAGCAAGCTGTATGGGACACCAGGGGAGCAGGTGAGTGTTCTGTGCACTGCCTTTCTGAATGTGCATTTTGTCTGACTAGCAAGGCTGAAAGTCTGCACGCCACTGGCTAGCAGGCTCACTGAGTAGTTGTCACCCCCCATAGTGTGTAGTGACATGCACTGGACAGGTATGGTGCAGTGACAGTGCATTTGAACAAGGTTTAACTTCCCATGCAATGATACCATGTAGTGACTTCTGGCAAACTGTCCATGGGCAGCATTGCACTGCCTGTGTACATCATGTGCCCCTGTGATTGAGACATGTATATACAACTGTGTCATGCACGGATATGTTGCATGTGTAGTAATGGCCTTTTCACTTTGTCATCCTCACAGGTTAATGCCCATCGGAAGGAGGAGATCTGGAAGGACATCGTCTGGGCTGTCCAGTCCGTGGGGGTCTACAAGCGCCGGATCCGCAACTGCCAGAAGAGGTGGCAGGACCTTCGGGGCTGGACCCGGAGAATTGCACGGGTCCAGCTGAAGCTGTTGCCTCCTCGCAGGAGGGGCGGAACACGGACCCTGACCCCCCACATGCTCCAGATCCTGGCGGTGGTGTTCCCAGACCTGGATGGGCAGCTGAAGGCCAGACAGCAGCAAGGAGGGGGTGAGTCAAAGACTGCACTGTGAACTCTGTATTACATGCTATGTGCCCTCCTCTGGCCTGGTTAAACTGCCACAGTACAGCAGTCATGTTGTCCAGGAGCCATGTCCCTCTATTGTGCACTGCCCACTCCTCATCTGATACCCAGGTGTGGCCCTTACATTCAGGGAATTGTGTCACTTGGGACTGTGTCCTTGCAGTTTGCTTCACTCAAGGTGGGGGACAGCATCTGTTTCCCTTACTCTGTTGTGGGCATCATGGATGGGTCCATTGTTCACACAATGCCTGTGTTCGGACATGTAATCTGCGTGTTGCTTTGATATGCGGTCCACTTGCTGAGCTGAGCCACCACATGTGCCTGGGGTATCTGGCACACACCCATGCAGCGGGTGGGAACAATGTTTGGGCCCCAGGAGTGTGCAGATTACGTGTGTCACACATACATAGCCAGCTATCCACTGTCCAGGGCTCATCCCTCATTCATGTGGGGCAGGACAGTCATGCCTACTCCAGCCCATCCAATACACTTGTACTCCCACTCCCGTGTATCAGCTGACACGTTGTGCGCAGTGATTTGACCCCTCAGGTGTCTGCCTCTGTGTCAGTGTGCTGTGGATTTGTTGCCAGGACTGCTGGGGTGTTTCTCGGTAGGGGCTCAGCATGCCACTGGAGATGTGACCATAGGAGACGATACTTGTGTGTCACATAGGTGTTTGATCAGCTGCCCGTGCAGACTGGGGTATGCGAATGTGAAGTTCAGGCAGCTGTTTCCCATTCACAGCAGATTGTGAGGGGCTCAGGTTCAGAGGGTAGTGTCACAGGTCTCCCATATGTCCAATCGGTATGACCTGGACAGATGAGGGTTAAGATGATGTGTTGTGTGGGGGATGTACATGTGCACTTGTGCAGCTCCAGGACTTGCATTCCCCATGACCTACTATTGTGACACAGTGCAGAGTGTTGTTGTCTGGCTGCCAAGTCATACATCACTGAGACAGTGATGTATGACTTAGCAGTCATGCCTCCGCCATGGCATGTGTCTACTTATTGGTGATCCTGCAGGGGACTGACATGTGCTACATGCACACCATTGTGGCGATGGCTATCAGGACATGGGTGCATCATGGTGTCTGTCGCTGGTATGCATCACATGCATTTCCTATTTGACTCTGGGCATCCCTTTCATCCGGAAACCTGTACTGACTCAGTGGCAAGAGTTGTGATGTGTGCATGTCCACATGCTACACCGTGTCCTCTGCACTGTCCAACTACTGTGTAGGTGGTGCATGTGTCCACACTGGGGTGTTGCTATCCAACAGACACCAGACAGATGGGTGCAAGGCCATGTGGGATGTGAGTGCCATGGTTGGCATCAGACTGACAATTGGCTTCTCCTGTTCAGTTAGGGCACTTTTAGCAATGTTCAACTAATGATGCCAGGGCTTGCTCTGTAATGTGCTGTGCTCACAGTGGTGTGTGCATTTGGTGCAGGTGACTGATGTCTGTCTGTTACCCCATTGTTTGCAGATACATCCACGGCCACGGAAGGGGACAGCTCCACGGACCAGGAGGAGCCGGAGAGCCAGACTGGGTCAGCAGCCGAGGAGTGGTCGGAGGGACCCAGTGGCACGGAGGGTGAGGGGAGCCACACCGAGGAGTCCTCAGCAGCATCCACCTCAGCTGAGGACCACAGCGGCTTGGAGGATGACTCCCTTATGGAGGCGGGTGTCAGCAGCCACCACACCCCAGCTAGTGTTGCTGTCCCCGCCACCACCAGCACCACCACCGCCCTCCCATCGGCTCCCATTCCCCAGGTCCGTGGAGGCTCCCATGTTCGGGAGCGTGTCTCCTTCGGGCCAGGCACCGCACCCCCTGCCCCTGTGTCCCCTGCTGCCCTGAGTGAGGAGTCTGTGTACCTCCTTCGCCAGCTCCAAGTAGGGCAGACAGCCATGCTGAGTGTCCTCCATGCGCACACCGCTCTGTTGACTCAGCTGGTGTCGTTCATGGAGGGCATCTCATCGGGCATGTCTGACCTACAGAGGGGCAATAGGTCCATGGACTCCTCCCTGACGGAAGCAGTGTCTCTCCTCAGACAGTCCCTCACCCCTCCTGCCTCTGCTCCATCCACACTCCCCAGCACCTTACCCGTCCCAAGCACACACACCCCAGCACAGGCACACACCAGCACACACACGTCCAGCACACAGACACACACGCCACAAACAAGACGCACACACACGCACAGTCAGGGGACTGAAACCAGACTCACAGGGGATGGGGCCCTGGAACACACACACGCATCCACAAGCACTGCGCAGTCCTCAGTTGCCTCTCCCTCCAAAGCACCCTCCCTTGCCTCACCTGCAACCCCAAAGTCACAGCGGCTCTTCCTCTGTGACCTCGGCCTCATCCCCTACAATCCAGCTGCTCCAGCATCCAGGGGGAAGAGGAAGCCCACCCACACGGAGCAGAGTGCCCTCGCCCCGGACACCCTACCCCAGGCGCAGACAGACTGAGGCCCCCACCCGCAAGTCCCCCGGAGTCATAAGAGCAAGACCCCGCCGCCGCCCTGCAGCTCAGGCACCAGGTCTCCTTCCTCCATCCCTCAGGCCCCCACTCCACAGGTGCCCCCACCACACCCTGCCCCAGGTTCCCCCACCCACAGATATACCATCCCCAAGAGGATCCGGCCTTCTCTGCAGGGTCCACTGCAGTCGTGCCGGCACCCACAACATCTGAGTCATGCCCCCCAGTTGTGCCGGCACACACCATGTCAGACACCTCCACTGCAGTTGTCAGTGGCTCTCCAGCACCCACCACCCCTTCCCTGCCTCCTCCTGGTGAGCCCTGATCCTGTCCCTGCGGTGCCTGGCCTGCCCCCGGTTGCCCCTCCTAGTGGATTGTCCCTGGTTTTGTGCAGTGCAGGCATGCGTAGGGTGACATCTGCCACTGTCACCCTGTATTGACTTACTTGATGGACTGGCCATTGGCCTTTGTTGGAGCATTACTGTTCTCTGAGTTTTTGGACACACATATGCTGAATAAAGCAACTTTCTGTTCTCTAGTGCTTATGCTTCTGATGTACATGTTGTTGATGATGCTAACCATGCCCTTGCTGCAGTGATGGTGATATTTGGTCTCATGATAATGAAGTGTTACTGTGCAGGAACACATGTGGTCCAGGGGGAATGTGTCGTATCCTGTGGTGTATCCATGTCATCCTTAGCAGCATCTGAGGGTGTCATGTGTTCAGTATTTGGCAATGGTATTTCCTACTTACATTAGCAATTTCACATCTGTGGCTTCCACCCCTGCACATCTGTTGTGCCTGCCATTGTTCAATTCGTCTACTTCCCTGACCGTGTGGCCATCTCCACTGGACATGCAGGTTTGGGCATCAATGGGGAAGGACTCATCTGTGTTGTCAGTGCAACATTGCTATACAAGTGTGTTGGATCTGTGCTGATGATTTTGTTGGCACTCCCATGACCAGGCTGATGTGACGGGAGCCTTCATTTGGTGCTAATTGTTGATTGTGTGACCAAGTGCTCAGCTGACATGATGGGGCCCTACTGAGGCAACATAATGCACAGCTTTCCTCACACAGGAGTGGAGTCCCCTCATGGCAGTGTGTACTCCTGTGACATTGCCTGCGCCCAAGGTGTGTGTTGTATGAGCATGTCTGTGTGTTCACTTCCGTTTTGCTGTGCATGCTGGGATCCCTAGTGTTGTACCTGTTTGTGATGCTTGCTGAGTTGACCTATGTTCCCCCAAAGTCTTCTCCCTGGGTTCTCTGTGATGTGGGTGCATGGCACATTACTGGTCATCAGGGTGTCACCCATAGGTGTGTCTGCTGTCAGGGCTGAGTTTGTGTGCAGACGCAGATGGGTCACAGTCAGGTTTCCCCTTGGCACTTGTTGTTTACACCTGTCATGTGATTTCCAGTCTGTGTTATCTTTCAGTGATTGTGACACGTTGTGTGTGTGACTGCTGGCACTCCTCAGGGTCCGGGCTGCAATGTTGGTTGTTGTCTATGTGTGTTCTTTGTGGGTGACCTTGGCTTCTTCATTGGTGTGTGACTGTGGCTGGGATCCCATTGGTTGGTGTGGTATTGCCGTCATGTCCATGTACAGCGTAGTGTGCAGTGTGTCAGACATTCAGGAGTCTTGTTGAGTGGCCATGTGTGATGTGTTTCTGCACCTTGGTTCCCACCCACCACCCTGGGATTGTCATGGGTGCATGTGCAATGTCACCAGTGCATGTGTGCTTCACTGCTGCACATTGTTGGAGGTCGAGGTGTGTGGTGTTGAGTGTGTGCAGATGAGAGTTGTTGCCCGGCTAGACCCCTGCCTCCATGTTGGCCTTGGCTTACTGGCCGTGCTGATTGATTTGTGCTTGTGTAGGTGTGATGGTAGTTTGTTGCTCAGGACACATGACTGTGGTTCACAGTGTGAATGACATTTAGCTTTGTCATCACAGTGGGATTGTAATGCAGCCCAGGGTCACCACATTGTGGGGGCCCTGGGGGTAGTGCTGTGGTGTGTCTGTGTCTTGCTGTGTCAGTTGCTGTTCCTACATGCTTGTGTGACATGTGTGATTTGTGCTCCCTCTCATCTGACAATGCCTGATTGCCCACATAGGGGATTTGGATCCATGAGTTACCTTTGTGTGGCACTGTATGCACATCTGTGTAATTGGTATTCAGGCCTCCTCATGTGTTGTGTGGTTGCCTGGGGACACTGGCACCCCCTCACCTGTTGTGTTTGATGTGCAGTGTGGGTCTGCCTGTTTGTGTTTGTGCATCTGCACCACTGCATTGGCATATCTTAGGTGTGCCATTGGCTGTATGTCGTTTGGTGGGTTTCCCCTGCTGTCCCTGGGACTCCTAGGTCATTGGTCAGCACAATGATCATGGTTTGTGTGTCCCATTGCTGCCATGGTATGGTATCTGTTCACCTCACATCTACAGTCTCCACAGGGTATCTGCATTTGTGTGCCCATTGGTGCAAATATGTGGGTCTGCATTCTGATGGTCACTTCTGTCATTGTGTCATTGATGAATGTTGACAGTGTCAGCCCCCATGGGTGTTGTTTGTCTGCACATGGCCAAAGGTATGTCTTATTTGCACTGCAGTATTTGCCTCCCCCAATCTATGTTGCAATGGGACACATGCACTACTTTGCCACTGATGTGTTTTATGTTCTGTGACCAGGAATCATCCATGCAGTTTGGCAGTTGCAGCTTTTTCTTTGTCAACACTTGCATTTTGGTCACAGTGATGATGGGGATTTGGACCCCATTGCCACAATGTTCAAAATGTGCTTCAGCTATGGACCCCACACTTACCTTTTGGTCACTGTGATGATGGGGGTTTGGACCCCATTGCCACAATGTTCAAAATGTGCTTCAGCTATGGACCCCACACTTACCTTTTGGTCACTGTGATGATGGGGGTTTGGACCCCATTGCCACAATGTTCAAAATGTGCTTCAGCTATGGACCCCACACTTACATTTTGGTCACTGTGATGATGGGGGTTTGGACCCCATTGCCACAATGGTCATGGCCTGCTTGCATTGTGGGGGCCACACACATATATGTGTGGCACATGTGATAGGGGGTCACATTGTATGTTCAAAGTCATGTTCAGTGTTGTAGGCATTTGACACAGTCTACACACGCTTGTCATGGTGTTGGGGGATGTCTTTTTCTTGCATTCCCTAGGTTGTGGTGTGCTGGTTGTGTCATGCATTGTCCATCCTATGAGTGGGGGTGGTGTTGGTGGTAGGCATCCAGCCCCCCATGGGTAGAGGTGGTAGTAGTGACAGACATCCAGCCCCCATGGGTAGAGGTGGTAGTAGTGGTAGGCATCTGGCACCCCTGGGTAAGGGTGGTAGTTGTGGTAGGCATCCAGCCCCCTGGCTAAGGGTGGTAGTAGTGGTAGGCATCTGGCACCCCCATGGCTAAGGGTGGTAGTAGTGGTAGGCATCCAGCCCCCTGGCTAAGGGTGGTAGTAGTGGTAGGCATCCAGCCCCCTGGCTAAGGGTGGTAGTATTGGTAGGCATCTGGCACCCCCATGGCTAAGGGTGGTAGTAGCGGTAGGCATCCAGCCCCCTGGCTAAGGGTGGTAGTAGTGGTAGGCATCTGGCACCCCCATGGCTAAGGGTGGTAGTAGTGGTAGGCATACAGCCCCCTGGCTAAGGGTGGTAGTAGTGGTAGGCATCCAGCCCCCTGGCTAAGGGTGGTAGTAGTGGTAGGCATCTGGCACCCCCATGGCTAAGGGTGGTAGTAGTGGTAGGCATCCAGCCCCCTGGCTAAGGGTGGTAGTAGTGGTAGGCATCTGGCACCCCCATGGCTAAGGGTGGTAGTAGTGGTAGGCATCCAGCCCCCTGGGTAAGGGTGGTAGTTGTGGTAGGCATCCAGCCCCCCTGGCTAAGGGTGGTAGTAGTGGTAGGCATCCAGCCCCCTGGGTAAGGGTGGTAGTGGTGGTGGGCATGTGGCACCCCTGGGTAAGGGTGGTAGTAGTGGTAGGCATCTGGCACCCCCATGGCTAAGGGTGGTAGTAGTGGTAGGCATCCAGCCCCACAAGCTAAGGGTGGTAGTAGTGGTAGGCATCCAGCCCCCTGGGTAAGGGTGGTAGTAGTGGTGGGCATCTGGCACCCCCTGGCTAAGGGTGGTAGTAGTGGTAGGCATCTGGCACCCCCATGGCTAAGGGTGGTAGTAGTGGTAGGCATCCAGCCCCACAGGCTAAGGGTGGTAGTAGTGGTAGGCATCCAGCCCCCTGGGTAAGGGTGGTAGTAGTGGTGGGCATGTGGCACCCCTGGGTAAGGGTGGTAGTAGTGGTAGGCATCTGGCACCCCCATGGCTAAGGGTGGTAGTAGTGGTAGGCATCCAGCCCCACAGGCTAAGGGTGGTAGTAGTGGTAGGCATCCAGCCCCCCCTGGGTAAGGGTGGTAGTAGTGGTGGGCATCTGGCACCCCCATGGCTAAGGGTGGTAGTAGTGGTAGGAATCCAGCCCCCTGGGTAAGGGTGGTAGTAGTGGTGGGCATCTGGCACCCCCATGGCTAAGGGTGGTAGTAGTGGTAGGCATCCAGCCCCCCCTGGGTAAGGGTGGTAGTAGTGGTGGGCATCTGGCACCCCCATGGCTAAGGGTGGTAGTAGTGGTAGGCATCCAGCCCCCCCTGGGTAAGGGTGGTAGTAGTGGAGGGCATCTGGCACCCCCATGGCTAAGGGTGGTAGTAGTGGTAGGCATCCAGCCCCCCCTGGGTAAGGGTGGTAGTAGTGGTAGGCATCCAGCCCCACAGGCTAAGGGTGGTAGTAGTGGTAGGCATCCAGCCCCCCCTGGGTAAGGGTGGTAGTAGTGGTGGGCATCTGGCACCCCCATGGCTAAGGGTGGTAGTAGTGGTCGGCATCCAGCCCCCCTTGGGTAAGGGTGGTAGTAGTGGAGGGCATCTGGCACCCCCATGGCTAAGGGTGGTAGTAGTGGTAGGCATCCAGCCCCCCCTGGGTAAGGGTGGTAGTAGTGGTAGGCATCCAGCCCCACAGGCTAAGGGTGGTAGTAGTGGTAGGCATCCAGCCCCCCCTGGGTAAGGGTGGTAGTAGTGGTGGGCATCTGGCACCCCTCTGGCTAAGGGTGGTAGTAGTGGTGCGCATCCAGGCCCCTGTGTGCATATGTGGCATTGGTGATGGGCATCCCGCCCCTATGGTGCTGCTGTTGCTGGTGTAAGTAAATTCTGCATCCCTCTGTGTGTGTGTGATGTGTCGTGTACGTGTTGTATGTTTTTGTGGTTGGTGTCTGACTTACCTTCTGCGCCGTACGCGTCCATGCCTGTTCCGGTAGTAAATGTAGAATATTGGTAGGATCGGAACGAAGGGATTCATGGTTGGTTCGTCTCGTTCGTCTTTCTCGTTGCTTCGCGTCTTCCTCGTCGCTGGCGTGTTCGCCTCGTAGCCGTGGATCGTGTTGTGGCGCGAATCGGAGCTTATGTGCGCCTCTCCCGGAAGCTTTGAAGTGCCGGACGTAGCGACGGGTTCGGCGCGTACGGAAAGCGCATCGTACTTGTCCGGCTGGACGGGGCTGCATTTTCCCTTCCGTGCGACTCGATTCGGCGTTTCCGGATTCGCCTCGGTCGGAGAACAGGACCTGGATTGGGTGAGTACGACTCGGCCGGATTCTATGCTGTTGTGCGCATCGTACTTACTCGTTCGGAATGATGTACGGATCGGTCGGGAAACAGGCATTCGCATGGCTTTTTTCCCGACCGAATGGTATTGGGTGCGCCTCCGACCGAGATCGGAATCGGCCCCTAAGTCTTGAAGGAATGTAAAGCAGCTTGTTTTACCAGTCTATAATCTCTTGAGTGACCAAATGAAAGAGGACCACACCAGGTATATATTTAAAATATATGTATTTAGTCTTAAACACACCCCTCTAGTCCCTTTATGAGGGTAGAGTTCGAAGTACATAAGTTACAAGTCGAATATCAACAGTAATAGCACAAATACACGTTGGAGCCCTAGGGGTGTACCAAACCATATACCAATAAAGTGGTATAAGAACCACGACTGAGCTAGACACAAGGCCTAGAGCCTGTAGAAATGCTGGGACCACATGGAACCACCCAAGGTAGTGACACAGGGGACCCACGGGGGACGTGTGCAGTGTGAGAACACAGCCGCGAGCCACCGTTGACTTCTATGGGGAATGTCGCGGTTGGAGTTTTAAAGAAAAAGGACCCTTGGAGGAGGACTTGGAGCAAACCCCTTTAGAACTAGGCTGTTCTAGAGTCAATACCCACGGGAGCACCGGAGTACTCGAGTTACCTCACCCAGGGGAGCCGGGTGCATAGGTGTCTTTCGGGGTAGGGTTTCGTCGTCGTTTTCAATGGCGATCTGCTGCAAAGTGCTGCTGGCGACCAAGTCGAAAGTGTTCGGGTGGATCCAAAGGTGGATTGAAGATTTGAAGAACCTGAAAGCAGAGGGGGCAGAGTCTGGGTCACTAGCCAGTGACCAGGAAGGCGATGAGCAGATGCCCACCGATGTCGGGTGCTTCAGGTAGGTTGACGGTCATCTTGACTCTTCAGCCACGAGGTCCAGGAGGCGTTGACAACCAGGAGCTGGATTCGAGCTGTCCCACGATGTTTGTTGATTGCTGCGGTGTCGGCGACCGGATTGGACCCAACAAGCCTTGGCAACGGCAAGTCACGTGGAAACAAAGAAAGGATGTTGATGCAGACCAGCAAGGTCTGGGGGACTCACCCAGCGAGGGTAAGTCAGGGCACGTCTGGAGCAACCAGAAAAGCCCAAGCAAAAGAAGAGTTGCCTTTGGGAGGGCCCACTAGCCAATGGACTAGCGACCGCGAAGGAGCCTCAAGTGGACGCACTTGGAGCTGGCTTACAGGACACTCATGGAGTGGAGGCCAGTGATCTTCAGTGCAGTTGGTGCTGGAGGTGAGGGCTACTCGGAGCCCAAAGCACAACTTTGTGGAAGACCAGGAAGAGGATGCACTTGCAAAAGTTTTCGGTGTCCAGGGGTCACGGTTCCACGTTACCCACGACAGCTACGGGCCTCAGCTTTGCTGGGGCCTCAGGGTAGCCTCGGGGATGTCTGGAAATCCACCTCTGGTGATGCAAAGACTTCGGCGTCCGGCGGGAGCTTCAGCGATGCAGACCGGACAATTGCTTCTTAGGTGCCTGCCAAGCAGGGGAGTCACTCCTTGTCCCCAGGGGAGATTCTTCAGTCCTCTAATCGTAAAGTAGAGCGTCAAAGGTCCAGGATTCAGCTTCAGAGTTTCGTCCAGGGTAATCTAAAGTCCTAAGGACTGGGGTCCCATACTTATACGAAGTTAGGGGGTTGGACATACTCTGGGGACCCACCTATGGGAGGGTCAGGGAAGAGGGGTGGTTACACCCATTCCCTTTGTCCATTTTTGGGCCAGAGCGGGGGCAGGTAGCCCCTGCAACCGGTTTGAACTGGCATATGCACAGGGACACCAAATGTGCCCCCAGTGCAGGACTTCAAAGCACCAGAGAGTGCTCCCGCCCAGCCCCAATACACACTATCCTGTCTGGGGAGGTGGTTACACCTCCCTTTGACAGGAAACCTATTGTCCAGGCCTCCCCTGCCGGAGTTTCAGTCAGCAGCAGGCGGCCAGACCCGTGTCTGTGGCAGCGGCATCCATTTTGTGATGCCAGGGCTCTGGAAAGAAGTTACCGGATAGCCCGTGTGTACATGTCTCTCCCTCTAGAAGGGTGGAATGCTACCCCCGCCGCCAGGACTGGCGGGGGGGTAGTATTCCAAGATGTTTGACACCAAACACGACATGTTTTGGTGCAGCCAGTCCAAAGTTAGCATTGTACCGCGAGGATATAATGCACTTAAGAGTATATGGTCAGGCTGTACCACAAACAGCATCAGAGGAGGGACTCCTAACGTTGCAGAGGGGCTCTGCTCATGCAGGGGCACCCTCTCACATAAAGACCAAGCACTCTGCCTTCAGGATTGTTAAGGCCTGCCATAGGAGTGACTTATAGGTTTATATGTGTGTGCAATGGTAGTGATATAGGTATCCTATATCACAGTAAGGGGTGCATGCACCACCTTACCCAGGCTGCAGTAGCAGACCTGTGGTGTCATTTTGGCTGGCCTTCCAGGGGTGGCATAATACATGCTTCAGCCCCTGGCAGGCCTCTGGGGTACCTATGCCCTGGGTACATAGTATACCATATACTAGGGACTTATAAGGGCACTCCAGATTCCAATCAAAGATGTACCTAAGGTACATGGAAACCATTTTAAAGAGAAAGCAGACAAACTGGGGCCCTGAATAGCAGCGTCCCAGTCCAACTAAGTCAAAAACCAGCAAAACACCAGGAAAAAAGTGGGGGCAACCATATAGTCAGATTCCACCTTCCTACATGGAGAATAAATTCGTCCGACCTGCATATATCAGGTGAGTTTGTTTTGTTTCTTTGTGGATATGGTACCATTTTGGTTTGTATTTAATACGGTCTGAGGACCGATTTTGGGTAAAAGTGTTTGCAAATACTTTGCCAGGCATAAGTAGTGAACTTGTTTTCTTTTGAGAATGCCTGGAACAAGTAAGCTGGTTTCTTTGTGCTGTCGTCGTTCTGCTGATGCTCGATTGGAAGAAAGTCAACCAGCGCCTCCAGAAGGCACTCCGAATTTTGATATGTATGTGAAGCATGGCCTGGGCACTATTATGTTTAGTACGCTATGGCACAAATATACGAGGGACAATGCCGAGCTGCAGTGGCCATTGACAGGTACTTTCGATGAACAAAAAATTGTTTTTTACAGGAAAAGTTGTTTACGAAAAGAAGTAGGCAGCCTATGTTTGATTCTATTTGAACGTGGAAAAAGGAAGCTAAACAGAGGCGAATGAAAGCAGAGAAAGAGGCCCGGAAGGGGAGAATGCCAACATTGACTCAGAAAGTTGTAGCACATGATAGAGAGAAATAGGAGATAGGGATAGAACGTGAAGATAGAAGGTTTCGATTAAATATTGATAAATGTTATGTGGCCCAAGAAGACAAAGATACTTTCACGCAGGAGTTATTAGATACTCGACCCCCACCTCCATATGCCCCACAGAGGATATATTCCGCTATTCCCTCACAGTCCCAGCCACCCACTCCTTCTGTCTCTGTTGTTTCTGCTCTTGCTACTGTTGATCAGACTGCTTTGGCCACGGCACCTTCTGTCTTTTCTTTGTCCTCGCCGTCTGCGGCAACCATGACTGTTAGTATCCCTGCCACACCTATTGCTTCAGCGTCCTTTTCGCTGGCTCTTACACCTGCGAAGCAGCCAGCAGCGACGTTAGTGCCTGTTACTTTTTATGCCACTCCCACTGTGTTTTTTCATTCCCCGATATTACTGAGTAGCGGGACACCAGCACGTGGATTCGAGGATAGAGACTGGATGATATTTAAGGAACGTATGGGGCGGACGTTAGTCCAATGTGATGTAGGAGATGAGGAGAAAAGGGTAGTAGCTAATCACGCCGCCCAGTGGGCTCAGAATCCCATTTATAGTGTGGAAGATGTGTGGAGTGTGATGAAAGATAATGAGCCCTTTGTACAACAGCATGCCCTTAAGCATATGTCTGCTACTCTGATTGGTCTTTGGGAGCAGTGTTTCAAAGATGCAGCACCACGGATTTTATATGATATTAAAGATCATGTATATGTCACTAATATGGAGCCTGGCCAAGTGTTTGGCTAAGTTGCGACCCCAGTATCTCAGTTTCCGATGCGGGAGGTTCATCCTATATATCACCCTGAAATACCAGAGCTAAGGGAGCCGCACGATGTTGTTATTAGACGAGGTGTAGTGGCCCGTTTCCAAGAACAGTGGGTCTATACTCCATGGAAAAGGAGTGAAGTGTTGTCTCTTAAGACTCAGTTACCTGATCCCAGAAAAAATTCTACTGCCTATTATAAAGAATTGACTGAAGCTGCCTCTTCTACAGTAATGACGCTTGCTGACATTGAAATGTTTTTTGGTTTACTGGTTCCGGTTGATATTTGGAGACAGGTACACACCCAGGATCATGTTGCGGAATTGGGTGGTACCTGGGATCAAGTTAAAGTATGGGATCAGGAGAGGAAGCCCAGTGAGAAGACTAAAGCAGAGATACTTGCTTTGCCAGGTCGCATTATCACGTATATGCATTCTCTTATTCCACCAAGAAAAGTTGATTGGGACAAGTTATCGGCTTGTCGTCAAACGAAAGATGAGAGTGTGTCTGAATTTTTCACTCGGTTTGAAGATGCGTTTCTGGATTATAGTGGACAGGATTTGTCGATGGAGGGAGGTGTTCAGTTGTTTGTCAATAGATGTGTTTCTAATTTGCTTCCTGAAATACCCACTCAATTGCAGGTTTCCGAGAGCACTTGGCCCACCACTTCCCCTTCCGTTATTTTGAACATGGTGCAGTATTATGAACACAGGGAAATGAGGATAAGGAGAGGACGGAGAAGAAGCATGAGGATTTGAAGACAAAGGTGTTGTTTCAGCAGGCTTCTAGAGGAAATGGTGGTTTGGCCCGACAGCTTCCTTGCACTAGCAGGCAGCCTAATACTACGCCCTTAGGACCGAACCAGTGTGCGTATTGTAAGGAGGAGGGAAACTGGCGTAGCGAGTGTCCTGTGTTGTTGCAGAAGGCAGCGGCCCCCAGAGGACGAGGTTCTCGTGGACGGGGTCGTGGAACTGGAGGAGTGGACAGGGTTTAGAATGCTGCAGCCTCACAGGGTCGTTCTTATAATAATTACTTTGATGACCCTCGGGACAGACAGTATTATCATGATGACTATGACACAGATGAGGTGACAGGAATGTCTTACAGCTAGGACAGCCAGGGACAGAGTGAGGGACCAGTTCCGATACCTGTAGATCAACGCGGTCCTTATGTTACTGCGAACTTGCATGGCTCGGCTAAGGAATTTTTGGTGGATACAGGTGCAACAAACAGTTCTATTTCTCGCTCTTTGGTCCCTGGGGTGGCTCTGTCTGGCCATAATAATGTTTCGGTAGACTTTTCTGGTGTACCGGTTGTGAGCCCCATTTCAAAACCTCTTGTATTGACCATTGGTCCTTTCACTGTGGATTCGCCATTTTTGCTGACATCTAATTGTGGCGAGAATTTGATGGGTCTGGATTTATTGAAAAAGTTGCATCCCAAAATGTAATGTTCCCCAGCGGGTGCCTATAGGACCATGGGTCTGGATGTGGTGTGCGCTAAGCAGTGTCTGTCCAAAAATGCACCTTTTCCTGTTGAATTTAAGGATGTGCCACCCACTCTGTGGGCAATAAGCGACACAGATGTGGGATTGTTGCAGATATCGCCTGTTTCGATCCGCGTTAAGAATGGTGCCATTTTACCTCATATCCCTAAATATAAAATACCGCAGGCAGGAGAGCGAGCCTTGTAGCAGATTGTACAGGATTTGATTGAGAAAGATGTGGCTGAGGAGACAACTGCTAATATTTGCAACAGCCCTATTCTTCCGATTCTTAAAAGGGCGTCCCCAGGTTCCTCTGATGACCATGAAGATGTTTATCATTTTGTGATCGATTTGCGCGAAGTTAATAAAATAGGGATTTCCCAATTTCCAGTGGTTCCTGACATCACCACCCTCTTGCCAATGATTCCATCTTCCGCTAAATTCTTTTCTGTCATTGATTTGAAAAATGTGTTCTTCAGTATTCCTATTTATCCTGATAGCAGATATCTGTTTGGGTTCACCCTAGCTGGTAGAAGCTTTAGATTCTGTCGCGCTCCTCAAGGCTATACAGAAAGTCCGAGTATCTATAGTCAGGCATTGAAAGGTCAGTTGGATTCTTTGTCACTCCCCTCAGGTAATGTATTGCTACAATATGTTGATGACTTGCTCATCGCTTCTGACACAGAACAAGATTGTAGGGATAGTACATTGAAATTGTTGTTGCATTTTGCTAAGCACAGACATAAAGCCTCCCTTTCCAAATTTCAGTATTGTCGACAGGAGGTCACCTATCTAGGTCACCTACTGTTGAAGGAGGCTAGGAGATTGACTCCTGAGTGCATCAGTACTATTGTTCAAATGCCCATTCCACAGACTCAGAAAGAGGTGCATGCCTTCATAGGTATCACTTCTTACTGTCGTCAGTGGATACCTAACTATTCCTTACTAACCAAGCCCCTGATCGCACAAACCACTAAAGATGTGCATGAGCCCCTGCCTTGGACGCCTGAATGTCAGCAGTCTTTTGAGCAACTAAAAAGTGTGCTTTGCTCAGCTCCAGTGCTTGGCACGCCTAACTACAACAAGCCATTTGTATTATATGTCAATGAGACGGCTGGTTGTGCGCTTTCTGTTCTAACACAAACATTTGGAGATAAGCAACAGCTGTGTGCTTATTTCTCTGCTGTTTTTGACCCTGTCGCACGAGCCCTCCCGAGTTGTCTAAGAGCAGTTGCATCTGTGGCCATCTCGATAGGACAATCGGCTGGACTCGTACTTGATACTGACCTCACAGTTATGGTACGCCATGCTGTGGATACACTTTTGAATAAGACCAAGATGCAGCACCTCACCAGTCCATGTCTGACAGGTTCTGAATTGACCCTGTTTGCGAAACATATCACGATCAAAAGATGTGCCACTCTGAAGTCGGCCACGTTACTGCCCCTCCCTTCTGAAAATGAGGAAAATCAGAAACATAATTGTATCTTCCGGATGAAAGGACAGGTAGACTTGACTGATGTTCCCTTATCTGACCCACAAGGGGAACTATATGTCGATGGCTCTTGTTTTAAATTACCAGATGGCACTACAACTGCTGCTTATGCTATCACCACACTGGGTACAGTCGTAGAGACATCACAAGTCCCTTATCAGTCAGCCCAAGCAGCTGAGTTAGCCGCCCTTATTTGAGCTTGTGAGTTGAGCGAGGGACTGGTTGTCAATATTCATACTGACAGCCAGTATGCCTTCGGGATCGCGCACAATTTCGGGTGACTCTGGGCTGAGAGAGGGTTCCTTACTTCCCATGGTTCAAGGATCCAACACGGTCACCTTATATTGAGGCTTCTATCCGCTTTGACACTCCCTAAGAAGTTGGCATTAGTGAAGTGTAGCGCCCATAGGAAAATTACTGATGAAGTAGGTAGGGGGAATACTTTTGCTCACCAGACAGCTAAGGATACAGCATGGACTAAAATGAAGAAAATGTTTGTATCAGGTCCCGCTAGGTGGGTGCCGGAAGTCACTATGTTCGAGGATACGCTTGAGAACGTAAAGGAGATACAGAGCGAGGCTACAATAGAAGAAATAGCAATATGGCAAGAGAGTACAGCACAATTGAACGATGAGGGATGTTGGATTGACAAGTCAGGAAAACAGAGATGGATGCTGCCAGATGCATATGTTCTCCCTGTGGTTACGATGTCCCATGGCCAAGCCCATATCAGCGCCAAAGGTATTTGCAAGTTGTTAGGCCCCGTATGGCAGAATGATAACATCCCAAAAACAGCCACACATTTAGTGAAATACTGTATGGTGTGTATGTTGCACAATCCTGGGAAGGGCACCCCTACACCACCTGGTAATTTTGCATCACCTACTTTCCCCTTTGAGATCCTTCAGATGGACTATATAGAACTAGACAGGTGTAATAATTTCAAGTACGTGCTGGTGGTTGTCTGTGCATTCAGTACATGGGTCGAGGCTTACCCCACTAAAGACAATACAGCTGTTACGACTGCAAAGGTACTCCTGAAGGAGTTCTTTCCTCGTTTCGGTTTGCCCCGATTGATTTGGAGTGATAACAGAAGTCATTTTAATGCCAAGGTCATTCAGTTAATTTGTGATGGTTTGCACATAAAACAGAAGTTTCATGCTGCAAATCACCCACAGTCAGCAGGATTAGTTGAGAAGTACAATGGTACTCTCAAACTGAAGTTGGCAAAGATTCAAGAGACGACAGGGTTACAATGGCCAGATGCTCTACCATTAGCTCTTTTATCGACAAGAACAACAGCACATTCTAGAACAGGATTGTCACCCTACGAGGTCGTGTTTGGATGCCCGGCAAATGTCTGGGGCGTCCCGCGTCCTCGTAGGTTCTCAGATATTGAGTATCCATTGTTGACAGACTATCTTTGCCAGTTAATTGAAACTTTGCGTTCTATTCACCAACAGGTCCGCAAGTCCCTTCCGCCCACACCAGAGGGACCCGGACACGATATTCGGCCTGGGAACTTCATATTAGTCAAGAACTTCCAGCGGAAGAAGAGTTTGGAGCTTCGTTGGAAGGGACCTGAACAGGTCCTCCTGGCCACTCAAACAGCAGTGAAGGTCGCCGGCCGAAAGAACTGGATCCATGCCAACCACTGCCGCAGGATACCCTTGCCCTTGCCCTATGATCAGTGGGTGAGGGACGGCATAGGGGACGCTGAGTGTGAGAAGGTACCTCAGTTTGTCCCCTTCAGTGATGCAAAGTTAACGTGGACCCAAACGGATGCAGAAAACATTCCTTGGTTGGTACAACTCCCGCTCCTCCTGAGCACATTTTTGTTACTCTAGCTCCACACAAAGAAGCGCACAGGTTGTCATATACGGACAATGTATTCATACAAACGTTGCATTATGCCCATAATGTTTCCAATACAACTAATTGTTGGGTTTGTGGGTTGCTCCCTTCAGTCACTCATAAGAGCGATAATTTGTACTCTATGCCGTTGTCATATATTGGCAATTGTGAGAGTTGGTTTCAATCGTTTCGACTGGTGTACTTCCAATTTCACCTTTCAACTTTGGGTTTGATGCATGTTAATTCCCATACTGCACATGAATATATACGCTTCTATCAAGGATTTACCCCCATAGGACCAGCAGGACTAGGGACTCTAGGGACTTTGTACTCGAAGTCATGTGTGAATACATATCATAAAGTGAAGAACAATGCATGGTTTAGAATGGAAATGGCTGATTTCCAAAGGTTTAACACCTCTGAGTACTTCCAATCTTTCCGAAGTCGCAATCTTACTGAAGATAAGCCGATACCTGTGTCGGTGGTCAATACGACATCTAGTTTTTGTGTCCAGGGGGCAGGGAAGATAAAGGTGGGGGAGAGTAAATGTAATTTCACCTACAAGCTGAATACGACTAACAGTCCCCTTTTGATCTTACTCCATAATGTCTATTTTGTTTGTGGATCACAAGCTCACGTCTGGCTCCCGAGGGGGTGGTCTGGCACATGTTATCTTTCTTTTCTTCTTCCCCCGTATATGTTGCCCTGTCCAATTATAAAAATCATCTGCTACAACGTAGGAGCACCTTCCAGACTTAAGTAAAAAGGGTTGTTGACGCAAAGGATATTGATCAAACAGACACCACTGCACAGCAGTTTGAGGATGCTATAAAGGGCATGCTACCTTTCTGGGGCACCATGGCTAATAGCCTTCAACTCCGTCGGTTAACGAGAGTTTTTGAGGGGGTTATCAATACAACTGCTGGGATAATGACAAATATCACTGCTGAGCTCCAGGCTACGAGATTAGTCACTTTACAAAACAGGATGGTGCTAGACGTCATCCTTGCTGATAGGGGAAGGGCCTGTCGCGTCATTGGAAGTAGCTGTTGTGTTTACATACCTGATCACGGTCCCAATGTGTATGCAGCTATACAAAAATTACATAGACTCTCATCTGACATACACCAGGACACAGGTACTTGGACATTATAGGGGTGGTTTTGGAACATACTCACATCTTGGGGTTGGAAGATTCTCACCTTCTTGACTGTGGTTGCTGGTATCTTCTTTACATGTTGCCTCTGCATACACTGTCTCCCAGCTTGTTGTTCCTATTGTGCCAATGCCCTCATACCCAAACGGAAAATGTCAGTTCATGATACTAATGCTGCCATTATGATACAAAAGGAAATTGACGAGTTGATTAGGGGTGGGCGTAGTTCGCAAAGTAGCGCTATGCGAAGCTACGCGAGTGCACTTCGCACTACGCGAGCTACGCCGTAGCACTACGCGAACTGCGTAGTGCACTGTTCGCGATGATTGCACAGTGCCGGATGCTTGTCCGCACTGTGCAATCATTGAAAACGGCATCTTGCACAGTGCGAGCTGTCTTTTACTGCCGCTCGAGTAGATTTTTACTCGAGCGGCAGCTTTCTCAACGCGGTCTGGTAGTTTCTCATCACGAGCGGTCGCGAGCATACGCGACCACTCGCAATGAGAAACCTGACCTCCCCGCGTTGAGAATCTCGCCGGGAGGTTTATTTTCCACGCTCGCGATCGGCAACTTGATGTTGCTGATCGCGAACGAGGAAAAAGTCTCACCGGGATGTCATTTTGCTTGCTCGCGGTCGCCAACTTGACGTTGAGGACCGCGAGCAAGCAAAAAATGGCCGCTGCACTACGCTACGCGTGTTTGCACTGTGCTACGTGCAATTCGCGTAGTGCGAAGTAGCGCAAACTTCGCAAACTACGCGAGCGTAGCGTAGTGCTTTGCCCAGGGTTAGAGTTGATGCAGATTGACAAAGGTATTTTTGAGACTACATCTTGCTCTATTCTCGACACTGAATACATGGATTGTTCCGAATACTGACGTTCCTTTGTCTATGAGAATGTTATATTATTATTTTCTTTTATCATTTCCTGAAAAATTGTTAGCTCATGCTAAAAGGAGAGTCTGTTGTAATGAAAATGTTTTCGCTAGTTTTGCTTGTGTATCATTCTACGTAAGTTAGCATTCGCTGCACCATTTTATGTTTGGCCGCCATTTTGAGTCATGCTCGAAACTGCTCTTTGTCTCCACAAGAGAATGGGTTGTGGAAAAGTTTTATTTCTCCAGGGTTGGGCCTTGCTCTGCTAATGAATGCACTGTTCCTATTAGCGCATACCTTTCCCACAAGATAGAGGCCTTCTCCCACTAGTCTAGTGGCGGACACGGGCAGAGTGACCTTAGATTGAAGATAGTGTTTGCCAAGCCCCAGAATCAAAACCTATCCTTCTGTACTTCTCTGTTCAGCTGCATCTGCTCGGAAAATTCCATTCTGGGCGTGCCTTCATTGGTTCTGAATTGTACATAATGTATCTCCATGTTTGCTGATGACAGTCCCTCTCTGCAGCACTCCTAGAGACTGGACAGACCGGGCTCCGCTTGAGTGTATCTGAATAAACATATATTGGTTTGTATTCTCTACTGTCTGACCGACTCTTCATTTGGTATGGAAGGCTGAGAGGTGGTCGCGAGTGACCCGGGTGACTCTAAACGGGCCACTTCCTTCAGGATTTCTTTCTTTCTTTACCTCCAGTAAGTCCCACACAGTGGGATTGGTAAGAGGTCTTCAGAGGCCACGCCCTGTTTCTCAACCACTCTGCAAACACGCCTCCTGGCACACTATTGGTTGGGGGATGAAGTCCACTTTACTCCTGAGGGACTTTGGGGCCAAGAAGCCCTCCTAGTACCTCCTGTAAGTGCTACGCAGCGGAATTCCTGAGCGGTGGTCGGAGGCCCAGCCCCCTTTCTCCACCACTCTACAAATGCGACTACTAGGTAAAGAAGCATTTGCAATGTAATAGGTCTTGCATTCGCGAGAGTTAGAGCTATTGGTGTTGTAAATGTAAACATTTTTTACTAATGTTTTTTGGAGTGGAGTGGATGTACGTTGAGTGCAGTGGAATTATGTGGTATGTTGTGCAGTGTAATTATGTGGATAGAAATTATGTGGTATTTAGTGTATAGGAATTATGTAGAGTGGGTTTATGTGTTATGGAGAGTAAATATGTGGTATTGTAGTCTGTGTTGTGAAGTCTTCCTCATTTCCATAGAAGCTAAATTATAAACTCAATGAGAAAAAAAAAGAAGGAACCAGTGAGGAGCACTTCTGGACCTAGTCAGAGGTATGAGCAGGGCCACTGGAATTATGTGACTGTTCGGCTACACCGATTTTTGCATAATTATACATTTTCCGAATTTGCCACATAATCCATCATCTGCTGCATAATCTGCAGATTTGAACAAAAAAAAAACCCTTGTTTCTAGCTCAAACGGCTCACATGTTACCAAAAATGCAGTGACAAGTGTTACAGCATGGTAGAAGGCCCTCTGCAAACCTGGAATGGTCACCTGTTACTTATTGCTAAATGTGGGTGTTAAATTTGTACTAATGGTACGTAAACCACTCTTGCTTCTTTCTGCGCCTCTCTTGCCTCTCTCTGCACTTATCTTGCCTCTTTTTACACTTCGCTTGCTTCTTTCTGTACTTCCCTTGCTTCTTTCTGCACCTCTCTTGCTTCTTTCTGCGCACCTTTCACCTCTTTCTGCACCTCTCTTGCCTCTTTCTGCACCTCTCTTGCCTCTTTCTGCACCTCTGTTGATTCTTTCTGCACTTCTCTTGCCTCTTTCTGCACCCCTCTTGCTTCTTTCTGCACCTCTGTTGGTTCTTTCTGCACTTCTCTTGCTTTTTTCTGCACCTCTCTTGCTTCTTTCTGCACCCCTCTTACCTCTTTCTGCACCCCTCTTTCCTCTTTCTGAACTTCTCTTGCTACTTTCTGCACTTTGCTTGCCTCTTTCTGCACAACTCTTGCCTGTTGCTGCACCCCTCTTTCTGCACCCCTCCTCCCTCTTTCTGCACATCTATTGCCTCTTTCTGCACCCTTCTTTCTGCACCTCTCTTGCTTCTTTCTGTACTTTGCTTGCCTCTTTCTGCACACCTCTTGCCTGTTTCTGCACCCCTCTTTCTGCACCCCTCCTCCCTCTTTCTGCACATCTATTGCCTCTTTCTGCACCTCTCTTGAATCTTTCTGCAGTTCTCTTGCCTTTTTCTGCACCTCTGTTGGTTCTTTCTGCACTTCTCTTGCCTCTTTCTCTACCCCTCTTGCCTCTTTCTGCGCCTCTGTTGGTTCTTTCTGGATTTCTCTTGCCTCTTTCTGGACACCTCGTGCCTGTTTTTGCACCTCACTTGCCTCTTTCTACACCTCTCTTGCCTCTTTCTGCACCTCACTTGCCTCTTTCTGTACTTCTCATGCTTTTTTATGCACCTCTCTTGCTTCTTTCTGCGACTCTCTTGTCTCTTTCATCACTTCTCTTGCTTCTTTCTACTTCTCTGTTGCTTCTTTCGGCACTTCTCTTGCCTCTTTCTGCACCTCCCTTGCCTCTTTCTGCACCCCTGTTCCCTCTTTCTGCTCCTCTCCTGCCTGTTTCTGCACCTCTCTTGCCTCTTTTTGCACCTCTGTTGCTTCTTTCTGCACTTCTTGTGCCTCTTTCTGCACACCTCTTGCTCTATCTGCACCTCTCTTGCCACTTTCTGTACTTCTCTTGCTTCTTTCTGCACCTCTCTTGTTTCTTTCTGCACCCCACTTGCCTCTTTGTGCACCCTTCTTCCCTCTTTGTGCACCTCTCTTGCATCTTTCTGCACCTCTCTTGCCTCTTTCTGCAGTCCTCTTGCCCCTTTCTGCACCTCTTTTGCTTCTTTCTGCACTTCTCTTGCCCCTTTCTGCAACTCTGTTGTCTCTTTCTGCACCTCACTTGCTTCTTTCTGCAACCCTCTTGTCTCTTTCTGCCCCCCTCTTCCCTCTTTCTCCACCTCTCTTGTCTTTTTCTGCACCCCTGTTCCCTCTTTCTGCACCTCTCCTGCCTGTTTCTTCACCTCTCTCGCCTCTTTCTGCACCTCTGTTGCTTCCTTCTGCACTTCTCTTGCCTCTTTCTGCACACTTCTTGCCTCTTTCTGCACCTCTGTTGCTTCTCTCTGCACTTCTCTAGGTTCTTTCTCCACCTCTCTTGCTTCTTTCTGGACCCCTCTTGCCTCTTTCTGCACCCTTCTTCCCTCATTGTGCACCTCTCTTGCATCTTTTTGCACCTCTCTTGCCTCTTTCTGCAGTTCTATTGCCTCTTTCTGCACCTCTTTTGCTTCTTTCTGTACTTCTCTTGCCTCTTTCTGCACCCCACTTGCCTCTTTCTACACCTCACTTGCTTCTTTCTGCACTGCTCTTGCTTCTTTCTGCACCTCTCTTCCCTATTTCTGCATTCCTGTTTTATCTTTCTGCACCTTTCCTGCCTGTTTCTGCACCTCTCTTGCCTCTTTTTGCACCTCTGTTGCTTTTTCTGCCCTTCTCTTGCCTCTTTCTGCACACCTCTTGCCTCTTTCTGCACCTCTGTTGCTTCTCTCTGCACTTCTCTAGCTTCTTTCTGCACCTCTCTTGCTTCTTTATGCACCCCTCTTGCCTCTTTCTGCACCTTTCTTCCCTCTTTGTGCACCTCTCTTGCATCTTACTGCAACTCTCTTGCCTCTTTCTACAGTTCGATTGCCTCTTTCTGCACCTCTGTTGCTTCTCTCTGCACTTTTCTAGCTTCTTTCTGTGTCCCTCTTCCCTCTTTCTGCACCTCTCTTGCCTCTTTCTGCAGTTCTATTGCCTCTTTCTCCACCTCTTTTGCTTCTTTCTGTACTTCTTTTGCCTTTTTCTGAACCCCTCTTGCCTCTTTCAGCACCTCTGTTGCTTCTTTCGGCACTGTTTTTGATCTTTCTGCACCTCTCTTGCAAATTTCTGTACCTCTTTGCCTCGTACTGCACTTCTCTTCCCTCTTTCTGCACCTATCTTGCCTCTTTCTGCACCTCTATTGCCTCTTTCTGCAGCTCTCTTGCCTCTTTCTACACCTCTGTTGCTTATTTCTGTACTTCTCTTGCCTCTTTCTGCACCCTTCGAGCCTCTTTCGGTACCCCTGTTGCTTCTTTCTGTACTTCTCTTGCTTCTTTCTGTACCTCTCTTGCTTCTATTTGCACCCCTCCTGCCTCTTTCTGCACCCCTCTTCCCTCTTTCTGCACCATTCTTGCCTCTTTCTGTACCTCTCTTGCCTCTTTCTGCACTTCTCTTGCCTCTTTCTGCACCTCTGTTTCTTCTTTATGCACTTCTCTTGCTTCTTTCTGTACCGCTCTTGCTTCTTTCTATACCCCTTTTGCCTCTTTCAGCACTCCTCTTTCTGTACCTCTCTTACCTCTTTCTGCAACCCTCTTGTCTCTTTCTGCAACTCTCTTGCTTCTTTCTGTACCATTCTTCCTGCTTTCTCCACCCTCCACCCTCTTCCCTCTTTCTGCACCTCTGTTGCCTGTTTCCATATCTCTATTGCCTCTTTCTGCACTTCTCTTGCCTCTTTCTGCATTTCTGATGCTTCTTTCTGGACCTCTCTTGCCTCTTTCTACACCTTACTGTCTTCTTTCTGCATCTCACTTGCTTCTTTCTGCACCTCACTCTCTTCTTTCTGCACCCCACTCTCTTCTTTATGCTCCTCTCTTGCATCTTTCTGCACCTCTCTTGCTTCTTTCTGCACATCTCTTTCCTCTTTCTGCACCACTCTTGCCTCTTTCTGCATTTTTCTTGCTTCTTTCTGTACCTTTCTTACTGTTTCTGCACCTCTCTTTCCTCTTTCTGCACTTTTCTTGCTTCTTTCTGTGCCTTTCTTCCTCTTTCTGTACATCTCCTACCTATGTAGGCATAGTTTGAAATTAGCATTTAAAAAGCCTTAGAAATTCACTGAAAAAACCACAGGTTTCAGGGACATTATAGTTAGGAATTAGCATTTAAAAAACCTTAGAAATGCACTGAAAAAACCACAGGTTTGAGGGATGTTATAGTTAGGAATTAGTATTTAAAAAACCTTAGATATTCACTTTAAAAACCACAGGTTTCAGGGACATTATAGTTAGGCTGACATTTCACTCTTACAAAAAGCAGAGAAATTCAGCCGTTATAGTTAGCTGAACTAACTATAACTCGTGCCCCCGCAATGCACTGCTGATGATGTCACATATTACATCACTCATGACATGGTCAGTGACATCACTGATGACATCTCAAATGACATCACTGATGACATCATCCTTTGAGTGTGAGCATTTCTAAAAAGTATAAGAATGTTATATATATATATATAGATATAGATATATCTATATATATATATATATAACATTCTTGTGGCGTCTATATATACATATGTATGTATATATATATATATATATATATATGTTTCACCAACACGGTCCTTTGGCGGAGGGCGCGCTGAAACAGCTGGTGCTTGCGGCAAGGTAGGGCCAAAACAATTGCTCATCAAAAAAAGTTTGCAGCACTCTCCTTTGGGATTTCAAGCGTTTTATTAAATCAATACATCTTTCTACTCCTCCTACACATTTCAACCATCACGGTCTTGATCACGGTAGTACACATTGTCCCTTTTCACTTTCTTGTTTAAATACATATTCACCACTCCACCCATAATGAGGCATTGTGGGATCTGTAGTTTTTATACATATTAAAACTTCTTCTTTTCTGTTGGTCATTGTGATTTTGCATATATAAGCAGCTGACAACAACAGGTGTATTCATTATCAGGAATATAATTCTCAGGCATTCATTACAATCCGCTCTTCATTTACATTACTATTTGATATAATGTTCAGTGACTCTCACTATATTTACAGATCGATTTAGGCCGTTATCATCAGTTGATAAAAAAATGCATCGACCGCCCAACAGTTGGGCATTACACTGATTGTTGCTGGACTGAGTGTCCAACCCTATCAATTAAAGAGCAGTTGGTTCGGGCTCAGTGCCCTTCTATTCTGTCCTAGGTATAGTACCTGTATAAAAACCTGTTAACAAACACAATTCCTCCTGCCCAAAACACAATGTTGCCAACTCAATATATCATTAACTGACACTCTATTGATTTTCTTATTTCTTCAACATTAGTAAGCATTCATATTTACATCAAGCACAGTACTACTAGAACAGTTCTTTTCTCTATTGTCAGGGAGTAAACAGTTTGTCCCTGTCAGAATTGCCTAGACAGGTTCTTTAGAGATGAATGTACATTTCTTCATCCCCGTTAAGTCCCAACGGTATCTTTGTCTTGAATCTTATAATAAGTTTGGACTCTAAGCGTCTCAGTTTCAATGTCCTGTTGCCTCCCCTCTCATTCGGTGGTACTGTGGCTAGTCCAGAATAGTTCATATCTAACCAAGTTCTTCCTTTATGAGTTAACATGTGTTTAGCAATTGTATATGTCGTATCTTTGTTCTGAGTTGCTCTTATGTGCTCCAAGATTCGCTTTTTCAGGGGGCAGACAGTACTGCCTATGTATCTCTTCCCACAAAAACATTCAAGTAGGTATACCACATACGTCGATTCACAGGTTATTGTCTCATCAATGTTGAATTGTTTGCCACGAGGGTCACTGATGGACCTCAAGTTCTTCCCTATTTTGCATGCCTTGCAGCTGAGACATTTTCCAAATCCCTTCTGCAGGGTATGTAGCCATGTGTCTGATTTCCTTAGTACGAAATGGCTATTGACCAAAGTATCTGATAATGATGGTGCTTTCCTGTAGGTTATTAATGGATGATCACCTAACTTTTCTCCAATATCTGGATCCTTTCTCAGAACATTCCAATACTTGGTCAATATCCTCTGTATTCGAAAACTTTCTTTGCTGTGTGTTAGAATCAACCGAGTTTTATTGTCTTGTGGTTGTACATCGTTTTTTTTTGCCTCTTATTATTTATTAAAGTCTGAGCCCTGGTTATGGATCTCACTCTTGCTTCGCCATGTTGAATATCCTTGAATTTGTACCCTCTCTTAAGGAAGCGTTGTTTAGTTTCTCTGAATTTTGATTCCATTTCTTTTGCATCCGAACAGTTCCTTTTCATCCTAATGAACTCACCGTAGGGTATGCTTCTCTTTAGGGAATTTGGATGAAAGCTTGAGCCATGGAGTACGCTATTTGTAGCTGTACTTTTTCTGAAGACTGTGGTATGTATTTTGTTGGCCTTCACATACACTTTTGTGTCAAGAAAGTCTATCTCCTTCTTATTGATGTTATGGGTGAATTTGAGGCCTACATCATTGTTGTTGAGAATCTCTAGATATTCCAAAAATTCGACTTCAGTGCCTCTCCAAAGCAAAAACAAGTCGTCAATATAACGCAGCCAGAGTGCTACTCTGGCTGTGTACAGGTCATTCTCGTCTCTCCAAGCTATGGTTTTTTCCCACCAACCCATCATGAGGTTGGCATAGCTTGGAGAGAAGGAAACTCCCTTGGCGGTCCCGCAACTCTGGGAGTACCATGTTTTGTTCAACATGAAAATATTGTTTGTTAGGCATAGTTCGATCATATCCATTAACTTTTTTGTGTGATGTAATTCTCCAATGGGTCTCTCTTTTAAGAAGTACATCACGGCTTGTAGGCCTATTTCATGGCTTATCGATGTGTAGAGAGAAACAACATTGATTGTGACAAGTAGGTAGTCTTCCTGCCAATTTGTTTCCATTAGAATTCTGAGAAAATCCCCAGTATCTTTGATATAAGAATTCAAGGTTGGCACTATTGGTGCCAAGAAGTGGTCCACATATGTCGCTAAGTTCTCATATAGTGATCCGCAACTCGATATTATGGGGCGGCATGGTGGTTTGATTAATGTCTTGTGTACTTTAGGCAAGAAATATATCGTCGGTATCACCGGGTTCTCATTCATTAAAAATGTAGTTTCTTCATCACTCAACAGCCCCTTTTCCCGCCAACTCCTCAAATTGTTGTTCAGTTCCATCACTAGATCATTTATTGGATTCTTATTGAGTACCTTGTAATTGGTCCTATTGTTTAGTTGACGCATTGCTTCTTCAATATAGTCCTTCTTTTCCAAGGTCGAAACGCGTCAGTCGAATTAAAGACTTTATTTCATAAGAAACCTGGAGTGCGGTTCCTTCTTTGCGGCAGCGCGAGGTAGCGAAAAAAAAAAAATATATATATATATATGCCTGCACCGCAACTCTCCCGTCCTTGCAGTTGCTTTCACAAAAGAGCGCACTCTGGAGCCAATACTTTTAGAAATTATTTTAATCCTGTGTCGGACTGACAACAAGCGTGTTTCGGCATTTCCGCCTTCCTCAGTGTCAACCATACATTTTAAAAAATGCATTTTAAATAAAGTTTTTCCTATACGGATTAAAACCGGAAATCAGTGACATAGAGAGGTTACTATGCGTGGTATCTGTGTTATTTGGTAAACCATTGCAGACATCGTTTGTTTTTAGTGAGTTTACAATATATATAGGAACAGCGCTCTCAATTCCACCATTTTGAGCGTTCATACGGGCAATGATATATACATTATATACAATAGTTATGTCGCAATTAACTCAATATTCTGATTCCAAATCAGTTTGTAAATTTATCGTAATGCTAAATCATTCTTAATGTCACAAAATAATTCCTGTAGTTCCACAATCTACATGCGTCACCAGCGCTTTATCATCGGGCATATTAACAATTTTTTCCTGTGGTTGTATCCAGGTGCACTTCACTCTTGGCTACCTTGTAAATCATAGTGTTTTAGCCAATGTGAGTGGCGGCCATCTTTCAGTTGGCAAATGTATCAGCCCCAGAACAAGACGTATGCAGATTGCATTGTCTAATTTTTAAACATAATCGTTTTACCGGTACAAGAATCAAGCTTCGCCGTTAATGATATTCAGTTAATTCATTCGCGGCATCCCCACAATTGTGCTGATCGGTTTCAGATTCCATTGTAAATAATATTCATTACATTGAAAAAACCTGGCAACCCTTCTGATACTCTATTACGCCCTGAAAGCACCAAAATAACTAAAGTATATACACAGTCAATCTGTTCCTCATAATCTGCAGTTATATATATATATATATATATATATATATATATATATATATATATATATATATATATACCCCTTCGGATTACCGCGCTCCTCACGCTGCAGTGCTCTGCCGTAATGCTCCCGAAGGGCAGAGGGTAAATTATATCTCTGTTGGATGTTCCTTCTCCTGGACACCCGTTCCTACGGCGGCACACGTCTAACAATCACCAGTTGAAACTCCGACTTCCAGGTCAGTTTTACCAAAATTATATATTTATTTAAGGCTCAAACATTAGGCTCAAACATTAGGCAATAAAACGGTCCTTTGCTATACAAATCCGGACCAACGCGTTTGGCGAGTTGCCTTCTACTGGGTCCCAGTAGAAGGCAACTCGCCAAAACGCATTGGTCTGGATTTGTATAGCAAAGGACCGTTTTATTGCCTAATGTTTGAGCCTTAAATATAATTTTTGTAAAACTGACCTGGAAGTCGGAGTTTCAACTGGTGATTGTTGGACGTGGGCTGCCGTAGGAACGGGTGTCCAGGAGAAGGAACATCCAACGGAGATATATATATATATGGAGGGGTAATGAGGAGAGTGCTCATGAATTTGTGAATTGTATCAACTGTAATAATTTTAATCTTAATTTTACAGCACAAATGAGCAGAAACTTCATGTGCTTTCTAGATGTGGAGGTATACATTGTTGAGAACAAGGTAGAAACTAGATTACACAGGAAAATGACTGCGGGCAACACGATACGCCAGCAACAGGATTTACCCTGATACTCCAGGCGGAGGTGAGCAAGGGATACGAGAGGAGGGAAACCCTTCTCCTCTCGACTTTTCTGGACACAAGGCACTATTCAAGACATTATTTCATATAACTTTGTCAAAGGCTGTGCTCTGAAGAACTACGTTGTACTGTGCCAAGCTGAAATATTATTGCACATGACTCTCGCATTTTGAAATAACTTTATTGCACAAATGCATTGGAAAACAAACAATCATGAAAATATACAACTGCGCAAGTTTGGACACAATCATGTTTTATTTCAAATTCTTGCCGCAGTTGTTAGAATGCAGAATTTCATCCTTAATGCATTGTGGGGAATGTATGCCTGAACATCATGAGAGTCACGTGGGGCACAGTTTCATAAAGCGCACGCAGCCATTTCATGACAAGCTGCTCCACCTGTGAACAAGACTCATCATGGAGTTGAAACGCGTAAGGGATATAAATGAGAGCACGCTGTCTTCTGCAATAAATGCTTTGATGTTCCTGGAACTGGGCTTCAGCACTTCTTTCTTGTGTGTTAATGGACAGGCTGCTCCGTGCCTGTTGACGCCTGAAGCCGCCCTGCAGGGTCGGAGGCTCCCTTTTCTCGGAGGTGTTTTGTGGTTTATATTTGGGAGCATGACTCGCTCACCTCGACGCCAGCAACAGGATTTACCCTGATACTCCAGGCGGAGGTGAGCAAGGGATACGAGAGGAGGGAAACCCTTCTCCTCTCGACTTTTCTGGACACAAGGCACTATTCAAGACATTATTTCATAGAACTTTGTCAAAGTCTGTGCTCTGAAGAACTACGTTGTACTGTGCCAAGCTGAAATATTATTGCACATGACTCTCGCATTTTGAAATAACTTTATTGCACAAATGCATTGGAAAACAAACAATCATGAAAATATACAACTGTGCAAGTTTGGACACAATCATGTTTTATTTCAAATTCTTGCCGCAGTTGTTAGAATGCAGAATTTCATCCTTAATGCATTGTGGGGAATGTATGCCTGAACATCATGAGAGTCACGTGGGGCACAGTTTCATAAAGCGCACGCAGCAATTTCATGACAAGCTACTCCACCTGTGAACAAGACTCATCATGGAGTTGAAACGCGTAAGGGATATAAATGAGAGCACGCTGTCTTCTGCAATAAATGCTTTGATGTTCCTGGAACTGGGCTTCAGCACTTCTTTCTTGTGTGTTAATGGACAGGCTGCTCCGTGCCTGTTGACGCCTGAAGCCGCCCTGCAGGGTCGGAGGCTCCCTTTTCTCGGAGGTGTTTTGTGATTTATATTTGGGAGCATGACTCGCTCACCTCGACGCCAGCAACAGGATTTACCCTGATACTCCAGGCGGAGGTGAGCAAGGGATACGAGAGGAGGGAAACCCTTCTCCTCTCGACTTTTCTGGACACAAGGCACTATTCAAGACATTATTTCATATAACTTTGTCAAAGGCTGTGCTCTGAAGAACTACTTTGTACTGTGCCAAGCTGAAATATTATTGCACATGACTCTCGCATTTTGAAATAACTTTATTGCACAAATGCATTGGAAATCAAACAATCATGAAAATATACAACTGCGCAAGTTTGGACACAATCATGTTTTATTTCAAATTCTTGCCGCAGTTGTTAGAATGCAGAATTTCATCCTTAATGCATTGTGGGGAATGTATGCCTGAACATCATGAGAGTCACTTGGGGCACAGTTTCATAAAGCGCACGCAGCCATTTCATGACAAGCTGCTCCACCTGTGAACAAGACTCATCATGGAGTTGAAACGCGTAAGGGATATAAATGAGAGCACGCTGTCTTCTGCAATAAATGCTTTGATGTTCCTGGAACTGGGCTTCAGCACTTCTTTCTTGTGTATATATATATATATCTCCCCTTCGGATTACCGCGCTCCTCACGCTGCAGTGCTCTGCCGTAATGCTCCCGAAGGGCAGAGGGTAAATTATATCTCTGTTGGATGTTCCTTCTCCTGGACACCCGTTCCTACGGCGGCACACGTCTAACAATCACCAGTTGAAACTTCGACTTCCAGGTCAGTTTTACCAAAATTATATATTTATTTAAGGCTCAAACATTAGGCTCAAACATTAGGCAATAAAACGGTCCTTTGCTATACAAATCCGGACCAACGAGTAGAAGGCAACTCGCCGAAACGCATTGGTCTGGATTTGTATAGCAAAGGTCCGTTTTATTGCCTAATGTTTGAGCCTTAAATATAATTTTTGTAAAACTGACCTGGAAGTCGGAGTTTCAACTGGTGATTGTTGGACGTGGGCTGCTGTAGGAACGGGTGTCCAGGAGAAGGAACATCCAACGGAGATATATATATATATGGAGGGGTAATGAGGAGAGTGCTCATGAATTTGTGAATTGTATCAACTGTAATAATTTTAATCTTAATTTTACAGCACAAATGAGCAGAAACTTCATGTGTTTTCTAGATGTGGAGGTATACATTGTTGAGAACAAGGTAGAAACTAGATTACACAGGAAAATGACTGCGGGCAACACGATACTACATGCCACGAGTCATCACCCTGCCCATCTTATCAACAGCATCCCCTACGGGGGGATGCTTCGCATTCGCAGAATATGCAGTAGTGACAGTGAGTGTAGAATAGCACAATTGCAAAGCAAGGAGAGGTTCCTGGAGAGCGGCTACTCAGAGAAAAAGCTAGAGGTTGCTATGAAAAAGACCATCAATCTTGACTAATCTAAAACACTTAGAATACGCGACAAATCATCCAACATACATAATGAGCCAGTCACTAGATTGATCCTAACCTACAGCCTACAACATAAAGCCATTCGTAAGATCGTTAACAAAAACTGGGCATTGATAAGGAGTGACTCTGTTTTGAGCAGCCAGACTACTAAATCGCCTTGTATAACTTTTAGGAAGGCACAATCGATGAGTAATGCCTTAGTAAAAAGTAGTCCGGAAGTGAGGGTGGCCAAAACATGGTTGCGTCCCAGGAATGGCTTTACACGTTGTAATACATGCAAAGCATGCACGTACGGGGTAAATAAGACAAGCTATATTACACCTTTCAAACCCAAACCAGTACCAATTAATAAAAGTCTCAACTGCAAAACGGAATATGCAGTTTATGTGCTGGAGTGCTCATGCAACCTGCAGTATGTAGGAAGTACAAAACTGCAGGTGCATAAACGAGTACTCCAGCACTTGAGAGCAATTACGAATGTGGATGTTACTTACCCAGTTGCCCGGCATTTTAAAGAGTATCATGACAGCAAGTTAGACGATTTGAAATATTTTGTCATAGATACGATCCTTCCTCAGAAACGAGGTGGTAACCGGGAAGCCATGCTCCGAAAACTTGAGACAAGGTACATTTTAGATTTAGATAGCAAAATACCCCAGGGCTTGAATTCGAGTGAGGATTTTTACACATGTTTGTGAATGAAATAAATTTCTTTTAAATGGGATTTTAATTAAGATCTTGAACCCATTCAGCTGCTGTATCTATGACAATTGTTTTTATAGCTTTCTAATTTTTGCACATTTGCACTATAGTAAGTCACGTTTGTGACTACTATATGGGAACATTTGCACTGTTTTGCACATTCACTTTTGGCATATCAATGAATGAAAATATCTACAACCTAGGTCCACTTGGGCAGAATCATCATTTGAGACAGTCTTATTTACATTTCTCCTTTGCTAATTTTGCACACTGGTATGTTTAGGCCTGATATGGAATTCACATATGTTTATGTAAAATTTGAGATATCAAGGTTCTGCTCTCAGAAAGCTTTTTTATGACAGCATAAAAGTCTTGGTTTTAAAATGTTTTAGACACATAACAACTGTCTTAAATGTTTTTACCATAAAAGTTGTTTTTAATGCTATAGAGTGGTAGATAAATATTCATTTGTCACTGTTTTTATAAGCATTATTTAAAATATCAAGGATTTTACTCCTATTAAATTCTGAGGAAAATCTTTACTTTTTGATATCTAGAAGATCAGGTCTTAAAATGTTTGAAACATATAATAATTGTTTTTAAATGTTTTTACCATAAGTGTTGCTTTTATTGCTATAAAGTGGCAGATAACATTTATTTATCGCTGTTTTTCCAAGCACTATGCAAAGGATTAACAAGTTGTGTACAAATGAAACAATGGTGGATTTTTTCTATGTCTATGCCTTGTGATGTAAGAAACTACGTATATGCACTGTCACTTTAAATATTGGGAAGCACTCCACATGCGCGTCATGTGATCAAGGGCACTGTGTTGCCCGAAACGCGTAATGGCGGTGGTGCAGGGCGTTCACTGAATAAATAACAATTTGCACAATACTTGGGTCTGCGTTCGCCAGTTCTTTGGGTACAGGAGTGTTACCAGGCGAAGTAAGCGGCATATATATATATATATATATATATATATATATATATATATATATATATATATATATATATATATATATATATATATATATATATTACCTACTGGTGGTCGCCAGGAGATAGTTATAGTTAGAACCCTAGTTTCCATAGGAAAACGTTTTTTGTTCTGCCAATAACTTTGTCGCCGTATGAGAAAATCCTCAAAAAATGTTCTAAACTATTTGCTACTCACTTCAGCTGCTGTCTTGAAAGTTTCAGGAAGATCCATTAAGCAGAAGCCGAGAAAAATGGGGTCCCAAAAAATGCGTTTTCCCCATGCAATTTTTCATAGGGATTTCAGACTGAGCTACAGCCTGAACCGCTGAAATAAATTACACCAAATTTGGCATAAAGGTAGATATTGGTAAAGAGAAGTGCCTTTTTCTGATTTGGTGTAACACCTTTCAGGAGTTTTGGAAATATTAAGGGAAATCCAAATTTGTATATATAGGGACGCGGATCCTCCATGGATCCTCGTCGGATCCACCTTGGATTTGCCAATCCACGCACCAACAGCAATGCTGCCCTTGGCTGGCCGCAACCTGAGAGGAAACTTGCTGCAGCCTATTTTTTCATTGGGACTCGGTTCCCTGCAGGGAAAATAAAGTTAAAAAGTGATAGATGGGTTTTGGGTAGAAGTACCCTAACCCCATGGTACTAATGGATGTGTCTGTGAGGGACCCTTCATGGGTAAAAACTGATCAAAAACCTTTTTTTTATTTACCATGCCAGGAGTCACGGATTCTCCCCTGATCCTCATTGGATCCTCCTCAGATCCTCCCCACGGATCCTCACAAATTCAGGTGGATTCAGGGAGGATCCAGGGATCCATATCCCAATTAGAAAAAAACATACACTCACTCAGAGATCCACTCACCTACTCATACACTCACTCACACTTCTACTTAGGCACCCATACAACTACCCACACACCCACTCACACACCCATACAGCCACTCACACACTCACTCACCCATGCAGCCAAGCACACATCCACTCACTGACCCTCAAAACGACTCACTTACTCACTCACAGGCCCACACAGCTTTCACACACCCACTTACATACCCATACAACCACTCACACACCCATACAGCCACTTACACACCCACTCACTGACCCTCCAAACCACTCACACACCCACTCGCACACCCACACAGCTTTCACACACCCACTTACACACCCACACAATCACTCATACTCCCACTCACACACCCATAGAGCAACTCACACACCCAGTCACAGACCCTCAAAACCACTAACACACCCAGTCAAAGACCCACACAGCTTTCACACACCCACTTACACTCTCACACACCGATTTACACACCCACGCAACCACTCACACAGCCAGTCACACACCCATATAACCACTCACACACCCACTCAAAGACCCACAAAGCCACTCACACACCAACACAGCCACTCACACACCTACTCACACTCCTACCAAGTCACTCCCACACCCACTCATAGACCCACACAGCCCATCACACATGAACTCACACACCCACCACACAATCACACACACACCTACACACCTACACAACCACTCACACACCTATTCACACACCCCTTCACACACCCAGGTTGTAGGGACATTATAGTTAGGAAATGGCATTAAAAAACATTGAAATTCACTGAAAAAAACAAATATTACAAGTAGGGTATATTTTGGAAATAAAAATAAAAAAGCCTTAGAAATTCACTGAAAATAGCAAAGGTTACAGGAATGTTATAGTTAGGCTCACATTTCACTCATACAAAACCATTGAAATTCAGCAGTTATAGTTAGAGTTATCTCAACTAACTATAACTCGTGCCCTAAGGTAACTAATAACTTGCACCCTCACCATGCACTGCTAATTATCCTACATATTTTATCAGTCATGACATCTATGACATTCTTGATAATAGCACTGCAACATTTGCTGTAAATTTATTGATGAGAAAACTGTGCATGGCGTGGGGTGCTAGTTATAGGATGGCTGAATGTGGATACTCCTCCTCATCTAACTAATTTTCCCACCTGTCCTCCTGTCAAATGTGGAGCAGGACAAGGGGGCTCGCATCCCCTACTATCTGGAGAAGCTTGGGCTGCACTTTAATGGCGGCACCGCCTTGGAAGCTTCCTGCTCTGGAAGACCATTCCAGCCTGGAGGAGGTGTAAAGCACATCTGCCCAGAGCAGGCTTTGTTTCTGGCCTCTTAAAATGCAGGCTCTCACTACATGAGGTCAGAAATATGTCTGGTGTTGACAGGCTGGCTATGACTAGTCAGAGACTACACCAATGCTTGGTAGGTTTTCAGGGGTCCGTGTAAAGGGTCTTATGTGTGCATTTACTAGTAAATCCAACACTGACATCAGTGAGGATGTAATAATACAAGATGTTTGGTACCAAACATCTTAGGGTACAGTAAAGCAATTATGGAGCTACGAAACTCGTAATGACAAGTATCCAGCCCATGTAGTCTTTATGGCTTCCCTGTGCATTTACAATATCCAAGACTGGCTCAGATATTGCAGGGTCATATCTGCTCCTGCAGGTATGTCCACACATGGGATACAGTGCACCCTGCCTTAGAGCTATAAAGCTTGCAGTAGTGGGTGACTCACCTATACCTCATGTACGGGAGCATGACATACGGGGCTGTGTGCCATGTAGACTCTGGTTTTCTTTGCATAGAGACTTGCAGCCTGCAATGGCAGTTTGCATAGTCTTGTTGAGGGGCCTCTGAAGTGGCACAATTTGGTGCTGCATCCCCAGAGGACCCTCTTCAGTCGTAATGCCCTAGCTATCAGGGGCCCCATTTACTATGGTGCTGAAGTGGTTCCAATCCTGGTACAGTTTTGGGAAAGGGATCTTGCACTGGGAACCTGGATAGCAGGGACCCAGTGCACTTACAGTTTGAAATCACATCAGGCATCAAGCAAAAGGTGGGGGCTAACCATGTCAAAAGAGGCACTTTCCTGCATGACCCCCAAATGAAAGAGGATGAGCCTAACCTTTCACTAGAGAGTCTTCATCGTCTAAGTGGAAGGACCTGAAAAGGCCATCTGCATTGGCATGGCCAGTCCCAGGCCTGTGTTCCACTGTGAAGTTCATTCCCTGTAGGGATATGGACCACCTTAACAATTTGGGGTTTTCTCCTTTCATCTGCAGGAGCCATCTGAGAGGTCTGTGGTCGGTTTGGACAAGAAAGTGAGAACAAAACAGGTGTGGCCTCAGCTTCTTCAGGGACAAAGCCACAGCAAAGGCTTGCCTCTCAATGGCACTCCAATGCTGCTCTCAGGGGAGAGGTCTCCTGCTAATAAAAGCAACAGGTTGGTCATTGCCATCATCATTGGCCTGGGATAGGACGACTCCTATCCCATGTTCAAAGGCATATGTCTGCCCTATGAAGTGCTTGGTATAATCTGGAGCTTTCTATATGGGTGCTGAACACATTACTCCCTTCAGGGTGTCAAAAACCTTTTGACAGCTCACTGTCCAGTTAACCTTTTTGGGCATTTTCTTGGAGGTCAGTTCTGTGAAGGGGGTCAGAATGGACCCATATCCCTGCACAACCCTGTAGTACGCAGTCAAGCCAAGGAATGCCCTGACTTAAGTCTTGGTGGTTGGAGCTTCCCAATCCAGAATGGTCTGGATTTTGGGCTGTAGGGGCTGAACTTGACCTCCACCCACAAGGTGGCCCAAGTACACAACCTTACCCTGCCGTATCTGGCACTTATTTGCCTTGATAGTGAGGCTTGCTCTCTGCAGAGCCTCCAGGGCCTTCCCAAGGTGGATCAGGTGATCCTGCCAGGTGGTGCTAAAGACAGCAATATCATCCAGATATGCTGTACTAAAGGATTCCAATCCAGCAAGGTCTTTATTCACCAACCTCTGGAAGGTGGCAGGGGCATTCTTCAGTCTAAATGGCATCACAGTAAACTGGAAGTGCCCATCTGGGGTTGAGAATGCTGATTTGTCTTTTGCTCCAGGGGTCAGACTTATCTGCCAGTACCCTGATGTGAGATCAAAAGTACTCAGATATTTGGCTGCCCCCTACATGTCAATTAATTCATCAGGCTTAGGAATTGGATATGAATCAGTTTTTGGGACTGCACTGGGGCCCCTATAGTTGGCACAAAGCCTCCTTTCTTTCTTTCCACCTTGGGAATGAAGCTTGGAGACGAAAACAACTGGGCTGGCCCAGTGGCTGTCTGAGGGTGAAAATACACCCAATTCCAGCAACTTGCTCACTTCAGCTTTGATGCTCTCCTTGACATGGTCAAACTGTCTGCAGATTTTATTTTTTGACAGGTAGGCTGTCACCAATGTCCACATCATGTGTACACCAGTTAGTCACACCAGGGGTCAGGTAGAAGAGCTCAGCAATCTGATTTAGGACTTGCCTGCAATCAGTCTGCTGTTGGCCAGCGAGGGTGTCTGACAAGACCACTCCTTCAACTGATCCATTTTTAAGGTTGTGAGAGAGGAGGTCAGGGAGAGGTTCACTCTCTGCTTCCGGATCCTCATCTGTGACCATGAGCATTGTCATGTCAGCCCTGTCATCATAGGATTTCAGGCAGTTTATATATATGACCCTCTTAGAGTTCCTACATGTGCCAAGGTCAACCAAATAGGTGATCTCCCCTTTTCTTTCAAGGATAGGGTAGGGCCCAGACAATTTGTCTTGGAGGACCCTGGGAGCCACAGGCTCCAAAACCCACACCTTCTGCCCTGGTTGGAACTCCACCATTTTTTTTTGTTTAAATATCTTTATTGGTATTTTTTCAGGCTTTTGCCATAACTGACATCATTATTATGAATAACAGTATCAATCGTACATCATAAGGGTATGGTGTCCATATAACTTACATCAATGTAGTGGGCAATAGCATTGAGTTGGTGGTATCACATCAATCCCATCTACAAATGTATACATTATGTCGGACTTTCATAGATAAATCCTGGTGTGTTATTGCATGTACATATTGCCACATCATCGTTGCTGTGTGTGGTACAGGGCTATATACAACTTAATTGAGACAAAACTCTGTTTGAGTCGATAGCACAATACTTAAGATACAGGCCACATCAACTCAGTGGAGGAGCTCGTCAATCAGAGTTAAACAATATTAGGAACACAATAGCATAGAATGACAGTGCACAATAGATATTTAACGCGCAACCTGGTTGGAACTCCACCATGGCAGCCTTTTGGTCATACCAGAGCTTCTGGAGCTTTTGGATGGCATGAAGGTTTTTGTTGGCTTTTTTCATATACTCAGCCATCCTTGAATGAAGGCCAAGTACATAATCCACAATATCCTGCTTACGTTATTTGAGAGGTCTCTCCCATCCTTCCTTTGCAAGACAGAGTGGTCCCCTTACTAACCCTGGGCGGTAAAATCCACTCCGCTTGCGGAGTTTGCGGATTTTTGGCAACTCCGCATACCGCATAGATCGCGGAGTTACCAAAAACTCCGCGCTCCGCAACGGAGCGGAGTTTTTTTTTTGTTTGCGCGGGAGTGACTTACCGGGATACCTGCGTTCGCCGACGAGATTTCCTATCCGCTCACGTGCGCCACGAGATTTTGTTAGCCGGCCGCACGGTCCTGCAAGAGTCTGCGATCGCGAACTCGTCATTTGGGCGCGCCATCGGACTTCCAGCGGAAGTTTCGTGAAGATAGCAATGCCGAACACGCAGAATTTGCAAGCTGGAGAAGAATATCTCTCGAGCAACATAAAACGTTCTCGAAAATGATGATTTGGATGAAAAAAACTCCTCAGATTGACATTTGGCTGTACTTTTTTGCGCAAGGAGTCCTTTTTCTTTTTTTACTTATTTTTTTAATAGGAAGGAAGTGCCCCAGTGTCTCCAATTTCCTGTTCCTGTCCATCAGGCTCCTCCCAGTGCTTTGTCCATCTCCTGTTCACTTTTCATTTGGATTTGGAGCTGGAAGGATCCCTCTTTGTGTCTGCTGCATCATATATCATTGGATTTTGAGGACTTTTGGATTTGAGATTTTACAAGTAAGTTGGAAAATTCAATTGGTGTTGGTTTTGTTTGATTGGGGCATTGCACCTACATTTTTTGTACTTTTTCATTGTTTTTTTTCAAAGTATTGTGGTGGGTGGCCTGTAGTTTCAGTAGGGGCCTAGTTGTTTCTTTGTATGTAATTTTTCTTCTAGTTTTCTTTTATAAAGGAAACATGTTGTAATGTTCACTACATTTTCTCCAACTTTTGCAATCAATTTGCAACATTTATTTAATTCACTGGCCCAGTAGTCTGCCAATAGGCCTTTTTCAGCCAGTAGGCCCAGAGCTACTCATGTGTGCATGCAACAACTGTTTCTGGGGTGTCTGTTGAATTTAAACATCATTTAGGGCATGGATGGCATTGGATTGAATTGCAAAATGTTTTTTTGGGGGGTATTTCACTTTTTTCGTGTGTGTTAAATAAATGCCTTTGTTGGATGTGTGTGGCTGGTGTGGTTGTTGTGTAACTTGCAAACCTTTTTTAGCCCTGTAGATTTTCGTTTTTGCATTGTTGCATTAAAGCTGTGTTGTTTAGCATGTCTCCTTTGTCTGGCCATATAGGCCTGCTTGAGTTCATTGTTTTACAGGCCTCCTGCTTGTTGTTGTGTGAGTGACCATGTGGCTGGTGGCCATTTTGTAAACTTTTTGTGGTGGTAGTTAGTGTGCTGCTTTTGCCATAGGCCTGCATGTCTTTCCTTTGTTCCTCTTGGCTTACTGCTTCTTGTTGTTGTGGCCTGGCCATGTGGCTGGTGGCCATTTTGTGAAGCCAGCCAGTGTGCTTTTGCCATAGGCCTGCATTGTCTGTCTTCCCTTTCTTGTTGTTGTGGTGGCCTCTGGCCATGTAGTTGGTGGCCATTTTGTGAAGTCAGCCAGTGTGCTTTGCCATAGGCTTGCATTGTCTAGCATTATCTGTCTTCCCTTTCTTGTTGTTGTGGTGGCCTGGCCATGTGGCTGGCGGCCATTTTGTACAGGCAGCCAGTGTGCTTTTGCCATAGGCCTGCATTGTCTGTCTTCCCTTTCTTGTTGTTGTAGTGGCCTGGCCATGTGTTTGGCGGCCATTTTTTACAGGCAGCCAGTGTGCTTTTGCCATAGGCCTGCGTTGTCTAGCATTGTCTGTCTTCCCTCTCTTGATGATAACTTGCAAACCTTTTTTAGCCCTGTGGATTTTCGTTTTTGCATTGTTGCATTAAAGCTCTGTTGTTTAGCATGCCTCCTTTGTCTGGCCATATAGGCCTGCTTGAGTTCATTGTTTTACAGGCCTCCTGCTTGTTGTTGTGTGAGTGACCATGTGGCTGGTGACCATTTTGTAAAATTTTTGTGGTGGTAGTTAGTGTGCTGCTTTTGCCATAGGCCTACATGTCTTTCCTCTGTTCCTCTTGGCTTACTGCTTCCATCTCCATTGCCAGCTGCAGCTTCCTGAATGATGCTGCATCCCACGTGATGCACAATCACATTCACAAATCACAATGCCACACAGGTTCCATTACATTTGTATTTTTGTTTTTGTTCTTCTTTCCTATCCTTCCTGAGTGATGAAACAAAGCCCTTGTTGCCAAAGTTTCACAAATGGCTACACTGTTGCTATGTTTTTTTAATAACTAAACCGAGTTAATACAATTTATTAATATTAAATAACACTAACAAGTGTGACCACACACTATAAGTTATATATTATATTTGTTTGTTGGTACAGTAGTAAATTGAACTACAACAATAAATGCCACGTTTCGCTGATGTTCTTCTTGCTTCTTTGCATTTAGGTGCACAAAAGAGGAGGAGGCGCCATCACACATTGTACTGCCAGACAGAAGTCCTGCTGCGCACAACGTCATGTGACGTGTGACCACAGATATCTCTTCAACTTGTGCCACTGCATGCTGCTGGCATCTGAAGAAGATGGCCCCAAAGAAAGGTACCAGGTCCTCCAGTACCAAGAAAGTTGCCAGTGACAAGAAGAAGGAAGTGCCACTTACCACTTCTGGTGTTTCGACCAAGATCTTTTTTGGGAAACCAAAAATTGCACCTGCAGCAGTGGTGTCTGGGGATCAAGTTGGGAGCAGCACCCCGGCATCAGTGGGCCCACCTCACCAACCTAGGCCCAAGCCTATGTCTGTCGCAGAGGCAGCCAACGTCCTCATGACAACGCCAACGAGCAGTGATGTTGAAATTGACTCATCGTTATCGCAAAGTAGTACCCAATCAACGCAGGAAACTCAGATAAGTGGACAACAACAGCTGCAACCACCGCCCACAATAGTAGTTGTTCCTCCCGAAGTAGGGGCAGTTCAGAAAATCGAGCTTCCTGCCGAGGAAGAAGAGCAAGCCACTCTTTCAGAAGATCCATTGTCTTCCAGATCCCCAGCAAGGAAAAGGGGGGTTAGTCCATCGAGTTCTTCTGCAAGCCCCCCTTCTGATGATCTAGATGCCACTTGGAAGCCACCACCTCAGCCTGAGGGTGAGAGGCGCCACCAGACAAGGCTAGGGAAAAGGAAGGTTCCAGAAAGCCTTAGAGTTATGGAGGTAGATGTAGAAGAGGAGGATGATGACGGGCCAGTCATCATGAACATCACTCCCGCCCCAGTGGAAATGGAGACCGACATTACACCATCCCAAATTGCTGTGAGGGATGTGGCACAGATACCACCAACACAGGTAACACCAACACCACCTCCAGCTTCCATATTTGCATTTTCAAAGGCCCGGCAAAGACCTACATCCAGCACAACCACCACCTCAGTTGAAGTAGGTAGTAGTGATAGTGGTGCACAGCCACAGAGTCAAATTCCACGCCCACCCTCCAGTTCATCCGGCATTGAAAGTGGCACCTCCAGCAGCGCCAGAAAGTTTACCTCCCCAGTTTGGGACTTCTTTTCGGTTAGCAGTAAGGAGGAGAACGTTGTGGACAAGGTGTTAGTCGGGGTAGGCTTGGTACAAACTATGGTACCGGAGGTCAAACTACCCATCTGAAAAAACACCACTTGATCCAGTGGGAGGCGCACCTTAGCGGCCAAAAAACCACCCAATGCTGTTGGTGGGTATGAAGAAGTAGAAGAATATACGATCGCGGTGGAAGGTGAACAAGAGGGAGACATTTTCTCTGGTACACAAAGTAGCCCTGTCCCCAGCAGTGCAGTGGTACCGCCCTCAGCCTCAGCAACATCTCAGTGGCACAAGAGTAAGAGTCAGGCTGAGACACCAAGGCAACAGAGTACCGCAATGAAAAAAAGTGCGAGGTTGAGCCTAAGAAGTGCAACATCTGGGTTCAAGAAGTTACCTGCATCAGTGGCACCAGAAAGGAAAAAAATCCAGCCTACCATTCTCAGTTTGTTTAGGCCGGAGGGGAAGTACGAACGCAACCACCCAGCGGCAACTTTGTACAATGCGAAGCTTGCTAAAATGTTAGCGCTGGACCTTCTCCCTTTTTCTTTTGTGGAAGGGGTGGGTTTTGTAGAATTTGTGACCCCCATCTGCCCAAAATGGAAGGTTCCCAGCCGGTCCTATTTTGCCAAAGTTGCTGTTCCAGCACTACATCACGACGTGCTGGAATAGCTTGGACAAGCTTTGCAGCAGAGTGCTGTTCACACTATCCACCTGACAACAGACATGTGGACCAGTTGCCAAGCCACTGATTACATGTGCATCATTGCACACTGGATCTCTTTTGTGGGGGTTAGAGGAAAGATATCTGCAGGTGTTGACATTGCTGAGATTTTTAATGCCAATCGGAAACATGCAACTGTAGCCATGTTCGCCATGGAGAAATCTCATACTGCTGCAAACATTTTGGAAGAATTTAACAGCAAGGTCTTTGAATGACTGCCCCCAAGAGGGCTTAACATTGGTTTTGTTGCAACGGACAATGCCAGTAATATAGTTAAGGCCATGCACACTGGTGGCTATTTCAGGGTCCTGTGTTTGGCACACTGCATTAACATCATTGTTCAAGACTTTCTGAAAAAAGAAGACCGAGTCGGCAACCTACTGACCACCTGCAGAAGAATATGCACATATTTCAGCCATTCTTTTAAAGCCCGGAAGCAGCTGAGGATCATTCAACGTGAGCATAGAGTGCCAGTCAAAGCACTCATCCAGGAGGTGCCAACACGTTGGAACTCAGCTTATTACATGCTTGATCGTCTGTTTGAGCAGTACAGACTAATCAATGTCTATGTCATGCAAAGACTAGGGGATGCTACTGTGAAAGGCATGACCGCTGAGATGGACCAATGGGTCCTAGTTAAATGCCTGACAGAGATGCTACTTCCTTTCGAGCTCTTCACACGTGAAGTCAGCAAGGAGGACTGAACTATGGGCCAAGCTATCCCATTGTTGCACATGTTAGAGCAACAGCTTAAGGTGGTGTCTGCAACGTACACAGGTGTCGAGGAAAAAAAAGAAGCATATGAGTTGGTGGAGAGCTTAGCCCTTTGCTTAGCTGAAAATACAAGGGTGCAAACTAAGAATGTGTCAGCCAAACATTACATTTCTGCCACAATTCTGGATCCACGGTACAAAGCAGTATTGAACACTAAGACATTAATTCCTTTTTCAGAAGTGGATGTTGCCAAGTACAAAACGTGGATAGCTGATACAGCCAGTGACTTTGAAAAAGAACGGCTGGGAATTACAGGCACGCTACTCCAGCCCACAACAAGTACTGCAGGGCAGCCGGCGTCAAGTTCAACTTCAGAACCTGAGAGCAGTGTGTTTGGCTCACAGCAGTCAACAGAACCAGCAACAACAGGATCATCAGCCCCAGTAAAATCGGCACAGGAATGGTTTCTACAGCAAGGGTTTGTTAGGTCCAGTGCTGATGCAAAGGCAAAAGAGGCCGAGCAAAGCGGAGCACCCCTGAGCATTGAGCGGACGATCCAGGCCTATCTGAATGACCCAACAGAGGTCTACATTGATCAAAACACATTGCTGTATTGGTATGGGAAAAGGCGCCAATGGCCAGTGCTCAGCAGGCTGGCGATAAACTATCTGGCTTGCCCTATTGCAAGTGTCTCTTCTGAGCATGTTTTCAGTGCTGCTGGTGCCATTGTAACAGTGAAAAGGACCAGTCTCTCGCCCAAAAACGTGGAGAGGTTAACCATGATCAAAATGAATCAGCACTTTATACCACCGAATTACACAATACCTGAAGCACAGCAGGAAAATGAGGACAGCGACTTAGGTGACGGAAGTAGTGTGTTAGACGATGACCTACTTCTGATTGACCCACCAGAGTTTGAGGACTAGCTCTACTTCCCTGACAACTAGGCTTTCAACTTGTTACTTTCTTTATTCCTTATTTACTTTTATTATTTGTGTGTGTCTCTGTCTTTCTGGTTCGAATCACATTCACAACAAATCCATCACCACCGTCTTGTCTTTATTGCCGTATTGGAGTTGCAGCTGTGTGCATTTATTAAAGAAGTCCACTCCTCCGACATCTGCTCCATCCTGACACGCCCCTAAGTCCATTTCCCTCAAGCCAGACATTGGATGGAGAACAGCACAAGAAATGTTGCCTCCTCGAGTCCCTCCAAAAGAAGTGGAACATGACTATAGCTATCCTCCTTTCTGAGCCGAGAGGGACTGCCCCTTAACTTAAGATGAGAACAGGTAATGAATGATGGCATGCATTGGACGCTGACTCTGAGTGATTGGTGTTTGTGTTGTTGTTGTTGTGTATGAAGTGTACTACTTTTTAATCTTCTACACACTAAAAGTGACTCAATTCAATGTTTCCATTCTGGTTGTTTAATAACAAAATTGTACTTCTACTGCAGGCCGATCCATTGCATTTTTGGATATGGAATCTGGACTCACTCGGTACACTACACCATGATGATGATGACCAGTACTCTTCGCAGTCAGTCAGTAGGATCGGAGATGATTGATGGAATAACTCGTGCGTTTCATGAAGTGGCATAAAACAAAGGTAAACAAGTCAACAACAACCACAGCAGACCTACATGTCTGTGTAGTGGTGGAGTCGAGTGTAGTGGTTAACATGACTGACATCGGTGCATTGATTTAGTTAGTTACTTAATTTGGAAAATGCTATGTTGCTGTATATGTGTGCTCTGTCTGGCTCAGTCAAAATCTAAGCTAAGTCGAGGTTGGGTGGGCACCGTGGGCCTGCTCTGTCCTGTTGCTGTTGTAGGTTAATGCTGGAAACAGAGTAGAAATGATTTAGCCATGCCGCCTCTGAAAGTTTTTGCACTCCTCTGTAATTTATGCATTTTTTTCTCCTTGATTTTTCAATATCCCTTTTGTTTTTCTATCTACACTTACAGACTGGTCTTTACCCTGTGCTAAACAGAGAAAAACAACTCACACTCACCTACCAATCCGCATCCGCCAGGCAGGCAGTGGCACCCAAGGTTGACGGACGCAGCGTCCATGGAAGGGAGGACCTAGAGGAATGCCGAGATGCAACTCCCCAATTTGACCAGGATAAAACAGTAAATTAGTATCATTCATCATATTTTAATTAATTTGATTCATTTTTTCTCTTCAATCATTATGACTGTGTGTTGTTGTTATTATGTTTGCTCTTTGCTTATAATTGATCCCTACAGCTATTTTTTTAATTTTCTTTGCTAGCTTTAAAAGGAAGCCCGGTACAACAGAACATAAAATGTATGTAATTTGGGTCTCTCCGAGGGCAGACAAGCAAGGCAAATTGTATAATAATAATTAATAATATACTGCTGCCCTGTACTGTCTACTAGTCTAGTTAGTAAGTACTACTTATCATTATTCATTAACCATCAAGTCATCATCATGCATGCATTTCCTTTTTCTCCCTTAACAGATTTATGAATATGATGGTCGTCTGCCAAGATTGTGTGTGTTGTGTTGTCCATGTGTAGTGTTTGTCTTTGTCAAACGTTTCCCTCAAACACCCCTTCCCAACCATTCATCAAACCCTAACCCTCTTCCTCCGGGCTGTGTGATTTATATTGAGGTGTGACTAAATTATATTTACACCAATAATTGATCACACACTTGCTGGTGGTGAAAACAACACTAATTCAATTTCAACAAGGAGGATCTTCTTCTGCTTGCCCACCCATGCTCAGTATTTGCAAGTCAATTTTTTTCCAAAGGAACATAATCCATCATAAATTATAAATAATTGCAGGCATCGATTGGATTCATCATCCTTACACAGCACTAAAGGTTGCGCTTGTCCACTGCATATGTCTGTCGAGTGACTCGAATAAACTACAGTTTGTAACTGTTACATGTTGTACTAGGCTATCTCCACCACCATTATGTTTTATTTTACTTTAGCATTGCTAATCATCATTATGGTTTCTTGTTTGGCAGTCTTCTTCTTGTGTACTGTACTGTTCTACTACTCCTTCCAGAGTCTCCCTCAGGCGACTGACTGTCTCATTTTCTTTTTTTGCAAATGCTACTGCCAGTGTCTACTACTACCACCACCACAATGGCATCTTGGGAAACCAAACCATCATCACCATGCAGCCATCGCTGTGCCTAAGTTTAAACATAAATCACAGGTAAGAGAAGAAGTTTGGGGGAGGCATAATTAATAATGGAAATTAACTCATTAATTCACACACCCACACCCTTCCGAGTCCAGTTGCAGACAGCATAGACTAGGAGGAGACTGACAGTACTAGTAGAACAAGTCACTCAGTGAGGGTACCGCATCGATCTGTTCGTGTGTTACTTACAATTAAAATCGGCAGATTATTTAAATCAAAAACTGGCTGCGGCCCTGCAGCAGCAAAGGAAACCATGTGACGTAAAAGAGTAACCCCCCCACAAAACATTTACATCGTATGTAAAGTTTAAGTATAAATATAACTTAATCCCCTAACAAAATAAACTAATGTAAAAAATCCCACAACACCTGACCCACCCCTCTCCCTAACCCCAACCAATGTCCATTGAATTGATAAATTGTCCATAAATAAACCCCAACTTTTCCCCAACGTGCGCCCAATGCCCACCCACCAAAAATAGAATAAAAAAGGGGCAATCAAACGTGATCCCTTATCTGCTGGCTCGCTTGTTACCTGCCAGGACCTCCTTCATCTGCTCCTCTAGGCGCGCCATTCGGAGGAGCATGCGGCGCTTGAAAGCACGACAATTGCATCCACAGGGGGGGCAGCAGTGCTGGATGAAGTGCGGCGGGCGGCTACCAGACCATAGCGCCGTACCACTGGAGGGGCCTGGCTGGGGCCCAGGGCATTGGAGGAGGCTGCAGCTGCTGCCGCCTCCTCCTCCTCTGCCAGAGCCACCAGCCGCCGATATTCTCTGCAGATGGCCACCAGCTTCCGGCGCCGGGCCATGGCTGCCAACTCCTTCCAGTCTGGTTTTTTTGGTTGGGAAGGATTAGCTATATCAAGAAAGAAAAAACAAAAAGACTATTGTAACCAATATACACTTAGCAAAACAGTAAGACAAATTAATTCTACACATAGTGGCACAGTAGCACTAGCAAGCACAGTACATAACATTTGTGGTATCCTCCCACTTCCTCGGTCTATAACATTTGTGGGAGTTTCAGGCTTATACTAGCACTATGGACTCGAGTAGTACACCAGTCTTCTTCTTCTCTCTTGTTTAGCTAAATTAAGTAACCTTGTTGTAGCCGGCATGCCAGCTCAGTCAGCTTGCGCCCAAGACAAACATACTTGTGACGCAGACTCACGTCACGTTATTTTTATTTACTTCTGTCTGCAGGTGGGGAAGCTGACTACACAATCATCTTATTTTTCTATTATGGGTGGCCATACTCTCTATTACATCAAGGGCAACTGCTCAATTTCACTTTCACCCTGCCCTGACTACTACAACAAGGCAGATGATGTCTGATCCAAATGATCATTGATTATATATGGGACGATGAGGTACTTTGTTTTGATTGATTGTGTAACCATGCAGCTGATAGGCCACCCATGGCAGGCTGACACAGTCGAAAATAAATTAACATAGGTAGGGAGTGGGCCTCAGAGTCGGAGGGAGGCGCTTGATAACAACATACATACACAATATATATGCTGTGCTTGCAAACTACTGTGAGTCAAGGGAGTAATCTGAAAATACAACTTTGAATCAAAAACCTTGCAAAATGACAGTCCTGTGTTTCTCTTCTCCAGCGATTTTTCCATTTATCAATCATTGCATTGCTCTTCTAGCCTTATATTTTTTTAATTTGAATCTTCTATTCTCCTTGGCTTTGCTACTCTCGCAGTTTATTTTTCTTTTACATTCTCTTCAAAGACTCTTCATCCAGTGACAGTCAGTCTCCACCTATGCTATGATGATTGAATACCATCCAGGCATCCATCCATTCAAAGTAAACAATGTCTATCATTCATCTTAATCGATCAACAAACCTTAGTTTGTTTCACCAACAACAAACATTTTTTTTTTAAACCACCACCCATGCGTCCTTCCTTCCTTGCTTGCCTTTGAGTTTGACCCATGAAACACCCGGAGTATTCTTGCTATCACGCATATAGTTTCACCCACCCAGGCAGGCATCTTTTCTTTCACCATCCACCCATCCCGGCTTCAACCACCCATACATCTGATTCCTATCAGCCACCTATGCATCCCATGTATCCTTCTTTGCCAGTCATATATATTACATCTCGCCCGTCCTTCCTCCTTCCATCCTTCTTTCCCTTTTCGTTCAACCCATCCATCATGGTCATCTGACTCTTAGTCTTCTCCATAAAACTTTCCCAGTTGAATTGATGTCAGAAAGAAGAGGCCATTAGTTATTCGACTACTCCCGCCACTAATGCTATTGCTCTAATGCTAAGTAAAGGATGTCTTCTTCTTCAACCGTTGTTCACAACAACTTAGTCTCTCTCATCAGTACAGTGTACACCCTTGCAGCGATTGTAATGTCAATAAGTAAGGAATATAACTTACCACCTCCCACCACTGCTGCTGGCTCACCCCCTGCAGTTGCAGCATCTTCTGCTCCCTCCTTACTGGCGTCGCCTTCACCGCAGGCCCCTGCACTGGTGGTAGGTACGCCTAGAAAAAACATTAACCATTTTTTAGATGCCATACACACCTCCCCCTATTTATTCTTTTTCACTAGCAAGATTGAAAAAAAAGTTAAAATACATACATATCATATACCACATACATCACTAGTACAAATCGGGTACTAGAGATGAGTAGAGTAGACACTAGTAGTAGTATGTCCTATCCTATCCAAAATAGTAAAATATCTGGTTGGGCATTTTGTTGGTGGGAATTGTCGAAAAGCCTCTCAAGATTAAGAAGACTAGAAGAGGACAACCCAAAGGACTGGACTCAGTGGCTAGAGCTATTGGTGAATCTGAGTTTTAAAACCTTTTAAATAAAGAGTGGCCAACTGGGCATGCTTAGCTACAGACAGACTAATAGTAGTAGTACTAGTATAGAGAGTCAGAGCAGAGGCAGTTAGAGGCAGGGATAACAAGAATTTAGAAACAGATCTGTCTAGATCGAAGAAGATTTGGTAAAAAATAGAATTAGGAAACGGAAAAATTAGTTCGGAAAAAATAAGGTGCAGTAAAAGTTAGGGAAATATAATTATTAATATTAACAACAGGAGGACTTACTGGGACCAGCAGCAGAGCCCTCGGTAGAGGAGCGGTCCTGGCCCTGGGACTGGGAGGCATCTTGTTGTCCAGCTCCCGCCGACTCCGACCCCGTCTTCTTGCCCCTGGGTGCTGCTGATCATGTAAGATAATAAAGAAAGAGACAAACATTGATGATTGGAGTGAAACAAATACAAATTTAAAAAAAAGCTCAAAAAACATTTTTGGAAACAACAATTGCAATAATATTGACCTATCTAATCTGATCGACTAGTAGTATCACGGGATTCGCAGACCGTCTAGTTATTATTTATGGACACTAATCCAGTGTTCCATTCTGATTCCACAATCCTAAGCCTAAGTACCACCCGACCTAGCCCACCTATTCCAGACGGGCTAATTGTTCACTAAGTCTGCATTTCCATTTATTTTAGTCCTCGAGTCAAATGCATAGATGGAGGACACATGCATACATTTTTGGTTGGTTGCTGCTGATGTTCTGCTAAGCCTATTACTCACTAACTAACAAACTACAAAAGGTTCTACTAAGGACTGGAGTAAGCAGCACTCAGCAGCACGTGACGTGACAGAGGATGCATCACACAGACCGCAAAAAAATTACCAACTAAATAATACTAAGTAACTAAACTACCTATCAATCACCACTATCTTAGTGACAGGAGGACAAAGGAAGGACTAGAGCCTCTCTAGCATTACCTAACTTAAGTTCTCTAAAGTAAAAACTCTCTTACATAATCAGCCCAAGCGAGCGCAAAGTTGCAAACAAGTAAGATTAGTAGCGCCGAGCACCTGTGTCTAGAAGGATAACAATCACAGAAGATTTTTAAACTTAATTTACCTGCAATGTAAGCAGCAGCATTCTTGCTATTCGGAAAAAAATTATATTCGCAATAACAGTAACACACACTCTACAGAACACACAATACTACTAGTATTAGCTACTCACCAAGCCCCACAACCTCAACACCTAGCAGGTCCAGCAGGTCCTGCTCCCGGTCCAAGATGTCTGACCACCGGTGGGTCAGCTGGTTATGGGTGCACCGGACCCCAGAGCAGCGAAACACTGCCCGGCGCACCCTCGCCCACCGGCGGTGACGCTCCTGGGTAGTGTACCCGGAACCAGGCCTGCCACCTGCTGCCAAGGTCAAGGGGAGGTGGCGCTGAACAAAAAAACAAGGGCGGCCACCTCCGCCTTGGTAAAAAGGGCCTGGGGCTGCACCCCTTCCGGGCGCCGTCTGCCGCAAGGAAGGCTGCTCTTCTTCGCGGCAGGCGCCTTCCCCTTGCTAGTGGAGGAGGTAGTGGTACCCTTAGCCATAGTTCTGGGTGGGCGGGGCGGAAAAGAAAATGTAGGAGTAAAAAATAAAGTCAGGAGAAGAAGTAGGAAAGTAAAAAAGCAAGTAATATAAAACAGTAGAAAAAAGTAAAAAAACGCAGTAACAGTAGAAATAAAATGCAAAATATACACTTAGGGACAGAGAGGCATAGATAATAAATAAAAAAGATCAGAAAAACAGTGTAAAAAACAAAGGATTGAAAAGATTAGAGAGGGATGAAAAATAGGCCCCAGAACCATGCAAAGAGTAGGAAAACAAGATGGCCGCGCCCATTGGCGACCATGTGGTGAAGTTTGCGCGATATTTCCCCCGAACATGCAATCCATGAAGTCAATGGGAGCCAGTCGTACGACGCGTACACGGGCTCCCATTGACTCAATGGGCACGACGCGAACAAGGGCGCCCCCTACAGCGTGTTCGCGTTGATGCGGGTCGCGCCGTACATGCACGTGTAGGGGGGACCCATGGGTCCCCCCTGTGTGCGACTCGCGCGCCTATGCTTCCAGGGGGGTCCGACACGGATCCCCAAAGTGCGACTCCGACAGCTCCTTGGAGCCGGACTGCGCGAGTCGGTCGGAGCGGTCGAGGTGCGCATCGTACTTACCCGGCCGGGGACCGTCTCCATTGCGCGGTGCGAGTCGTCCTCGTGCGAGTCGGTCGGAGCGGTCGGGTCCTGCGAACGCGTCGGTTGGAGATTTCGCGAGCGCACGCATCGTACTCGCTCGCCCGGACGCACGTACGATTCGGTCGGGAAATAGGGCTCCGAATCGGATCCGGTAAAGCCGAATCCGATTCGGAGCCCTACCGGCCAAGATCGGAATCGGCCCCAAAGTGTGTACCTCTCCATGATACTACCTCCTTAGGAAACCCAACCGTGGTATAGATACCAAGGAGGGTCTTCGCCACTGCAGGGACATTGGTGGTCCTTAGGGTGGTTGCCTTAGGATACTTGGTGGCATAATCCACTACCACCAGAATAAAATGGTTTCCTGATGCTGTTTGAGGGTCAATGGGGACCAACAATGTCATTCTCAGCTCTCTCAGAGTGTACCCCAACCACTGAAAGTGGAGTTAAGAGGGTCTTTAGGTGGCTACCTGTCTTGCTACTGGTTTGACAGGTGGCACAGGAGTTACAAAACTCCTTCACCTTCTGAGACATTCCTGGCCAGTAGAAGTGGTTCACCAACCTACTCCACATATTGGTCTGGCCAAAATGCCCTGCTAGAGTAAAGTCATGAGCCAATGTTAGGAGAAACTCTCTGAACTGCTGAAGCACTTCCACTCTCCTAGTGGACACCAGGTTTGGGGTCCCTGACCTCAGTGTATAGGAGTACCTCCTCCCAATAGGTCCTGTGGGAACTACTGACACTTCCAATTTCCTGATCAGCAGCGTGCTGCCTCAGGCTTTCAAGAGTGGGACATGTTCTCTGCCCCTGGCACAGATTTTCCCTAGAGGGTCCCCCTGGGCCCAAGAACTCTGCCTGGGGCTCTGTTTCCTTTGGGGTTGACAAGTCTTCTCCCTGAGGAGAGGGGACTTGACCTGGTGTATGAATAGAAGCTGGTTTCCCAGACTTCTTGTCCTTTCTCTTGGAAGGTTGGTCCATACTTTGAGGCTCCAGCACTTCTTTTTCACCCGGGTTTTATACCGTGCTCTGGATTTCACACGTACCCATTTAGGTATTCCCAGCATTGCTGCATGGGTTTTCGTTTCTACCTCAGCCCATGCTGAGTACTCCAAATCATTGCCAAGAAGACACTGTACAGGGATAGCAGAAGACACCTCTGACCTTTTGCGATCAGTAACCCCTCCCCAATTTAAGGACACCTTCGCCATTAGATGCACTTTAGCCTGATTGTCAGCGCTGTGGACTGTATAGGTCTCTCCAAGCAGATATTGACCTCAGGGGGACACGACCAGATTGTGCCGGGGGGCATGGACTACAGCTCCCAGGCTCCTTTGCTCTTCCTGCTTTGCCCGCATCACCGGTTGGTGCCCGGAGGCGCATAAAGGCAGCTTCAACACCCCGCTGCGCGGGACATGACCTGATTGAGCCGAGGGGAACAGACTACAGCTCCCAGGCTCCTTTGTTCTTCCTGCTTTGCCCGCATCACCGTTTGGTGCCCAGAGGCGCATAAAGGCAGCTTCAACACCCTGCTGCGCGGGACACGACCTGATTGAGCCGGGGAGCATGGACTACGGCTCCCAGGCTCCTTTGCTCTTCCTGCTTTGCCCGCATCACCGTTTGGTGCCCAGAGGCGCATAAAGGCAGCTTCAACACCCCGCTGCGCGGACGCGCCCAGGCAAAACCCGGCCAAGGGCGGCCCAGTCCTTGCCCGTCAGTGCCCAGAAGAGGCTGAGCCACCCCCCTTGGCTTTTCCCCTTGGAATTTTCTGTTTACGGGGTTAAAGCATCATCAAAGGTAAGAGAGTGGGGAAGAGAAAATTGGCGATGCCGAGCAACATCGAACGTCAACTGGCTGCGACCATAACTAGCTTTCTGTCCACAGCAATGGGGGCTATTAACAGCGAGATTGAGTGCGTAGAGGAGAGGCTTGGGGCCACAAAGAAAGCCTTGCATATTAAGTCTTTGGGTGGAGATGTTGGTGCAGCACAGCCCACGCAGCAGGTTGGTAGTAATAGGAATATTGGGGACACTGGGGACATTGAAAACCCTTGTGTTTTTAAGGGTGATCTTATGATTGCACCTAGTGATGAACACAGCACGCAGCTTGAACCCAGCTGCTCACTGCCATTAAAAAAAGTAAAAGGCAGCAACAAGCCTCCAATTAAATGGAAGCTGCCACCAGCAGCAAAGGAACCAACTCCCAATAGTAGAAACAATGGGTCATTGCCTGGGTCATTGCCTAGGACTGAGTCCATCAACGAGTCTGTACATGGAGGCTTGACACATACCGAACTCTCAGAGTGCCAGGATAAAACCTTAAAAAGGACCTGGATCCAGTGCTGGCAGTCCTTAACAGCATTGATACTTCTTTGAAGATTTTAATTGTCTCTAGTCTAAGTCCCCTTTAGAGTAATTTAAAAAAAACAGTGGAATCCACACAAGTTTTACAGGCACACACCGCAACCATCGTAAACCCAAACCAGGGGGGTCTATTGACAGCCACCTAGTAGATAATCATAGGAAACATAACCCTGTATAATTTAACTCGGCAGATGGTCTGTCCAGGTCGCAAAAAGATTTGGAAAGGAGGCATGGCAGTGGGTCTGATTTGCCAATAAGCAAAGTTCCTGCTATTTCAGGTCAACAGGCAGAATGCCGTAGTCTCAGACTACGAAGAACTCTGCAATTTCCCCCAGAGGCAACACCTTTTTAATCGTTTTAAAAAATTTGCCTTCTCACTCTCAAAATGAAGTCTATTGTCAAATAAAAAACAAGGTTGTCCAATGGTTTAAAAAATCTACAGATTGTTTTAGCTGTGAGGAACTTTATGGGAGCATAAATAACGTACAAGTGTCATGGGTTGGTCATCATCCAAAGGAGGTCCCTGGTGATTGTATTGTGGTCAACTTTAGAAATATGTACATGGCTGGTTGTCTTTTGGCTAGTGTGTCCATGCTGTCTATATTGGGAGGGAGGATTCAGGCTGTACCTCTCGGTTACTTTTGCAGACCCTCCAAGCAAATCCCCCCAAAGTCATCTGTCATCAAAGGGGGTGTCTTGGATTTATTTGCCAATCCAATGCACAACCGTTTCTCTCCTCTTGAGCAAATTGATTGACTATACACACAGAGGACAGCTCCTGCTCTAGGTTGCCTGAAAGAGGTCGGGAGGACAATACAACAGGCACATGTGTGCTCTCTCCTGCCCTCGGTGCCCACAGGTATGGACATAGACATCATAAACATAAGTAGAAGAGAAACGGATAGTCAGGCCTCGCCCAGCTGTGATCTAAACATTCCTACCAGAGAGAGTGGAGTTATCATGCAAAAGGATAGCAGGTTTAGTTGTTTATTCTGGAATGTAGCCGGACATGCGTCCAGGGTAAGAAACAACGATTGGCTAGGCTTTATAAACGGCTACAATATTATTTGTCTTCAAGAGACCTGGGCCCGTGACAAGATATACATAGATGGCTTTATATCCATTGCTACACCAGCTGTCTGATCGCGTGGAGGTCAGGATCGAGGCGGCTTGCTTATGTTAATAATGACAACCTTGGACAACAAAATTTGCACTTTCAACTTGGACTCCCCGCACTTTCATTTTATTAATGTCACATATGAATCAAATGTCACACTTATTATTGTTTTTTTTACCATAATAATTTTATATCTGCTAATACTGAAATAGCGGTCAGTCTTGAAACATCTTTAAGCAAACATATTATGGAGTTGAATACTGATTATATAATATTATGGGGTGGGGATTTTAATTGTAGACCCTGCACTTTGTCACAGAAATCTGCTTGCACTTACATGGAAGAATCCCCTGAGGCTCAGTGTCATTTTGAACATACCCCATGCGGTAACGTTTTTAACTCTATACTTTCCAAATTCTCCCTTTTAGACTTGATTTCTGGGGCAGGTCAGGAGGAGATTACACACATTAGTAGGAGTCGGGGTAGTCTTATTGATTTCATTATACTCTCTGACTACTATAGACCTAAGTCACTAGATTTTAAAATTTTCAAAATATTTTTTAGTGCTCACTTTTCTTTATTAATTCAGTTTGAAACACATATCAGAAAAGTGACTTCAATGTTGCCTCCCTTAACCTATAATAGAAACAAGGGTCTTATGTGCAAATGGGCATCCATGAATGCCGAGATGGTTTTGGAAAAATTATTGGACACAAATAGGCCACTATTCCTGACATGCCTCGAAAGTGATCTAAATCCGAAGAGCATGTTAGGATCTTTTACTGAGATCACCACAACAGTAAATGGACTATTAAAAACTGATAGAAGGCACAGTACCAGTAAGCGCTTCAAATGGTTTAATAGTGACTGCTCAAGGACCCACACCAAGCTTATGGAGGCCCTAAAACAAAAGCCCAGGGACCTAGAAATGTTAAGAGCTTGCAGACGCCAGTATAAAAAGTCTCTAGCGGAACGGAGGGAGGCCACCAGGAAGAAGGCTTGGGAGAGGCTGCATGAAGCCAGTGTTACTAAAAACTGTAGTCTCTTCTGGAAGACCATCAATGCCCCATTCTTCCAGGATAGTCATAATAACACTATTGATGCCACAATCCCGCAAATGATTGGGTTGCCCACTTTTCCGCCATTTATAGGAGCAGCGAGGTCTCTACTGGCCTCAGAGACTATAACAATTATGCAACAGGGCCGGCGACAGAGTTAGATCAACCAACAATCCAAGAAGTTACAAAGGCACTTAGCTTGACCAAGAAAAATAAGGCAGCAGGTCCTGATGGCTTACTGGCCAACCTGATTTATGGCTCCCCATTTTAACCAATATTCTAAGCTGCGTAGAAATTACAGGCCCTCCAGACTCCTGGTCAACTGTAATAACTGTCCCTATTTTCAAAAAGGGAGATAGGTCTAACCCTAAATGTGATCGCCTTACATCCTTGCTTGATATTACATGTAAACTGATGGGCAGGGTTCTTCTTGACCGCCTTGAAACATGGATAGCTAAAAAGGGGCAATTTTCGGACTTTCAATACGGTTTTAGAAGAGGTTTGGGTACTGTGGAGCAGTGCCTAAACCTCCACCTGGTAATAAGTAAATATACCCTGGCAAAAAACACTAATTTATATTTAGCCTTCATGGATATGACATCGGGCTTTGACTGTGTGGTGAGAGGGAAACTATGGCAAAAGATGTTAGGAATGGGCATTGATGCCCCCTGGGTCACCTTTTAGCACAGATGCACGGTAATATGATGGACAGAGTGAGATATGGGGCGGATGGAGAACTGTCATCTCCGCTTAAAATGAACAGTGTCTTCCGACAGGGGTGCGTGTTAGCCCCTTTCCTTTTTTGTTTGTACATAAATGATCTGGAGAGCTTTCTGAATAAAGGGGTGATTGAAATACCAAGGGTGGGGCAGAGAAATCGCCTGGCACTATTATATGTGGATGCCTGTGTGTTAATTTCTAGAACAGGTGTGGGGCTACAATCCCTTGTTAATAGATTTAATGAATTCATGAGTGAGCTGGGCCTAAAAACTAATACTGCCAAGTCACACGTCATGGTGGCGGTGAAAGCACGTTATAAAAAAAGATCTTTTTTAATTAACAATGAAAAATTATCCCAGGTCTCAAATTTCTCCTACCTAGGCATTCCTTTTAATCAAAAAGGGTCATGGGCCCATCAAAGGAGCTTCGAAAAAACGCTTGAAGCCTTATCCAGGTTCAGCAGGAAGCTTGGGTCTAAACCAATTAAGACTTTCCTCAACATCTATAATGCCTGGTGCTGTGCTGTGACTTTGCACAGGGCTGGGGTTTGGGGTTTCTGTAACCTATCAATGTTACAAACTATTGAAAATGTCTTTTTCAGAAGCTTAATGTCTGCTCCCCCCCCCAGCCTGCCCTCCATTATTTGTTATAAGGAACTGGGGCAAATTCCTCTGGCAGATCGAATACAAATTGCCCCAATCATGTTATGGCGCTCGATCTGGGCAAATGAAAAACCAGCCCTTAATCGAGCAATAACTCAGGACTACTTAAAGTGTGACCATGTACATAAAATACCGTGGCTTGGTTATGTTAAGAACCAGTTGGCACTCGTAGGGAGGCAGGACTGTATTACTAAACCTCATCTTATTACCTCCGTTACGGAACCCCAATTAAAGAGAGAATTTTTTAATATTTTAGTGGAGCGTAGAAAATCCGTGGAGGCTAGTAAAAAGCCTGTAGACGATTATTCACCCTTGGTCACCAATGATGGAATTGAGCCATATCTTTTGTACCCTTTCAGTCAGTCTAAAAATGTTTACCTTTTAAGATTTAGACTTGGCATCGCTCACTTTCTGGTGTTGTACCCTAGCAAAACATTACAAACAAAGAAAAGAATCACGTATTTTGCAAGTCGCAGCACGCCTCAATCCGTAGAGGATTGAGAGGAACCCCAATGATGAAGCATGCCACCTAGGGGCAACCCTGGTTGGTGAGGGGTCTCTAGAAAAAAAGTCATTTTTCTAGACGAGTGATTACAGCAGATTCTCGCTGTATCCTATCAACTTCCCCAAGGGCAGGTTTTCTTCGAATTACTCAATTTTTGTTTCTCTCCCTAGCAAAACATATCACGATGCCCATTTGGTTTCCTGCCCTTGTGACTGTAACTCATGTTAGAATATGATGCATTTTTGTTTTTTTGTCAGCTATATGGCAAACCACACAGGAAATTCATTTTACCACTTTTGAGGGTGTTGAATATTAGAAAATGCAGGCAAGCTCTATTCCACCTTTGGATACTTCAAACAGAATATGCTTGTGAAATCATATATAGATTCATCTCTATTGAGAGACTAGTTGGTAAATTATGTTTCCCTCTTTTAGAATTTTTAATTCTTTTCTGGCACTTTCAAAAGGCACTATGCACTTTAGGAAATGTTTGTCTCTAAGGCTTCATGTTGTGTCTGAAATTCTTTTGGCGTTGGGTAAAGGCACTACGCACTTTAAAAAAAAATGTTTACTCTCAGGGTTCTGTGTCATGCCTGAAACATTTAACAAGAATTTACATATTTAAATATAATTGAATGAGTATTGTTTTATTGTGTTTGAATAATGATAATGAATTTTAAATGATTTGATCTGGATGGCTCTGACGTGTCCTCATGGATTTTAAGTTTTCTAACTTGCTTTTTTCTGAAATTTATGTTTCAAAAGTACATGTTGTATTGTGTTTTTTATCTGTGACTTTTATGGTTTGACAAAAACCGAATTAAGTTTTATTGATGATGATGATGACCTCAGGAGGATGCCGGTTGCTCAGTCAGCATGGTGATACTGGCAACAGTGTCACTCAGGGCTTCCACCGTAATCCCATTTATATTTGAGTCTTGTCTGTATCTCTCCAGAAGACTGGTCCAGACAGCCAGGGTAGCTACATTCACCCATCCCTCTGAAAATAAAGTTGCCTCAGTGAACACCTTAACATGGTCAGGACTCACCTATGATCCCATCTCGAGACTCACTATTGCAATTACTGCAGGTGTGCTATAGGCATTATTTTTGGTTTTACAGCTAGAGTCTCCAGTTCAGAGTCCAAGGGCCTTACAATCATGACACGAAAGCCTTTTTAGGATCCCATTTTTTACCCAGGTACCATCCCTTGGGGTATGAAGAGTTTCTGGACCCATCCTCCTGAGCAGGTTGTTGGGGGCCTGAAAAAGACCCATTTTTGTTTTTATCTTTTTTGGTCACCATCTTTAAACTTGGTCTCTTTCATTTGGTCACATCCACCAGTGGTAGTCTTGGTTACCCATGTTTTGACCCAGTGGTCTGCTTTCTTCCCCAACTCTAGAGGAGAAAGTAAAACTAGGTCTGCCAGATGCTGATGTAACTTCTCATTGTAACAATTACTTAGCAGATGTTCTTTCATGACTAAATTGGAAATCCCTTCATAGTCATGCACGTTGTTACCAGTTAACCGACCACCTAGTGTTTTCACTGAAAAGTCAATAAATTCCACACAGGACTGACTCTGGGTTTTTAGAGTTTCCCTGAATTTTATCCTGTATTCTTCAGTGGTGAGTCCAAAGCCCTCAATCGGGGTAGTCTTCATGAGGTCATAGGACTCAGCATCTTTCTCATTCAATGTCATGAGTCTATCCCTGCATTTTCCTGAGAACAGTTCCCACAAGAGAGAGCGCCAGTTCTTACTCTCGAAAGCAGTAAACCATTTGGTGATGTCATAACCATCTGAATATTTAGGGACAATCCCTTTCGAGAGTTTTGAGTCAAAAGAATCTTTTCTAGTCTAGTTACAAAACTGCTGCCACCAGAGATGGTTCCTAAGCCCATTTCCTTCCCTTGTCTCTTTATGTCCAGGAGTTTCTTTCCTTTGTCTCTCTATGTCCAGGAGCTGACCTTCTAAGTTCAATTTCCTGGCCAACCTCTCCAGCATGAGTTCCTCCTCTGAGGGCTCCTCATCTGTATCTGAGTGGAGGGACTCAGCCACCTCCCCAGAAGGATTTTCATTAGTAGTCTCCTCATCTTCAGATTGAACTACTAGTTCTGAGTGGATTCTCTCAAATTCTGCTAACAGCCTTCTAAGCTTTTCTTTGTTAGCATGAAAGTCAGTCTTAATACCATAACCTTTACAGAGGGCCCTCACCAGGCATAGGACAGGTCCATGTAAGGGGTCAGGTCGAGCTCATGAGCCTGGTTATCAGTATCACCCATTACTTTACTAAAGGTGGGACCTTTTTATAAAGTTAAAAAACCATATCACTTTTCTTTGTCCTAACTACAGTAGATCTTTAAAAAATTCAAACAACTGGATAGAGGGACTTAACCAAGGCCCTAACAGTTCATTTAAAAATTTAGAAAAATAGACCATTCGAAAAATGCAATTGGCTAAATGCAATTTTTGGATTTATTTGTACGATCACTTATTGACAAAGTGGTATTAGCAAATGCAAAGTTGAAGATCCCAGCGCTGCCACCAAGTGTAGGAAGCTGGCTCTCTATATAGTGTGCTAAAATGAAGTACACTGTGCAGAGAGTCCAGTGAGTCCCCTATTGGCTTACAGAGGCAAAAGTAGATAATACTAGCGCTCTACTCGTGGTAGTGTGGGTGAGCAGTTAGGCTTATCAGAGGGCAGTGCTAAGGATTTGTTGTACTCACAGAGGAAATAAATGAGAGACACGCAAGAAAAATCTGAAACCAATTCGAAAAAAATATATTGAATTTTATATAATTTTTCAGACTAAGAACTTCATTCTACAGTAAATCCTTTTACAGTTATGAATTTTTAGAATTCACAAAATCAATCACATTTGTGCGCAATTACGCACCATTGAAATCAATGGGAAAAAAGAAAAAAATGCATATAAAATTGTACAGTCGACATAGTTAGCAGGGCCAGGTCCAAAGTTCCACCAGTGGATTCTCAGGAGAGGGCCGGACTCGGCCGGGAGCAACGTGCTGAGGTCGTTGTAAGCTGATGCACTACAGGAAGGGGGGGACTTGAAAACACACTGCACAAAGGGACTTACAGGTAAGTCAGAGGGGGCCCACTCGAGAGAACAGGTCACAAGGGCCACAGGACCATGGGAGCACAGCTGGGTCATCGTTACCCGGGCCATCCGGGCTGGGTGCAGAGCAGATAGATCAGCCAGGCAGCATGCATCAAGACGTCCACGCGGTCAGGAGCAGGCAACTTGAAGAGGCGATTTTGGAACAGCTGGGCCACTCACGGCATGGATCTCAGGAGTCTTGAAGTCCCACGATAACTCAGTATTTGTAAAGCGTTAACTAGTCCTGGGAAGTTGGAATTTGGAGGGGACTCTTCGTCTTGGTGCAGGTTGCAGGGGGTCTGGTACCCCAGGTATTGTGCAGCACAGCTACAGTAGGTCCTGGTGTCATCCAACTTGGTGGAGGGACAGATAGGACCCTTCTGCACTAGTGTACCACTTTTGGTCCAGGTGCTGTGTTGTAGTCGCTGGGGAACATCAAGTAGGTAAGTCAGGAGTCTGCGGTTTGGAGTCTGCTGCAGCAGGGAAGCAGAGCCTTTGCCCCAAGGGAGGGTTTTTGGCAATTTGTCAAAGACTGAAGATGCTCTTGAAGTCCTCACAGCGGTAAGGCGAGATAGCATACCATGATTGTCGAGTCCATAAGCATCAGGCATGGTTTAGCACCAATTTGTCTTCAGCAGGGCTTCAGTTCTTGGGCAGCAGCTCTTCTTGGTCTGTTTCTTTGTATCCATCAAATGTAAAGTTCAAGGTCCCAGGATGTTACCCAAATACTAAATTTAGGGGTGTTAAATGGGGAGAAAGGTAGTAGCCAATGTCTACCTACCTTTAGGGGGTCTACACCCTCTAAGTGACCACTTCCTGTGGGAAGGGGCCCTACACTAGCCCTGATAGATTATTTTCCCACCATCTCAATATGGTGTATTTTCAAAAGTTCTGTCTACATTGCCTGTCACACATTAGGGTGGTGCTGGCTGATTGTGGACACGCCTCTTCATCTAACTAAGTTTCCTGACTACTCCCACCAAATTTGGAGCAGGACAGGGGGGGTTGGCATCCCCCACTGTCTGAGGAAGCCTGGGTTGCACTACAAAAGCGGCACCTCCTTTGAAGCTTCCCGCTCTGGAACACCATTCCAGCCTGAGGAGGTATGAAGCAGATATCTTCCAGAGCAGATATCTTCAAAGGCGGTGCCGCCTTTGAAGTGCAACCCAGGCTTCCCCAGATAGTAGGTGATGCCAATCACCTGTCCTGCTCCACATTTGGTGGGAGGACATGTGGAAACATGAGTAAGATTAGGAGGTGGGCCCTCATTCAGCCAGCACCACCCCTAAAGTGGGGCAGGCGATGTGGACACTTCTTCCAATTCCTCCATTTTGGGAAGGGAGTAAAATAACCTATCAGGGCTAGGGAAGTGCCTCTTCCCATAGGAAGTGGTGACTTAGAGGATGTAGGCACCCTAAAGGTAGGTAGCCAATGCGCTACTACCTGTCACTCCCTTTAACGCCCCTAAATGTAGTATTTAGGTGATATCCCTGGACCTTGAACCTTAGATTTGATGGACACAAAGAAGAAATGGACCAAGAAGAGGTGCTGCCTGAGAATCGAAGCCCTGTTGAAGAGAAATTGGTGCCAAGCTCTGCCTTAAGGACTCAACAATCGTGGTGTGCTACCTCACCTTGCCACTGTGTGGACTCTAAGAACCCCAGAGCACCTCCAGTCTTTGACAAATTACCAAATAACCTCCATTGGAGCAGAGGCTCTGCTCCCCTGCGACAGCAGGCACCGATCCACAGACTCCGGTCTTACTGACTTGCTGCTCCCTGGCAACTCCAATGCAGCAATGAGACCAAAAGTGATACACCAGCTCCCAAGGGTCAGATCTGTCCCCCTGCCAAGTTGGAGGACACCAGGACCTACCTTAGCATTGCCGCAACAATACCCGAGGTACCGGACCCCCTGCAAACTGCACCAAGACGAAGAGTCCACTCTAGACCCCTGAGAACCACTTTGTGAGTGGCCCAGCTGTCTCGAAATCACCTCTCCAATCTGCCTGTTCCTGACCTTGAGGACATCTTGATGCACGCTGCCCGGCTGACCTATCTGCCCTGCACCAAACCCGACCGGCCCCTGTAACGATGATACAGCTGCACTCCCATGGACGTGAGGCCCTTACGACCTGCTCCCTTGAGTGGGCCCCCTCTCACTTACCTGTAAGTCCCCTTGTGCAGTGCTTTTTGGAGTGGCACCCTCTCCCGTAACTCATCAGCTAACAACAACCTCAACACCCAGCTCTCGGCTGAATTTGGTACGCTACTGAGAATCCACTGGTGGAACATTGGACCAGGCCTTGCTAACTACTGAGATCTAAGAGATGAATCTTGAAAGTCGACTGTATAATTTTATAAGCATTTTTGTCTTTTTATCCATTGATTTCAATGGTGTGTAACTGCGCACAAATGTGATTTATTTTGCGAATGCTAAAAATTCACAACTTTAAAAATACCTACTGTAGAACAAAGTTCTTGGTCTGAAAAATTATATAAAAATTGATATTATTTTTACAAATTGGTCTCGGATTTATTCTTGAGTGTGTGTCTCATTTATTGCCTCTTTGAGTACAAAAAATGGTTAGCACTACCCTCTGATAAGCCTAACTGCTCCCCCATACTAACACAAATAGAGCATTATTATTATCTACTTTTACCTCTGTAAAAGGGTAAGGGAATCACTGGACTCTCTACACAGTGTTCTTCATTTTAGTACAATATATAGAGAGCCAGCTTCCTACGATGCCTGTATGGATGAGTAAGTGAGTGTGAGAGAGGCTCTATGGGAGACTATGTGGTTGGCTTAGTGACTGTTTATTTGACTGAGTACATGTGCTGGTATCTGTATGAGTAAGTGAGTGGGAGTGGGAGTATCTGTATAGATAAGTGATTGGTTGTGTTAGTGTTTGTGCGAGTGAGCGAGTGGGTGTGTGTGTGGCTCTGTGCATGAGTGTATGCATGAGCATTTGTATGGGTTTGTGAATGGGTATGTGAGTGGTTGTGTGGGTGGCTCTGTGGATGATGTCATCAGTGATATCATCAGTGATGTCATTTGGATGTCATCAGTGATGTCACTGACCATGTCATGAGTGATGTAATAATATGTGAGGTCATAAGCAGTGTATTGTGGGGGCATAAGTAATAGTTAGCTCAGTTAACTATAACTGCTTAATTTCTATGGTTTTGTACAAGTGAAATCTGAGCCTAACGATAATGTCCCTGTAGCCTTTGGTTTTTTCAGAGAATTTCTAAGGTTTTTTTTAATTCTATTTCCTAACTATGATGCCCTTGTAACCTTTGGTTATTTTGTAACCCACCAGCCGGTAAGTAGCATCACATCTCTATTTATTGAGCAGAAGGTTTGTTGCATAACACGTTTCGACACTCCTGAGTAGCTACTCTTGACAGTTGACCGTTGTTCCCATATGATTAAGACACAGGAGTGTCGAAACGAGTTATGCAACAAACCTTCTGCTCAATAAATAGAGATGTGATGATACTTACCGGCTGGTGGGCTTGTTTTATCCCCGGATGCGGGAGTTTTGTCATTTGGAATATATTAGCGTGACGCTCCGCTAACAAGCTCCGATCCGCTTGGAAGGGCGTCCTTTTCAGCATCAAAATTTGTTTGGATTTCTTTGGCAAATACGCCCGCCAGCTGCGAAGTGGAGACAGAAACATGATTCGAAGGTGAGGCCACTGGCCATATAGGACAGGGGGCCCGTCCAAAGGGACATTGATTTTGAAACACTTTCTGCCAGCCAGGATTCATGGAGGAAGTTCCTCTGTGTGTGTCAGGAGCTTTAAGTAAACTATGAAACAGAGGTTAGTTTGAAGGAAACAAAAAGTTTTCCAAAAACGAAAGCATGTGAAATGGCAGAAATGGTGCCTCCGGAGTTCTGCTGATTACATTATTGGATTGCCCTACATGAAATTGGTTTCTTTTGAGGCGAATAATGCAACGATGATTTGAAAGTGGCTGGAGGTGCCAGAAAAACTGTCAAGAAAAAACGAGTGGTAAGAATCCATGATGGACATATTCAAGCAGGATTGATGCATTATGGGTACTGTGGTCTAAGCAATTTTAAAAGACATAACATTTTTTTAATAACTTCTGAGATACCAATTTATGGACACTAACACTAGATTTAAATAAGCTACTCTCGACCATTGTTCCCAAATGTATACTACTAAAGTTGAATTGAAATTGAATATGTGCTGGCAAGTCAATTGTAGTCCATCTTCAGTGCCTACGACTATGGATTTAAAAGTCAGACAACTGACCACATCACATGGTGCATATGATTAAGACACAGGAGTGTCGAAACGCGTTATGCAACAAACCTGCTCAATAAATAGAGATGTGATGCTACTTACCGGCTGGTGGGCTTGTTTTATCCCCGGATGCAGGGGTTTTGTCGTTTGGAATACTCCATAAGAAACTTTAGACAAGGCTACAGGTCAAACTGCTGAACAGAATTAAGCCAAATATGGCAGGGAGAAAGGTCTTGGTCCAGAAAGTACGCTTTTGTTTAAATGGGGTAAATCCGTTCAGTAGTTTTTGAGAAATATCAAATTTTACAGATATCGATATTTGAGAATTCTGACATCTGATTGGCTGAGGGGTTACGAGCACAAGCTTGCGGCTCATTGGCTGTGAACGGTTGAATCTAGGAAGTGTTGGCAGCCATTTTGTGACTCACTTGAAAGGAGTAGGGGGAAAAAAGAGAAAAATTGTATAAGAGGGTATAGTAGGAACACTGTGGAGTTACTTTAAACAGTCTGTACGGTGCAGAGGCAGGGAGTTTGAATGTTGCGTTGGCCGTGGAAATCACGTCCGCAGAACAACGGTGCGCGGTATTGCAGCAAGGTTGCGTAGGCTCTGGAAAGCCCGTCGGGAAAACAATGCGCCATATTGCGACAAGCAGTGTGTAGGGTGCACACACAGGTAGTGTGCATGTTGCGTAGGCCGTGGAAATTACGTCAGCAAAACAACGATGCGCGGTATTGCTGCAATGTTCAGTAGGCTGTGGAAATCATATCGGGAAAACAACAATGCGCCGAATTGCGGCCTTCCTTTAATATAATGCAAAGTAATGTTTACTTATGATGTGGTGTTCACTTTTATCACGGATAGTGTCACTTTGTTAGAGGAAATGTAATATTATGTGGGAGGGTGTGTTCTCTCCCTGTGCGCGGAACAAAATTAACGTTTAATTGGCTGAGGTGTTGCAACAACGAGCTTAATGTTCATTGGCTGCGAAACATTGAAAGTAGAAGTGTTTCCAGCCATTCCCTTCCCCTCCGCAGAGTAGCATGGACATCTGATTGGCTCACATGTTCCAAGGAGGACCTTCCAGAGCTTAATGTTCATTGGCTGCGAACCATTGAAAGTAGAAGTGTTGCCAGCCATTCCCTTCCCCTCCGCGGAGTAGGAGGGACATCTGCTTGGCTGACGTGATCCAAGGAGGACCTTCCCAAGCTTAATGTTGATTGGCTGTAAACCATTGAAAGTAGAAGTGTTGCCAGCCATTCCCTTCCTCTCCGTGGAGTATCAGGGACATCTGATTGGCTAACGTGTTCCAAGGAGGACCTTCCCAAGCTTAATGTTCATTGGCTGTGAAGCATTAAAAGTAGAAGTGATGGCAGCCATTCCCTCCCCTTCTGCGGAACACCATGGACATTTTATTGACTAAAGTGTTCCGAGTACAAGTTTGTTCCTTATTGGGGGGGAACGGTTCACTGTTGTCAGCCATTTTGTGACGCACTTCAAAGGAGTACGGGAAAGCAAAGTAGTAGAGGGGAGGGTAGGAACACTATTAACTCTGTACAGTGGTCACAAGGTGGTGGACAGGGACTGTGAAGGTAAAAATTGTTTTTTATATAGTTTAAGGGACATTTATATAATTTGCGTGTGGCCTACAAACCACGTCGGGAAAATAACAGTGTGTTGCGGTCTTCTTTTTATTAAGTCAGCGGGTGGGATACTTCACAGGATCAGTATTTACTTATAATGGGGTGTTTACTTTTCTGACGGGGAGTGCTACATCTTTGGAGCAAATATTATAATATGGAGGAGGGGGTTGAAAAAGAAAGCGCGCTGTTGCGGTCTTTATTTAAATAAGGTTCTGAGTAAGCTACTTCTCGGGAGCAATGTTTACTTATAATGTATAGTTATAATGCGGTGCTTACTTCTGTCGCGGGTAGTGCTATTTCCTTGCAGCAAAATAGTAGGTGTTGTTGCGCTGCAAAAATTAAGTCTAGGTTTGAAACTGTTTTTATTAAGCAATCACAAATATACTTTCTTAGGAAAGTGTAGCTGTATATATCAGAGGGTGACAAATAAAAACGCAATTCATAAAATATCCCTTAAGCGTGGCCACACCCTCCTTTTTTTAGTCGCCTATAGTTTGTAAAAGTGTTGCCCCATATTCTTGTTAATATAAGAGGGCATCAGTTACTTTTAGATAAAGTAGAAAAGAAGTGCTACAAGAAACACTCCCGCACTACATCATCTCAGGTCACAACAACAATAACAAGTAAAAAACAGTTAAACACAAATGACGTCATATTACCTAGAAATGTACGCTTCATCAAAACATTAAATAAAGCACTATGTATACAATTTTTTTTTTAGGGACTACTGTTTTATAAAATATTAGCAGTGTTACAAACTGTGAGGTAGTAAGTTCTCAACGGAAATAACTGTAGTAAATGTTGTTAATTTCTCGCAGAGATAGATCTCCAACCCCTCTTAAGTACTATAAGTTCTCAGTATTAAAATGTACAGGGTGAGTTTATAGTATTCCACAGGAGAAGAAGAATAAGGAGCACAACAACAAAAAACAACATTTTTACAATCTCTATTCTGTAGAAGTCGGGAAAGTTTTGTCGTAGTGCTTAGAGGTCGCTCACTGCTCTGCTAACAGATCACGTACTCCTTTAAGAATATATAGGAAAGTAGTAATATATACAATACTATTCCTATATATTCTATAGGGAGAAGGAGAATAGGAACCACAACAAAGAAAAAGAGAAATACGAAAATATCAATTAAGAAATGTAGGGTTTATCAAAGGCATTCAGTAAAAAAGTATCTATGTAAACAATCTTTTTTAAACTGCAATTTCGAAAAATATTCTCACTGTAAAAATATCTAATCAAGTAAGTTATAAAGGTCAGTAAGCTTTATTTCAGATGGTTTACTCCTGGCGGCGACAAATCTACAATTCCTCTTGTGTGAAAATATGACACTCTACTACAATATAGAGAGTTTCACTGATGCCACACAAAAAGGAAAAGGAAAATAAAGTCATAAACACAAAACAAGAACAATAACGAAATATTTTTCAGCGGTGAATATGTTCAAAGCTTTTTTTTCCGGTACTTCGAAATCTTTCGTCTTCCCGCCGACAGCTCATAAACTCCTCTCAGATCATAATGACTGTGAATCTTATAATATACATATTCACAGTATATGATCAAAGGGGGGAAACAGAGTAAGAAGGAGAAGCTGTTCACGTTACATATGAATCTTTAGTCTTCACGTCGACGGGTCACCAACACCTCTAAAGTTTGCTATACTCTGATTATTACAATATACATAGTCACAGTAAATAACCTCAAAGGAGCCAGAAAAGGAACAGTGTTTCATCTATTCTGGGGGTTTTTCAATACAAGCTGCTGACGCTACATATAAATGGCAAAAACAACCAATAACACTTTTTTCGTAATACAAATCTTTAAATATTCACAAATAGCTACGTATTATAAATATCTACTATGCCATAATCAAACAACTTACAACTCCGTAATATGTTTTGTTGTCGCAAAAGAAGACTCCGACGCTAGAAAAGGGAACCTGCATCACAGAATGGACAAGGGTAAATAACTCGCAAAAACAAAACTAATCGAGCAACGGGTGTGGTTTATATACTTTTTGGTTATTGAGTAGTCTATGGAAGGAAGATGCGGCTCCGCCCAATTAGATGTCACGTTTTACAGTTGACACGTGCTCCCGTTTTCACTGATTCACTTGTGCACGTGTTAGGAAAAGTTACAAAATGTGAAGAGGTAAAGGTTTCGCTTTCGATCCTCATAAGTATAAGTTGCTTAATATGTACATACGTTGGAGAGCTTAAAAACTGATACTCGGCAAACCGTGTCATTTCCTTTCTTGTGACTAAAAACTTCTATTAATTGCCGTAATTCTAAATAGAAGATATAAAAAAAATATCGTTCAGAATAGAAGAAAAGAAAAGTATGTGCTAATATTTCTCATCACTATGGTTTTAAATTAAAAAAATACCAGTGGTTTTTTCTGTGAATTTCAAAGGTTTTTTAAATGCTAATTTCTAATTGTAATGTCCAAAAATGCTTTTTCAAATTTTTTAAACTTTTATAAAAAATAATGTGATGTTTTCTCCTTTCTAAAATATGCATTAACCTTTTTTATTTTTTATTTTTAAAGTGGATTCGCGTACCGATCGTGTACCAGTCACGGTGGTTGCGCGAATCCAAGAATTTTGCTGCCATATTGGTTAAGTTGTGTACAATGCACGTATGGTATGCGAAGGGTGCGCGGTTCCCGGGCCCCGCGTAACGTCACATACGTATTTACGGAAGTCGCACCGGGTGCGCGAATCCATTGCAAATCTTTAAGTTTTAAAAGTATATGTATATAACTTTATTATATATATTATACCAAGAGATTACTTAATATAACTGTAAATAACATATATTTGTAATTGTAATAAAGATATATTATTGTTAAATATATTTTTCGGGATGCACGCCGGGTGCGCACCGGTTGCGCGTCGGGTGAGCGAATCCAATGTGACTTCAAAAGAAACAATTTTATTGGTTTAGAAGCTTTCTATTCTAGAACTTGAAGGACCCCACCCATTTTTTTCATTCTTTCAAGAGCATCTCAGAGGACACACCTGTTGTCTTTTGCATCTCTTCTTTCTATCTTTTTGGTGTTTTGTTTGTTCCATCAAAAAATGCCAGCTGGAAATCCACCACAGCAGCTTCCACCTGAAGAGGAAGAAGATTTGGAGGAACCCGTCAAAGTCCGGTATGAGAGCATCGTGTGGGCATTTTTCTCCATACCACCTGGGGAGAAAAAGGTGAATGCCCGTAAGGTGACATGCACCGTTTGTGAAAAGGTCCTCTCACGAGGGTCAAAAAAAAAATATTCTTGCGGGACATCATCTATGCTGAAGCATTTACAGACAATGCACCCTCGGCATCTCGCAAGTGAACAACTATGTCGTGAACAACAAAAACAGTCAACTGACGACAACACTGGACCCAGCACCTCATCTGCTGGCACAACAACTGCTCTAACCAACATCTTCCCTGGCTTAGCTAGAGTGGAGCAGTTTTGTTTGAAATGTAAGAAGTAAGCGGTACCTCTTTTTAATTGAGGATTGCATCTCCTCTTTTGTGTTGTGTGTGGGATTTGGTAGGCACGCAGTGATTTCTTGCACTGACTGTGTCATCCTTTGTCACTCATTTTTTCATAGATTTCTCAGGATAGAGGAATCTCTTCACTTTCACCTTCTTTCTTTTTTTCACTTGGAAAGCTACCGATGATGATAAGTGTGGGCATACTGGTAAATATATGCCAGCAGCCCCCCTTGGTGTTACTACCGTGAGGTACTTCCCATTCTTTCACATATTTTCACAAAGTTATGTGGTGAGACAAAGATTAGTTTTTGTTTTATGTTTGTTGGAAACTGTGGTACATGATGAAATTGGATATTAAATTATGAACAGTAGGACATACAGGCAAGTTAGAATTGTACTGCCGTGTAAGGGGAACTTATACCCCTGGTCCTTGGAATTATAAGATACTGTTATGAGTAGGTCAGGTCTTATTGAAATATATTGTTGAGTGGGGGGCGACCTGACTACTTACATCTTGGTGCTCCTGTTTGTTGTTTGGTGAAATGTAAGAAGACCTTATGTGTTCGTGAGCAATCAGTGAATGCTATCCTGGCTGCCATTAAGAACCACTAGTGTTATTTTTTTTTCTTCTTCCGTTTATGCAATGACTTTTAATTGCATAATTTTTTCAATGTTTTTCTTGTTGGTTATGTTTATTTTTTCATTTGTTTAACAAAAAAACACCATTTTTTTTAAAACAGTTCAAAAAACACACAAAAAAAATAAAACGAAAAAAGAAGCAAAAAAATGGTTCTTTTCAGAACCGCCTATTTGGTTAAAAATAGACAAATTTGTAAGTGTTGTATGAATTGTGCAAAGTTGAATATATGGAGAAGTGTATGGGTAGTGCATGTGTGATTGGAGAAGTGCCTGTGTACTACCTGAGTGATTGCATGAATACATGTGTAATGCTTCAGTGATTGTAAGAGTGCATGAGTAATGTGTAGGTGCATCAAGGAGTATTTCAGTAGTGCTTGTGTGATTGCATAAGTACATAGATAGTGCCTGGATGATTTTATAAGCGCATGGGTACTGCCTGAGTGATTAAAGGAGGGAGTGCATGTGTAATGCCTGGGTGATTGCATAAGTGCAGGGGTAATGTCTGCGTGATTAGAGGAGTGCATGGGAACTTCCTGAGTGATTGAAGGAGTGCATGGGTAATGTCTGGGTGATTGCATAAGTGCAGAGGTAATGTCTGGGTGATTGGAGGAGTGCATGGGCACTGCCTGAATGATTGAAGGAGTGCATGGGTAATGCCTTGGTGATTGCATGAATGCAAGGGTAATGCCTGGGTGATTGGAGGAGTGCAGAGATAGTGCCTGCGTGATAAGAGGAGTGCATAAGTAGTGCCTGGATAATTTTATAAGTGCATGGATACTGCCTGGGTGACTGAAGGAGTGCAAGGGTAGAGCCTGGGTTATTCCGTGAGTGCATGGGTAATGACTGGGTGATTGCATGAATGCAGGGGTAATGTCTGGGTGAATAGAGGAGTGCATGGGTAGTGCTTGGGTGATTGCATGAGTGCCGCAGAAGTGCCTGAGTGCATGTATGAGTGCATGGGTAATGTCTGGGTGATTGCATAAGTGCAGGGGTAATGTCTGGGTGATTGGAGGAGTGCATGGGCACTGCCTGAGTGATTGAAGGAGTGCATGGGTAATGCCTGGGTGATTGCATGAATACAGGAGTAATGTCTGGGTAAACGGAGGAGTGCCTGGGTAGTGCCTGGGTGATTAGACGAGTGTATACGTAGTGCCTGGGTGATTTTATAAGTGCATGGGTAGTGTCTGGGTAATTGGAGGAGTATATGGATAGTGCCTGGATGACTGGAGGAGTGCAAGGGTAGTGTCTGGGTTATTCCATGAGTGCATATGTAGTGCCTGGCTGATTGCATGACTGCAGGGGTAGTACCTGAGTGATTGAAGTAGTGCATGGGTAATGCCTGTGTGATTGCATGACTGCAGGAGTAATGTCTGGATGATTGAAGGAGTGCATGGGTAATGCCTGGGTGCATGGAAGAGTGCATGGGTAGTGTCTGGGTGCATGTAGGACTGCATGGGTAGTTCCTGGGTGATTGGAGGAGTGCATGACTAGTACCTGGGTAATTGCATGAGTGCAGGGGTAGTGCCTGGATGACTGGAAAACTGCATGGCTAGTGCTTGGGTGATTGCATGAGTGCCACAGAAGTGCATGAGTACATGTATGAGTGCATGGGTAATGCCTGGGTGATTGCATAAGTGCAGGGGTAATGTTTGGGTGATTGGAAGAGTGCATGGACACTGCCTGAGTGATTGAAGGAGTGCATGGGTAATGCCTGGGTGATTGCATTAATGCAGGGGTAATGCCTGGGTGATTGGAGGAGTGCAGAGATAGTGCCTGGGTGATTAGACGAGTGTATACGTAGTGCCTGGGTGATTTTATAAGTGCATGGGTAGTGTCTGGGTAATTGGAGAAGCATATGGATAGTGCCTGGATGACTGGAGGAGTGCAAGGGTAGTGCCTGGGTTATTCCATGAGTGCATATGTAGTGCCTGGCTGATTGCATGACTGCAGGGGTAGTACCTGAGTGATTGAAGTAGTGCATGGGTAATGCCTGTGTGATTGCATGAGTGCAGGAGTAATGTCTGGATGATTGAAGGAGTGCATGGGTGCATGGAAGAGTGCATGGGTAGTGTCTGGTGCATGTAGGACTGCATGGGTACTTCCTGGGTGTTTGGAGGAGTGCATGACTAGTACCTGGGTAATTGCATGAGTGCAGAGGTAGTGCCTGGATGATTGTAAAACTGCATGGGTAGTGCTTGGGTGATTGCATGAGTGCCACAGAAGTGCCTGAGTGCATGGGTAATGCCTGGGTGATTGCATAAGTGCAGGGGTAATGTCTGGGTGATTGGAAGAGTGCATGGGCACTGCCTTAGTGATTGAAGGAGTGCATGGGTAATGCCTGGGTGATTGCATTAATTTAATGCAGGGGTAATGCCTGGGTGATTGGAGGAGTGCAGAGATAGTGTCTGCGTGATTAGAGGAGTGCGTAAGTAGTGCCTGGATAATTTTATAAGTGCATGGATACTGCCTGGGTGACTGAAGGAGTGCAAGGGTAGTGCCTGGGTTATTCCATGAGTGCATAGGTAGTGCTTTGGTGATTACATGACTGCAGGGGTACTGTCTGAGTGATTGAAGGAGTGCATGGGTAATGCCTGTGTGATTGCATGAGTGCAGGGGTAATGTCTGGGTGATTGAATGAGTGTATGGGTAATGCCTGGGTGCATGGAGGAGTGCATGGGTAGTGCCTGGGTGCATGTAGGACTGCATGGGTAGTTCCTGGGTGATTGGAGGAGTGCATGACTAGTACCTGGGTAATTGCATGAGTGCAGGGGTAGTGCCTGGATGATTGGAAAACTGCATGGGTAGTGCATGGGTAAAGGGTGATTGTATGAGTGCAGGGGTAATATCTGGGTGATTGGAGGAGTGCATGGGTAATGCCTGGGTGATTGCATGAATGCTGGGGTAATGTCTGGGTGAATGGAGGAGTGCATGGGTAGTACTTGGGTGATTGCATGAGTGCCACAGAAGTGCCTGAGTGCATGTATGAGTGCATGGGTAATGCCTGGGTGATTGCATAAGTGCAGGGGTAATGTCTGGGTGATTGGAGGAGTGCATGGGCACTGCCTGAGTGATTGAAGGAGTGCATGGGTAATGCCTGGGTGATTGCATGAATGCAGGGGTAATGTCTGGGTAAACGGAGGAGTGCATGGGTAGTGCCTGGGTGATTAGACGAGTGGATACGTAGTGCCTTGGTGAATTTATAAGTGCATGGGTAGTGTCTGGGTAATTGGAGGAGTATATGGATAGTGCCTGGATGACTGGAGGAGTGCAAGGGTAGTGCCTGGGTTATTCCATGAGTGCATATGTAGTGCCTGGCTGATTGCATGACTGCAGGGGTAGTACCTGAGTGATTGAAGTAGTGCATGGGTAATGCCTGTGTGATTGCATGAGTGCAGGAGTAATGTCTGGGTGATTGAAGGAGTGCATGGGTAATGCCTGGGTGCATGGAAGAGTGCATGGGTAGTGTCTGGGTGCATGTAGGACTGCATGGGTAGTTCCTGGGTGATTGGATGAGTGCATGACTAGTACCTGGGTAATTGCATGAGTGCAGGGGTAGTGCCTGGATGATTGGAAAACTGCATGGGTAGTGCTTGGGTGATTGCATGAGTGCCACAGAAGTGCCTGAGAGCATTTATGAGTGCATGGGTAATGCTTGGGTGATTGCATAAGTGCTGGGGTAATGTCTGGGTGATTGGAAGAGTGCATGAGCACTGCCTGAGTGATTGAAGGAGTGCATGGGTAATGCCTGGGTGATTGCATTAATGCAGGGGTAATGTCTGGGTGAATGGAGGAGTGCATGGGTGGTGCCTGGGTGATTAGATGAGTGTGTAGGTAGTGCCTGGGTGATTTTATAAGTGCATGGGTAGTGGCTGGGTAATTGGAGGAGTATATGGATAGTGCCTGGATGACTGGAGGAGTGCAAGGGTAGTGCCTGGGTTATTCCATGAGTGCATATGTAGTGCCTGGCAGATTGCATGACTGCAGGGGTAGTACCTGAGTGATTGAAGTAGTGCATGGGTAATGCCTGTGTGATTGCATGAGTGCAGGAGTAATGTCTGGATGATTGAAGGAGTGCATGGGTAATGCCTGGGTGCATGGAAGAGTGCATGGGTAGTGTCTGGTGCATGTAGGACTGCATGGGTAGTTCCTGGGTGATTGGAGGAGTGCATGACTAGTACCTGGGTAATTGCATGAGTGCAGGGGTAGTGTCTGGATGATTGTAAAACTGCATGGGTAGTGCTTGGGTGATTGCATGAGTGCCACAGAAGTGCCTGAGTGCATGTATGAGTGCATGGGTAATGCCTGGGTGATTGCATAAGTGCAGGGGTAATGTCTGGGTGATTGGAAGAGTGCATGGGCACTGCCTTAGTGATTGAAGGAGTGCATGGGTAATGCCTGGGTGATTGCATTAATTTAATGCAGGGGTAATGCCTGGGTGATTGGAGGAGTGCAGAGATAGTGCCTGCGTGATTAGAGGAGTGCATAAGTAGTGCCTGGATAATTTTATAAGTGCATGGATACTGCCTGGGTGACTGAAGGAGTGCAAGGGTAGTGCCTGGGTTATTCCATGAGTGCATAGGTAGTGTTTTGGTGATTACATGACTGCAGGGGTACTGTCTGAGTGATTGAAGGAGTGCATGGGTAATGCCTGTGTGATTGCATGAGTGCAGGGGTAATGTCTGGGTGATTGAATGAGTGTATGGGTAATGCCTGGGTGCATGGAGGAGTGCATGGGTAGTTCCTGGGTGACTGGAGGAGTGCATGACTAGTACCTGGGTAATTGCATGAGTGCAGGGGTAGTGCCTGGATGATTAGAAAACTGCATGGGTAGTGCATGGGTAATGTCAGGGTGATTGTATGAGTGCAGGGGTAATATCTGGGTGATTGGAGGAGTGCATGGGTAATGCCTGGGTGATTGCATGAATGCAGGGGTAATGTCTGGGTGAATGGAGGAGTGCATGGGTAGTGCTTGGGTGATTGCATGAGTGCAGGAGTAATGTCTGGGTGATTGAAGGAGTGCATGGGTAATGCCTGGGTGCATGGAAGAGTTCATGGGTAGAGTCTGGGTGCATGTAGGACTGCATGGGTAGTTCCTGGGTGATTGGAGGAGTGGATGACTAGTACCTGGGTAATTGCATGAGTGCAGGGGTAGTGCCTGGATGATTGGAAAACTGCATGGGTAGTGCTTGGGTGATTGCATGAGTGCCGCAGAAGTACCTGAGTGCATGTATGAGTGAATGGGTTGTGCCTGACTGATTGCATGAGTACATGGGTAGTACCTTGGTGATTGGAGGAGTGCAATGGTAGTGTCTGGGTTATTGCATGAGTGCATAGGTAGTGCCTGGGTGATTGCATGAGTGCAGGCATAGTGCCTGGGTGATTGGAGGAGTGCATAGGTACTGCCTGAGTTATTGAAGGAGTGCACGGGTAATGCCTGGGTGATTATATGAGTGCATGGGTGGTGCCTGGGTGATTGCATAAGTGCAGAGGTAACGTGTGGGTCATTGGAGGAATGGATAGGTAATGCCTCGGTGATTGCATGAGTGCAGGGGTAATGTCTGGGTCATTGAAAGAGTGGATAGGTAATGCCTAAGTGATTGCATGACTGCAAGAGTAATGTGTAGGTAATTGAAGGAGTGCATGACAAATGTGTGACTGATTGCATGAGTATAAGAGTAATATCTGTGTCATTGCATGACTGTACTGGTAGTGTCTGGGTGATTGTAAAAGTGTATAAGTAGTGCCTAGGGGATTTTTTAAGTGCATGAGTACTGGCTGGATGATTGGAGGAGTGCATGGGTAATGCCTAGGTGCAACAAGGAGTGCATCAATAGGGCCTGTGTGATTGCTTGAGTGCACAGGTAGTGTCTGTATGTTTTTATAAGTGTATGAGTACTGCCTGGGTAATTATATGAGTACAGCGGTAGTGGCTGGATTATTGCAAGACTGCAAGGGTAGTGACTGGGTGATTAAAGAAGTGCATGGATAGTACATGGCTAATTGGAGGAGTGTATGGGTAATACCTAGGTGCATCGAGGAGTGCATCAGTAGTGCCTGTGTGATTGTATGAGTGCATAGGTAGTGTCTGCATGTTTTTATAAGTGTATGAGTACTGCCTGGGTAATTATATGAGTACAGCGCTACTGCTTGGGTTATTGGAAGACTGCAAGGGTAGTGACTGGGTGATTGAAGGAGTACATGGATAGTGCATTGCTGATTAGAGAAGTGCATGGGTAATGCCTAGATGCATTGAGGAGTGCATTAGTAGTGCCTGTGTGATTGCATGAGTGCATAGTTAGTGCCTGGATGATTTTATAAATGCACAGGTTCTGCCTGAGTGATTGAAGGAGTGCATGGGTAATGCGTGGGTGATAGCATGAGTGCAGCAGTAATGTCAGGGTCATTGGAGGAGTGCATGTGTAATACCTAAGTGATTGCATAAGTGCAGGCGTAATGTATGGGGGATTAGAGGAATGCATAGTTAATACCTCGGTAATTGCATGAGTGTAGGGATAATGTCTTGCTGATTGCAAGAGTGTAGGGGTAGGGCCTGGGTGATTGGAGGAGTGCATAGGTAGTGACTGAGTGATTTTAAAACTTGAATGGTTCTGGCTGGATGATTGGAGAAGTACAGGAGTAGTACCTGGGTGATTGGAGGTCTGTATAAATAGACCTTGGGTGATTTTATAAGTGTACGTGTACTGCCTGAATGAATAGAGCATTGTATAGATACTGCCTGGATGATTGAAAGAGAGCAAGGGTAGTGTCTGGGTGATTGCCTAAGTGCAGGGATAATATTTAGGGGATTGCAGAAAAGTATGGGTACTACCTGGATGATTGGAAGAGTGTACGGGTAATGTCTAGCTGATTGCATGAGTGTAGAGATACTTCCTTTGGTGATTGGAAGAGTACATAGGTAGTGTCTGGGTGATATTATAACTGTATGGATACAGGCTAGGTGATTGGAGAAATGCATGGATAGTGCATGGGTGATGGCAGGAGTGTGGGAATAGTGCCTAACTGTATAGATTAGTGCATGGGTAGTATTTGAACAAATGGATGAGTGCAATAAAAGTGACTGTAAACATTACTTCATATTATTATGCTTATTACATTATTTCATCTTACCTTCTTTATTAAAGTAGATATAAAACTCAGTGAAACTATTTTACAGTACTTTTGTTGTAAACTTAATTTAAAATCTTTTCCAGCTTTAGTATTATTTCTGCAATAAAAAAGAAGAAAAACTGTTATTACATATAATATTATAGTTTTAAGAACACAACATAATTTTAGCATTACATAACATATTCAGTTTCCCTTTTTTGCTGTTCTCAGATTCTACTGAATTCCACCATATACAGTGATTTCAATGTAGATCATCATATAACAGCGGGGGAAAAATACAATCAATGAGATTGTAAAAAAAAACTAAATCTGCGTTGAAAATATTTACAACAAGTTCTACTATCTGTTTACCTATCTACAGTTTCTAAATTACATTCTTCAACTACATTAAATCATTTATTTCTCTGAAGTACATTTTCTAAAATATACACTCTCCTTTACATTGCGTATAATATAAAGATCAAATATATAAACTATTTCTTTCAAACACAATTTTGCAAATGCAATTAGAATTAGCACAAACAATAATCCAAACAGTAATTGTTCACATCTTCCCAATAGGCCAAAGAATGTTTCCAAATCCATTTGCATTGAAAATATCCAAAATAAACTCATTAATTTGTGTTCACATCTTCCCAATAGGCCGAATTATGTTTTTAAAACGTTGGCATTAAAAATATCAGATATGAATCAGGTAATTCAAAAGGCAACCTACATTTGAATTCCAAATGGGCATCATTGCAATCTGTCCATCCTTTATTGCACTTTAAATACACAGTATAGTGTCCAGATGTTGCAGTAGGTCCTTCATGGAAAATAATAGCCACAGCTTTAAAAGTTCTTCCTGAAATTTATAGTTGACTTGCCACAAAAGTTTTAATTTTGGTTTCCAATTTTCTTCCATTTGCTCTACAACGTTGTAGCATTAAAATTACATCTCTTCCAAATCTTTCTATATATAATGTTGACAACATTTCTGATTTACAATGTGAGCATTTCATATCTTGATTAGCTGTTTTTACTAATTTGTTAAAAGACACTGATTTGCAATCTGGTATTGTCAAATATATGAATCGTTCAGTGTCTATTTCAGTGGTAGAAGAGAATGAACACTCTTCACATTTATGATCCCATCTGTAACTTAGTCCAAACAAATTTTCAATTTCTATTTCTTCATCTTCCAATACTGCAAGCATAAACATAAGAAATTCTTGTGCATCTTGTTGTATATTGAGTGTAAATTGCGAAGAACCAGTACATATATCCAAAAGATGCCGAATGCCAGAAGCAGTATGGATTTTATTCTATTAGTTACCAACTTTTGAAAAATATAATGTAATAAATAACAGAATCTTTTTTCTCGATTTTTCATAATTTCATGATGAAGATCTTGTAGATAAAAGACAACATTCACAATTACATTAGCATAGCAGTTGATACCTGAACTATTTTCTAACTGGTATCCTACAATATCATCAACAGTGTCCATTTTCATTTTCTTTGCAGCTTCCCCATTCTGTTGAATTGTTTTCTTTTTTGAATCACACTAGAATGTTTCTCATATTTCCGTTTTGGACATACTACACGTTTCTCATATATGGGATATTCACCTAAGTTAGGAGCATAAAGTCTTCTTAACCGATTATACTCTCTTACACAATTTGCATCAGTACTAATCTTATTCTCGTCAAAATCAATCAAATACAAGCCAGATAATGTTCTTTCTCGAGACAATGCAACGTATGCCAGGCCCTCTTTAAACACTGTACTTCCAATATTTACCAAAGCACTGTCTACACTTAAACCTTGAGATTTATGAATGGTCACAGCATATGCTAAAGAAAGAGGAAACTGTTTTCTACCAACATACAAGTCTTTTACAAGCGAAAAATGAACAGCACAACGTCCAATCTGTTTTACCTCATCAATCTGAACAAATTTAATCTTTAAAAATTCAATTCCATCTCTGTTCAGATAATTAACAAAATCAACAACTTTTCCCATTGCTCCATTTACTAAACCTTTTTCTACATCCAAATTACGCCGTAAAATTACCCGACAGTTCACACATACATATAAAGTCTTTTCTAAACCAGCAGTCTTAGATACAGACTTCTCCAAAGAATCCAGTTTCACTGTAATTTCTCTGAGAGAAAAATAGTAACTCCTTCGTGTTCCATTTTATCAATGGCTTCCATTTTCACTATTGGTTGTTTTTCCAGTTTCAAAAGTTCTTTATTGAATGTAGAACACTCTTGCAGTGTTGGCATTAGGCAAACTATAGACTTCTTTTCTCCAATTTGTTTGTACATTATTTCAGGTGCAATGTTTTCATTTGGAAACAAGTTTGTTAGTAGCCGACTTTGTAAAGCTTCTTTACCTTGTTTTGTGAAAACATCAATTCTTATATCTTGAAGAATGTTTCCATAATGTTCATCACTTGCTTGTCGCATATTCTTAATAAGTTCTTTATATTCAAAATGAGACCAAATGTTTACATTTCCAATACTTCCCAAAGATTTCCTATTATCTTCATGGACAAGTGTTTTAAAAATTGGTTGCCCTTTCACAGGAGTAAGTTGTAGTAGATCGCCAAATACAATTACATGTTTTCCTCCAAATAAAACATCATAATCTGTTTTTAAAATGTTGCATTCTTAAATGTACAAAGGCAAGCATTAAGTTTGAAACCATGCTCACCTCATCAATGATCAGAAGTTTCATTTTCTTTAGTACTCTTGAGACTTCATAACAAGCTTCTCCAGATAGCTTGTGATATTCCAACTTATTTTCATGTTCAACTGGTAGCATGAGTAATCGATGTAATGTAATCCCTTTAATGTTGTGTGCTGCTAACCCAGTTGGAACGGTTACAACACAAGATAAATGTGATTCAGTGGTTTTGTGTAGATAACTGGTCAAAACTTGAATTAAGAAACTTTTTCCTGTTCCAGCTTGACCACTGATATACATTCAAATAGGTTTAAATGATGTGCATTTGCATTCATTTTTTCATGCAGTAAACCATGCTGTATCTGTTGTGTCACTTGCTGATATATTTCTTTTTGTTCAATATTTAGTTGTTCTTCCAAGTTTCCCAACCCAATAATATCCTGTTGTGCTTGTTGCATTGCCGTTTCTACTTCATTCATGGCTATTGCTGCTTCATTTTCAAGAATTGGTTGTCCTAATGGATCTTGACTTAGTAGAGCAGAACTTTGACTCTCTTGAGAACTGTCTCTAGCTATTTCAGCTGCAATAGTACTTTCTTGTTCAATCTCTTCATTTAACATTTGTAGATAATTTGGAAAAATTGTGCATTGAATGCTATCTTTACAAGCATTAAAAGAATCTTCATAGCAGTCAAAATCTCCAAGTAATTCCATTTCACTACGCCAAGGCTTGAAAAGTTTCAGAAGTGCTAAATAGAAAAATTCCCTTTTATCTGGAGTTTCGCAACTGAGTTTCCTGTGGTTAATAAGATTTCCTTTGGCATGTTTTACCAAACATCCTTCACATCCAATTACTGCATATTTTTCTTCATTTATATTTCCTGTAACATTTCTCTGAAAACTGTAATGTTGCAGTATTTCAAAGAGACATATGTTTTCCAGATGTGGACTTCTTTTAGGATAGTACGTATCCAACATATTAGTTTTAACAATATCTGTCTTGACTTTGAATATAAACTTGCAGAGGTCAACCGATCCGAACATTCGTAGGATCCAATCTCTCGATGGGAATGCATCTTCAAACTAAAACTGTACAATTTGTTATTAAGAGTCTTCTCTTGTGAAATTTCTTCCCACATTTCTTTCAACTCCGTCTTTTCAGATTTGATTATATATGATGTAACATAGCGAGCAACAGCAATTGAATTATCTGCATCATACTGGATATCCATGTTTGCATTCCACATTCTCAAAATCACTGGATTGTAGTCATTCATATACTTTGAATCTTCAGTTCTTTTCGAGTTATAGTATGCCTTACTGCTGACATGAAACTGTTGACTCTTCCTTTTGAAATTACTGGACGTGGGAATCCAAAACAACATGTTGTATAAACTTTTCCCTTTGACTTGTATTTTAGTCGACAATATTTTCCACATCGATGACTTTGAAACCGTAAAACTTGTTGTCTCAAGTTGTTTTCTCCTCCTTCTTTTGAAATGGCACAGGTAACATACTCTTCAATGATAGACAAAACACTTTCATCAGTATCAGTTCCAAATTTTGGTGCATTCTTGATCCATAACAGCATGTGTATATGAGGTGCACCTCTGGCTTGGTACTCCTTTCTCCAAAAGAAATCAATAACTTCTCCAAGAGGTGGATTATTTTTACTGCAGATAAAAGACATCATAGTTTGAAACCTGTGATTAAAATATCTGCAAACATTTACAGGATCCAAGGAAGACAGTTCTCCAGCTGTCTTCAATTCAATGTTTTTAATATTTGAATTTGCTTCTCGTAGAAATTCAAGTAAATTGTCCCATGCGTATTCAGCACAGCTAAGCGTAACAAACCACGCAGGGGTTCCTAAGTTTCTTAACATACATTTAAGTTCTCCGTGACTACGATACCAATACTCATTAGTACCACGTTGACACGCCATCAAATTAATTAACTGAGATTCTAAATTATCGTCTCTTTGTTGAACTTTGTCCAAAAGTTCCTATGCAGAAACATGTGTAAGATGAACTCCCGTTTTTAATATGTGGTTCACTGCATATGAAAGTCCAGACATGTCACTTTCAAACAGAAGATTAAATAAATATTGAATAAACTGTCAAAATCTTGAATCTTCTGAGTACAATTTTGTTGTACGATATTCTGAAGCTGGAACCTGTACTGGTCGTTCATCATATCGTCCACCTTTTCCAGTGGGGAAGAGCTGTGGAAAACAACAAGCTTCTAAACTTTTTTCCCATACACTCATGGGAGTTCCCTTTGCTTTCTTCATTTGGAATAATTCAATAGTGTTTCCTATCACTTCTTTTGAATGTAGAGGATGTATACTATAATGTTCATAAATTTCTTCACTCCTGGACTTGTCCACTTTTTCTATTTGACCACTTGAAATTTCTCTATCATATTCGAAAAATATTTCTTGTTCTTCCACATATACATTTTTATAATAAATATTGTTTTGTATAAGATATAATGTAGCCTTTTGAAGTTTGGTGACATCTACTAACTCTTGCCATATTTTCCGACTCTTTGTTGGTACACCATTAACTAGAATAACTACAGGTTCACTTTCGTCTCTCTCTACACCAACAGTTTCAATATTTTTCTTAAAATCTAAAGGTGAATGCACAACTCTTCCTTTTGAACCTCTTTGTATATCTGTTGGAGGCAGCTTACCTTTTTTAGGCTCCATATGAACTATAGCCTGAAAGGGGTGCACAGATTGAATAAGAATGGACTCATACGTATTTAAATCTACCAGTTCCGGAGGAATAGCTACCAACCAGGTTATTATGTACAGCTCTAACTGGCATTTTGTTCTCTTCTAATTTGTTGTAACAATATTTACAAATACGTTGATCACTGCCCAACTCAAAACGACCTTCCACCAACAAATAAGCACCAAATTGCTCACACTTATCGTTGTTTTCCTTTTCGCTTTTTAAATACACATTAACATTCCTAGTTTGAGTTCTATAGTAAGTACGTCGACAACAAATACAAATATAGATTGGTTTTTCACAAGAAACTACCTTAAACTTTGTAATTTCTTCTGCAAATTTCTCAGTAGTACTATCTTTGACCTCTTCTTCAACACCTACACTTATGAAACTCTCACTTTCTCTACACTCCTCTTGAGGACCAAAGAAACAAAACTGTATGTCATCAGAAACTTTTTTTACATCCAATACTGAACCATGCAAAAGAGCTGTGTTTATTTCACTTAAAGATAATGCAGGACTTTTACATAGTACAATCTTCTTACTAACTTACGCATTTCTGAATGATGTACTGCTAACATTCTTAAATGATGAAAAGTGCTTTGACACACTTTTCTAGAAAGACAAGCCAGAGAATGACCCTGCAAGCCAGTATGTTTTCTCACTTTACAAGGATCTAGTCCTTGCAATATCTTTGTCTTCTGTTTAACACTTTTATTACCGTAATCTCGTAAGAAATTTCATAATATATCAACAGATTCCTGTCGTATACTACAAATACTACTACAATCCCACTTATACACTGGAGCTTGTGTACGTCTCCCTTGAACTTCTTCAGCTATTACTTCTTCCACATTTCTAGGAACCATCTTTTCTTTTTCAATTGGACAACCATTTTTAACCTCATAACAATGACCACTGGTATCAACTGCATGAACTAATGTATTTTGTTGAAAATAGCTTTCTTCATTAAAAAAAGGTTCAGTACTAGAAGTATGCTTCCATTCACCCGAAACATTTTTTCAAAAGTTAGTTCTATTAACCAGTCTTTTTCTTTTACTTTTCTCCTTCAAAAAGTGCATTGTTTTATTCAATGTTTTTATTCTCTTCAATACTAATATAAACAATTTTCTTTTCAATTCAAAAGCCTTTTCGACTACACTTTCAATCTGTTCTTTCTTCTTGTAAAATGCAGATCTTCTTTTATATTTTTTGCAATCTTTCAATAAATTTTGTAGCACTCTACATTCATACATTCTCTTCCTAATATCTTTATATTCTTTCATCCTTTTTTCAACATGGATTGTTTTCCTATAACCTGATTTTGCATTAATTTCTCCTTTTTTCTTTTCCTTCTGATTGCTTGTAGTACATTTCTTTCTCTTTTCCCCATTTTGAAAATCAATCACATTTTTTAAAAGACTTTTAACAAATTCTTTTGTTCTCTTACCAAAAGACTTTTTCTTCAACGTCACATGTTCTACTTCATCTAATTTCTGCTTTTCTCTCTCCTTTAAATAGTTCTGTTTTCTTCGTTGTCTTTTCTTTTCAACTTTTCTTGCCCTACTGAATATATCTTAATAATTATAGAGAATATCTAAAAAAAAAGTAAAGTTTATTATCTTTCTAAAAATTATTTAATATGATTAAAATAATTATATACAAATATTGTCACCTTTAAATAAATAAATACATTGAGTAGTGCCTAGGTGAATAGATGAGTGCAACAGTAGGACCTGGGTGATTCTACAACTGCCAGGGTAGTACATAACTAGTGCCTGGGTGATTGCATGACTGAAGGGTTAATATCTAGGGGATTATTGGAATACATAGCAAATGAGTGGGTGATTTTATAACTGCTTGAGTACTGCTTGGGTGATTGCAGGAGTACCCTAGGAATGCCTGAGTGATTGGAGGAGTGGAAAGGTAGTGCATGGGTGATTTTATAAGTGCATGTGTACTGGCTGAGTGATTACTTAAGTACAAGAGTAGTGCGTGCGTGATTGAAAGAGTGCAAGGGTAGTGCCTGAGAGATTATATAAGTTCATGGGTAGTGGCTGGGTGATTGAAAGAGTGCATGGGTAAACCTGGATGGTTGCATGAGTGAATAGGTAATGCCTGGGTGATTTAATGACTACAGGGCTAATGCCTGGGTGATTGCAGCGGTGCATATCTAGTGCCTGGATCATTGGAAGACTGCATGGGTAGTACTTGGATGTTTTTATAACTGCATGAGTGTTGGGCCTAGCCAAATATAAAGCAGCAGACTATTACATGACTCAACCATAAGTCTCTCCATATTGTTAAAAGCATGCATACATGTCTCTACCTTTTCAAATCATCATCATGTCTAAAAGAAATATATATACAATATTTCTGGAATATAGTGAAACCTAGAAACTGAGACATGTAATAGATCTGCTTGAGTGATTGCATAACTCCATGCGTAGTGCTTGGGTGATTGTATGACTCCAAAGGTAGTCGCTGGGTAATTGCAGGAGAAGATAGATAGTGACTGGCTAATTCATGAGTGCACACATAGAGGTTGAGTGCATGGATAAGTGTATAAATAGCACCTGAAGGCATAGATGAGTCACTGAGTACTGCCTAGGTGAATAGATGAATGCAACAGTAGGACCTGGGTGATTCTATGACTGCAAGGGTAGTGTATGGGTTATTACATGAGTTCATAGGTAGACACTGCATGATTATATGACTGCAAAGGTAGTACATAAGTACTGCCTGGGTGATTCCATGACTACAGGGATAATATCTGGGGGATTACTGGAGTACATAGCAAGTGAGTAAGTGATTTTATAAGTGCATGAGTACTGCTTCAGTGATTGCAGGAGTAATGAGGTAGTGCCTGAGTGAATAAAGGAGTACAAAGGTAGTGCCTGGGTGATTTCATAACAGCATCACTACTGGCTGAGTGATTACATAAGTACAAGGCTAGTGCCTCTGTGATTAAAAGAGTGCAACGTTAGTAAATTAGTGATTATATAACTGCATGAGTAGTGTCTACATGATTCAAAGAGTGCTTGGGTAATGATTCAAAGAGTGCATGGGTAATACCTTGGTGATTGCATGAGTGTATAGGTAGTGCGTGGATGTTTGCATGAGTGCAGGAGTAATGCCTGAGTGATTACAGCAGTGCATATGCAGTGACTGGATCATTGAAAGACTGCAGGGGTAGTACTTGGGTGTTTTTATAACTGCATGAGTGTTGGGCTTAGCCAAATATAAAGCAGCACACTATTACATGACTCAACCATAAGTCTCTCCATATTGTTAAAAGCATGCATACAAATATCTCTACCTTTTCAAATCATCATATCTAAAAGAAATATATATACAATATTTCTGGAATATAGTGAAACCTAGAAACTGAGACATGTAATAGATCTGCTTGAGTGAATGCATAACTCCATGCGTAGTGCTTGGGTGATTGTATGACTCAAAAGGTAGTTGCTGGGTAAATGCAGGAGAAGTAACATGAGCTTATCCTATCTACTGTACCTTTCAAACGTTTTTTACTAACCAATAACGAACATGCTTTTTAAAAAAGTAACATGCATCCTATTTTTGAGTGTACAATCTTCTTAAACAGCCAATCAATTCTCTACTTTTTAAAAAACAGCATCTTGTCCACCATTTTAGGTACCTCTCATTCTACCAACTGACTACCTCAGCTACAGACATCTTTTCATTACTTCCAGACATCCCTTCAAGATGCTTACAGTATGGATTGTTGGACACAGCTATGTTTTCTGGTGCAAAAGGTATGCTGAATGCAGAGGTATTGACAAAGACCTAGCTTTGCAAAATGTGGATATTAAATGGATTGCACAGATAGGATTAAAGTGGCACCAATTGATGCCTTTGGTTAAAACCTTTTGCATCTCCAACCCCCTGACCTCATGATTGTGCACTGTGGTGGCAATGACCTAGGCACATTGACTGGGGTAGGTCTGGAAATGCTAATGAAGGACACCTTTGCACAACTGATGTTGCTTTTGCCTCAAACTGTCTTCGTATCCTCTAATATATGCCAAAGACAGAAATGGAAGTGGTCAAATCAATTTTGTCCACAGATTGAGAAAGCTAGGAAGAATGTCAATAAAGCTGTTTCTGCTTACCTCAGAGACCATAGGATGGGCTCCATCTATAACAACAATCTACGTTTTGATATGGATGACATCTAGAGAAGTGATGGAGTACACTTCACAGATCAAGGAAACAGAGTCTTTCTAAACAACCTAAAGCTGTGCATCCGCACTTACATGTAGCTACAACAAACTCATAATGAAAACAAGGGCTCTTTTTAGAGCCACCCTATAACATAATAGTGAATATACATTTTTTTTTACACATACATATGTTTTTTAAATTTTTTGTGGATTCGCGCACCCGACGTGAATCTGCAAAAGCATGAATGTTAATGTACTACAACACAATACACTTTTCAAATTTAACTATTAATTTTTAATTTTATATATTTTTAACAACTGTATCAATTATAATCTTGACATTAACTTCAATCACAGTAACTCTTTAAAACAACTTCACAAATACAACACTACCTTCTAAATTTTATACTACTTAATTATTTATTTAAGGTGGATTCGCGAATCCAACGTGACGTTACACGGGGGCCGTGCTAGGAGCCGCGTTAGGGTCGCGACTCCAAACTCGAAAGAAAAAAAAACCGCCCCACCTTCATTATTTGGTATTTGCCCCAGGGACTCCATCCCCCAGGGCCTGCCACCATTTATTTAAAAAAAAATAATAATAATGAGGGGGACCACGTGGCCCCCCTCCTCAGGCCAATAATGGCCCCGGGGACCCCATCCCCCGGGGCATTGCCTCTTTTTTACATTTTATTTATTTTTTAAATTATACGGAAAGGGGGCCACATGGCCCCCCTTCCCAGGGCCACAATTTGCCCCGGGGACCCCATCCCCTGGGGCCTGGCCTCAGCGTTGGGGACCCTGGGGGGAGCCCCAATGCCCCCACGGTCCCTGCTGGCTCCCCGCCTCCTGCGGGAGCTGGCATTGCTTTTGGACAAGGGGAGCTGCTAACATGCAGCTTCCCTTGTCCAAAAGCAATTCTGCTTTGCTAATTGGAAGCGAGAGCAGGTTTCCTGCTCTCGCTTCCAAGAAGCAAAGCAGTGTTTGCTATGGCAGGGCTTGCTCCCGCCCTGCCATAGCAAACTGCAATGTCCCGGGGGTGGGCACCCCCGGACATTGCAGGAACCGGCCCTGTGGGTTGGCGGTCCCCAGGGCCAAGGAGGGCTCCAGGAGCGGGGCCGCTTGACCCCCCCTTCCCTTCATCAAAATAGCCCCGGGGAGGTGGTGGTCCCCGTGGCTTGGGGGGGCCCACGAGGCCCCCCACACAAAAATGAACAAAGCCCCGGAGAGGTGGTGGTCACCGGGACTTGGGGGCCTGTGTGGCCCCCGCAAATAATTAATCAAAGCTCCGGGGAAGTGGCAGTCCCAAACCCTACTTTACTTCAAGAATGAGCTGTGACACAGCTCAGGTACACCACCAGAGAGTTAATTGAACCACCAGGAATGTAAGTACAAAGATGTATGAGTGCAGTCCTTGAAACACTTTGGCAGATGCGTTTCGGCTGATTGCCTTTCTCAATGCTGGTTTCTCATGAAGGGTTCATCAGCTGGGGGTTCTTAAATCCACAAGTGTTAGCTCCTATTGGAGCATGTGTATTCCCACACCAGTGTTCAACACAAAATGGGGCTGCTCCCAGAGTAGTGTCCTAGGTGCAAATTAAATTGTGAGTGTGGGCATCTCACAAAATGTGAAGGACTGGTCTCACACACCACCAGGTGTCATGCTTCATCATTGACCAGTCCTTGCCCTCTAGAAACTCGGATTGGTAGAGGGCGGGCATACACCTGACGACAGGGATGCACTTCTAAACTAAGTGGGGGCCCATGGGGAGTGAGTGAGATTTAAAAAACATTATGGTTACCAAATTAATTTTTAATGTGGCAGGCAGCTATATGGTATTAAAAACAAGTGAACGGTGCTATGGGGAGACTACTGAACCCTCACTGTTGTAGGTGCGGTCGACATGTTTCTGCTGTGTGGCCCAGTTGGGTCCGTGTCATTCATCAGGACCTAAAAGAAAAGAAAGCAGGGCTCCGTTCTTACCTACCAGCCTTGTGGTGATAAGATGCCCCTAGGTGGGGTGACCTATGTCACACTCCACCGCGAAGGGGCTCACTTTGAAGCCTGAAAAACAATAAAAATACAAAAGTACAATGAAAGGAACCGGGTCACTTTGTCAATATTTCATTCACCCACATGCACATTTAATTAATGGTGAGTGGCTATATGTGTGACACGTGACACTCATCTGTGCACACACTGGAAACATTATACGTGAGAGAGTCTCTCACTGTCTTAACCTAGGACATGAACATAAATGCCCCATGGGAGGAGGGCAAAAGGAAGACCCCTGTAGTCAGACTCTAAAGGGGTCAAAAACAGAGAACAAACAGTAACAAGAGTTAAAATTTCTTTGCAGAAAGTTAAGGAACCCAAAAGTGCTCCCTTTCCAAACATTCATTTCAAGCATGCCTGCAGTCATCCTCTTACTGCCTCAAGGTGCGTCTCCCGTAAGTGCACCTATATGTGTGCTCCTCTCCTCCCCGACGATAAGTGGATCTGGGGAGAGCGTGGTTTTTAAAGTGCTCTTAATTGGGCAGATCGGCATAATTGGCTTTGTGATTGAATAAGTGTCTACCAGGTAATGGGATCCGGTGTCCCAAAAAGCGCCGATACAAGTATGTGGTAAATAGCCTGACCTGCTCTCAGCGTGATGGATAGGCCGTCGCAGGCTTGGAATGCAAGTTTCCGGTGTCTGAGCGAGCATGGTTTCAAAGGAGGCAGGCAGGAGCCTGACTGTGGGTGCGTCCCCTGACAGCCAGTCAGGACGTGACCTGTAGCCGGGGCGAAGTCGCCCCCACGTGGGTTGCACTAAGCGGAGGAAGATTGGCCAGCGTCCCCCCTGTATACAGGGATAGCAGCCCATAATCTGAGGCCAGGGCGTCTTATGGCCATCTTAGTGCAGTTGTACTATACTTGACGAGGGGCTGTTAGAAGTAAGTCATTCAAGCAGCACCAAGCACGAGGAATATGCACTTTATTTTTAACGTGAACTGTGAGAACTGCTTGTATAAAAACTATCTTAGGGGAGGTGGATTGAGAACACCTGTTGAGAATGTGCCGATATAGAGGCGAGACTGTGTATGTACAAAGAAATATAATAATGAAGATAGCTATCATTCTCCAGGTGTCACCATTCGGCCCCAAGTATAGTACAACTGCACTAAGATGGCCGTGAAATGGCATCAGCCTGAGATCTGAGCAGTCCCCTTTCACCTGCAATGACTATTCATCCAATGAGATTACATCATGTGCTTTAAAGACTGATACATCAGCGCTGTCTTGTCTGAATGCAAGCTGGAAGAAGGCTCACGCCGAAACGCGTCCTTGCGATTTAAATTTGAAACTGACCCCGAGAGTGCATCGTGTTTCCTTTGGGATTTGAGCGGCAATTTTAAACATGGACCCACCTCCATGTAGCGAGTGCACCCGTCTCTAGGAGTGCAAATAAAGCCCAAGGTGGAATGTGGAGCGAAATATATATTCATATATATATATATATATATATATATATATATATATATATATATATATATATATATATATACGTAGCGATTCCTGTCTGCCAAATGTCGACAGACCCAGTAGGCACTGACCTCAACCACCTTCAGAGAAAAAGGCTCGAATCAAAGTTGTTCGTGGAGTATGCAGAAAAATTTATTGTAGAATACACCACAAAATTAACACAGGCATAATGCCTGCCATGACGCATTTCACTCGTCAAAGCGAGCTTGATCACATGATGCGCCTCCAATTAGAAAACAACATATAACCCATTTGCGTGCACAACCGCCTGTGAAAACAACACCCATCGTTAATAATCATAGGAGGCAGACTGGAAAATAGTTTGAAGTCAAATAAAGAAACCAACAATTTAGATGCACACGTAAATAAGAATTTAAATACTATCAAGCCCAGTGTATAGCATAATAAACAAAATGTAAATATCATAAATATAACTAAATAATTAGATTTATCTATATATCACAGACAATGCTGAATTTGTTATAAATAGCTAATGATAAATACATAAAAGTCCAATAGCGATACTTGCTGCAGGGTATGAAACGAGTAAAATGTGAAATCACTTTAGATATTCTTTACGTCATATTTTGTGCAAATAAGCATGTCAATTTCATATTATATGTGCAGAATAAGCAACATTATAGACACAATAGGTATATAATAATATATTAGGATTATATGCAGGAAACCAGTGTTTTATTATATATATCCAGGCTAATCCTACTACTAATTAGATAATGGATAAAAATATTTTTACACCAAAATTGGTCACAGTATCCTGCTGATAGTCTGAACCCAAATATCTATATAGATCGAACACAGTGCCTAATCCAGTCTAAAACCTCATCTAAAAATGCTAAAAATAGTAAAAAAATGTGCAAAACAGAGCTGTGCAAAATACAATATCCATAGCAGCCTTAACCTAATCATTACTACTTAATGATTCTAAAGTGCAAGTGCCAACAATATTATGTAGTTACCAGAAAAACTTTATTAAAATCGAAATCCTATATTTAATAGACATATGGGGAGAGCTTGAAGAAACCAAATTAAACTAGAATAAAAAGTCTTATGAGACATGCCCAATCGTTGCAGTGCGGGGATATCACAGTTAGGGAAATATACAGAAGGATAAGTTGACTAAAAATCTGTAGATCTCTTAAAAATAGTGTCATAAGCCAATCTACAACAGGAGTATACATCAATTCATTAAAGGAAGTTATGTAAATCTTCACTCATGTTTAATCCATTAGGCATCCTGGTATCAAGAGCTAAAATAAATTGAGATTCACGTTGCCTAAGCAATTTCTCATGGTTCCCACCCCGTCCGGGTGTGGGAACAGCTCCCAGAACAGTGTATTCCAAATCTTTTAGTTTATTATTATGTACTAATTTGAAGTGTCTCGCAACCGGATAGTTACCATCAGAATTTACTATGGCACGTACATGCTGTAAGATACGTTTGTGTACAGGGAGTTTAGTACTCCGTATGTACTCCAAACCACAACTACATTTAAGTTTGTAAATAGCAAACTCTGTGCGACAATTCAAACTTTCCTTAATTTCAATTTCCTTCTCACTAAAAGCTGTCTTATAATGAGTTGCATTAGTGGCAAATGTACATGCCCGACAGGAATTACATTTATGAAAGCCCATTTTCTTAAGCCAAGTACCTCTGGGAACTACTTCCGGCATAGGTTTAACCAACGCATCCCTCATGGATGGCGCCCTTCTATAAGTAATAGTAGGAAGAGATGGCAACATAGGGCCCAATGTGATGTCAGTAAGAACTATGGGCCATTCAGCATATGTTATCTTACGTAGTTTCTGTTCCTGTTGACTGAAGGTGGTGATCAATCGAATATTCAGCTTCTCTTTTTGTGGGGCAAGGTCTACAACACTACGCAGACTCTGTTTTGGAAGCAGAAGTGTATTTCTTGGTTGATTATTAGCTTTTGTCAATGCCTGAATCAGATGTGGCCTCTTATAGCCTCGATCTAAAAATCGACATACTGCTTCCTGCTGACAATCAGCAGAAACTGAGTCCAGACTACAGATACGGCGAATCCGTACAAATTCGCCATACGGTATGCTCCTAATTAGATGGCGTGGGTGTGAGCTGCCAGCATGAAGTATAGAGTTTCCTGCCGTGGATTTACGATGTAGTTTAGTGTGTATTCTTTCTTCTTTCACATACACTAAAACATCCAAAAACTCCACACTATATATATATACATACATACATACATACATACATACATATATATATATATATATATATTCACTGAAAAATTACTGAATAGGTGTGTTGTAACTGGTATTGGTGTGTCCATTGTTTTGAAAATGTTAGTTTGTATTTTTGAGTGTGTGTATCAAAGGTTATATTAGGGTGAGAGGAGGTCTGCCACTCTATCACAAGGATGATGTCATTTGAGATGTCATCAGTGATGTCATGAGTGATGTCACTGACCATGTCATGAGTGATGTAATATGTGACGTCATCAGCAGTGCATTGCGAGCGGCGAGTTATAGTTAGCTGAACTAACTATAACGGGGGAATTTCTATAGTTTTGTACGAGTGAAATGTCCAACTAACTATAACGCCCCTGAAACCCATGGTTTTTTCAGTGAATTTCTAAGGTTTTTTAAATGCTAATTTCTAACTATAACGTGCCTGAAACCTATGGTTTTTTCAGTGAATTTCTAAGGTTTTTTAAATGCTAATTTCTAACTATAACGTGCCTGAAACCTATGGTTTTTTCAGTGAATATATATATATTTATTATACTATATAAATGTGAAAATGTCTCGGTCCCCTGTTTGCCTCGGTGGCACGGAAAAAATGGGTGGAACTGACGTCAGCACGCCGACGAGGTCCTCTTATGGCTCCGATGACGTCATACGGTGTCGCGAGCGGAGCCGTGCTCGTTGACGTGGGAGAGCTAGGAAAGAATTTCCATGGAATGCTGGTGCAGGGGATATTCCTTTGGGAGCAACTGTTTATGTTGCCACTCCAGAAACCGAAACCAGTGATCCGAGGGCAGAGGCCCTGCAGATGGCAGATGAGGTGGGGTGCCCAGTCGTGTGCACCGGCGGGGAAGCGAAGTGACAAGCACCACAACCCACAAAAAAGGTAACGAGGGCACTGAATAACACAGGATCTTCTCTTTGTATCTGGCAGGAACAATGAAGTTAAAATGCCCTAGTACCAAAATGTAGAATTAGTGCTACAACGGTCTTCAAGAGGACCTGCGATGCCGCTTCTGCCTCCCGTACCCTGGAGGCGGCATATGGGTCACGCGGTACGGTCATATTGCGGTGGGACGCACACTCATTGACCTCTCATGGCACTGCTCCACACTTCAGGGAGGACGCTTTCCATTAGCTATGTTTTCTGATGACATGTCGCGCCGGCCCCGTCCAACAACAGAACTCCTTTAGATCCAAACAGACTCTTCCACTCACTCACCGGAAGTGAAACCAGGCCACGCGGACACTTTCACAATACAACAGCCGGGAATGCACTTTTGGTAAAAAAACCACATTCCTTCCTCCTAATTAATCAAATAAACGTCTCACTGAAGAACAGGGGCCAGCTTCGATCGGTAAACAGCCGTTACAACGACTTTTTTACTTTGCGATACCATTACAACGCATGCATTACCACGCATGCGTTGTACATCACGAAGTCATTACTACGCATTTTTAGAACGCATGGTCATTTACCACGCATGCCTTTACAACGAATTTTGTTGTAAAGGTATGTATGGTAAATGACCATGCGTTCTAAAAAACATGTAGACGATCCATGTCGTTGTAAGGAAACAGAGGCTGTTCCGTTTCCTCACAACGACGTGCACCGTCCCTCAGAGATGACGTGAAGCAGGAACCACTAGGAGAGAGGAACAATGAGGAGTGAGAGGTAAGGGGGATTGGGCATGGGGTGGGGGTTTCTTTTCTAGGGTTTAGGGTAGTGCAGTGGTGTTTGAGTGGTGTAGGGGGTCATGCTGGGGGTAGTGTTTTAGGGTTTAGGGTAGTGCAGTGGTTTGGGTAGTGTAGGGGGTCGTGCTGGGGGTAGTGTTTTAGGGTTTAGGGTAGTGCAGTAGTGTAGGGGGTCGTGCTGGGGGTAGTGTTTTAGGGTTTAGGGTAGTGCAGTGGTGTATGGGTAGTGTAGGGGGTCATGCTGGGGTAGTGTTTTAGGGTTTAGGGTAGTGCAGTGGTGTTTGAGTAGTATAGGGGGTCATGCTGGTGGTAGTGTTTTAGGGTTTAGGGTAGTGCAGTGGTGTTTGTGTAGTGTAGGGGGTCATGCTGGGGGTAGTGTTTTATGGTTTAGGGTAGTGCAGTGGTGTTTGGGTAGTGTAGGGGGTCGTGCTGGGGGTAGATTTAGGGTTTAGGGTAGTGCAGTGGTGTTTGGGGAGTGTAGGGAGTCGTGCTGGGGGTAGTGTTTTAGGGTTTAGGGTAGTGCAGTGGTGTTTGTGTAGTGTAGGGGTTGTGCTGGGGTAGTGTTTTAGGGTTTATGTTAGTGCAGTGGTGTTTGGGTAGTGTAGGGGTAGTGCTGGGGTAGTGTTTTAGGGTTTAGGGCAGTGCAGTGGTGTTTGTGTAGTGAAGGGGGTCATGCTGTGGGTAGTGTTTTAGGGTTTAGGATAGTGCAGTCGTGTTTGTGTAGTGTAGGGGGTCGTGGTTTAGGGTATAGGGTAGTGCAGTGGTGTTTGGGTAGTGTAGGGGGTCATGCTGGGGTTAGTGTTTTAGGGTTTAGGGTAGTGCAGTGGTGTTTGGGTAGTGTAGGGGGTTGTGCTGGGGTAGTGTTTTAGGGTTTAGGGTAGTGCAGTGGTGTTTGTGTAGTGTGGGAGGTCATGCTGGGGGTATATTTAGGGTTTAGTGTAGTGTAGTGCAGTGGTGTTTGGGTAGTGTAGGGATTTGTGCTGGGGGTAGTGTTTTAGGGTTTAGGGTAGTGCAGTGGTGTTTGGGTAGTGTAGGTAGTCGTGCTGGTGGTAGTGTTTTAGGGTTTAGGGTAGTGCAGTTATGTTTGGGTAGTGTAGGGTGTCATGCTGGGGGTAGTGTTTTAGGGTTTAGGGTAGTGCAGTGGTGTTTGGGTAGTGGAGGGGGTAGTGTTTTAGGGTTTAGGGTAGTGCGCCCAACCAGCCACAATATCCGTGGACAAAGGGGATCCTGACTCTTTGGAACGCTCCGTCAATTGAATAATTTGGGTCAAGGGCCCTACCACGTCCAAGACCTATCAATTCCTTTCTTGGGATCCCTCATATACTTGGAGAAAAAGGTACATAGTTTCTCATCAATTTCAGGCGTGTGTGCCACCTTCCCCTTCAGTGAGGGCCTGGGGCATTCTCCCCTCATCCTATTCCTGACCTCCCTTTCAAGGGGTTGATGGATTTTCCCCACCACATACTCTGCCACTTTGGCGTCAGGTGTCCACTCTGCCGACCTAGGATGGTAAATTTGGGTAGGCTCGAACATGTCCGAGTGGACCCCGTCCCCAACCGGGGACTGAGCGGAGTGGGACTCTGGACGCCAGGGACGCCCCGAGTCCTTATCCTCATCGGAGGAGAAATCGTCCTCCAATACACCCTCTCCCTCTAAGGGAAACCCGCCGTCGGGGTCTACAATAGTGGTGACAGTGTCGCAATTATCTCCGGGCCTCTCCTTCTCCCGGCAGGGTGCATGTTTTTGCGTTCGCGCACTCTTGAGGAAGGTCTCCGTAAGTTTATCAAATCCTTCCAAGTGACCCGCGTTATGCTTAACGGCCCTTTTATTCCCCATCTGGGAGCTACTTGGACCCGCCACCACCAGATCTGGGTCACTGAACACCCCAGGGATGCTTTTTGCCAACTTATCAACCTGATCCCTAAGAGGAGCCAGCGCCCTACAAATAGCCAGAGAGAGGGCTTGGTCCACTGCTGGAGGGAGAAGTTGGGGGGCCATTCCTCCTCCACTTCCTGGTAGGAGGAGTAAAATGGTCTTCTGGAGAAGACATGATAGCAGAGGGTGTGAGCACAGAACAAATGCCCTTAAAATCCTTAAGACAGCCCCCTTGCCGGTGCTCCAACAGCTGGGCTTTCCCCGAAGCTGTTATAAGAATAGACTGAGGCGCAATACCAATTACCACCACCAGGTGGCGCTGGTCACTAACGTGGCCGTGTGGGGAAATCACCGCGTAGCGGTGTCAAAATTAGGCGAGGGTTGGTCGGGAATCAAGCGGACACTAAAGGAGTGACCGGATTCCCAAACGCGAGTAAAGACCAGCGGGAGCGCTCGACGGAGCTGCCTCGCTCGGACCAGACGCGCCTGACAGGATCTCACCGCGCGCAGAGCACACAGCGGGAGAAACTGCGAGGGGAGAACGCGCTCGGGCAAGAGCCTGCTGCGCAGGGAATATGAAACAATACCAAGGTAATAATGCTAATAACGTGCACAAGAAACCGCTATACAAACAGCAACAACGTCAGATTAAGCCAAGAATGTAAGGAATGCACTTAACTGACGAGCAGTGAAGAAAGAGGGAGTGGAAGGGACGTCACGATATTATATACGATGGCCTGTGATATGATTGGACTATAGTTGCCTTGGAGACTACACCCCTAATGGTTCATGGGTTGTGTAGTCTTTTGTTTAATGATTGTTGTGTTACGTTTTCTTTGAACTGCTATGCAAATAAAGTGAGGAAAGATATGCATAATCCTCGCCTCCGTCCTGCCATAGAATTCATTAAACTTTATTTGATCTGATTTAGAAACATAGATCATAAAAGTGTACATAAAAACAGTAAATCCTCTTTCCTAATACAATACAGTGAGAATTAATTAAAACCAGTAGGTAAAAATGGGTGTTACAAAGCCCGGTTCAGAGCAACTTCAGGTTAACAGAATCGTAAAGTTTAATGTTTCGCAAGATCAATCTCATGTACTTCGTGCAAAATACGCAATAAGGGGTCCAAGTAAGATGTAACGCTCCAATACCTGACCAGTTTGCACTATATAAAACTGCAGAAAAACTAAAAATAAAAAGTGTTTTGCACACTTCTGTCATTGGGCTATATGTGGGCTACATCTGGGTGATGTTTGTGCTACATTTGGGCTCTTTTTTCTCTGGTGGCCATCTTGGGAGACTTATTTGTTATGAAGTTTCCTAATTTTGTCATTTACTGCAGTCTCCTCAGTAGGAAATGCTTTCAGTTTTTTACTTTGATTCCATCAAGAAGGCATTCAGATGTGTCACACATTTGCCATAAATTCAGAATGTTAGCACTCTAGTTGTTCATTAGATCACTGTAGTAAAGCTACTGCTCACCAGGGAGTTAACTGTAAGTCTACTGCTGGTATTGAAAATGATTGTTTCAGTCTGCATGTCAGAATTTTCTAACGAAATAGAAGAGGATTTGAGATCTCACTTAAAACATGCCCTTAATTTTCTTTCTGCAGCACTAACCATAATTTCTATGGCAAAATGAACCCCTCATTTTGTTCCTTTTTAAATTAAATGTTTTAAGTGTTACCAGTTTATTCCAATCAAGATGGCTTCAGGTGTGCCATACTTTTGTCATAAGTAAGACTGTTGGCGCTCTAGTTGTTCTTTAGAACACTCTGGGAAGCTGCAGTAGAACACAAAGGCATCAACTGACAGGCTGCTCCTGTTGAAATATAACAGGAAGATATTTGAGATCTCACTTAAAACATGTCCTAATTTTTCTTTCTACAGCACTAACCATAATTTCTATGACAAAATGAACCCCCTCATTTTGTTCCTTTTTAAATTAAATGTTTTAAGAGTTACCAGTTTATTCCAATCAAGATGGCGTCAGGTGTGCCATAATTTTGTCATAAGTAAGACTGTTAGCGCTCTAGTTGTTCTTTAGAACACTCTGGGAAGCTGCATTAGAACACAAAGGCATCAACTGACAGGCTGCTCCTGTTGAAATATAACAGGAAGATATTTGAGATCACACTTGAAACATGTCCTAATTTTTCTTTCTACAGCACTAACCATAATTTCTATGACAAAATGAACCCCATCATTTTGTTCCTTTTTAAATTAAATGTTTTAAGTGTTACCAGTTTATTTCAATCAAGATGGCTTCAGGTGTGCCATACTTTTGTCATAAGTAAGGCTGTTAGCACTCTAGTTGTTCTTTAGAACACTCTGGGAAGCTGCAGTAGAACACAAAGGCATCAACTGACAGGCTGCTCCTGTTGAAATATAACAGGAAGATATTTGAGATCTCACTTAAAACATGTCCTAATTTTTCATTCTACAGCACTAACCATAATTTCTATGGCAAAATGAACCCCCTCATTTTGTTCCTTTTTAAATTAAATGTTTTAAGTGTTACCAGTTTATTCCAATCAAGATGGCTTCAGGTGTGCCATACTTTTGTCATAAGTAAGACTGTTAGCGCTCTAGTTGTTCTTTAGAACACTCTGGGAAGCTGCAGTAGAACACAAAGGAATCAACTGACAGTCTCTGCCCTTGTTGGATGTACATGTTTTACTGAGAATGTCAGACTTCATTCTCACATGACTGAGAAAGATAATGTGAATTTACAGAAAATATGCTCTCATTTTAGCTTCTGGAGCACCTTCCAAAACTGTATGGGACAAGCATGTGAAAATAGTTTTCTCTCAAACATGATTCATGATATCCCAGCAGAAGGTTTTTCACAGGGTAAAATCACCTTAGAACACACCACAATTCCTGAAATTAGTATGGTACCATCAACAAATGAATTCTAATGTAACTAAAGTCTGTTATCACCCTTTATAGTTCTCCTTTTGGTAACCCTCAAAATCTTCGATTCACTACAATGCATTTCAATGGGGTACTATCATTTATATTGGTCCCAAGATGGCTGCCAGAAATTCCAGGATGAAGTGCTGACAGCCAATCAGATCTCACGATGACATGTGTGGTTAGGGCTCCGCCCAGATATATATGTGTTTTCTTTTCAAATTTCTCAGGAACTACTGAACGGATTTACACCATTTAAGCAAAAGGCATGACTCTGAACCAAGGGCTACCTTTTTGCCAAATTTGGTGAAATTCCGTTCAGCAGTTCGGGCTGTAGCTGCGATGAAAGGTTCCTATGGAAAATTGCATGGGGAAAACACGTTTTGGGACCCCCCTTTTTTCTTGGCCCCCGCTTTCCAAATCACCCCGAAACTTTCAGGATAGGAGCAGACCGGAGCGGGCCATAAGTTTTGAAAATTTCGCGAAGATTCGTCAACCGGCGCCAAAGTTATTTCAAATAGAATGTTGTGGATTTCCTATGGAAAATAGGTCCTAACTATAACTATCTTCTGGCGACCGTCAGTAGATAATATATATATATATAAATATGTATATATATGGTGGCACAGCAATAATAAAATAAAGAAACTGACATCCTGGGTCCGTGTCCGTGTTTGGAGCTGATTCCGGTGGCACGCGGAGCGAAGTTATATATATATATATATATATATATATATATATATATATATATATTACCTCCTGGCATTGACCAGTAGGTAGTTATAGTTAGGATGTAGTTTCCATGGGAAGAGCGGTGTTTCATATGCCAATAACTTTGGCGTCGTTTGATGGATCTTCACAAAAATGTCAAAACTAATTTGCCACTCACTTCAGCTGCTGTTTTGAAAATTTCATGATGATCTATCAAGCAAGGCCCAAGAAAAAGGTGGGTCCCTAAAAGCGTTTTCCCCATGTTAATTTCCATAGAAACTTTAGACACGGCTACAGCCCGAACTGCTGAACGGAATTGCATCATTTTTGGCACAGAGGTAGCTGTTGGTCCAGAAAGCGACCTTTTTGTTAATTGGTGTAAATCTGTTCAGTAGTTTTTAAAATATTAAGGAAAATCCAAATTTGCATATCTGGGGGATGCAGTGGAACCGCAACTCCTCCTGATCTTGTGCAGAGATCTGATTGACTGCCAACATTTCAAACCAGGAAGTGTTGGCAGCCACCTTGTGTCTTGGTTGAACTGAGTCATGGAAAAAAAACAAAAGGGGACACAGTAGAAACAACCTGACCCCCTAGGCTTCTTTGGGGGGCCCCACAGGGCCTAAAAGCGGTTTTTTAAAACCTTTCAGTGGGAGTCACGCTGGATCCGCAAATCCTACTGATTTTTTTTTTAATGAAGCACTAGCTCCCACTAATCAGCCCCCGGGTGGGCAAGGACTTCTGGGGCTTATTGATGCCCCAGGAGTCCCAGGGACAACCACCTCCCTGAGGCATGAATTTTGAAAAATGTGGGGGAGGTCCATACGGTCTCCCCTGCTGCCCTCAGGACCATCACCTCCCTGGGGCTTGTTTTTTTTTTTTAGATTGGGGACTGTGAGAAGTTGGCCTGGCATATGCTGTCCACTAATTATAGTGGGCACCTTGCACCAGTCCAAATCGACTCTTATGGTAGGTAGGTTAAAGACAACCTTATTGAAAGCTATCCTAGTGGTAGCTGTGGAGAGCAGCCTTCAGGCTAAGTCTTGAAGGAATGTAAAGCAGCTTGTTTTACCAGTCTATAATCTCTTGAGTGACCAAATGAAAGAGCACCACACCAGGTATATATTCAAAATATATGTATTTATTACTAAACACACCCCTCTAGTCTCTTTATGAGGCTAGAGTTCGAAGTACATAGGTTATAAGATCTTAAATCACAGTAATAGCACAAATACACGTTTGGGCCCTAGGGGTGTACCAAACCATATACCAATAAAGTGGTATGCGAACCACGACTGAACTAGACACTAGGCCTAGAGCCTCTAGAAGTGCTTGGACCACAAGGAACCACCCAAGGTAGTGACACAGGGGACCCACGGGAGACGCGTGCAGTGTAAATACACAACCGCGATACGCCGTTAACTTCTATGGAGAAAGTCGGGATCGGGAAAATAGAGGAAAGGGACACTTTAAAGAGGACTAGGACAAAACCCTTTGAGATCTAGGACTTTGAAGAGTCTCTACCCACGGGAGCACCGGAGTACTCGTGTTACCTCACCCAGGGAAGCCGGGTGCATAGGTGCCTTTCGGGGTCGGGTTTCGTCGTCGTTTCTTATGGCGATCTGCTGCAAAGTGCTGCTGGCGACCAGGAGAAAAGTGTCCGGGTGAATCCAAGAGTGGATCGGAGTTCTGAAGAACCTGAAAGCAGAGGGGACAGAGTCTGGGTCACTAGCCAGTGACCAGGAGGGCGATGGACAGATGCCCACCGATGTCGAGTGCTTCAAGTTCGTTGACGGTCGTCTTGACTCTTCAGCCACGAGGTCCGGGAGGCGTTCTCGGCGACCAGGAGCAGGATTCGGGCTGTTGCTCGATGTCTGTCGAGTGCAGAGGTGTCGGCGACCAGATTGGACCCAACAGGCCTTGGCAACGGCAAGTCTCGAGTAAGATGTAGATCGTCGATGATGCAGACCAGCAAGGTCTGGGAAACTCACCCAGCAAGGGTAAGTGAGGGCAGGCCTGGAGCAACCAGACTGCCAAGTAAAGAAAAGATTGGCCTTCGGTAAGGGCTACTAGCCAACGGGCTAGCGACCGCGAAGGAGCCTCGTGACGCCGCACGTGGAGCTGGCTTACAGGACACTCGTGGAGTGGGGGCCAGTGATCTTCGGTGCAGGTGGTGCTGGAGGCTAGGGCTACTCGGAGCCCAAAGCACGACTTCTTGGGAGACCCAGAAGATGGTGCACTTGCAAGTGTGCTCGGTGTCCAGGGGTCACGGTCTCAAGTCACCCACGATAGCCACGGGCCTCAGCTTTGCTGGGGACTCAGGGTAGCCTCGGGGAAGTCTGAGAATCCACCTCTGGTGATGCGATGACTTCGGCGTCCGACGGGAGCTTCAGTAATGCGAACCGGACAGATGCTTCTTTGGTGCCTGCCAAGCAGGGGAGTCACTCCTTGACCCCAAGGGAGATTCTTCAGTCCTCTAATCGTGAGTAGAGCGTCGAAGGTCCAGGATTCTGTTTCAGAGTTTCGTCCAGGTATAATCTAAAGTCCTAAGGACTGGGTTCCTACCTTTATTCCAAAAATAGGGGATGGACTACTCTGTGGCCCCACCTATGGGTGGGTCAGGGCAGAGGGGTGGCTACACCCCTTTCCCTTTGTCCAGTTCGCGCCAAAGCAGGGGCTGCAAGCCCCTGATCCGGTTTGAACTGGGGTATGCACAGGGACACCAAATGTGCCCCCAGTGCAGGACTTCAAAGCACCCGAAAGTGCTCCCGCCCAGCCCCAATACACATTGTCCTGTCTGGGGAGGTGGTCACACCTCCCTGGGACAGGAAACCTATTGTCCAGGCCTCCCCTGCCGGAGTTTCGTCCAGCAGCAGGAGGCCAGACTCGTGTCTGTGGCAGCAGCATCCATTTTGTGATGCCAGGGCTCTGGAAAGAAGTTACCGGACTCGTCAGAGTTAACATGCCTTTCCCTCTAGAAGGGTGGAATGCTACCCCCGCCGCCAGGATTGGCGGGGGGTAGTATTCCAAGATGTTTGACACCAAACACGACATGTTTAGGTGCAGCCATTCCATAGTTAGCATTTTACCGCGAGGATATAATGCGTTTAAGAGTATATGGTCAGGCTGCACTACAAACAGCATCAGAGATGGTCTCCGAACGCTGCAGAGGGGCCCTGCTCATGCAGGGGCACCCTCTCACATAGGAACCATGCACTCTGCCTTTAGGATTGATAAGGCCTGCCTTAGGAGTGACTTATAGGTTTATATGTGTGTATGCTTTTAGTGATATAGGTAACCTATACCACAGCAAGGGGTGCATGCACCACCTTACCCATGCTGCAGTAGCAGACCTGTGGTGTCAGTTTGGATGGCCTACCAGGGGTGGCATAATACATGCTGCAGCCCCTGGCAGGCCTCTGAGGTACCTATGCCCTTGGTACATAGTATACCATATACTAGGGACTTACAAGGGCACTCCAGATCCCAATCAGTGATGTGCCTAAGGCACATGGAGACCCTTTTAAAGAGGAAACAGCTAGGCTGGGGTTCTGAATAGCAGGGCCCCAGCCAGACTAATGTCGAAAACCAGTGAAGTATCAGCAAAAGTGGGGGTACCCCTGTGAAGCAGATCCTACTCTCCTACACAACCCCCCCCAAACGTAGGGACATTAAACTAACCTTGCCCAGTTAAGTCTTCATGTTCTAAGTGGAAATACCTAGAGAGTCCATCTGCATTCGCATGGTTACTCCCAGGCCTATGTTCCACTGTAAAGTCCATCCCCTGTAGGGAAATGGACCACCTAAGCAGTTTGGGGTTTTCACCCTTCATTTGTTTTAGCCATAAGAGGGGCTTATGGTCTGTCTGAACCAGGAAGTGTGTACCAAACAAGTATGGCCTCAACTTCTTCAGAGCCCAGACCACAGCAAAGGCCTCCCTCTCTATGGCTGACCAACGTTTCTCTCTAGGGGTCAGCCTTCTGCTAATAAAAGCTACTGGCTGATCCTGACCTTCTTCATTCAATTGTGACAGTACAGCCCCTACCCCCAATTCAGATGCATCTGTTTGAACAATGAACTTCTTGGAGTAATCAGGACTCTGCAGAATTGGAGCAGTGCACATGGCCTGCTTGAGGTCATCAAATGCCTTCTGACAGCTAACTGTCCACTGAACCTTTTGGGCATTTTCTTAGAAGTTAAGTCATTCAAGGGTGTCACTATTGATCCATACCCCTTGACAAATCTCCTATAGTACCCAGTCAGGCCTAAGAAGGCTCTCACCTGAGTCTGGGTAGTGGGAGCAGTCCAGTCCATGATGGTCTGGATCTTGCTCTGCAAAGGTTGAACCTGGCCTCCACCCACAAGGTGGCCCAGGTACACAACCTGACTCTGCCCTATCTGGCACTTAGTGGCCTTGATAGTCAGGCCTGCCTTTTGCAGGGCCTGTAGAACATTCCTGAGGTGGACCAGGTGATCCTCCCAGGTGGAGCTAAAGACAGCAATATCATCTAGATAAGCTGCACTATAGGCCTCCAGTCCTGTGAGAACTGTGTTCACCAACCTCTGGAAAGTGGCAGGTGCATTTTTCAGACCAAAGGGCATCACCACAAATTGGTAATGCCCACTAGGGGTTGAAAATGCTGTTTTGGGCTTTGCAGCATCAGCTAGTCTGATCTGCCAGTAGCCAGCTGTTAGGTCAAATGTGCTGAGATATTTGGCAGAGGCCAAAGTATCTATCAGCTCATCTGCCCTGGGTATTGGATGGGCATCAGTCCTAGTGACTGCATTGAGGCCCCTGTAGTCTACACAAAACCTCATCTCTCTTTTCCCACCACTGGTGTGAGGTTTAGGTACTAGGACTACTGGACTAGCCCAAGGGCTATCTGAGGGCTCAATCACTCCCAATTCCAACATCTTCTGGACTTCAGTCCTGATACAGTCCCTGACATGGTCAGGTTGCCTATAAATCTTGTTTTTAATAGGCAGACTGTCCCCAGTGTCCACTTCATGAGTGCACCAGGTGGTCTGACTGGGTGTCAGAGAAAACATATGTCTAAACTGATTGAGGACTTGCCTGCAATCAGTTTGTTGCTGGGTAGTGAGGCTGCCTGCCAAGGCTACACCATCAACTGACCCATCGTCAGGGTTCTGTGAGAGCAGGTCAGGGAGTGGGTCACTCTCTTCCTCCTGCCCTTCATCAGTAGCCATGAGCAAGCCCATGTCTGCCCTGTCCACATATGGCTTAAGTCTGTTGACATGGAGAACCCTTTGGGGACTCCTGGGTGTTCCCAGGTCTACTAAGTAAGTGACCTCACCCTTCTGCTCAACAATAGTGTGGGGTCCACTCCATTTGTCTTGGAGAGCTGCTGGGGCCACTGGCTCCAACACCCACACCTTCTGTCCTGGCTGGTAAACAGTCAGAACAGCCTTTTGGTCATGCCAGGCCTTTTGAAGTTCCTGGCTAGCCTCAAGGTTTTTGGTTGCCTTTTTCATGTACTCAGCCATCCTGGAGCGGAGACCAAGTACATAGTCCACTATATCTTGCTTTGGGGGCTTGAGAGGTAACTCCCATCCTTCCTTCACCAAGCACAGTGGTCCCCTCACAGGGTGGCCAAACAGAAGTTCAAAAGGGCTGTAACCAACCCCTTCTGAGGCACCTCCCTATATGCGAATAAAAGGCAGGGCAAGAGTATGTCCCATCTACGCCTAAGCTTTTCTGGGAGCCCTTTAATCATGCCCTTCAAGGTTTTGTTGAATCTCTCAACTAAACCATTGCATTGTGGGTGATAGGGTGTGGTGAACTTATAAGTAACTCCACACTCCTTCCACATTGCTTTTAAGTACCCAGACATGAAGTTTGCACCCCTGTCTGATACCACCTCCTTAGGAAAGCCCACTCTTGAGAAAATTCCCAGGAGGGCCCTTGCCACCACAGGTGCTGTAGTGGTCCTAAGGGGAATAGCTTCTGGGTACCTGGTGGCATGATCCACTACCACCAGTATAAATCTGTGCCCAGATGCTGTTTGGGGATCCATGGGACCAACAATGTCAATCCCTACCCTCTCAAAGGGCACCCCCACCACAGGTAGTGGTATCAGGGGGCCTTTGTAGTGCCACCTGCTTTGCCACTGGCTTGGCAGGTTACACAGGAGCGACAAAACTCCTTACTGTCTTCAGACATGTGGGGCCAGTGAAAGTGAGGGACAATTCTGTCCCAAGTCTTGTTCTGGCCCAGGTGTCCTGCTAAGGGAATATCATGGGCTAGGGTCAATAGGAAGCCCCTGAACTTCAAAGGTATTACCAACCTCCTGGTAGCACCAGGCTTGGGGTCTCTACTCTCTGAGTACAGGAGTCCATCATCCCAATACACTGTATGGGGACCACTAGCTTTCCCAGCAGCCTCAGCAGCAGCTTGCTGTCTGAGGGGTTCAAGGGAGGGGCAGCTCTGCTGCTCCTGGCTCAGATCTGCCCTAGAAGGTCCCCCTGTCCCCAAGAACTCAACCTGGTCAGGTTCAAGTTCCTCTGGGACAGTTCCTTCTTCAGGGCTGAGATCCTCCCCTCAAGGGACTGATCTTCCTCCTGAGCCAAGGGGGAAGGCACTGCCTTAACCCTACTACTCCTCCTCTTGGAAGGCACTTGGTCCATTCTTCCAGAATCCAAGGCCTGTTCAGTTTTAGACAGTTTAGCTTGTGACCTGGTCACAGCAAACACATCTGCAGGGATCCCCAGCATTTCTGCATGGGTCCTGAGCTCCACTTCTGCCCAAGCAGAAGTTTCTAAGTCATTGCCAAGCAAGCATTCGACTGGTAGGTTTGCACTTACCACAACCTTCTTAAGGCCAGTTACCCCTCCCCAGGAGAAGTTAACAACTGCCAGAGTATGGTCTGTTCTGACATTGCTAGCATTGGTCACTTGGTACATCTCACCAAGTATAACTTGCCCAGGTAGCACAAGGTCTTGTGTCACCATTGTGACACTTGCCCCTGTGTCCCTAAATGCCAAAGCCTCTCGTCCATTGATTAAAGGCTGTTGTCTGTACTTGCCCAGATTACTGGGACTCACAGTGGAGGTCACATCTATGCCTCCATCACAGACTAACACAGCCTGAGTCAGTTCCCTGACTAAGTCAGAGCCCAACTCAGTTCCCAGAACCCTACTAAACCCTTTGCTGGAGCACTTCCACCAACTGTACTAGGGGGAACAGGTGCCTTAGGGGCATTGGTGGGTGCTGGACTGGAGTCTTTGGACTTGGTGCAATCACTGGTCCAGTGGGTCTTTTGCTTACAGACCTTGCACCATGGTTTTCTTTGGCCTTTACCCTTGGTAGATTGGGAATCCCCACCAGAAGAAGATTTTTGGGGGCCTGATGAAGACTTTTGATCTTTACCCTTCTCCCCACCCTTGTCAGAGTTCTTAGCATCTTGCTTCTTGGTTTCCCCACCTTGGTTCTGTACCTTCTGCTTCACCCTGGTTCTGACCCATTTGTCTGCCTTCTTTCCCAATTCTTGGGGAGAGGTCAGATCAGAGTCAACCAGGTACTGATGCAACAGCTGGTTTTGACAGTTATTAAGAATCTGCTCCCTCATTATCAGATTATACAATCCTGAGAAGTCACACACCTTACTGCCCATCAACCAGCCTTCCAGAGCCTTGGCAGAACAATCCACATAGTCTACCCAGTCTTGAGTCTGTGCCTTTTGGGTGTCTCTGAACTTCAACCTGTACTGTTCAGTGGTTAGGCCAAACCCATCAATAAGAGCACTCTTCAAGACCTTGTAATTGTCAGCATCCTCCTCTCTAACAGTGAGGAGCTTGTCTCTACCTTTGTCAGTAAAGGAGAGCCACAAGATTGCTGCCCACTGCTCCTGAGGGACCTTCTGTACTTTACAGGCCCTCTCTAAAGCAGTTATCCATTTGTGGATATCATCCCCACTCTGGTAGGGAGGGACAATCTTGCTCAGGTTCCTATGGTCATAGGACCTTTCCCTATCTCTAGGGATATGGCTGCCACCATGGGACTCTAGTCCCAACTTTCTTCTCTCTCTAAGGAGATCTAGGGATTCTCTATCTAAAGCCAATTGCTTCTTCCTGATCTCCAGTTGAGTCTCCTCATACTGGACCAGTCTCTTTCTTCTCTCATGAGAGGATTCCCTCCTGTGAGAAGAAACAGAGCTCCCTATTGAGGTGCCAGAGTGGTTAGACTCCTGAGAAGGAGACCTAGACTTTCTGAGCACACTCATAATCCTTCCTGGGGGGACAAAGGTGTGGTTCTCTAGATCCTCATCTTCATCTTCCCCAGAAGGGATTGGGTTTTCCAGGTCAGGGTCATTGTCACCCTCCTGGTCTGTTTCAGAGGGGGGGCTGGGGGTAGTAGTACCCCTGGCCCCTTCCTCCTCTGCTGGCCCACCCTCTGCTCCTACCCCTTCAGTCTCTGAGGACTTACTAAGATCATAAGCCACCAACATCTCCTGGAGGTGTTGGGTGGTGGGACTTTGGCCTGTCCTTAATTTCCTCACGTTGCACAAAGCTCTCAGTTCCAAGAATGGGAGTGTGTCATACTTGGAGGGGGAAGCTCAATGGCTTCCTGCAGGGCATCTCTAGATCCTGCTTTTAAAGACATTACTAGTGTGGTGTGGTGTATGCACTACCTACTCTAGTGTGGCCTACTAAACTCTCTTGAGTTGTAGAAAGGGTTGTGCTATCCCTTAACACACAACTCTAAGTTCAGTAGAACTTACTGATATTCTAAGCTTAAATTATATGTACCTTAGGTACCTTTAGTGGTTTTCAGTTGATCAATTCAATTGAGATTATCTGGTAAAACAATAGCAAGCTGGAATCCCACACGCTGCACACCAATGTGAGAAGTTGGCCTGGCATATGCTGTCCACTAATTATAGTGGGCACCTTGCACCAGTCCAAATCGACTCTTATGGTAGGTAGGTTAAAGACAACCTTATTGAAAGCTATCCTAGTGGTAGCTGTGGAGAGCAGCCTTCAGGCTAAGTCTTGAAGGAATGTAAAGCTGCTTGTTTTACCAGTCTATAATCTCTTGAGTGACCAAATGAAAGAGCACCACACCAGGTATATATTCAAAATATATGTATTTATTACTAAACACACCCCTCTAGTCTCTTTATGAGGCTAGAGTTCGAAGTACATAGGTTATAAGATCTTAAATCACAGTAATAGCACAAATACACGTTTGGGCCCTAGGGGTGTACCAAGCCATATACCAATAAAGTGGTATGCGAACCACGACTGAACTAGACACTAGGCCTAGAGCCTCTAGAAGTGCTTGGACCACAAGGAACCACCCAAGGTAGTGACACAGGGGACCCACGGGAGACGCGTGCAGTGTAAATACACAACCGCGATACGCCGTTAACTTCTATGGAGAAAGTCGGGATCGGGAAAATAGAGGAAAGGGACACTTTAAAGAGGACTAGGACAAAACCCTTTGAGATCTAGGACTTTGAAGAGTCTCTACCCACGGGAGCACCGGAGTACTCGTGTTACCTCACCCAGGGAAGCCGGCTGCATAGGTGCCTTTTGGGGTCGGGTTTCGTCGTCGTTTCTTATGGCGATCTGCTGCAAAGTGCTGCTGGCGACCAGGAGAAAAGTGTCCGGGTGAATCCAAGAGTGGATCGGAGTTCTGAAGAACCTGAAAGCAGAGGGGACAGAGTCTGGGTCACTAGCCAGTGACCAGGAGGGCGATGGACAGATGCCCACCGATGTCGAGTGCTTCAAGTTCGTTGATGGTCGTCTTGACTCTTCAGCCACGAGGTCCGGGAGGCGTTGTCGGCGACCAGGAGCAGGATTCGGGCTGTTGCTCGATGTCTGTCGAGTGCAGAGGTGTCGGCGACCAGATTGGACCCAACAGGCCTTGGCAACGGCAAGTCTCGAGTAAGATGTAGATCGTCGATGATGCAGACCAGCAAGGTCTGGGGAACTCACCCAGCAAGGGTAAGTGAGGGCAGGCCTGGAGCAACCAGACTGCCAAGTAAAGAAAAGATTGGCCTTCGGTAAGGGCTACTAGCCAACGGGCTAGCGACCGCGAAGGAGCCTCGTGACACCGCACGTGGAGCTGGCTTACAGGACACTCGTGGAGTGGGGGCCAGTGATCTTCGGTGCAAGTGGTGCTGGAGGCTAGGGCTACTCGGAGCCCAAAGCACAACTTCTTGGGAGACCCAAAAGATGGTGCACTTGCAAGTGTGCTCGGTGTCCAGGGGTCACGGTCTCAAGTCACCCACGATAGCCACAGGCCTCAGCTTTGCTGGGGACTCAGGGTAGCCTGGGTGAAGTCTGAGAATCCACCTCTGGTGATGCGATGACTTCGGCGTCCGACAGGAGCTTCAGTAATGCGAACCGGACAGATGCTTCTTTGGTGCCTGCCAAGCAGGGGAGTCACTCCTTGACCCCAAGGGAGATTCTTCAGTCCTCTAATCGTGAGTAGAGCGTCGAAGGTCCAGGATTCTGTTTCAGAGTTTCGTCCAGGTATAATCTAAAGTCCTAAGGACTGGGTTCCTACCTTTATTCCAAAAATAGGGGATGGACTACTCTGTGGCCCCACCTATGGGTGGGTCAGGGCAGAGGGGTGGCTACACCCCTTTCCCTTTGTCCAGTTCGCGCCAAAGCAGGGGCTGCAAGCCCCTGATCCGGTTTGAACTGGGGTATGCACAGGGACACCAAATGTGCCCCCAGTGCAGGACTTCAAAGCACCCGAAAGTGCTAAGGCACATGGAGACCCTTTTAAAGAGGAAACAGCTAGGCTGGGGTTCTGAATAGCAGGGCCCCAGCCAGACTAATGTCGAAAACCAGTGAAGTATCAGCAAAAAGTGGGGGTACCCCTGTGAAGCAGATCCTACTCTCCTACAGGGACCTCTCAGACCCACCCACCCCAGGGACTGCCACCTCCCTGGGGCTTAATCAAAAACTAATATGGGGGCATGAGCATCTCCTCTGCAACCCCGGGGACTGCCACCTACCCATGTCTTTAATGAAATGTAATGCAGGGCGCGTGGACCCCCCCTGCAGCCCTGGGGACTGCCACCTCCCCGGGGTATAGGCTTAATTGAATGTGGGGGCTGCATGACTACCCCGCAGCCCCGGGGACCACCACCTCCCTGGGCAAATTATGAGAATGGAGAGGGCCATGCAGCCCCCTCCTGGTGCCATACATGGCCCTGGGTACTGCCACCCGCCACGGCCGGCGTTGCTATGTCCCAGGGTGTCCACCCCTTGGAAATAGCTGTTTTCTAAGGCTTGGCAAGAGCTTTACCACTCCCAACAAGCCATAGCAACCTGTGCTCCGCTTTGAGCAAGCAAGAGCATTTTGTTCTTGTTTGCTCAAAGCGGAGCACAATTGCTTTGACAGAGTAGGAGCTGCATGTTAGCAGCTCCTGCCTCTGTCAAAACAATGCTGGCTCCCACAGGAGGCTGGCCGCAGGGGCCTTGAGGCTCCCCGCAGTCCATAACATATCTAAGTAGATGCCCTGGGTGGGACCAGGGTACCCACACCAGAGGCTGGACCTATTGGGGTGGGGTCCCTGTGGCCGAAATGGGCCCCCTCCCATTATTTAAATTTTTTCTAATTAATAAAAAAAGAGCCCCCCTCACTTCAAGTTTATGATTTTTTTTTAAAAGTACGTGCCTTGGGAGATGGGGTCTCATGGGCCGAAATCGGCCCGGTGAGGTGGCCCCTTCACCATTCAAAATAGGCATGGTCACGGGAGATGGGGTCCCTGGGGCCGTAATTGACCCAGGTAAGTTGCACGAGGCCATGCCCCCTTTCTTCACCACTCTGCAAGTGTGCCTCCTCACTCACTGCTTGTTGCATGATGAAGTCTCCTTAGATGCTGAGGGTCCTTGGGGGTCAACAATCCCTCCTGTTACCTCCAGTATGTCCCACACAGCCTGATTGCAGAGAGGACTTCGGAGGCCACGCCCCCTTTTTCCACCACTTTGCAAAGTGTCTCCTGGAGCACTGCTGGTTGGGCGATGAAGTCCCCTTGGCTCTAGAGTGCCCTTGGGGGCCAACAAGCTTCCTGTTACCTCCAGTAAGTCCAACACAGCAGGATTCCTGAAAACTGCTTAGAGGCCCACCGCTTTTCTCTACCAATCTGCAAACACGACTACTAATTAAAAAACCATAGAAATGTACTTAAAATACCAAAGGTTACAGGGACGTTATAGTTAGGAAATAGATTTTGAAAAACCTTTGATATTCACTTAAAAAACCAAAGGTTACAGGGACTTTATAAGTAGGCTCAGATTTCACTCCGACAAAACCAGTGTAATTCAGCAGTTATAGTTATCTGAGCTAACTATAACCTACGCCCCCGCAATGCACTGCTTATGACCTCACATATTACATCACTAATGACATGGCCAGTGACATCCCTGATGACATCTCAAATGACATTGCTGATTACATCACTGATGACATCATCCAGTGAGTGTTAGTGTTTTCTAATAGCTCATGATTGTTAAACATATATACTAACTTACTACAAAAGTTAAATTAGTATACTATGTGCACTTCTACTGAGTGATACTGCTTCTAACATATATTATGTGAATGGCTGTATGACTGTATATATCCTTGCGTGTATAGATCTGTGAGTGGATGTATGAGTGCATAAGTGGGTGTGTGAGTAGCTGTGTGGGTGAGTGAATTGCTGTGTCAGTGGCTGTATGGGTGAGTGAGTGGCAGTGTGCATGGCTCTATAGTTGGTTAAGTGGGTGTGCAAGTGACTGTATGGGTGAGTGAGTGGCTGTTTGAGTGGGTGTTTGGTTAAGTGAGTTTGTGTATGGGTGACTGTATCTGAGAGTGAGTGTCTGTGTGATTGGCTGTATGGGTTTGCAAGCAGATGTGTGAGTGTTTGTATGGATGTGTGAATGGGTAGTGTAAGTGGTTGAGTGGGTGTGTGAGTGAGTGTGTGAGTGCTTGTATGGGTAAGTGAGTGGCTGTGTTAAGACGGTGTATGGGTGAGTGAGTGGTTGTGTCAGTGACTGTGTAGGTAAATAAGTGGTTGTGTGAATAGCTCTATCGATGAGTGAATTACTGTGTGAGTGGGTGTTTGGTTAAGTGAGTTTGTGAGTGACCGTATCCGAGAGTGAGTGAGAATGGCTGTATGGGTGAGTGAGCAGATGTGTGAGTGGTTGTCTGGATGTGTGAATGTGTATGTAAGTGATTGAGTGGGTGAGTGAGTGAGTATGAGTGCTTGTATGGGTAAGTGAGTGGCTGTGTTGAGAGGGTGTATGGGTGAGTGAGTGACTATGTGACTGGCTATACAGGTGGAGAATATTCAGTGGTTTGAAACATTACATTGTCCCTGAAATTTTCACCTAACTATAACAGTACTTTAACCTTTGTTTTTTCAGTAAATTTTAGTTTTTTTTAAATATAAAGTAATATTTTATTACAATATGTTGAGCCACGCCCGCTGCGCATAGCGAAGGTGGGAGGTAGGCCCACAGGGCATCCAGCCAGTTGGGGCTGTCCCCTTCCCCAAGCCAGTTCAGGCCAGAGGACCCTATCCCTGGTGCCTTTCTTTTTTGTTTTAAAGGAGAGAGGGGTGCATGGCTCCCCTCTCCAAACCACTTTGGGCCCTGAGGACCACATCCCTCTGGGCCTTTTTTTAATTAAGGGTAGGGGTGCTTGGCGACCCTTTCCCAAGCCAATAGTGTCTCTGGGGACCCTATCCTCCTGGGCCTTTGAGGAGAGGGGTGAATGGCCTCCCTCCCTCCCAGAGCCAATAGTGGACCAAGGAACTTCATTTCTTGGGGCCAAATTTGATTTAAAAGGGGAGGAGGGGTTTTGCAACTTCCCTCCCTGAGCCTTAATTGGCCTCAGGGACCCCATCCTCTGGGGCAGCACTTAACTTAAAGTTGAGGGGCCGTGTGGCCCCCCTTCTCGAGCCTTTAGGGGCCTCTGGGACCACATTCCTAGGACCTGTGTTTCTTCTGAGTGGGTGCCCCAGTGCCCAACTGCGGCACCCACCAAATAGCAAGATGGGGACTGTGGGGGGAGCCCCAGGGCCCAGGCAGCCCCAATCAACTCCCTGCATGCACCCATCCTAGCTGCTGTGGAAGTTGGCATTGCTCCCACCTGGCAGGAGCAGCTGCTTTTGCTACTGCTCCTTCCAGGAGGGAGCAATGTGTGTTTCCCAGCCCGCAAGAGCACGAGCAGGGAAAAAAACTTCTGTTCCCACCTGGCAAGAGCATTTTTAAAGCTACCACTGAGTAAGAGCACATATGCCTTCCCTGCCTGAATTAGCATGAGCAGGGAAACTCTTGTGTCCCGGGGTGGGCTCCCCAGAACACAGTAACTGAGCCAGCACTGGGGATGTGGTTCCCTAGGCCTTTACATGCTCATGTAGGGGGTCCGCATGCCCCCCCTCTTTGAAGTTCAGTTTGGTCCCAGAGGATGGGGCTCACAAGGCTAATTACGGCTCAGGGAGAGGGGCTGCACCACTCCCTCCCCATTTCCATGGCATTCAGCCCTGGGCAGTAGGGTCCATGGGCCCATTAAAGCATGGGAATGGGGCTGTAGACCCTTCCCCTTATTAATGGAATTTTGTCCCAGGGGATGTGGTCCCAGGGCCTATTTTTGTTCAGGGAGGTGAGCCACGCACCCCTTCCCCTTATTTTACAATACAGTCCCGGGGAATGGGGAGTACCCTCTCCTCAAAAGGAATATTTTGCACCTCCCCAGGCACCCTCATTTTTTTTAATAATAGTGCAATCCTCAAAGAATTTACAGAAAAGTTTAACAAACAAAACATTTTTGGCCCCAAGCGGGGTCCCTCTGGAACCCCACCATGAAGCCCTATGGGGTCAGTGTAACCCTACCCTGCTCTCTTATGCCATGTTTTTACTTGATTTTTAGAAATCAGGACTGAGTCCCAAGTCCTAAGATGGCTGCCGCCACATACTTGTTCACATGTTGGAAGTCAATCAGATCTCACCATGAGATATGTGGGTCCATGGATCCTCCGAGGCATAACATATACAATTATTTTGAGCCTTAATTGCTCAAAAACTACTGAACGGATTTACACCAAAGCACAAATATCACTTTTTCTGGAACAAGAACTCGTTTTTTGCCAAATTTTGTGTAAATTCGTTCAGCCATTTGGCCCACCTATAATTGGGATGGGGTCCATGTGGACAAAATAGCCTTAGGGAAGGGAGGCACCCCTACCCTTTTATTTATGTTTTGGCCCCAGGGGGTGGGGTATTTGGGGCCTAATTAGGCACAGGAAGGGGGGGGCACATGCCACACTCCCCTTTTTTATGAGATTTGGCCCGGGGAGATGGGGTCCCTGGGCACAAGAAGGCCTGGGGAGGGATGCTGTATGCGCCCTCCAATTTTTAATTAGCTTTGAACCTGGGGGATAGGGTCATGGGGCCTGATAAGGCTCATGGAGGGGGCTATATGCCACACTTCCCTTTTTTATTATGTTTGCCCCAGGGGATGGGGTCTCTGAGGTCCTAAAAGGCTCGGAGAGGGGGGCTGTATGCCCACCCCTTTTTAATTGGCTTTGGCCCTGGACAATGGGTCCTTAGGGCCTGATAAGGCTCAGGGTGGTAGGCTGCCTGCCCCCTCCCCATAGAATTCAGGTGGGGATGGGGACCCTGGTGCCTAGTAAGTCTCTGGGAGGGGGCCTGCATGCTACCCTTACTTTAATATATATGTTTTGGCCTCATGAGATGTGGTCCCTGGGGTCCATAGGACAACCCTTTGCCATTTCACCCAAGGCTGTGGGTGGCATAGGGTTGGCAGCCTGAAGGGGGGGTTGACTGCCTCCGGGTGGGCTGCTAACATGGCCTGATACCTGGCCATGCCCTCTGGCCAAGCTCCTTTTGCACACGGAAAACTGCCATGTGTGGCATGAGTTTGGCTGCCTTTTGGGGGTTGGCTACAAGCCAGGCCCTGTGGCCAACCCTCTGATGCATACAGCAGGAGGCTGTACGCAGGATGGGGTTGGCTGCCTGAGGGGCCTTGGCTGCAGGCCCTCTGGCCAACTTCCCTCTGCTCACGGTCAATGACCCTGCGCTGCGTCGGTTTGGCTGCCTTTGGGGGTTTGGCCTCTGTGTCCAACCCTCTGCCGTGCATGGCTTTAGTTGGCTTTTCATACAGTAATAAAAAGTTGCTCTACGTTAAAAAAGCCCTAGAAATTCAATTAAAGTTGAAGTAATGTTATAGTTAGGTAAAATGGTCAGTAACAACGTAACTGGTGAACCAGTGATTTTCAGTGCTTTTTAGAGTTTAAAACATTATGGGGTCGATTCCGATTCGGGCCGGAAATTTCACCGACCGAGCCGGACCCGGAGAGATTTCCGACCGAATCGGACCCGTGCAGTCCGACCGAACGAGTACGATGCGTCCGTATGTTATCGGACTCGAGTCGGTCGGACTCCCATTGATGTCAATGGGAGCCGGTCGTACAACGCGTACGCGGGCTCCCATTGACTCAATGGGTGCGAGTCGGACAAGGGCGCCCCCTACAGCGGGTACGCGGCGAAGCGATTCGCGCCGTACACGCATAGGTAGGGGGGACCCATGGGTCCCCCCTGTGTGCGACTCGCGCGGCTACGCGTACAGGGGAGTCCGACACGGACCCCCAAAGTACGGCTCCGACAGCTCTTACGAGCCGGAGTGCGCGGCTCGGTCGGACTGCTCGCGGCGCGCATCGTACTTACCCGGCCGGGAAACGTCTCCATTGCGCGGTGCGAGTCGAGTCCGAGCGAGTCGGTCGGAGCGGTTCGAGCCGGGAGCGAGTCGGTCGGAGCGGTCGGGACGCCCGGACGAGTCGGTCGGCGATTTCGCATCGTACTCGCTCGGCCGGACCCGCGTACGGTTCGGTCGGGAAACAGGGCTCCGAATCGGATCCGGTAAAGCCGAATCCGATTCGGAGCACTACCGGCCGAGATCGGAATCGGCCCCTATGTTGTTACTGAGAAAGATAGATAGATAGATAGATCGATAGATAGATCGATAGATAGATAGATAGATAGATAGATAGATAGATAGATAGATAGATAGATAGATAGATAGATAGATAGATAGATAGATAGATAGATAGATAGATAGATAGATGCTTTAGTGAGCGGGTTGCATCCATTGGTATGTTAACTTGTCATTCACATTTTCCTTCTTTCCTTCTGCCTACCAAAGCGTGGGACAGTGTACCAGCCCACTTAACCCATTGGCTTCCTTCACTTGAAGTGACTTCACAAAGCCTGTGCACATTGTTCACATTCACACAAAACATTTCCGTTCTTTACACCTTAAATAATTTTTGTACTAATTTTAATCAGTGGTTGTTTTTTTTTTGGCACGCACTTCAGGTGCCCAGTTGGATGAGGATTTATTTTCTGTCTCGTTTTTAAACTTATAAAGTGTTTAAGTGACATTGTAACATCATAGCTGCTTTGAAGGCTTGGTTAGCTGGTGATTTATTTTTGTCTATTTCACAAATAATTAAATACATGGTAAAACAAATGCTTTGATACAGAAAGCAGGTAACAGTGTCACATCACTGAATGTTTTTTAAATGTAAATGTTTTATTGCAAGCATATGGTGGTCACATAGAGGTCCCCAAATGTTTTCTTTTTCTTTTTGTGGCATAATAAAAGAAAATAACCATCTCACCAGCCTACCAAGGCCAGACCTATTGGCTTTCCCAGTGCTTGTTTAGATCTGGCGTTACCCAAGACTTGCTTATTTTAATATACGTTTATATATAAAATACCTAGAGGCATTCAGGTAGCCGTTTTCATCCATTTGTCTGTTGTCATTAAGTTTCTCCGACCACAGCATACATTATGGGCAATAGGTCGTCCACTTCAGCCATTGCCTACCTTAACAGTGACTGATGGCATTCTGTTCTTTCACAAGGAGCACATCCATAGAGTAGTTCTCATTAGTGCCAGGGACTACTATGGCAAATTGTGTTTTTTAAACAACAAATTGCTTTGCTTTTCACTTATATATAGGCTTGTCTTCCTACCTTTCATCTTTTTCAATGCTTGTTTTGAGTTGTCATGCGTTTCGTACAACGTTATTGTTGATGATTTGCAGTCCCTCCTTAATATATAACAGCATACTCGACATCTGTTGGCTTTGCCAGTGCTTATTATGTTTGTACGACTTACTTCTGGAAACGCAGGCCTTGGTTAAATGTAAGTAGAGATCATATCACATTTGCTCATTAAAAACTTTGTGAATCAGGCCCAGTGTATGGATACTGGAAAGCCTTTGTATGCATGTGTGAATGTAAGAATTGTTTTATCATCCACAGCCATTGAACAACAACATTTTCTCTCTTTGAGCATTAAAGTAATTAAAATTGATTAGCGCTCAACATACTATGCACAGCTAATAGGTCCACTAATGTAGACAAATCATTCATTGCAGGCGCTCTACACCTCATGTTTTCTTAAATAGTATCTGTATTGAAAGCTAGTTTGCACCCCTCTCAAATAAGGGACACAGACGCCACAGCAGCTAATATTATATATAGTCTTATGTTTTAATCACCACTTAAAAACATGACGACTATGAAGCAAATGGTGCGAGAGCATGTCTAATCTTCATTACAAGCTGTCTTTATTGATTGATGTCTCATTAACTATTTAATTGCCAACAGGTGCGGCTGATTGTTATTTCTTTAGCTCAAGAATCTGAAACCGAACATAAGGAATTGATAAATGAACGAACTCCAGTTGTTGCTGGAGGGAAATATGTTTCCACATGGCCTTGTTATAATGGTTCATCAAGGAGTCACTGCTAAAAAAATATCAGGCCACCAACTGACTAAAGGCAAAAAGTGAAAGTAGGTGAAACTAAAATCTGCAGAGAACCCGTTCATAAGAAGATAACTGTTTCTACTACCTGATCTCAAATTGCAGTTCTGCATTTTGAATTTCAGAGTGTAACATCCCTCTGCACTCTGACAAGTCCACTTGCACTCTAATAACTATAATAGGCACTTTAAGCATCTAATAGGAATGATTTATAATTGTCAATTGCTGTAAAAGCCTTTTTGAGCTCAAGTGTATATATTTCAATGTTCTCTCTCTTTGCGTTTTTAACTGTGGTTTTATTTTTTATTGTGCTTTACTGTGTTTCCATGAGTAATTACACATTAACCTTGGATTTAAACTCCGATGCCAGAGTGTATAAATAAAGTATTTGATTTATCCAGAAAATGTGTTTGTTGAATACATCAAGCCCATTTCTCTTTTGGCTTCTTTTCGTAAGCCACTGTAGACATCTGCATATAATGTCAGCGGTGGAGTATAAAAACCTGTGTTGTGGCTGCACTATAACAAACCAGTAGCAGCATATTATTCAGGGGTGCTTCATTACTTTATTAGTCCCTTCTCCCTGTTAGGTGTCTTTTTGTTTTTTAGATTTGGGTGAGGAAATGGTTGTTAGTAAATGTGAGTGAAATTTGCCTAAGGATGGCTGCTTCTTGTTAGTAAAAACAACCACTGGCAAAACCAATCGGTCTTTTGAAGATTGAACTATTGGCTTTCCAAATGCTTTTCGTCAATCGCACTCCTGCATCATTATGTATGTACACACAAGGCTTGCAAACTTGCAATGGGGTTTCTATTAAAGAAAACTATTATATATATATGAAACTATTAAATTAGATGTATTTGTTCTGTTAAAAAATACCCAATCTAAGATGGCCACCAATATGCATGCATGTCTTGATTCATGAGTATGTGTGTCGTGATGCATGCATGCACATATGCCGTGATTCATGGTGGGCAACTTTAATTTACCATTCTAAGATGATTGAAGGCCATGTTAGAAGGGTAAATTAATGTATTAAAAGAAAGTACAGCACAAGTGCGAGCATAGTGCAGAAACGTACCGAGAAGCCTAGCAACTGTTTGCAGCTGCTAGGCCCTTGTGCAGAATTAATAAATAAATAACACAGAAGCATGATACGGAGCGCAGGAGAAAAGATGGGGAAGTGGAAGGAGTGAAAAGAGAGCAGACGGGAGGTCCGAGTGTTTGTGACATTTGGCTTAGTCCAGTCTTCCAATCAAGTTTAATGTTTACACCAAACCTTCGTGGAGCACGAATCACACTGCAGTCCATTTCTTTTTGATTGGCCACAGCTTCATGGCAACCAGTAGTAAGCAAAACTGTCACTTTTGTGGATTTCAGGTAAACAGCTTGTGCCCTCAACACAAAGCATATGGTTTGGGAGCTAGGGAGGCAGCCTATTCGATTCTGTAAGAGGTGTGCGTCTGGCTTTGCTCTCAGGCCACAGCCAAGTCACTGATTATATGTTGCTCCATGGACAGGTCACAGCTTGACCTGCTGGAGCTGGCTGAATTTCAGTCGAGTGCAACAAAAGATCATCTTCCAGATGCAGATTCAAATTAGACAGTACACTTGCCTTCGCAGAGGGTTCTACAGGTAAGGGGACAATCTAAAGAACAATGCAAGGGGGCATGAAGGGTGAGAGTGATACATTAGGGAGTAAGTTGTCATGTGGACATTGCCTCAAGGGACTGTCAATCCTACAGATAGCTATAGCTAAAAACTATTCAGGTGTTTCCACATAGAAGACAACTTTCTTGTGAAGCTCCCCTCTTCAAATATGCTTTATTATCTTAGCTGAGGCGCTCACCTTAACTTGTGTTCAGCTTGTCTTTCAGTCTTTATAGACCCAAAAACCTCATGATTTGCTAATGAAACGGATACAAAGCACAGCAACTGCCATCTGTTTAACTGGGTTATCATGGTTCTACATACTACCAACATAGTGTATCTTGCATTATGCAGTATAAAAAGTTCCCTATCTTGCAGCGAAAGAGGCAGCCTTTGGTTAAATTGTATTAGCATTGCTTTTACAACTCATAGACTGTCTGGGCCTCCTCTGGGAGCAAATTAACAGAGGACATGTTGGTGCTAAAACTATTTTCTTTTAGTAAGTAGAATGTTGTAACACTATAGTGAATCAATTTTGGGCTTGATGATCTTGGGATGAATTGGCTGGTCATGGCCATTCTTCAGCTTTCTCATGCACTCGCACTGTCACTAAATTCTGTCTTAATCTGGAGGCTTTACTACTGGTCCCTGATCTATCACTTTGGAATTTACAACCTGCCCAGACCTATCTAACCTAGCAACAGTCAGGAAGAAAGTGAAGATCTCTCTGCTGTTGTTTTGCTTTTCTCAGGCATTTTTGGGCAAACATATCTATATTTATTATCTATGCTTACCATGTTTCTTTCACTCACATATTTTCATAAAATAATCTACAACTCACAGATCCCATCTATGTACATAGTGCTACATAGAAAATGTTAATAAACACACAGTTATTCATCCCGACGAGACTACTTTCATTGATTGAACATGGGGATGCTTAATGCATATTTGTTCAAATAGAGTGCATATGTAACAGGTCAAGATTAATAGGCAGGTTGGTTTGTGAGAGTAGATTACCTATGTACTGACACAACGTCACTATTTAATATGAGAAGGCAGGTGAAACTCAAAGCCCTATGCACAACGCATGGCACTACTTCCACTATGACTGAGAGCTTAACTATATCACCAAAGACTTTATCAGTGGTTTCAAGTTATTTCAGAGTATTTTTCACACATCATTTATCAATATGTGTGTGCTGGTTACCTTTGAAGTTCACTAATAATCACAGGACGTACTACATTTTGATTTCTCTTGAACCTTATCATGGGAGAATATGACAATGCTGCACATAGTGAAACAAGAGTTTTCTCTTTAAATCAGATTGGTTGAGGTCTGCAGGTCTCTAGCTTGAATATTTACTTTACTAGCCTTCATAAAGAGAATGCTCTGCGAAACTCAGGTGGGTGTTAAGATAATGGACTTTTTGTATTTAGGTGCTTAAGTGACTATTTTTTTTAAATATTTGAAGATTAAATATCAGATTGAACTAAGCTTATCGATAATCAGTCATTAATTTTAGAACCGATTTGATTTTTCTTCTAATATAAAACGTTTGAGACTTTTTGGATGTTCCCCACCATCTAGAAAAGTTTTTATATAGTGCAAGACCTTGCCTGCTGTATTCTAGATGTATATCCCCACCAACAAGCTGCTGATTGCCATCAATGTTTGTAAAGCTGAATCTGGATGTATAGTTTTTATCTGTGGGCAGATTGAAGACTTTGACATCTTTTGCATCATTCCGTCTGTGCTACTAAATATGATTTTGCTTCATCAGAATTATGAACACACAGCTTTGTCCCAGTGCTTACTCATACTCAGGCAAAGTTGAGGTGTCTGGTCTTTTGCCTGTTTTTTTTAGATCATTAGCACTAACAGGTCAACAATCACAAACACGTAAGTAAACACGTACTCCATGAGCCAATATACTCACTCTCATTTTACACCTTCAGGAAGCCCAAGTCAGTGTTAGTTCTGGACTTCACCACCCGAGGCCCTTGGCATTTTGCCAAATAAAAATAAAAAGACAGTAGACCAGAAGTGCAGAACAGTTTAGGAGGGCATGCACACTGCATGCCTAGCTACAGTCCATACGAAAATCAATTGAAACTGCAGAATCATGCATTCACTCCCTTGGCAGATTGTGGGTGACATTTTGATTGTGGGGTTTCACAGAGACTATAGGCATTGTTTTATGGTTGTGCTGTGTGATCATAGATCTGTTCAGTAATGTTTTTGATGATTTCTTTGGTTGAAAATCAATGTTCCCTCTGTTTTCCTAGTTATAGTTTCTGTATTGTGTTTTTTGTCAAGTCTAGTGAGCAGTAGGCCTTTGTTGTACAAAACGCTTCATGGGATGAATGAAAGCTAAATGTCTCCCCTTAATTACACTTCAGTAGTAACCTCTCTTACCTCCATTTTTAGCAATGGCATGGCCATGATTCAATCAAATGATGTTTATCTGGCCTTATTTTATCACCTCTTCCCTTCCCTCAACTCAGTTTCTACTGCCTCTCTATTTCCCCCTGGTAGTAATTTCTCAGTGGTAATCCCTCAATTTTAATGAATAGAATGAATGAATATGCAGACTTGTAGAGCACGCTGCAACTACTAGAGTGTCCCAGCACTAGACCCAATGCAGACAGACCAACTTAGGGGTATATTCACAAGAACGTGTGATAACTACCGCAAGAGTAGCGTAACGCAACTTTCAATATCGCAGCCTAGCACGGGAAAATAACCCTGTATCAACGTGGAATTCACAACAAGGCGGTAGCATGCGATAGTCACCAGATAACGTGTCAAATGTCAGCGTGAAAATCAACACCACGCCGAAAAAATGCGAAACGCGAGAAATCATGCGATGAGGCCAATTGCGGTACAAAAGGTAGCGAAAAGCAGCCTCAGGCCTGCAAATCCCACGCGTCTGGCGGGAAATTGCACCATAAAAACCACAGAAACAACACACCAGAAACAAGCCAAAGCACGTAGCAACATGGATGCACCCTGACCCAGCGTAGAGATCAACGCGAACCCCACAACCCCCACAGACCACCAGCAAGGAACAACTGGGCCGGGGAAGGCCAAGGAGAAAAGGGAGAGGAAGACGGGGTGCAGACCGCAGGAAAACAAGACCAGCGTCACGGAGGTGACAGAACACTACCAGCAACTGACCCACAAGCAGACCACCTGGAATGCAGTCCGAGTGCCAGGAGGCCAATCTAGGAGGCCAAGAGGCGCCGGCAGGACGTGACAACCTAAACCAGGTACAAACCCGCTGCCAACAGGAAGGCAGCAACGGCGACAGGAGGTGGCAGTCCAGCGCCACAGGAGGAGCTGGAGGAAACCCAGGCCACAGTCATCAGTGTGGAGACGGTGCAAGGAGTAGGGAGTACGGACACAGCTCGAGAGGACCTGACACAACATCAACAGGGTGAGGATCCAACAGGGACTGGGGGGACGGGGGTGATGGGCACAATGCCACACATGCACAATGAGGTGTAGCACACTGCACACCCACAATTACCCAGGGACATGTCCCCCATCCCTGTGGCACACTGCAGCACACACACATAGCAATCACAGCACATACCATGACAATGTGGCACAAAGTGCAACACCCACACTGCAGAACAGGGGACACAACTGGGTCTGCCCAGGCGCAGAAACAGAACAATCACATTGGACAGAGCAGGGAACTGTGAGATGCATATCTACCCCTACAACCCCACATCAGCCATGTAGGCCAAATGTACACTGTCCCAATTCAAATAGCCACCACCGCCCAAACAGTCACAATGTACATTGTCACACAGTCTGCATGCCAACAAGAACAAGGCACCAACACAATGCCAACATGCACCTCCCCTTCACAATGCAGAGGGACAAACAACACCTCCAGCAGGCCAGAACAGACAACCCATCAGTGATGCCCGAGACTAACACCACACCCCGACACCGACGCCCTACAACAGCCCATGGACATCCCACATAACCCACCACCAGGGCTGACAAGCTACTCAGAGGAGAACCCAGCCCCTGCAACAGACCACACAGCATGAAGCACCCGCAGTCACGGCTGCCTCACAACACTTCACCGACCCACACATGGCACCCCAATGCCAGGTGGCAGAATGCCAAAAGGAGGTGGCCCAACAGGTCAGGGCATTGCCTAACCCATGGAATGCGAACTAGAACACATACGTGGGTGTCCAATACCCTTCAGGGACCACCTACACCCCACAAAGGAGACCCACACTTCCATAGAGACACATGCAGATGCACATACCCAGTACAGAACCACGCCCAGGGGCACGCACATATCAGTCACACACCCACGTTGGCTCTGCGTACGAAGGCACAGTCCACTCGCCTTACGAATTGAGTGGTTGACGACAAAGCTAGAATGTCAAGGTTCTAGCTCGCTGCCTGCGGTGACATGTCTGCGTCCGCTGTACACAGCACAATGTAATGTCGTAGGGCCCAGGGCCCCCTTGCATACAACAAGACCAAAGGGACACATGCACATATCATGTTGAACTGGCTACGGGCACGTGCGCCCGGCCCCTTTATTGGCAGGGCCACATGTACAGTGACGCCTGTGCTGGATGTGTGTGGGGTGAGTATAAGCCAGCCCGCACGGAGTGCTTGGTGCTAGCAACAACCTGAACAGTAGACACCAGTGTAATGGAAACAGAAAACACCAGCATAACAGAGTCAACTGCAGAGCAACATGGAGGGATCCGGAGTAAGGAAAGAGGTCACCCAATATTCAGTCAGGAGATTCCGTGAGTTGCAGTGCACTGAGGTAGGGGCACTAGAGAAGAGCGCGCTCATGTGAAGAAATTGCTAGGATTGTGTCCCTTCGGGTTAATCCTGATGCAGATGCAGTTACACCTACATCAACTTCCTCATCAACGTCCCAGGTCTCCCACACTGCCTGAGGTGACAGTTGCGTCCGCAGTCCACAGTGCAATACCCAGTATTAGATCCGGGTGTGTAGCTTGACTACCACCACCAGTCCGCATTCCTGACTTGGGGCTGTTGCCTCCTGCCCTCCCATTGTCTGTGCCTTCTCTCGTCCGCACACTTGACACATCCTCCTCATCATGGTCCCAGGTCTTCCCCACTGCATGAGGTGACATTGCTGCACAACCTCACAACAGCACAAAACTCAATCAGTATCGGACAATGGCTTGCGGTGCACTGAGTCACTTGCACCTGGAGTGCTGAGCAGGGTATCAGGCCACTGATGGCATCCATGACAGGTTTGAGCAACTCCGTAGGTCTGTCAGGACCACCGTTTCGACTCTGGCAGATGGCGGTTGGAGGTGGTCCTTGCGGTGGTGGCGTGTGCCTCCTGCGGTGATGCGACGTCCGGGCCGGTCAAGACTCGATGCTTTGTGTGGGCCCTGGTGGCTCGCAGTTGAGGCCGGAGGGTGCGGACAGCGCAGGGCCACAGACACATGGCGTTGATGACCCCAAGACCATCGCTACATAGGCCATTCAATGTCTCAGAAGAAGGGGTCCCAGGCCTGAGCAGCACAGAGTTAGTGGCCCCAGATGCACTGTGGCCGGCACAGGCACCCAGCCACGGGACGGTGACTTGCGGTGCAGTCAGATGGACCATGCGACCTGAGCGGGTCCCCATCAATGTCCGAGGTGTATGTTGCGGAGGGTTTCGGGGGACAGTGGAAGGTGTCCTCCAGGGCATGATGTGGAAGGTCTGATGTTATCTGGAAGCAGCAAATGGAGGAATGGAAAGCGCAACCCTCGTTTTCACCAACAATTCGGTATCAGCTACATGAGGATGAAAACTAGCCCCTAGTCCATAGACTCAAATGCCACCAATGTGCGACCAGTGAGTGTCCATGAATGTGGGGGAACACACTTAGTGGCACAGGTGCTGTGAGGGGATGCAGTCTACGATGATGCCGGTACACAGATGTGAACTCCAACATTGCCAAATCAAGACTCTGTGACCTACTGGACCGCAGTGTAGGCCCGAGTCAGCAGTCAGCAGTGGCCCACAGCCACGTGTCGTTGGCTCGCAAGGCACAGAGTTAGTGACACAGTGGCAGTTGTTGTTAGTGTTCAATCACCTCCGTAACGATGATCCTGTTCCCTCCGGACTGCAACGCGTCATCCTCTTACGCCTCTCCGTGCGTGCGATGAAATGTATTCTGCCTTTTGAATTACCGATGTTCAGTTCCAAATCTGTGATCCCACTCATGCGCAGCGTAGGCCGAGGGCAGTAGTCTGCGTAGGCCCACAGACACGTGTGGTTGTGACGCCATGCACAGACTTGTTGCCACCACATCGTGGGGTGTATAGTGAATTGTTCTCTGCCTTAAATAATGTTCACTGCCATAGTGTAATCAAGACTCAGTTCCAAATGTGTGACCTACCTGACCGTGGTGTAGGCCTGAGGCAGGGGTCAGCACGGCCCATTCACTAAGTGTCGCCGGCATAGGTTGGATGGCCCCACCAGCCTGCGTAGTTCAGGTTCAGTGGCACCACGTGTAGCCGGCTGGCGTTGAACAAGGTTAGTGGCACCACGTGTCGCAAGATGCCCATAAGGAACTATGCCTCACTGATCGGGGGGTCTGGTGCTGTGGCCGCTGGCCCGGATTTGGGGTCACTGCCATTCATGACTCAGGACACAGTTTCACATATGGGACCTACTGGTCCAAAGAGTAGGCCTAAGGCAGCAGTGGAGTACGTCAACGAGAAAGGAATAAAGCGGGCCTGTGTCGTGGAGGCTGTGATGGTCTGAGGTGGCTGCCAAGGTCATGGAACTCGGGCTTGGAGCTTGCGCAGGCATGTGGTGGGCCCTCCTTGACACACGCCGGTGTCGGCGGGTGATCAGTGTGGCCTGGCTGCGCAGGGGTGGGCCTGACGGGTTCGTGGTCCAGCGTGCCGGGGTCCGGCAGGCGCACAGCATCGCTGGCAACTCCGCTCACGAGGACAGCATTGGCCTCGTGGCGGGGTGGGAGGCGCCGCCCTGGCAGAGACGTGGGTCTTTCCGGAAGAGGACCACGCCCAGGCCTACGTGCTTTTTATTCACACCCCTACACTGGTGTGTCGTACGCCGGGCCATCCCACTCCGGTGACGCTTGGGGGGGACGTAACAGGCAGCATTTCCGCAAGGTCCTCCACTGGCTGGGGTGACATGGTGGCGTCCACTGTCCACTACACTCCATACACCAGCAGTGTATGTCGCCATGGATAGGGGTGTGTTCTGCATAATGCGGTATGTCCAGCACATCTCCGCCACCCATGGCATTGTGTACTTTCCTAATCATGGTTCTACTGCATCCTTCACACATGCCTGGTTGCCACCTCTCCACACATTCGGCTATTATGTGGCTGTGGTACCATGCCGTTGCTGGCTCATGTTCAGGGCTTGCCCATGTGAACATTGTAAGTTGTTCTGTCGTGTTTGGTGGGTGGGCATGTTGTTGTGCCTGTTGTATGTGATTTTGTGACGTGTGCATTGCCAGAGTTGTGAGTTGCATGGTTGTGGAGTTGAGGTGTGTGGGGTGTTCATTTTGATATTGCCAAGGGGCTGTGCATTTCCCTTGTTGCCATCCTGGGAACGCTGGTTGATGATGGACTGTCGGAGGATGAAGGTATCATGCACACTGGCTGTGTATTTGAAGGCGACATTGTTGGGGGTTCCACGGTGTTCTGTTATTGCCTGCACATTGATGTGAGACGTGTGCTTCCTGTTGCGGTGAATGTGTGCTGTGTCACCAGGGGGCACAGGTAGTACATGTGTGCTGTGTATTGCCCCCGACATGTGCGTGGTCCTTGCTTGGTCTCCAGCGGATCCTGCGCATTGTGTTGTACATATGGGGACAGGGGTGCCAGGGTGATGGTGATGTCCAGGACAGGTGTGGGGGACTTAGATGTGGCTGGCTGTGAGACTCCTCCGACTCTGGTGGGTGTTGGTTGGGGGTACCAGGGGCCAACAGGTGCAGCCAAGCCAGCAGCTTTGTGTGGGGTGGGATGTTGGTTGTCCTGTGTGTTGGTGCCGTAGGCCTGTTAGGCGATGATGGTCAGGATGCATAGGATGTTTGTCACTTTCAGCCTGTAGTGGACGGTGACATTGTCAGATGTTGGGTCTGTGAGGCTGGTAAGCTTCCTGGGGGTCCGCTGTCTTTGTCTGCGCTGCGTCTGTGGTGGTCCGTGGGGGGGGTGTTCCGGGTGTGGGTTGGGGTCCTTGGGTGGTGGCGGTGGGTGTTGTGGCCCACTTGGGTGTCCGGGCCGCATGATGAGTGGCTCCATGGCATCTGTTGCCCTTCGGTTGTGGCCCTGGGCTGTGCTCCCTTTTGTGGTGCTGGCTGCCGTCCGACTTTACACCAGGTCAGAGCAGGTGTAGATTTCCTGCTGCTAACACGCCTTATCGCCTGTTTTATGTTTTTATCGCCGATGTGGCTGGTCGTTGTGAATGTTGAGGTGTGATGTTGTCGCGCCTTTTGGCACTGGAATGCCCACTCTGCATCTCATTAGCGATAGTTGCGCGGGTCCTCTGTGGCGATGTTTTTTGCAGCTGCTATCGTGGGTAAACTGGTGCTGTGGGCTGTTAACACCGGCTTGTGAATGGGGGTGTAAATTTATCACGACTTTGGCTGCGATAAAGTGCCGTTAATTCGGCGATGGCTCCTTGTGAATATGCCCCTTAGTCTTTGAACAAGTGGGTTTTCAGGTGCTGATGGAAGAATTTGATTGCCTGGATGCTTGTCAGAGCTACCGGTAGGTAATTCCAATAGCTGGCTGCTAATACCGAGCAGGCCGAGCCGCTCCATTTCTTTAGTTTGGTAGGAGGGATAGACAGCCAAAGGGATGATTGAGATCTCAGGGATCTATTAGGACAATAAGGAGTCGGTCTGTCCTGTGTATATTTTGGGGCTAGACCTGTAAAAGGCTGCATGTGCTACTGTCAGTCCTTTAAAGAGAACCCTCTACTTCACTGGCAGCCAAAGAAGCTGGTCACAGTAGTGATAAAGTGAGGTGCCTAGAGGAAGTGTAAATAGTAGCATATTGCCACGTTCTGTACCTTTTGAAGTTTTCTTATCAAGTGATCTAGTATACCAAGGTATAAGACGTTAGCATAGTCAAGTCTTGTCAGAACAAGGGCTTGAAACACAGTTTTCTGGGCATCCCAGGAAAGAAGTTTCAAACTTTGTTTTAGCATCCTTGGAATCCAGTATGAGGTTTTAGTTATAGCCGTGATCTGGGGCTTGAGGGAGAGTTTGTTATCTATGAAAACACCCAGGTTCCTGGCCATTTCAGTAGGGGGGAAGGTGGTGTGCAAACAACCTGCCAAGCAGTAGACAAACAAGGCAGGGGATTGTTACCAAACAGTAGAACCCCTGTTTTGTCAGGGATGCACTGTAGGAAAATATGGCTAAGCCATCTCATCACAGCCAATAGGCATGCTGCGAAGTTGGTTGATTTTTCAGACTCATTATCGTTGTAGGTCAGTAACAATTGTGTGTCATCAGCAAATGAGACCACACAGATGCCAAAAGAGTCTATTAGATGTGTTAGAGGTGTCATATGCACAGCTGTGTCATATAAAATTTTAGTCACCTGGAACTGACTTCTGTTAATCTTGAACTTTATTCGCCAAAGTATGATTGGGGATCATCAACCTTCTTAATATTCACAGTCTATCATTCTCCGTCCTTTCAATAGATGCCCTGATCTAAGTCCTCCACCAGTCTTGCAACTCCCCAGTTCAAATTCAGCCTTTGCTTCTTCCAGCTCCCCATTGACTCACTCCTCTCTTTATCTCTCTTCCAATATCCTAATCTTCCAACCTCCCTCCTGTTCCAGCCATCCTTTTAAGTCCGCGCCTAAACACTCTACCCTCTAAACTTTCCAGATCTCTGCAGCTAATATCTGAATCTAAAATGCAAAGTCTCACTACAATACTTGAAGAATGTTTCACTTCTCCACCATCTGAGACATACCCATCTCCCTCCTCAGATCTCTTTTCCACTCTACTGTACCAAAAAAATGATGCCTTATGACCGGTAGTGTTTCAATTGTCAGATTGCCTGTCTAGTCTTAAATGTTGTTCTCATTCTGTTCTCCAACCCAAAGATCCTGTTTTGAAGAATAATACCTGGGGAAATACATTGCCTAGGGACAGCATTGATTCAGGACTCAACAGAGTGAAAATCTCCCTCAAAGATGGTGATCTATATGATCTGGTTGAAAGTTATGTAGGCATAAGCACCAACCCCTTGAATGTGAGAGATCAAGCTCCACTCAACTTTGCCATCCCCACAATACTGCACCACCCGCTTCCTCCTCATTCCTACCCTTCACCCAAATAAACAACCTTGTAACCTCATTCAAATACACATTGCACTTGCCAGAAATCCTGTGCTGATGATTACTGCATAATTGCTATTTTTCAGTTGAAATTGTGCATGAAGATCTCTGACACTGTTATGAAAGTTGATTTATGTACGCTGATGTTAATAGAAACCTGGCTCAATGACTCCTCAAATAGTGCTTTTGACCTCCTTATCCCCCACATTACTCCATTCTCAGACGTAACCCGAAGACAGAAAGGGTGGAGGAGTACCTGTTGTAAAAAAAAAAAAAAAAGCTGTACAAACCCACAATTCACTATCAATTCTTCCAATGCCTATCACTTGAAATGTCTGCACTCTCAAACTAAAAATCTCTTGGTGAAAATAGCTCATTCACTGAGGAGTGTTTGAAGCTCATCACTTCCCAAATGATCATTTTGGCAGCAGCATCTTCATAAGTGATTACAATTTGCATCAAGGCGAGATTACAGTAACAAGCATTCTAATGTGTTCTCTTCCCAAATGGGCAATATCCTCCACACTCTATGGTTCCCTGCGTGGCCTTATCTTCTCAAAGAGTACACTACTGTGCGCTGATGAGCCCATCCCAGTTGATTGGTCAGGTCACCTTTAGACCCCAATAAAGTTGACAATTGTCCACCAAAAATCCTCAGGGCAGCGGAAGAAATAAAACATGGTTTTGTGACTCTAAAATATTGACATTAGTTCTCTTGCCTACAAGGCTCAAGGGAAGCTTTCCGTTGCTGGATATCAGCAAGACATTAATTCCGCAACTGATGAATATCTTAAGTATATGATGGACCTGCTAGTTAAATATGACCCGCTGAAAGCAAACACAAAAGCCCAAAACAGTCACTCCCATGTTTCTCGAAAGATCTTTACGTTGAAGGGAAATGCCTACGAATACTCAGGAGTAATTTGAGACAATGCTCGTCTCTGTATAATCTATCTAGACCTCGAGCTGCCAAAATAAGCAACGAACCTCATATTTTCAGATCTAAATCCTGACACATTAAATCACTCCTGGGATCCTCAAAAAATCAACCAACACTTCTATGTGAAGTGATTAAACAGTTAAACAACCCTTCCACAAACAGCACAGCACATGCTTCTGAAACAAGCATATTTTTCTTCTCTGAAAAAGTAACATCTATTGAACACTCACTCTTCCAGCATCTGACAACCCAGAAAACTGCATGTTAATCTGTAAAGTTCAGAAGATCTGATCTCATTTTGACAAAGTCTCAGAGTCAGACCTACTTGAAACTAGTACTCAAAGGTTAAACCATCGAACCACTTTACTGACTATGTAACATTAGCAAAGAATTTGCCAAATGTCTGCAACCTCACTGAACAACCTTGTTGAATTTCTAACTTAAGGTGCTATGCAGAATTGTTAGAAAAATGACCAAGGGTCTACTCTCTTCACATCCAACAATCTCCTTCACATTTTCCAATTCAAATTTATACAAGGCAGAAGCAAAAAGACAGCTCTGTCTCAAGTTGATGATGAAACATTCCCTTCTGTGACTCTTGTCTGCTTGTTCTCCTAGATCTTGCAGTTGCCTTTGATGTAGTCACCCACATCCCTCTGTTTAATATATTGAAAAAACAGATGGGCATTGAGGGTGAATTTCTAAAATAGATCACCTCCTATCAACCATTCTCACATGGTTAAAATAGGGAGCTCCATATCGAGCAACAAACACCTTCATATCTATCTTAAGATGTCCCCTCTCCCCAACATCTACCTTCTCTTCTACACTATTAATCTCAATAAAATAAAATCCAGCCTTTCAGCCCAAGTGTGGTTGGAATCACACCCCCATCTCAATTATAAATTAGCAATAGTGGCAAATGCCAAATCCCTGGGATTTATCCTTGACAACTAGCTCAACCTACATAGAGAAATAGCTGCTATAGCGAACATTTCTCACTGCCAACTCAGGGTAATTTTGGGCAGCAGACAGTTCACTGCTAATCAGGACTAAAACTCCATAGTACAGCCATTATTTCTTTCCAGACTGGACTATCAACCAATCAATCAGTCAGTATTTGTAAAGTGCAGCACTTTTACCACTAGGGGTATCCGGGCACTGAGGGTGCTGTGTGTCTGTCGAAAAACCAGGTCTTGAGCTTCTTTCTGAAGTCTGCCAGGGAAGGTGCAGTACCTAGGTGGAGGGGAAGGTTGTTCCAGGTCTTGGCGGTGATGTAGTAGAAGAAGCAGCCTCCACTGCAGCTGTGTCAGATGTGGAGGTGTGTGGGAGGGTGAGTGAGGTGGTGAGTGAGAAGATTAGTTGAGTGTCATCAGCGTAGAAGATTATGTTGAGTCAGTGGGATCTGACGACGTCTGCGAGGGGGGTCATGTAAATGTTGAACCGGGTGGGGGTGAGGGATGATCCACGTGGTACACTGGATATGATGTCCTTAGGTGCGGAGGTGTAGGGGGGCAGTTGGGTGCTCTGGGTGCATCCTGTGAGGAAGGAGGCGATACATTTGAGGGCGTTTTGCTGTATACTGATGTTGTAGAGTCTATCTATGAGGGTGTGGTGGGAGACGGTGTCGAACACAGAAGAGTGGTCAAGACAGATCAAGCCCACAGTTTCTCCACGGTCAAGGAGAGTTCTGATGTCATCTGTGGCAGCAATCAGCGCAGCCTCAGTGCTGTGGTTGGCATGGAATCCTGATTGAGAGATGTCGAGGAGGTGGTTGTCTTCTAAGTTTTCGGTGAGTGATTGGTTGATGGCTTTTTTGAGTACCTTTGCTGGGTAGGAGAGCAGGGAGATTGGTCTGTAGTTTTTGTGGTAGCTGGGGTCAGCCAAGGGTTTCTTTAGGATGGGTCTTACCTCTGCGTGTTTCCGTCTTTCCAGGAAGGCTGCTGTGGAGATGGAGGTGTTGAGGATGCTGGTGAGTTATGTGCTGATTCAGTTGGTTCTGAAGTTGAAAAGATAGTGGTGGCAGTGGTTGGTGGGCACCTCCGAAGTGGATGGATGACATCATGGCTGTGGTGGTCTGAGTGGTAAAAGGAGACCAGGTGGTGATTGTTCAGCTGGTGTTCACTGGAAGGTTGAGGTTGTCGAGGCTAAGCAAGGTGGGTTGGGGGTCGAAGTTGTAACAGATGGTTGTGATTTTGCTGTGAAAGTAGTCCGAGAGTGTGTTGCAGAATTCTTGGGAGGAATGGAAGAGCTCTTTTGTGTGGTTGGCCGTGGTGTTGATGCGGGCAGTCATGGCTGCTCTTTTGGCTTCCTTGAGGTGCCGGTGGTAGTTGCTGGGGCTGCATTGTGAGCGGCCCTGTCAGAGAGGTTATTGGTGGTGGGCCATATCTTCTTGAGTTGGTAGAAGCATGGTGGTTCTGAGCTTTGGGGTGCACCAACTGGCTTATTTTGAGGTTTTCTTGGCCTTTGCTGGTTTTAACGGGCAATTCTGTCAGTGCAGTTTGGTATCCAGGTGGAGAAATTCTGGGTGGCCTGGTCAAGGTCTGCTGAGGTTTCAGGCTGTGTGGTGCTGAGGGCCTGTGTCCATTGCATTTTGGTTATCTTGTCACAGCTGTGGTGGGTGGTGGTGTGGTGCTTGGTGATAGTATGCTGGGAATCGGATATGGTGAAGTGGACAATGGCGTAGTCAGTCCAGGTGAGTTATGTGACGTGAGTTAATTTGATTCTGTCGCTGGAGGTGAAGATAGCATTGAGTGTCTGTACTGCTTTGTGCGTAGGTTCGGTGACCAGCTGGGTGAAGCCAATGTTGTTCAGGCTTTCCAGGAGGGTGACGGAGTTGACGTCGTAGGGTTGTTGACGTGGAAATTGAGGTCGCCAAGTAGGATGTAGGGGTGGGAGTCGATGGCTAGGGGGCGATGACGTTGGAGATGGCATTGCAGAACACTGGATGATGACCCGGGGGCCTATAGGCGAGGGTGTCTCTTATCGTCGTCTTGGCGTTGGTCTGTAGAAGGAAGTTGAGAAATTCCATGAGAGGCATGGGGTCGTCGTTGGTGACGGTGCATCGAATGGTTTCCCTGAAGTTGATGGCCATGCCCTTGCCATGTTAGTGTGGTCTCGGTGAATCATCTTATAGCCTTTGGGAGTGGCGATGTGGGGGTTCGAGGAGGGGTTGATCCATGTTGAGTGATAATGGCAACATCCAGGGAGAAGGTGGTGATGGTGTTGCAAAGTTCAGTGGCATGTTTGCAGAAGGAGCAGGTATTGAGCAGGATGCACTGGAGCAGTTCCGGATTGTTCATGGTCGTCTGATCGGGCACGGTGTGGGGTCCAGTGCGGGCAGGAGGTCCTGTGTGACAGGGAAGTGGCAGTGGTGGCAGATGAATGGCCCTATGGCTAATGTTGGGGAAGACATGAGGCAGCTGTTGTTGTGGTGCTCATAGTGCAGGGCCCAGAGCTCCTCAGCAGTGTAGTGGTGGATGCTGGGGAGGGCAGGGTTTCTGGTGCTGGGCTTGCCAGCTCTGTGGCTGCAGAGTGACCTGCATAAGTAGGAGGTCACAGAGATGTGAGGCAGGAATCTGGGGGTGGGAACCAGTGAATACCAGCGAGCAGGAGAGAAACGGCAGAAGAGCAGAAGGGTCAACAACAGCAAAAGAAATAGAAAAGCTAAAAATTAAGTAATAATTTGACTGTAATGGATGTCAATACTAGAACTAATCAAATTACAATTTCTATAGTGGATGCCAATAAACAAAACCAATTACAAATTACCGTAAGCACCAGGAGGTGGACCGCGGCCCCGGACCTGGAAGGACTCGGGTCTCACAGTGGGAGGCGAGGTTGTAGACACTGGACCTAAGGCAGAGGCAGGAGAGAGTGGCGAGGAGACCAAGACTATGGTAACTCACTTTTCATTGGACTCCCAAAAATTCACCTGGTTCCTCTCAGACCTGTGCTCCACATGGCAGCCAGCTTTATTTCAGGACACAATACATTTGACCACATCACTACCCACTGAAGCAAGACCACAAATTAAGAATGCCATAATCTCTCTAAAAACATCCTTCACTGCTCCAAGCCCTTCAGTCTGATTGATGAACTAAAAAGGCCCAGTCCTTCTCTGGCACTGCTACTAAGATATGGAATTCATTTCCACCAGCTCTACACATGAACCCATGCCTCAATCAATCAAACAATCAATCATGGTTTGTGTAGCATGACTACTCACCCCTGAGGGTCTCAAGGCGCTGGGAGGGGGCTGCTGGTCCGTCTGGGCGCTGGGGTTCAGTCGAAGAGCCAGGTCTTGAGATCCTTCCTGAATTGGGTCAGCGATGGGGCTTGCCTGAGGTGGAGAGGCAGGGTGTTCCAGGTCTTGGTGGTGAGGTCGGAGAAGGATCTTCCTCTGTTCCTGGTCTTGTGGATCCGTGGGATGGGAGCCAGGGCCAGTTGGGTGGAGAGGAGGTGTCTGGTGGATACGTGGAATGTGAGGTGGTGGTTCAGTTATGCTGGTCCTGCATCGTGGAGGGCTTTGTAGGCATGTGTGAGGAGCTTGAAAGTGACTCTTTTGTTGACTGGGAACCAGTGGAGTTCTCGCAGGTGTACCATGATGTGGATGCGGTGGGGTATATTGAGGACCAGCCTGACTGAGATGTTTTGAACGTTCTGTAGTTTCCTGAGGAGTTTCTGGGTGACTCCGGTGTATTGTGCTTTGCCATAGTTGAGTCAGCTGCTGATGAGTGCGTGGGTGACTGTCTTTCTGGATTCGGTGGGGATCCATCTGAAGGTTTCTCGCAGCATTCTAAGCGTGTGGAAGCATGATGTGGAGAAGGTGTTGATCTGGCAGTTCATTGTGAGAGAGGAGTCTAGTATGATGCCGAGATTTCGTGTATGGTCTGAGGGTGTGGGGGGTGTTCCTAGTGCAGCGGGCCACAAGGAGTCGTCCCAAGTGGAGGCGGTGGGTCCCAGGATGAGGACTTTGGTCTTGTCTGAGTTGAGTTTGAGGTAGCTGTCTTCCATCCAGGTGGCGACGGCCTTCATCCCGTCGTGGAAGTTGTCTCTGGCGGCTGTGGGTTTGTTGGTGAAGGAGAGAATCAGCTGGGTGTCGTCAACGTAGGAGACGATGTTGAGTCCGTGGGTCCAACCGATGGCTGAGAGAGGGACCATGTAGACATTAAAGATGGTGGTGCTCTGGGGTGAGCCCTGGGAACCCCGCAGCTGATCTCTGTGGGTTCTCAGAGGAACTGTGGTAGTCTGACTCGCTTTGTTCGACTGGTGAGGAAGGAGCGGATCCAGTCTAGGGCTGCCGTCGCCGTGGAGTCTTGTGATTAGGGTGAAGTGGGAGATGGTGTCGAAGGTGGCCGAGAGGTCCAGGAGGATGAGGGTTGCTGTTTCACCCCGGTCGATGAGGGAGCAGATGTCATCGGTGGCGGCGACGAGGGTGGTCTCGGTGCTGTGGTTGCTTCGGAAGTCAGATTGGGAGAGGGCCAGGACCTGGTTGGCTTCAATGAACTTGGAGAGTTGAGCACTGATGGCCTTCTCGTTGACCTTGTCTGGGAAGGGGAGCAGGGAGATGGGTCTGAAGTTCTTGAGGTCTGTTGGGTTGGCGGCTTTGCCTTGATATCTTTAAAAAGAAAATCAGAATCCTCCTATTTGAGAGTCACTTTAGTTGGTTGAGTAAGATAACATTAAATTTCATTGCTCCTTGCAAGTTCCTGGTCCACACTCCCACTGATTTTATTGTTCCTCTTTGTTGCTGAACTATATGCATTTGTTGATTGTTATTACTAATATCTCAGTTCCTGATCTCTTCTAAAGAGCTTTAATGCCCTCAGGCCTTGTTTGCGCTACAGAAAACTTCACACAAATAAATAAATGTCCATTTTACAGCTGGTTTGCTGGATATGAAGCTAGATGGGTGGAGATATAGTTTTGGTGCTGTGTTGTATGCACAACAATGGGTTGATTGAGAGAAGAGTGGAAGAGGATTTCCAAAAGGTCTATACATTTTTGATTTTGAAATGTTTGGCAAATTTCTGGCATCCTGGCATGAATTGCATCTAAAACCCTGATAAGCGGACCTAAAATATACACCAGCATCCTGACAAAGTTGCTCTGAAATGTCGTGGAAACAACTAAAATTTAGAGCAGCTGACAGGCAATGAATGAACGTTCTTTAGTTTCAAGGACTGGGCGTATTTCTGAAGATGAACACGGATATTAGAACTATCAGGAGTAATCACTGTACTTGTCATTCCTAAGAGAACATGTTTCAAAGTGTCCTTGTAGCATATGTGTGAGGATTGTATGAAAAAATATCGCAGACAAAAATATTGTGGTACAAAATATCACCCCAAAAATATCGAGGACAAAAATATTGACTTTACATAATTTTTATAATGTACATAAACATCAGAAAAAAATATAGAAGACTACACTATTGCCAGAATATAGGTAAGTAAATCGAATTTTAAATATTAAATATATTATCTTTAAAAACATATTACATTAAAAAAATATTCACATATAGTATAAACAATGTAAAACAGTTTATAACTTACAAACATTAAATAAAAATGTATCCTTCAAACTAAATACAAAATGAATGCAAAACATAAATACGATGTACATAAATAAAATTATTACATTAATATAAATAATAAAATAATAATAATACATTTAAACTCCATATAAAAGTATGTATTAAAATTATTACAATTAAAGAAATATTTATTTTAATATTAAGCAAAAAAATGTTTCCTATAAAAATAATGTTAATTAAAATAACTTAAATCACAAAAATATATCTTTTCTTAAAAACTATTAAAATTAGTAGAATTCGAGAGGTCTAATTAACTACTCCAGCCTGAGCTACAGTACAGAAAGTTTAGATATTTGGGGGGTCAGATTTACTGCTCCCACTCAAACTGAAGCAAAAGTTTTAAAAAAGAGTGTTGGATTTTGTAGTGGTCAAATTTACAATTCCCACTCCAACATAATCAACAGCAGGGAAATGTTGAACTATGGAGGTGTCAGTTTTGCTACTCTCACTCCTAAATTTAAAAAATCAACTGAATACAGATAAAATAAATATAAAATATATTTGAACGTATATACAAACAAATATATCATATTTATATCATTCTATAACTTATATAAATAATAAAAACTAAAATCACTGAATTCATTAAAATTATAAATACAATTATTTTAAAAACATTGCCTGTTAAACCAATAAAAGTAGATTTGCAATACTTTCCACCCAATTACCCTAAAAACCCAAAACAACAAATTAAAATTATGCTAACATATATTAACAATGCAAATTAATTTTAAAAATACTATCAAATGATAACATATAAAACCTTATCCAGAAAAAAATGATTAATATACAAATTATTCAAAACAATTAATTTACAGAATCAATTATCTAATTTATAAATTGATAATTCCAAAATTAAACTTTTCACAAAAAATATCTAATACTTAAGTTAAACATAAAATAAATAACATGATAATGAAATTAACAAATTACAAATTATAAAATAAACAGTTAAAAGTATATATTAAAAAGAAACCCCTTCCATCCCCATACAAACACAACAACCCACCAATAAATAATTAAATACATTTAAATACAAACATATTGCACCTTGGCTCGGAACTGTTACTCTCCCCTTCAAATTAAACATACTTTAGCAAAGCCAACAGGGCTGGGGTTGCCACCTGCCTTTTGGCTTTTTCGATGCTGGTTGTATATTGTCACCGTTTTTACGAAACGTTATTGTTGGTGTAGCTTTCGAGCCCTTATCAGTCTACAAAACACGGACGAACAGCAAAAAACATCTTTGGTCTCAAAAGGCACACATTACTTTAGTAATCCCTGGCACTTTTGAGAACTACTTTGTAGGTAGATATGCTCCTTGCTAAATAGCAGAATGCCATCGGTCGCTGTGATTTTAGTCATTGCTAAGGTGGGCTGACAGTTGCCCCATGTCATATGATGTTGTGGGGGCGAAGAAAAGAATAGTGACTGAAGATGGCTCGCTTAAAGACCCAATACAGTAAGATTAGTATACATATAATTTAAGTCAAATTAAAAGATCGTGTCTAATGCCAAAGCTGAGAAGTGCTAGTACCCACTACCTTACAATACCTGATTATTTAAAGCCATAAAAGTATTATAGACACAAATGCTCCTTAGACAAACAAACATGAGCGAGAAACACATAATGCGACAAAAAAGCATGTCAGGTATAAATCCCGCATCCAATTAGGGTGACAAGAAAAAGAAGTCTATTTGATTCGCTACAGGCTACTTCTAGAAAGAATGGCTCGTAGCAAATTAACAGACCCAGAAAAGTTAACGCCTAAACCAGCCAACATAATCTTGGATATTTCCCGGCTCCGCAAGCTGCTGTACCTCTCCTGTATCTTCATAATTCTTTGTCAAGACAAGGCTAATTCTGCTGAGATCTTGAATTAGACAACAACTTCTACTGTCAGGTTTCCTAATGGATGGTGGTCTGTATACCTGATGGCCATCTATGTTTTTGCACACAAAGACAACTGCGGAATGTTTAGGACACAATTAAGCAAAATTTGGTAATCTTGGTGAACAGTCGAACTTTACAAGGTTCTTTTCACCCACGCATAATTGCAACCTACAACCGCACCTTAACTTCCTGCGACAATTTAATTCATTTATTTGTACATGTGCTCTCCTGTTGCTTTTGCAGGATGAGCTGAGATAAAAAAAAAAGTTTGAATAGGAGAAAGGTGCTTCCGCTAGCACAAGTCGGTGATTTGTGGACTACAAAGTTGAATCTGATTGGATCTGCGGACAAACAGCCGCCTCTGACAGTTTCATGTGTCCTGCAGGATGCCATGTGTGCGCCACCCGTGGGGGCAGAAGAGCCTGGGACATGATGGTGCAGCTGTCCAAGGGACTCGAGCTGGTGTCCCCTCCTTGCGTGACTCCGAGCCCCTCACCCGCTCAACCACCAGTGAGAATCCTACTCTCTTGACATATGCCATCCAACTAGGTCTCAGATACGCACGTCAGATGAAAAGTCAACAGTGGCAAGGTGGTGGGCGGTCAGACACTTCACAATGAGCTGAACATACCTTGAGACCGCAGTACCAGCCCTGTGTTTCCAGGTGCTGTTTTCTTTTCATTTGCCTCTTTCCCGAAAAGAGCTACATGACATGGGCACATGTGGCAGAGATTAGCTGAACAAACAAGGTTCACATGAAGTCAACAAACAGCTTCTGTAATGCATTGCCAAGATGTCCGCAGAGGAAATAAACATTTGGGTTCTACAATGGGCGAAGTTTGCGGCACGTGACAGAGGCCTCAAGTCGTGCCAGGTTAGCAGGGAGTAGTGCCCCTACTTTTTTAGTTTTTATTAGTCTACACCACTGGTGTCCAATCTCCTACGACATACTTACTCTATATTTACGCGCACTTCTAACTCCTTCAGTGAAGGCCTTTGCATTTTCTTCATTTGCCTTGTGCGTTTATCCGGTGAAGAGCCTATTGTGGGCCACCATACTGAAGCTAGCAGCCTGTACTGCAGCAGGCCCCTCAAAGCATTCTACGATGACAGACTTAAACGCTACTTCTTTTAACGTATGAAGACCTGATTTACAATGGATTGGTGCAGGCACGTGTTCAACACAAGTAGTAGTATGAGACGCAAATAGAAGAGCTGATCAACTTTTGGTAACAACTGTAAACTGATTCAAGCACAGTGCTAAATGGCTTTGCATGGTGTAGTGCTAAACCCGTGTACTGTATGTAATATGTACGTATTGGGTCAGGAGCTGCATAAAAATCCTAGGATTCCAAGCAAAGCAAGACTAGCTAAGGTATGTAGAGTAGAACAACCTTGTTTGTGTGGAATGTTATGTTATGTAGTTGCTATGTTATGTTTTGTGTATTTGTAAAGTGCACTATCACCCGGTAGGGTATCCTAGTGCTGCAGGTGCAGTTCTAGTCCGGCCAGGGGCTGGTAAGGGGGTTTTTGTAAGCACCAGGTCTTCACTTTTTTGCAGGATTCAAGAATTGAAGATTCAGGGGGAGATTTACAAGCCTCTTGCGCCACTTTTGCATCACTTTTAACATGGGAAAAGTGACGCAAAAGTGGCGCAAGGGGCTTGTAAATATGCCCCTCAGTTCTGATGTGTAACGGCAGGTAGTTCCAGGTTTTTGTCACAATGTAGGAGAAGGCTCGGCCGCCAGTGCTGGTTCTGTGTATGTGTGGGATGCGTGCAAGGAGGCATCCAGCCAAGTGAAGGTGTCAGGTAGGTTTGCAGTGGCAGCTGCCATCAGACAAAAAGTGGTGAGGCTCCGTAGGGTACAATAACAAATATATTCAAATTAAAACTTACCTGCAACCTCGCTGCTCTTCTGCTCCTGATCACAGGCTCCCAGACTCCCCTGCAGCATGAGAGAAGTGCTGGGATTGGGCAGAGTGGGCTGGTTTTACATTTCCAGAAGGACTGGGAACCTGTGCCTACTGTTCTCCATGCAATAGCCTGGAGATATCTAAGTGCGCATGATGGTTTGGCCGTCCTAAGACAGTCGGCCAAACTGTCATGCGCACTTGCAGTGCCCGACACTCCTCCTCCATGCTGCTGTCCCCACCCTCAAGACCTGGCTCCAGCTCCGTCATGAAAATTAAAATGATAATAAAACTGCTTTATTATCATTTATTTTTTATTTTTTAAATGTATCTGCTGGCTGAGGCAGTGGGGCAACGCTCCTGCGCCATAACAGAGGAGTTGCCGCTGTTAAGGTTTGTGAAATGAGTTTCGTCTCATGCGGTAAATTCTAGTGTCCAATAATGGAGGCTCAAACAATGGGCCAAAGGAAAACTGATTTTCTTACATGTATAAATCATTTATTCGAAACTAATCATATTATCCAGTGTACAGCTGAGGTTTGCCTGCATGTGGAGATTGGTACTTTAGGATGTGCCTCGAGTAATACGTCACTCGCTCATATTTGCGTCTTAACGCAACAGTTTAGGATCACACAAATGAGGCATTTATATTGTGAGCATGGTCGATATCCTTGGCACACAGCGCGTAGTACGTAATGTCCTGCTCAATTTTTTGACAGTTGGGCAATGTATCCCTGCAGATTTCCGTTCAATGATGTGCGATGCTGGGTAAACATTCCCCCTAGTGTTCCGTGGTCTAAACATCCTTTATCCATTTTAATCCGAACAAAATCAAGCATTCAAGTCCATCATCAGTGTCCATGACCTGAATGTTGCAGTCATTTGTTTCCATGCAAAAATATCTGCCACCCAAACAAACGGGTGAAATGGTTAACTTCACCTCTCTGCATCACACAAACCACCATTACTCAGCAGATATTAGGATATAGCAAAGTTTTGAATCAAGGTCACCAAAGGTAGTGCAAAACTGATACACCATATGGGCACCGATTACATGTGGCCTGTTGATTCGGATAAGCTCACAACAGCAGGTATCAGCCAATCGAATTATGAGTTGAATTTTTTCACACGGAGATTTTAACTGCTGGAAATAGCTGAAAGCTCCCAGGGAAAAACACTGGGGAGAGACAGGAAGAAATCTTCACAGAAACACCGATTCCCACATATTATTCCCCAAGAATCTTGAATCCTTTGTTTTTCCCCCACCTTTGCAATTACCAATAGCCTTCCAGGTCCAGGAAATAACGGAGTTCTTTCTAGGGCGTTCACAATAGAGTTCTTCGAAATAATGAGGAAAAAAAAGCCTCAGGGAGAGGACCTGACTCGTCCAAGATCACACAGAATGCTGATATGAATTATAGATTCAAAAAGGGCTTCGTAATTGGGAACGGAATGCGATCAACATTTGAACCAGACTGCGATTGATTGGTTGTACAGAGCACTGTATACACATCCGTGCAACCTATCCTAGGTCACAATGTTTCTCTGCTGTTTTGTATTTGTCCAAGTATGTGTATTAGTGCAGCTCTGGCAGTCACGCTTTGCTCTCCACATAGCAAACATTTGTATCCTAATGGATGCAGTCTGGGGTAGAAAAAGCATGTGCCTAAGTGATAACAGTACCTTCTCCAGGTGCTGTGCCGCATTCTCAGTGCATCATTATTTGTGATGAGCTCGGGCCCTTATTTAAAGGTTGGCGTTGGGATACTCTGTCACAAACGTGGTAGATGTCCTTTCCGCCGTTTCACAAATGCTTGATAGTCTAAGTCACTTCTGATATGGTGGACAGGATATCCGCCATGTTTTGATGGAGTCTGCCAAACTCTAAATAAGGCCTTAAATAATAAAATATAGCATTTATTTTGTTTCAGATGGTATAGATTCTATTTTTATTAGAAATTACTGTGTTTTGATCACTCCTGCTCATTAATGTGCTCTGCTTGCAAGTGCTTTAATGACAGAAGAAGAATTAAGTCAATACTCTGTGTTCCATTTCCAAGTTAACACAGTTAAGCTGATGATTATTTATTTATTTATTAGATAATTATGTCTAGTGCACCATTGAAATTTAGCGCCAGTGGCAGCACTATATTTGGACCAGTTGATTGACTGGCGCAAAATGGTACTCAGTAGGTGCAAGTGTCCTATTTTGGACCTCGGTGTGGTACCAGAACTTAGTTTGATATAAATGTTGTGCACTAAATATCATTCACAAAAATAGGCCAAATTGATGCTAAAAATAGAAAGTCTACAAACAAAAGGAGCATATTTTTGTAATCTATATTTAAAAAACAAAACAAAAGCTGGCCCTGTCTGCCAGTGTTCCATCCCATGGAATGTACCGCATTAAAGGCTTTATAACAAGACGGATCCCCACAGCTGGGCAGATCCTGTGTAATTCCACTGATCCTTTGACAGTGATGATTACATACCCCACCGGAATCTACAGCAGAGGTTGCTTCATGCCGCGCCAAATCACCTCTATTGAGACAATTTGATCACACTGATCTCCTGACAGTGTTGGTTACTTACCCTAGCCGCTTACATATCCAGTCACAAGCCACGACGATGTTCTTCTAAGACCACCAACTACATCTCTACAGTGTGGGATTCCTTGTCACAATTTCTGGAGTGTCTCCTATATATACTTCTATCATAATGATGACTCTTGTTTGAATAATCTGTATTTTGGATTGAAACGTCGACAGCTGTTACAGTGGACTGTTTTTTAATTTGATTAGGTTGTTACATCCCATTATCCTTGTCAGTTACATGTCTATATCTGCATTTTGTATAGCACTAGCACACCTTATATTCACTCTGTCACTTGCACTGTGCCATCACAATATTAGGAGGACCCAGGGGCGGCTCCCCTGTTAAGGCGAAGGAGCGTCACTCACTAAAAAATGCCACCAGAGGTAGAAAAATAAAATGGTAATAAAGTTAATTTATTACCATTTTATTTTTCGAAACCCCTTCCCGAGCCGAGCATCAGGATGGGGATGGGGCTTTCTCATTTCTGCTGCTGCCAGTCAGGCAGCAGCAGAAAGCAGTGATAGGCAGGGCACTGAGGTTTAAAGTGTGCATGTCTTTTTGGCCAGCTGTTTTGCGACGGCCAGCCAGACATGAGCAGTTTAAACCGAAGTGCCCAGCTTTAGACAGCTGGGTTAGAGACAGTTTAGAGCTTCAGTGCCCTCGGGAGCGGCAAGAAAGGCCGGTCCCTCCAAATCTGGTGCTGCTTTCATGCAGCATGAGAGCAGCACCAAGATTGGTTACTGCAGTTTCCTGGAGCCTGCTTGGAAAACACCCGAACAAGGAGGAGGACGTCGCACCAAGATAATAAGTGGGATTATTTTTTTTTTACTTTTATTTTCATCTCCCACCCACTCACCACCCTCCTTACATGCCAGCCGCCACTGGGATCACCTTACGTTTGAGTATTTTCCTGAAATAGAATTTAGGGGCATATTAGCAAGACCCACGTTAAAATTATCGCCGTTTTAGCGGCAGGAAACTGCCGCTAAAACGGCGATAATGGGCTTGCTAATATGCGTTATGGAATTCAATAGAAGCCCAGGTTAGATGTCTTGCACATCTAACCTGGGCTTCTATTGGAATTCTATAACGCATATTAGCAAGCCCATTATCGCCGTTTTAGCGACAGTTTCCTGCCGCTAAAACGGCGATAATTTAACGTGGGTTTTGCTAATATGCCCTAAGTTCTTGTAAAAGAAAATATAAATTATTTTGAGACTTAATAAATACGTTTCTATATCTCAGTCTGAACCTATCTATTGAAGGTTTCTGTACCTATTGCTGTGGAAGTCAAGGGCTACACTTCCCCCTTAGGGACCGCTTGTGCCCTTCTTAATTGCCCATTTTCAGGTCCCAGGGTTACTGGGTTGCCCCTTATTCTTTAAAAAACTCAGCAGTTCAAAAACTGTTCTTTCTGCCCAATACATCTTGCAAGTTACAGAGCATAGCTTCAGGCACCCACAAACATAGAAACAGTGCAGTCTAAGGGCCTGATTTAGAGTTTGTTAGACAGGGTACACCATCACAAACACAACGGAGTACACTGCTCCCCAAACCCTCAGACCTTATATATTCTGTTGATGAAATGTCCGTTGACTCCATCAATCGAATACTTTCTCTGATGACCCAAAGGAGTAAGGGACATTGGAGGAAGGACATTATACCATCCATCCTATTTTGTGCACATGGTGTAATGCCTTTGCTTCCTGTCCATCACTGCCAGATATAAAACCTCGAGGTGAGGGACAAGAAACAAAGCTCCACAACCTGGGAAACAATTCCCAGGGTGTGCGCGTCATTATTTCCTTGTTTTTCAGAAACAAAGTCCCAGTTAGAGAGTTTAAATAAAAAAAACTTTATTGGCATTTTAAAAACATAGCACATGTTTTAATAATTTCCTTGAGACAAATGATAGTGTGGCAATACCCTCCCCTTCATTATCTTATAGCGTCTCCCATAAGAACCTCAGTATTTATTTACATACAATTTGATCGGCATACTCTGTTTCTCACATCTCTGTCTGTTATTATATATGCCAATATAACCAACAAAACTCCCCTCCCTCCCACCCATATTTTCTTCCGTGCCTTTATGTCAGTGATGATCCTGTCCTATGAAGTCTGAGGGGTGTCTAAGATCCTATGGTAAATTGTCTCTTATGTTTTTTCCCTGATGGCTCAAGCGTTTGGGGGGGGCTTGCAGATCTGGGATCATTGCTGTCCAAGCCCTGATATCATCCTCTAGCTTATCATCTTTCCGGACCTGCTTCATTCTAACCTTTTCCGCTGTTGCCCATTCACACATATCCTTCGTCCACACCTTACTTCTCGGAAGCGTAGAACTTATCCACGTTATCGCTATCTGCCTCTTTGCTAATATTAGCCCCAGGAGCACAAATTTTCTGCTTAGTTTCTTATTCTTGGGAGTGGGTAATAGACCTTATAATACTGTACGGACTTCCCTAGTTACCTCCCAGCCCGTGGCCTCTTGTAGTTTCTTTAAGATTTCGGTCCAGTATAAAGTTAGAGTTGGGCATGTCCACACCATATGTAGAAACCCTGCCTCCGGCTCTTTACACCAGGGGCATTCACTGGAGCGATCCGGATATATTCTGCTTATTGTTTTGGGGGTGAGGTAGGTCTGATGTACAAAATCATACTGAATCAGCTTAAAACAGGTATTCAAACTCACTGTTTTGACCCCTTCATGAATTCTTACCCATTCCCATGCCGTCATGGGATCTCCCACCGCCTCATCCCATCTTGTCTGGATAGGGAGTGTCTCCCTTGGTAGGTCGTCTCGGATAGCTCGACAGAGGTGGGCAATCAAATGTCCTCCCTGGGCCATATAGAGCATAACCTGCAGTACTTTGGTTGTGGGAGGTTCCTCGGGGAAGGATGGCCATATCTCTCTAGCTACCCGGGCTATCTTTTCGTACTGTAGAAACTGCCCTCCCCCTAAATCAAATGAGGCTTCCGCATTCTCTCTAGACATTAACTGGCCACTGTTATATAGGTCCCCCATTGTTAGACAGCCTCCTTCTTTCCATTTCCTTACTGACATAGAATTGGCTATTTTACAGAAGGGTTGTACTACCCATAAGGGCATATCTGGAGCATAAGGCGCGTGCTTCACCACTTTCCGTATTGTGTTCTCCCACACTTCTGCTACATGTCGAATTATGTAAGGGCAACCCCTAGGGACCCCCCTGCCAAGCATAAGAAGCTCTGGTAAAGATTTTACCCCGTACGGCCCTGCCAGGAGTCTTTTTTCCCAATTATCATGGTCATCTAACCAGTGAATCGCATGTTGTAATTGAGCGGCCATGTAGTAGAATTCCAGACATGGTACCTCCAATCCCCCCTGTTGCCTTGTTCTCTGCATTGTTATCAGGCGTATACATTTACGTTTGGTGCCCCACACCAGATCAATTAATAATCCATTTAGTACTTTGAAGTAACTACTAGGGATTTTATATAATGAGTGTTGTAATGCATAGAGGCATCTAGGCAGGATGATCATCTTTGTGATGGCAATCCTGCCCATGAGGGACAAGGGCAATTCCCTCCAGAAGCGTATGGAGCCTGGAACTCCTTCCACAGCCTTTCCTATATTGAGTTCCATATACAATTCAGGTGTGGGTGCCAGGTTGATCCCTAAATATCTAGGAGTTGTAGACGTCCAAGGAAGCCCCACTCGGTTGCTTCGCTAATTTCCCAACTGGGATTAGTTTGGATTTCTCGGGGTTCATTCAGAGACCAGATACTTCCCCAAACTCCTGTAGTGTCCTTAAAAGAATGGGCACTGACTGAATTGGTCACCGGGTATATCCTAATGTATCATCAGTGTATAGGGAGACCACATGATTTGTGTTCCCCAATGGTATCCCCCCATGCACTCAGCCGACCCCTCAGCGCTGCCGCCAGTGGTTCCATCACCATCGCAAATATGAGTGGTGACAAGGGGCATCCCTACCTGGTTCCCCTTTCCAACGGGAATGTATCCGACACCCTTCCCCCAACTCGAATCCTGGCATGGGGAGCCATATAAAGTAGTTGCGTCCATTTAAGAAACCCCTGTCCCACCCCCATTTGTTGTAAAACTGTCTACACATTGGACCAGGCCACTGAATCAAAGGCCTGTTCTATATCAAGTAGGGTTAAGCCGCGGTCCTCCTCCTCAAGGCAAGGGGCGTACCATACATGCCCTGAATGCCATAAATTATGAGTGTTGCTTCGCTTTGGTATGAATCCAGCCTGATCCGTCTGGATCAGGTCGGGTATATGTGGGAGAAGTCTAGCAGCCAGGATATCACTTAATAATTTCATATCTAGATTTGAAAGCGAGATTGGTCTGTATGAGTTCGGCAACTGGGGAGCCATGTCCGGTTTTTGGATAATTATTACCATTGCCTCCCTGATAGATGCCGGTAGAATCTGAGTCAGCATAGCTTTGTTATATACCTCCAGGAGTTGGTCTACTAATATGGGTGCAAACTGTTGATAAAATTCAGCCGGGAAACCATTGTGTCCTGGAGATTTGGAGGTTTTTAAGCGTCTGATAGCTGCCAGTATCTCTTCTTTTGTAATTGGAGCCCCTAGCGCCTCTCCAGAAACCTGATCCAATTGGGGAATCTCTAATGCGGCCAAAAACTCGTTTATGACTCCTGCAGAGGTGCAGGTCGCTTTCTGTAGATGTTAGCTAAATGTTTGGTGAGTATATAGAAGATTACCCCCTGGTTCTGCTCCAGTTTTCCGTTACTATCCTGAATCTGAATTATAGGCATCGTGGCAGATTCTCTTTTTAACAACCTGGCAAGCATGGCCCCTGATCTTTCCCTTCCCTATGTAAGCGTTGCTGATACGCAGTATGATTGTACTTTTCCAGTCGTTTCCATGACTCTAATAATGCTGTATGAGCCGTACACCATTCTCCCATTATATGTGCAGAGGTATGGAGTTCTGCCTCCAATTTGCCTAATTTACTCTGCTGAGTGCGTATATCCTGCTCCAATTGGAGTTTCACCCCATATGCCGTCTGAATACAGATCCCCCTAAGGACCACCTTCATGGCCTCCCACTCATATGCCCTGCTGGAGGCCGATCCCCAGTTTTCCTCAAAGTATCTGACCAGAGCGGTCGAAACTGCCGAAGCAAAAGGGGGATCCAAAAGCGCCTCTGCCTGGAGTCTCCACATAGGTATTGCCGGAGGAGGTCGTTGACCCTCAATGCTAAGTAGTACCGGTGAATGGTCAGAAAGATACCTGGGTAGATAAGTTATCCCTTCTACCCCAGGGGTTAGTTTCTCGGAAATGAAACAATAATCCAGTCGACTAAATGTATTGGTCGCTGGGTTAGGGCAGGAGAACGTCCTCTGCCCAGGGTTACGTGTCCTACAGATATCAGTGAGCTGCATGCCCTGTAGGATGTCTTTCAGAGTCTCTGTCATGCAGGGTTTTGTGTGCAGTCGGGGAGGCTCACGATCCAATGTCCCGTCTAGGACACAGTTAACAACCCCCATCATTATTACTACTGTACCTAAGTATGGTGTTGCTGCTGTCATGAAAAAGAGACAAAAGGTGGAACAATCCACTTTGGGGGCATATACATTTATGATACATACTTCCCGGCCCTCCAGCATGCCATGCAGGATCACATATCTTCCCTCTGGGTCCGTTACATGATGTAAATGTTGAAAAGGCACGCCGGGCGCCACCCAAATAAGTGCCCCCCTTGCGGAGCCTGAATACGAGGTGGCATACATCTTTCCCCTCCATCTACATCTAATACAAGGCAGTGAGTCCCCCCACAAGTGTGTCCTGCAGACAGGCAACCAACACTTTCAAATAGGCATATACTCCTCTACTTTTTTGAATGCTGCCAATCCCCAGACATTCCAAGTGAGTAATTTCATTGGTATGGAAGCCATGACAACCAGTCTTCAATCTTTACCTTTTCCCCACCTCTTGCCTTCCACCCATCTTATCCTCCCCCCGATTATTGTGCCCTGGGTTACATTCATGACACTCAGACCGGAATTATTTTTAAACAGTCCCAACCAGAACAAAACTCGGTTAACTGTAGTAACTCCCCATTCCCCCTCCCCTTGGGCAGCATTGCTGGTCCACCCTCCCCCCATCCGTGGAGAGTTAGGGCCCGTGGATGCCGCCCCATGCCCCACCAAATTTTCAGATTGCATAATGTAAGTAACCATTGCACCAAGGTTCACTTTTTCTTGCCTATATGTATGATCAGATTCTGCTGCATATTAACCCTTTCCCCGAACAATATTGTCATGCAAGCGGCCGAACAACCGGCAAGGTGCGAGGTCAAGCCTCCAGCCCCTCGCCCGTGTCTCAGACCCTAAGAGATGGGGGCGGGCCCCCCAAGTTAGAGAGTTAGTTACAAAAAAAAGGCCAACCATTCGATGGACAACTGTCGACCAAACCTGTAGTTCATTGAAAGGAACCACTGCAGTGGTGGTTTCCTTCAATGTACATAGCCCGACAATTGACATCATGTGATATGCAAATGCAAATGTGACAAGATCAACACATAATTTCTTTATGTATTGCTTTGACTTTGCCAACCCACCAAAAATCGGCTCACTACCCACTAGTGGGTTGTTACTCACTGTTTGGGAAACACTGTTTTATCTCATCATTTGATGACCAATAATCTACTGTAGCATAACTATGATCATGAAAATAACTGTGAAGACATGACATTGCTGTATTAGATCAATTGGCATATGGGTTATGCCTCTTCAACCAAGGTGTTCTAAATAATATAGCATAATTAGAAGAATAAAGTCCAAGCAAAGTAATTCAGTATGATCTCAAAACAAGACATGCAGTGGTAAAGCGGTCTTTTGAACTGGACTTAAACTTAATGGTGAAACATCAACAGTTTGAATCTCTTCAGGAGTCTTCTTAAATCTCTTAGGAATATTATTATTAGTGGCCCAGTCCAAATCAACGAACATTCCACAGGAACCACAATCCCACAATGCAGATGTATTTACAACTTTCCCACGTTCCGTTCTCAATGTGGTTGCTAAAAGAAGTAAATGATTGTAAACTTTTTTCATGATAGAACTTACTTGTTAGGAAAAATCTATTCCTGCACAAGCTGGTATTGAACAAATGACAGCTCTTGGTGGCTGACACCTAGTAGGGCTGCATAGGGTACAGCGATGCCAATGAAAGGACTGCACTTCCAGTTAGTTTGTTGTGTGTTGTGGGCTCCGCCAGCATCCGAGTCTCAACTTGCTTGCATCCCCTACATTATTTATTTTCCTCCTTCCCTGGGGTTTGGGGGGTGATTTGTTAGGGACCTAGTTTGGGTGTCTGGTAGTTGTGGCTCCTGTTCTTGGTTTCCCTTCCCCTGTTTCCCAGTCCTGCTCTCATTTGGATATTTGGTCTTCCACTGCTGCTCCAGGTTCTGGGGTCCCTTCAGGTGGCTGTGACATTGCCAAGGAGTAATCTTTAGTGGACGCTGGCAAGTGTCACGTGTATATTATTGCACCCTACATAGATATATATTAAAAGGGTTTGCTGCCACTGCCATTAGGCCAACCCCTTTCCATTTTGATTCTAGGAACCTCACCATTAACCCTTCATTATTCCATACTGGAAAAAAGACATGCACACAGCTCCCGCTGTTTGACACCTTACCTCTTTATCTCCCCCAGTATACCCATCTAGAGCAGGTGTACCCACTTATGGAGCTATTAAAGGGAAGGTTTGGACTTGCATCTGAGTACTATTGTGTACCCTTTGTTGCGTATTGTAGCAGTCCACAGAGGGCACATTCTAAGAAGGCCAACACACTCCTCTTTGAGGATTTTTGGATGAAACCTGAATCATATGTCCAGCATTACCACAATCTAGGCAAAATCCAGCCTTACACCAGTGTTTTTTTTTATCTTCACTCAAGACGGTCTTTCCTACCCCATCATGCATCGTTTATTCTTCAGAAAATTGTCTAGCAGGACATATGATCAACAAAATAGACAAACTCTAGTAGAATTAGGCTAACTTCCTTCTTTCTTTTGTCTTTCATGTATTCAGTGTTCAATTAACACTGCTCAATCAACGAATTCAGAAAATGAGGTACATTGTTGGGATGAACTAACTGTCCTTCATCTGTTCTTTCTAACCTCACCATAAAAAATTCCTTGAGTTCTTTCATTAGAGGCAATTTCTGATTCTAATTAATGAAGTCGTTTTATAAGGCAAAAATGCTAATGCTGTACAACATGAACCAAAAGAAAAAAAGGCTGCTCCATTTTGTAGGCGCAGACACGTCATTTTGGAGGAGTGTGCATGTGTCATGATGCATGCGCCTGACTCAAGCAAAACATTTATATATTTATCGATCTGAGATGGTTCAGTATATTAAAAAAAGAGAGAGTAGAGGGGACAACTGAGCTGTGGGTGGGGAGGAGGAACGGAAAAGAAGCACAAGTGGGAGGGAATAACAAGGCAGTTGAGGGAGACGCAAAGGATGGAGAGAACAACACAGGGTGAAGGAAGAATCCCATCAGAGAAAGAAGCACAGGGGAGAGAGTAATGCAGATCATGGGGAGGAGAGAAGCACATGAATGAGAGAGTGCAACATGGATTGCTGGGGTAGAGAAGCACACACACTGGAGGCAGGTGGAAGACTCATTTACTCTCAGCATGCTTAAGCAAAAAGGAAAAAAGTAGTTCCTAAAGGTAAGTTGTGGAAGGGCACTGGTAAGGAAGATATGCTTGGCGGAGGGGACAAACACAAGATTGACAAGGCAAGCCATAACATAAGAAGCAAGGAAATGGTTGTGACAAGCCAATCAATAGTAAACATTGCACTGGCTTAAAGCCCTCTATAAGTTATTGGTAAGCTGAGAACAGGTCTTTTGCAAACAGACAATTTGTTGCAAAATATGGCTCCCAGCAGGAGCTTGCGCCCACTATCTATATTGTGTACCTTATTACACTTAGACAGACATGCCAACTCACACAGTGCCACCGTGTGACACAATTTTGGCTCCCTTCACACAGTCACCCGTGAGGAGCTGCTATAACACAGTGGCAGGGAAAACAGGCTGAAAAACCCCGTAAATAGTGGATTTCCAGCTCATTTTCAGAGGCTTTGAAATGTTGACATCCATTAAGGGGTATGAAAACATCTCAGGACATCAGCACCAGCCTCAGTAAGCTTAATGGTTTTTTGGAGGAGAGGGATTGGGGGCTGGCCTGGGGCAAAACTGCCTCTGAGGTACTTCTCGGCACAATGTAATGTAATGTCACAAGTACTTGTATAGGGCTCTGTTACTCAAAGGAGTGTCCCGGCACTAAGCACCTCTAATGTTGACTGACTAAAAGACCAAACCATTAATCCTGATTAAAGAGCCATGTTTTCAGTTTCTTCCGAAGCTGAGACGTGGCTGAGATGGCTTGAAACTCCAGAGTTAGTTTGCTCCATGCTGATGGTCCTAAATAGGAAAAAGACCTCCCTCTAGCTCAGAGAGCCGAATTTGTGGAATTTTGGCCAAAAAAATGTAAACTGAATGAAGGCATCTATAGAGTGCATCTTTGTTCTGAGGTACCCAGCGCCAGACTGATTGAGGGCCTTATGTACCAGTACCAGGGTCTTGAAAAGAATCCTCTTTTTAATAGGAAGCCAGTGCAATGCCCTCAAACGTGTAGACACGTGTTCTCAGTGGCAGACCCAAAGGGTGTGGGCTGCCGCGTTTTGGACCACCTGCATTTTATTGGTAAGATAGTCCAGAAGGCCCAAGTACAATGCATTACCGTAGTCAAGCCTAGATGGTATTAGGGCCTGTACTACCTGTTTACTAGCCTAGAAAAAAAGAAAGTGTAGAAACCTTCTTAGCACACACAACAGTCCAAATTAAGTCCCCACCTCCCTGTTGACCTGACATTTGAAAGAAAGACAGTCATAGGATTTAATGCCTGAATTCATTACTGAGCTAGCCTGGTGACCTGGAGGAGGAGCATCAGTCAGCCAAAAGGACTGCCAAGGCTCAGGGACCTTCACACCAAAGAAAAGTAGCTCAGTCTTTTCTGCATTACATTTGAGCTGGTGCTGTGTTAGCCACAGAAAAACTGCTGCCTGACAGACTCTAATCTTTTCACCAGGGAACACTTCAGCCCTGCCCCAGGAAAACACAATGTGCCCCCCTTCCAGCCGCCTCCTCACACAGTGAAGTTTTCGTTTTAATTGGAAGATCTGCTTACAGTACAGTCTATTTGTCATATGGTTTCACTTCTGATACAATAGTGTGTTGTACAAGCGGTGTAATGAAGTATGGAGTTTGCATATGTGACTGACATGTTTTTCAGGTTTTGTTACACTTTGCTGGTATATAAATAACTGCGAGTTGTTTTACTAACGTATTAAAGTGCTGTTTCTCTTCATTGTCAACTGCACCTTGTTCGACTGCTTCAAAAGCTAACCACAAAAAGTGCCTCAATCATCAACTTTTATCGAGTTTGTGAACTCACATCAGCCTTTAGTTTCTGCGAACCAGAACTTTCACTTATTGCTGAATAGTTGTGACAGTTCAGTCAACGAAGCCCTGCATTAGATCACCACAATGAATGCATTAACATTTGGCAGAAAAAAAAGGAATGAAAATACATCTATTCTTGGCATGGCTTAAGAGATATTAAAAGAGGTACATGGAGCATGTAAAACATCCAAAACTCCTTTCAAAAACGTATTTGCACAATATAAGAAATTGTGATAGGAGGCAAACCTCAATATAATGTTATGTTATATGTTATGTTATACTATATTTGTATAGCGCACGTACACAAACAAGGGGGCAGATTTACAAGCCCCTTGCGCCACTTTTGCGTCACTTTTCCCATGTTAAAAGTGACGCAAAAGTGGCGCAAGGGGCTTGTAAATCTGCCCCAAGGTTTCTTGGCGCTGGGGTAAAGAAAGGCAACATCTAGCCATCTAAGGGGCTTATTTACAAGGCCCTTGCGCCACTTTTGCGTCATTTTTAACATGGGAAAAGTGACGCAAAAGTGGCGCACGGGGCTTGTAAATCTGCCCCTAAATATTCTAATGACAAACATATGGTATTTGTTTAGCGCAAACCTAGCTGTAAAGAAACCGATCAATGGACAGAAATGGGTATTTACATAACAGTGAGAGACAGGGTGTATACTACAGTGTGCAAAATTAGGACTAGTGCTTCCGCGTACTTATGTGAAATTTTCTGGAAAATTAAGCGGAATAATGCAAAATGTGAATCTGTCATTTAACGTTATATTTTAGGAAAAAAATGTGTCCTCGTCAGTTTTTGACATGAGAATGCATTTTGTGCAAAAAAGTGAAAAACACAATTGGTGCAAACAACAGTTGCTCGTGTTCTTGTTGTTTGCGTTCTTCCCGTGAAATGCAGCATACTTATGTGAAATAACATAATGGCCGAATTTTGGGAATTTCAATTTTGTAACACGGTTACCATGAGATTCCTAAAATTATGAGAATTACACCAGCGCAATTTAAATTTCACCTGTACTTAGTGTAGAGAAGAGGGGGGATTCTGTGCAACAAGTCTTTTGGGGTCAGAGGATGGAATTACAATCGGGGATAAATGATGATGTCAGAGCTACTAGAAATACAGCCAAGTATTTCAGCCAGTTTGTTTAACCTATGTTCCCTGCGTGACACATTGGCGACACTCCATTCGTCCTCATAAAATGTGACTGAGTTGTTTAAAGTACAAATGAACAATAGCAATCAAGCCATCACACTGTTTTAGTGATTTGTTAATGTTTAAAGGCAAATCTGCGCTTCTGTTTGGGGCTAAACGAACCACAAGGAGTGTTCTGGAAGGTTCTGCAGGCTTACTGAATACTGAGCACCCAGGTAACTATGCTATTTATGGTAGAGTGAACACCGCTGGGTAATCTGTGGAAATCATAAATCAATTGATGAAAACTGCAAATGTAGGCACAAACTGCGTGCAACAATGTTACAGAGTCCTTCCAAATGAGCAATTTTAGGTAAGCTCATTTTTAGATCTCGCATAGCGTTGCAGCGCAACGCGCTGCTCTCTTTGCGAGGCATGTAGTATACAGTATAGTGGGGGGAAGCTCCGCCCACTTTCCGAGCATCTTTTTCATTGGCTTAAATTGTAAATGCTGCATTCTCATTGGTTTTCAGCTTGTTAGTCCCTCCTCCTGACAGCCATGTTGTCATTTTTCTCCTTCCATGGCTATCGGCCCCTTTACTTTAAAAACTCTTTTGTTCCCCTGCCTCCCCCCGTTCCCTCCCGCAGTTTGTAACTTCTCTGCCCACCACCACCCCCCCCCCCACTCCTGTTCGTATGTTCTTGGACGCCCGCACTTTTGTTTACAATGCAATAGGTCTCGTGTAAATACGAGTCCTATTGCATTTGTAAATGCTTGTTTTCTCCTGGGATTGGCTGGGTGTGTTCGCACTATATTTTGCCTGACCTGTCCAGATGGCTATATTACGCATGCGCGCGATGCCTTACATTCTAGCATGCGCGCCACATGAACACTTCGTGGCCATGTTTAATAAGGGTTGTGAGTGCCAAAATCCCAACACCGCCCATTCTTCCACCGGGCGATAATTTGTTTACGTGCAACTGAGGACGGAGGTCACGGAGCCGTCTCCCTCCCTCCCTGCCCGGCCTCGCCGTTCACTGCCTCTTGCTGTGGGACCTTCTGCCGCTCCAGGTAAAGTGTCTTTAGTGAGAAATATTCTTACAGCTCCCGCAGGAACAATGTGCGATTCTGTTTACCTTAACAAATAGACCTGTGAGCACAATTCCTGAATCTGAACACATTACTTTATTACACGAAGCAGAGAATACACGCGCCAAAGCTGCGAATAATAAACCCATCCTCGGCCGTGCAGACGTGCAAAAGTAAAATAGGACCCGTGTGTGTCTGGGGTCCCGTGCGTGCGGCGCTCCGAGGGTCGATGTCCCGTGCGCACGCTTTCACCAGTGTTTATGAAGCTGAGCAGTCTCGGGACCCCAGGCACAGCTCCCGCCCCTCTCTCTTCCTCCAAACATCCCCTCTCACAGCTCTTGCCCTCACTCGCCCCAAGCCTTCCTTCCCTGCTATTACCCCGGTCACTCCCCCATCCTTGTTCTACCCTCCACTTCCGCATTCCTGGATCTTGAATCTCCCGCCCCCTACTCCCTCCCGCCTCGAGAGGCACACAAATAGGCTGCACAAGAAGCAGCAGTGGTGTATTGGGCACAGCGTAGCGCTCTGGCAGCACTGCAGCTCTTGGGCAGAACCGTAGAGCTGGACAACAGAAAAAAAAACGAGCTGTAGGGGGCGCCCTCCATGCGGTGCCGTAAATGCTATGAAAAGCAGAGGGAGTCCAGACCAGCACTGATTGTAGTAAAGCACTGCTCTTGGTCCTGGTAGTGCACTGGATGCAGGGAAGCACGGGAAGCTGACACTGCAACAACAGCGCCTCAGCAGCACTTCTCTGCCTTGCACTGGATGTAGTAGGCAGCAAAGTTAGGACAACCGCAGCGCAGTACCGTTTTCAGTGAACCATTTGAAGAACTTCCAGCAACACTGCTCCTGGTGCAGTTCCCAGGAGAACACTGGATTTGAACTGGAACGAGAGGAGGTGCCTTTTTGCAGCAGTGATTCAGTGAGCCAGTTTAGCGCTGTGCAGCACTTCTCCAGTTCTGACGCTACGAGGGACACTCATTCAGTGTAGCAGGAAGTTCAGTCATTCCAAACTCACCGCTGTCCCAGGTGTGCAGTGAAGAAGAACGAACTCCACTCTGCGGCAGCAGTAACCAGTGATCGCAGTGCCCTACACTCGGCTGCACTCGCTGCTTTGGTGCTCTGGATGCCGTCAGAGGCAGCGGAGAAACATCTCGGTTTCTAGGGTGAAACAGATGCGAAGGACGGAGCTCCGGCTGCAGGGGCCCAGCTGTGCCTGAGTCCGGGAATTCAGTGCCGCCAAGTGATCGAGGCTACTGGCCCCCAGAGTATTGATCGCAGTGCCCCCCCCTCGATAACTTGGACGTCTGTGCGCAGTGCATAGACCCCCTCCTCCTGTCTTCTGTAGTGCACAGCGCCACTACCGACCCTCTCTTCTCTGTGAGCAGTACAGTCCTGTGAGTAGTACACAGCCACCCGGTCTGTACACAGTACACAGAGCAGCTGTTGTATGTGAACACTGAGAACCTTTCCTGTTTGTGAGTGGTGCATGGACCGGACCCCCGCTGTCTGTGAGTGCTACACAGACTCCGTCTCTGTGCCAGTACACAGCGCCTCCTGTCTCTCCGTAGTATGCAAAGCCACTGCCGGGCAGTGAGCAGTGCACAGACTCTCTCTACTCCCTGTCTCTGGGAAGTATTCAGCCCTCTCCTATCTGTGCAGAGTACACTGACCCTCTCCCTCCCTCCGTGTGGGCAGTACACAGACACCCCTGCCTGTGCAGAGTACACCGACCCTCTCTACCTGTCTGTGGGCAGTATGCAGACACCCCTGCCTATATAAAGTACACCGACCCCCCTCTCCCTGTCTGTGACAGTACACAGCCCCCACCACCCCCTTAGCCTCTGCAGAGTACACCAACCCTCCCTCCTTGTACGCAAACACCCCTGCCTGTGCAAAGTACACTGACCCCCCCTCTCCCTATGTGTGGGCAGTACACAGCCCCCACCACCCCCTCAGCCTATACAAAGTACACCGAGCCCCCTCCTGGGTGACCACGTCATGTTTCTCAGTTCATCGACCCGGTGTAGTGTAGCTCCTATTTCCCTAATAGGCTCTGCGCATTGGAATAATATATCCTATAGGTTTGACATAGGACTAAGGTCAGTATGTCCCTATCGAGTATATTAAACTTAATTACTTGTGCCAGCTAGCTCAGAGGCCACTAGAAACTCCTTGACAACAAGAAGGGAGTAGTTTCTGGCAGCCGCAAAACATGACCACTGTGTTTCCCTTTAGAATCAGAACGTGTCCCAGAGTCGTGGAAACAATAGATAACTATTTCACTCAGCTCAGTCGTGCATGCTTAGTTTTCTCCAAGTTACACAGAAAGAAATAGACGGGCGTTTCAATAAAGGATTTATTGAACAGTCTTGTTTCTGGTGTAAGTTAAATGTGCTGTTACGATCACAAGACAGTATGCAAGATAAATAATGTACAGGGTGAGCAGTAGAAATAAATAATACTGCAATAGCATTATCTTTTAGTACATATGCTGTTACATAAATAACACAGACTAAAAATGCGAGTACTCATACGATGCGTTGCTAAGCTAGTTCTACCCCCAATGTACCTAACCTGACCTAGGTGTAGGAAGAGGGAAGAAGTAGGTGAAGTATTCCTTACTATGGTATACTAAGAGTATGTTAAGTCTAGTATGCCTAGTATGCCAAGAGTCCCTCTAGGTTCTAGTCAGCTCCATACCTGAAGAATGAGAGAGGTAGGAATCTCTTTGCCAGACTCGAACTCCAACACCCTGCAAGGGAAGTCAGATCACTGGAAGCTGGAAGCTGGGCTCTCTGCGTGCAGGGAAGGCAGCGTCTTCTCAGTGCGTCAGGCCGGGAAACGGGCTCCTCTGAAATCGAGGTCTCCTCTGGTTTACAGGGGCTAGGGAAGGTATATTTATACCTGAGAGCACCTAAGAATGTTAGCATTGACGTGAGTTGGACAGCGAAAGACGTCATGAATGAACCCCCTAAGGAATAATGGTTCATGCATAATATATGAGTCTTTGAAGAAATCAATAGTCCTGGACTAGGGAAACTCCCGCAGCCTAAGGGTCTGTTCTTCATGAACTCGTTGTGACGTTTAGGGTGGACGGATGTCAGAGACCATGCCTGTATTTGGAGTGCATGGTTTAATGCCTAAATAAGGGCTGGGATTTTATGCCTATATAAGGGCAGGGCGAATTGTGCCTATATAAGGACATGATACTGGAAAGCCCGTTTATGGATACCCTAAGAGGAATACAACACCCACTCCTCTTTCGTGTGTACGATAATACTAAAATGCTAAACATTTGAAATGCTAAACATTAAAATAGAGTACCGCATATTTCTAAAATTTTTCATAAAACCATTTAAAAAAGGCATTTTAAAAACCTATTAGAATGCAAAAGGTACTGTACATTTGAAGCATTGCTTTTCATTACAGGCATAAAGTTCGAAAATAAATGCAATTGGAATGAAATAAGCAGTAATATTTACATGTGACAAAAATGATCGATAAGTTTCTCAAAAGTCAAAGTCATTTCATGTCATGAAAATTAATGAACTGTTTTAGACACACAAGATGACTAAGTGTCCGTGGAAGTACCTTGAAGTCTGTATTATAAGGCTAGTTCTACTTTAAGCAGATCGATGTGCCATTTTCGTTCAAAAAAAAAAAAAAGGGAAAAAGTTCAATTTTGGTAGAGTTCCAAGTTGTTTAAAAATGAAGGCCAAATTGTCACTGCATCTCTGGAACACTGTATGCCGAATCAGAGTTAGTTCACGGGTCTGGTGTAAACATGAGATCATCTATTTCAATAGACAAAACATCATCCACTGTTGTTGGTGTCAGTTGGAACACCTTGTGTAGTAGATTAATTGCACAGAGATGGGAAGCATTGCTTCCAGCATAAGGTTGCCTCAGCAATGTTCGCGTCCGTTGTTACCTGTGTGCCTGGAGTTCTTTTTCGTACCTCAGCAGCAGCCGGAAGCGTCTGTGAGATCTCAATGAATGCTGACAGCAGGATAGGAAGCCTCTGGGGACAACACAGAGCATGGGCCGTTATCGGGTCCAGCAGAGTATCAACATCCGTTGGCGTGATGGAAATGTTAGACAGGTGTCCAACACGCCTTCTTCACCGCATAGCAGGCATCGTAGAACAGGTAAGATGCAATCTTGCCAGATTGGTCTGAACGACAGGAACCAAGTTGTATTAAGGTCCCGTAGACGAGTCATGCCCAAAAGCTTTACTATTTGCTCACGGCACTTTCGTTCAAGGAGAGCTTTCTCCATTTCGCTCGGAGTGATGTCTGCGAATAGGCTGGCCATAGCGCAATAGCAGGAAGAGAAATAGAATTCCGGCAACAAGTGCTAGAATTAATTGTATGCCACCAAACACCGAATGTGCAAAGTTCGGGATGATTCCGAGTATTGCCTGGAAAGGTGCTAACAGACCTGAGCAGATGCTCTTAAATACATGTACAATTCCGGTTGTATCAGACATGTTAAAGATACGTGATATCATTTCCACAAAATGTATAGGGCAGTTTGTACGTATTAAAGTCTGTATCTCAGCCGAAGTCCTTGCTACTTGTAGATCATAGGTTTCTTTGGCCGAGGTCAAAGGCACTGTTTGCTGTAAAAGCATGGCTTTCATTCTGCTTAGAGTATCAAATCTTATAAAAGAGACGTTCAGCGAAGGCCATAGAGGCAACTCCCTGACTGTGTCTATTGGGGGAAACAATACTTGCATACAGCAAGTGACCCTGGAGTTGACCGTTACTAGATATGGGATGCCTGGCAGCATTCCACAGCAGCTCTGATCATTCAACATGAGGTAACTCCCATTAGAAAGTTGTCCAAACGTTGGATTAATCACAGCAGCTGGAGTTTCCACTGAACCATTACAAGCCCCGTGCAAGGAAATGTCTTGACATATAAGTGAACCACTCAGTGCAAGTTTACAGTTAGAACCGCTCAAAAACACTTCACGATCCCCACTCCAACATCTATATGTATACGGTAAATCCCAAGATGTCTTAATGTATTCCTTACCCAACCTTTCATATTTTCCTGCTTGCATTTGTCTGAGGCAATACTGAAACTGAAAAGTACTCACAGGTAATGTTATTTTGCCATAAATAAGCCATTCTGTAGCTGGTTTTTCTGCCACAGTGAATGGTAATTTTTCCAGTTTTTCAATGCTCAGGGCTGTATACTTTGCTCCTCTTTGTGCCAGTTCGATCTGTTTATCAGTGAGATTGTATTCTGCAAACAGAGCCGTTGTGTTGATGAAACGCCAAGGCACATAGCCCGCTCGCAAAGATTGCAGCGTCCAGCTTAATAACATAATAGAACGTAATTGAGATTGGCCTTGTTGTAACATCGCCAAATCTTGTTCTAGTATGTTGATAGCAGAGGATACAATGCCATCCAATGAATATATTCTGGAGGACAAAGTTGTTAACCCATTGTCGACCACAGAGAGTGTTTTCTCTAAATTAATACGATCAAGTTCACGTATTCGTTCTGCGGCCTCCATCTGTGACACCTTCCAAGCTTCATTATAAGCAGCATAAATGCCGGCATATATGAAACGTTTTTGACACGGTTTTCTTGGTCCAAGCAAGAATTCCCTAAGGTCTGCGTCCGTTTTAAGTAAGGTTAAGTGTTGTTTCACATCCTGTAGTGTAGACTTATGCAGCCAATCGAGGCATAATTTACCTACACTGTATGTTGTTACTACCCCCGGATGTTGTCTTTGGACGTATCTTGGGTCTGGTCTATGAATAGTAAAGCCCTGAGTTTTATTCAGGAATCTTTCCTGACAGTTATTCGTGTCTGTGGGCCAGATCAACCATTTTTTCCAAGTAGGATTAGATCTGTTGAGTTGTAGTATATTGTCAACTGTCACCACTGCCATTGTATTATTTGCACTGGCAGGTGTTGGTACAGAAGGTGTGTTCATCTCTTTTCTCTTGGCTAATCCAAGACAAGATGTTTGTTGGATAGTTTCATTCAAAAACATTATTTGTTCTGGGATGATGCAGGCTCTATATAAATCTTCTATCCCCTGCACTTGCCAATCTTTAGTACCCCACACAGTTTTTGTGTCAATTGTGTCTTTCCAAAAGTCGAAACCCTGTCTAGACAGTTGGGCATTAAAAAATGCAGAATAAATCTGTTTTGTATTTGTTAACATAATTTTCATTCCTGTCTTGTTTACATTTTTATAGTAAAACATTTCTGGTTCAGATGTATAGTATCCTGAAAAATATGGAAACTTATTAGCAAATGTTTTTGAACTACCTTTAGGTGGTGTAGGACAATGTTCCCATTGGTTAAACATAAACACATTTCTTGGATATGCAGATTTATGCAAATAATGATGACCATAGTGATTATAACAATACATTTGTTCATAGTCTGATGAACCCTCTAAATATTCATGTTTAGAAAATGCAGCAGATTTTTCTAGGTCAAACATTATATCATTTACAGTCTCAAAGTCCCAATCATCTGAATAGGTACTGGACGTAATTAGATCACTTAGTGAAATTTTAAACAAATGTGGAATGTTCAATTGTTCATTTGGGCCGAAGATATCATAATCTGTTTTGTCCCACACTATACCATCCTGTATAGGAACAGCTGTGATGTTCACTGATGATAAGTCTCTTGCTTCACGATGGGAAGATTTATGAGGTTTCAAAAGTACGTTTACGTCTTTTTCTTCAGTGTTCACATGGATGTATCTGCCACTTATAAGCACGCTTACAGTTGTGACCAAAGCTAGCCAGAGCAGGAAAACAAAAAGTCCAGATGTAATCCAGAGTTCAATCCATGGAGAAACCAAATAAGTCTTTTCCATAAAGTGAAGAAAGTCTTGTACTTGCTGCTTGAATTTCAATGACACTGGCGTCGTTTCAGGTTCACGTGGATCTTCTGAGAACGTATCAAAGTTAATGAAATAGCCAGAAGCAGTTCTGTCAATTGTTGGAATTGCATCAGGATTTGTAGAAATCACTGGAACCAGTTCATCACTTGTTACGTTGGTGTAGACAGGTGTATTTGGATGAACTGTTACTTGGTGTTCAAGAGGGACGAGTTCCATAGCATTGTTGCATAGTCCTCCGTCTGTTACAGCTGAATTCTCGATTGTTATCAGTCTTTCAGTCTGAACCTCTTGGATAGTAGCGAGAGGAGTGCGTCTGCTACTAGGTCGGAGTCCACGAGGCCTACTATTTACAATTGGCCACATACTGTGGTTTGATCAGGTCGATGGACACAAATCTTTTCTCCTTTCTTCCAGCAAGGGGCGGCAGAAGTACTGTTCTTGTTCCTTGAACTGCTAGGACAGGTACTGGTTGTCTGTAAGAAGGGCCAAATTCCTTCTTGTCCGCAATTTTTTCTCTGACTAGATCCCCAACTTTTGGAATCCAGACAGGCCTTGCTGGGACAGCCGGTTGATCCCCAGTGGTGGTTGACTGTAGGAATACGTTGCTTTGTTTCGATCTTAATTTGTTTAAGTCCTGTAAAACAGCCAAACGATCTTTGATATCAAAGGGTTTATTTTCCACCACTGTGCCTACGTGTTCAATGTCTGGTACCCACATTCTTGTCCCAAATAGGATCTCATATGGAGTGACCCCCCCTAGAGAACTTCTTGGCAGGTTGTTCAATGCACGTTGAACCCCACTAAGGTGTTTGACCCACCCATCACCCGAACCTAATACCCTAGCTGTTATAGACTGCTTTATGTCCCGGTTTTTCCTTTCCACAACCGAATTTCCCTCAGGATGGAATGGAGATGAGTACCGCAATGCAACGCCCAGACTGGCCATGGCTTCTTTGTAAGCCCTAGAGCTAAACGCAGGACCCTGGTCAGAATGTAGCGTGCCTATTGCGTATGTGCCGATAAAGACTCGCAAATCTTTTATAACAGTTCGAGCGTCAGCCGAGCGCTGAGGCCATAACCATAGGAACCTAGATTCAGTATTTGCGGGAATGCCTTTGTCCAGTAGGACGCAGGCGCGTAGATAGTCGAATGCTGTCTAACAGTGGTGTCTGTACTGGGCTGCCGCATTCGCAGCATGGTGTCTGGTGGCTCTCTCGCTGTAATTTACAGTCTAAGCAGTTGTTGATGAATATGTGTATTTCTGTATTCATTCCAGGCCACCAGTACATCTCTTTTAACGTCAAAATTGTTTTAGAGATCCCTTGATGTGACAGACCCTCCCCCAAATGTGTTTCATAAATCATGGCTGCTCTACGTTCCATGTTTGGAATTACCCTATCCCCCACTCCAGGGATTCGAGCAAAAGGAACGTTGTTCGCATCAATTACATAAGAGTACTTGAGTGGAAACTTTTTTGGTAACGCTGCACTGCTGCCTTTGCTTGATGCATTGACAGCCAACATTATCTCACCATCTATTTTTGTTTTCGAACGATTGATCGCAGCTACGGAAGCCGTTTGCACAGCCCCCTTTGCGGCTTCGTCAGCCAATGAATTCCCTGCAACGTGAACGCCATCACGTTGATGACTCAGTGTGTGTATCACGTGAGCCTTTGGTAGTTCGTTTTTCAACTGAACTACTTGTTCCCAAAGCATTTTATGCTTTATTGTGCCACCTTTCGCATCTTTGAAACCATTTTCAAGCCAGTTTTGTATATAGTCATTATACGACTGAACACAGTAAAAGGAATCGCACACTATTAGTGTGGGGAATTCTCGATCTGTACTTTCAAGTGCCAGTTTGAATGCTTGTAGTACAGCTCGCTGACCTGTACAATCCCCTAGAGATTGTGTTTTTGTGACCATAGGTCTGAAGATGCCATCTCGCATGCGACCTTTAACGATAGCACACGCTGCACTATAAGCTTGCTTACCCCCTATTGCGGGTTGTGAGGATCCGTCAGTGTAAATTATAAATTCGTACTGATCAAGAGGCAGAATTTCAGTAGGCAGAGGACATTCTTGTTCATATTGTAGGAATGCTTGTGTTTTTAAATCTGGATCAAAAACATATTCAACATCTGTTGCAGCAAGAGAATTAACCCATTGTATCCATCTTGGATGTAATGCTTTAGCATTTGGAATGCTTGCTTTTGTAACAGCTTCTAAAGCCGGTACCGGGGTTACGACAATAATGCGTTTTCCTTGGGCTAAGGCTCTTTCTTTTGCTACAGCGGTTTGAACTGCTGTTAGAATTTTTTCAGTTGAACTGAAGCGCATTTCCGTTTGTGTGTACAAATGGGATTTGTATGCGATTGGTATTTTCTCACCCTCATTGAAGGTTAAGTAGGTGAATCCACATTGACCCGAAATTATTCGGATCACCAAATTTCGTTGACTTACACGTGTTTGTAAGTGATTTGTTGCTAACATGTTAGCCTGGAGTGAACGCAAGATTTCTGTGTGTTCCTGTGTCCAGTTTTTCATTGAAAAATCAGGTTTGATTAATGCGTAGAGAGGTTTAACCCTTTCTGCATAATTTAGAATGTATGTTCTTCCAAAATTTAGGAAACCCAGGATGGATTGTAAGTTTTTTAGCGTTTTTGGAGGTTGGAGCAGCGCACACTTTTCTAAAAAGTTAGCTGCCAAGCTCTTGCCTTCACTTGAAAGCTCATATCCTAGAAATAGGACATTGAGATGGGCAATTCTGGACTTTTTAAAGTTGTACTTATAGCCGTCAGAGGCGAAACCCAGTATAATGGTACTCACCCTGTTCAAGTGTTTTTCCAGGTCATCGTCTGTCAGATATATGTCATCGACATAGGACAATGCCTCATTGTCATAAATTTGTAGTAACTCCGTTACCCTCGCTGAGAATAAACCTGGGTTATTCTTGAACCCTTGTGGGAGTCGACAAAAGTGACGCTGGGTCCCCATTATGGAGAATGCTGTTAAGTACCTGCTTTCAGGTGCTATGTTTTGACAAAAGAAACCATTTGAGATATCTAATGTGGTTTTATATTTTTTACGCACAATGTTATTCATTAATGCTGTGCTATGTGCATTTTGCACTGCAAAAGTTTTAGAACAAGTGTTTAGGTGTCTGTAATCCAAAACTAGACGATATGTATTGTCTGGTTTGGAGACAGGAAACAAAGGATTGTTCATTGAGGAGGTGCATGTTTCAATCACCCCTTGGTATTCAAGTTGATCTAAGATCTCCCTGACCTGTTTTTTAGCTTCTTGCTTTATAGGGTACTGCCGATGTGCAGTTGGTTCATGTTTCAGATGTATTTTATGGTGAGGTGAGTCCTCATCCCATCCTACATGATTTTTATATAATGCTGGGGTCTGGGCCACTGCCCATTTCCTGGCATATGTATATTTTAGATGTATAGGAATATGGTTGGAGAAGGCAGGCATAATAATGTCCTCGCCATGTGGGCACTCCCTGACAAATTGTGGTGGCCAGTCCTTTTCTGCTAGAAGTATGTCATAGCCTCTTGATAGTCTTTCCCAAAAAAGTGCTTTCACCTGTCTAGGTTTGTCTCCCTCCATCCGGAGTGTTATGTCATATAACTTTTGTGGAGTACTAACCCTGGTGTCTACAGTCTCTACTGTGATGTACTCATTCAAGTCCACTATCTCCAGAAGTTCCTTCACGGTCTGGCGAACTATTGTGACTTCTGCTGCACTGTCCAGCATGGTCTGAGCCCATTCTCCGTTCTTGAGTTGTGTTCTCAGTATTCTCGGCATGTCTGATCTTCAGACCTGCTACCTTCTTTTTGGAGAATTGAGGTTTTACTTTAGTTTTTGAAGCGTGTTTGTCGTCTGTCGATTTCACGCGTTCTTCTCTATGTTCTGTTCGTCCTCTTCTTTCCGAAGTCTGTGATGAGATCTGAAAGGGACGAGAGGAACGTGTATCAGTATCTTGATACCTATCAGGTTTTCTCAAATTATCCCTATTCCTGAGGTTATACCTCCTTTCAGAGGGCTCCTTTTGAGGAGACCTACCTCGGGATTGAGAACGTTTCTCGTTTGATTTTTGTTTAGTAGACTCCCACTTCTTTTTCGAAGATTTAGGAGTTTGTTTTATTGAGTCCTTCTCAGGACTTTCAGATAGTTTCGGCTTCACTGGTCTTCCACCCAAACTATCTCTGCCTAATTCTGCATAAGATTGTTCTATTATTCTGGGTAGCTCAGTTTGATGTTCTGTAACATCGAATTCCCTCAATTTTTGGCGGATCGCCACTGCTGCTGCCTCCCCTTTAATATTAGATAATATTATTGTTGAGACCTGGTCGAAATGTTTCAGTAATTTCATACCTAAACTTAGAGCAGGCTCTGCCCCATATTCGTTTTGAATTTGTTTTAGGACATCAGGTATTACCGCAATTGACGGAATACCATGTGTTTTAGTATAGATGGCAGCAAAGACTGAGCCCCAAGTGGTGCAGTCTTCCAGTTGTGGTGTGATCCCCATCGGTAAACTGATTGTTAGGATTCTGTGTTTCTCATGCGGGCTAGTATTCGGAAATACTGCTTTGATTTGAGTAATTTTTTGAGCTATCCAAAATGGAATTTGCTCACGTTTTGTGGGCATTTTACCCATGACTGCGTATAGAGTCTGTGGTGTAATTTTTAGTGTATTCCCCTGTTGGGGAGTTGGATTTGGATATGTCAATGGTGGTTGGACTGTAAAAGTCCGCATGACATATTGGACCAATTGTCTGTAAATTTTTATTAACTCTGTGAGTTGAGTAAGTAACTCCTCATCTGACATTATATCCAGTTCAGGATGAGGTGTGTAGCCGGCTAAAATCGGCCATGTTGCTCCTGGTCTACCTAGTGGATCGAGCCTGGTAATGTTTTTGTGATGTTTTAGGGCGCCTTTAAACCAGAGCTGATGCTCTTGGTATGTTAATGGAATTTCTATATCCTTGAAAGGAATGTATTCCTCTGGTTGTTCATCTTCTTTGTAGAAGTGAAACATCTGTGTTATTGGATTGGATTCAGGAAATATTACCCATGAATAGAATACCTCTGTCTGAAAGGATTCATGGGCCTCTATCACGAAAACTGCTCTACCGCCTCTTGGTGGTAGGCCATGTTTCATAAGTTTTAGAGTGATGGCTCTTCTTAAGTTTTGATGGATGTGTATAACACCCTCCTCGGTTTCATTTAAAACGGTAATGTTAAAAACTACTGGTAGGGCTGGATCAGCCACAGTTACACCGTCTCCGGTTTCATTGTCGGAGCCAGGCATTTTGTTGTTTGAAAAATGTAGAACAAGTTTCAAGGAAACAAAGATAAGGTGCACAATATTGTGGAACACTGTATCCTCCAACGTTGAGCAAACCAAACAGCTAATATATAGGGTACTACCCTATGTAGCCTTGGTGGATACTTAACCCTGCCCACTCCAGACGTCTTTTGGAGTATATAGGTAGGGGTCTTGAGAGAAAAAGCACGGCTGAGTTACTCAGTATCTAACGTTGAATTACTGCCTTACCAAACCGTTGGGCGCCATGTAGTGTAGCTCCTATTTCCCTAATAGGCTCTGCGCATTGGAATAATATATCCTATAGGTTTGACATAGGACTAAGGTCAGTATGTCCCTATCGAGTATATTAAACTTAATTACTTGTGCCAGCTAGCTCAGAGGCCACTAGAAACTCCTTGACAACAAGAAGGGAGTAGTTTCTGGCAGCCGCAAAACATGACCACTGTGTTTCCCTTTAGAATCAGAACGTGTCCCAGAGTCGTGGAAACAATAGATAACTATTTCACTCATGCTCAGTCGTGCATGCTTAGTTTTCTCCAAGTTACACAGAAAGAAATAGACGGGCGTTTCAATAAAGGATTTATTGAACAGTCTTGTTTCTGGTGTAAGTTAAATGTGCTGTTACGATCACAAGACAGTATGCGAGATAAATAATGTACAGGGTGAGCAGTAGAAATAAATAATACTGCGATAGCATTATCTTTTAGTACATATGCTGTTACATAAATAACACAGACTAAAAATGCGAGTACTCATACGATGCGTTGCTAAGCTAGTTCTACCCCAATGTACCTAACCTGACCTAGGTGTAGGAAGAGGGAAGAAGTAGGTGAAGTATTCCTTACTATGGTATACTAAGAGTATGTTAAGTCTAGTATGCCTAGTATGCCAAGAGTCCCTCTAGGTTCTAGTCAGCTCCATACCTGAAGAATGAGAGAGATAGGAATCTCTTTGCCAGACTCGAACTCCAACACCCGCAAGGGAAGTTAGATCACTGGAAGCTGGGCTCTCTGCGTGCAGGGAAGGCAGCGTCTTCTCAGTGCGTCAGGCCGGGAAACGGGCTCCTCTGAAATCGAGGTCTCCTCTGGTTTACAGGGGCTAGGGAAGGTATATTTATACCTGAGAGCACCTAAGAATGTTAGCATTGACGTGAGTTGGACAGCGAAAGACGTCATGAATGAACCCCCTAAGGAATAATGGTTCATGCATAATATATGAGTCTTGAAGAAATAAATAGTCCTGGACTAGGGAAACTCCCGCAGCCTAAGGGTCTGTTCTTCATGAACTCGTTGTGACGTTTAGGGTGGACGGATGTCAGAGACCATGCCTGTATTTGGAGTGCATGGTTTAATGCCTAAATAAGGGCTGGGATTTTATGCCTATATAAGGGCAGGGCGAATTGTGCCTATATAAGGACATGGTACTGGAAAGCCCGTTTATGGATACCCTAAGAGGAATACAACACCGGTAAGATAAAAGACAGCGTCAACCCCAGACATGGTCCTACAGCCACCTTTCTTTTCTATTTATTTACTGTTAACCAGTCATGGCACGCCGTGCTTTAGCTTTTAGCATGTAAAGTTCAAGCGTGGTGTGCCACAAATGCTATAAAAGTAAATAAATAGAAAATAAAGGCGGCCGGCCAGCTGCACATATTATGCTACATAGCTGAAATACTTATAAAGCCCCAAAGGCGAGTAGCCCTTGCAATGGGAAGTCTGTACAGAGTGGTTTGTGGGCTGTCGTTAAATTAAGTAATTTTAAATAATATGACTTAAACACATTGACAGAGCCAATAGCTCTGGCTAAACACTTACAAGGTCCCAATGGCGAGAACGATTGTATTGCAAATGCTTGTTTAGGTAGTAGTATGGCAAGTAAAATTCACCCGATCATCAATGGTCCTCTATTATAGGCCACTCAAATACCGGTTTTCTGGCAAAGACTTAAAGCACCGGCGAAGCAAAATACTATTTACACTGAGCCATAAAGTTACATTGATATTGATATTTAGCATTCTAGGTAATGCATGTTGCTATCCATCTAGGTTTTTACAAGGAGTGTTTTATGCTTATATATGAATTTGTAGGCACTGGATACCTCATGTATTTACTGAAGATTTTTAATTGTTTTAATTGTTTGTAATGTGGCTTTTATGATTCCTATTGCAAATTGAATAAAGAAAAATTTGAATTGAATTCTAGGCAAACAAAGTATTACAGATTTTGGATTAGTAAAATACATCTCAGTACACCTGTACAAATGTAAAAGCAATTCCTGACATCTGTTAGCCCATGGATAAGAGCTAATCAGAAAAGTATAGGTTTGTTTGTGCATGAGCCCGACACCTAGTGTACTGAGCTCACGTTGCTCGAAAGGCTAAAGTGAAACCAACATTATGCAGAGCCAAAGACCAACCTTTGAATAAATGTATCAATTCACTAAATGGGATTATATTTTGACATGCGGCATTCTGGTAATTTTTTCACAATCGCTTAACTATTCTGAATTACTGAGATCACAGAAATATGTGGTGATGTAAGGAAGATGCGAACTGCAGAGAGGGTCACCCTTGTTGTCTGCTAGCAACACATTTACAAATAATTGTGCTTTTCAGAAGTGTCATCTCACAATTCTTCGGAAGGTTATTTTAGTGGATTAGTTGAATAACATTGCAAACACTAGACCACATCTAAACCCTGGATAGATGTGATGAGGTCCTAGAAAATGTGTCACTTGCCACATCATTGATTTTGAGGGAAAGAACACAGAGAAGGTCTGTGAGCCATCATTAACCCTTGTGGACCCATACATTGTGTTCTGTTCCCGACTGTTGTTCATACATGTCTGTCCTCTTTAGAAGTGTAATTCTTAGTGATATATGAAATGTTGAAGCATTTGGTTATGGTCTGACAGCTACCCAGGGCAGCCAGGATTGCTGCTGTGGATGACTCAGAAGGATCCAAGCTCCACCTCATGTATATGAACCTATTCTGATAAGTGCAGAACTCTCTGCTCAGCCAAGCCTTCCCTCATCCATCTTACTTTGTGTGCTCCTCGGTTCCTCTCCCACTCCTGCTAGATATTCCTTTGTAATGTTTGGGCTCCAGCTTTCCAGAACGCTAGTGGTTATTTAGCTGGCCTCTCAGTAAATAGGGAATCTATCTGCTATTTTTCTAGCCTGAATAGTAGAAATTACTTACTATTTGGCCGACGGCCTTTCAAATAGCAGAGAAACTTCACTATTTTGTCATCTACTCGCAAAATAGCAGAAATTCTGTACTGTTTGGCTGGCAGCTGTGCAAGTAGTAAGAAAACATCACTATTTACCCAGCTGTTAGCCAAGTTGTGGAGATTATTCACTACGGTAATTTGCAAATAGCACTAACTCATAGGTCTAATTGTCCTAATAGTCATCAAAGAGAATATTTGAATGTTTCCAAGTTACTTTGGAAGACATAGTACAGAATGCCACTCTATTACACAGAGGGGCAAGACACAGCGACATAAAAGGCAAAGTATGGATCTATCACTTATGCCACAAATGCTTTAGCTCCTTAAAGTTTATCTTAAGAGCTCGCTAATGACAAAGATAATTAGGTCCTTTACAAGACCAGGTGAAGCAGTTTACTCTTCTAGAGCTATGTACTTGTTCTTACTAACAAAGTCATGAGAATGCACACTGGCTTAGCTTCGGGGGGGGGGTGTTTGGGGTGTTACACCCCCTTATAAATATATTCTGTAGTAAATAGTTGGGTACAGGTGCTTTAAGTTGGGTATGGTGAGGTGGTTGTCGGATTTCACTTGGGATTTTTACACACACATGCAGATAAAAACTAACACACACTCTCGTCTCTGTTTTAAAGGTCTTAAAATGGTTATTTTACAAAATATTACGTTTTTAGTACCCCTCACAATGCACACTCCTCTCCCTTCCTACTGCCCCTGAAGCCCCTGTCCTGCTCTGCTTCTCATGTAATACATTTTAACCAGGGCGATTGTTGGGAAATCTGAAGCCCACACCCCCCCAATCTTACTGAGCAAGCTAAGCCCATGAGAATACACCAGAGCCAGATATATAAGATTACTACAAAAATATGGTTATCAAAGCACCATTTTTTTGACTCTGAGTTTTCATGTAACAACTCAGTAAATTCTGGAATCAGTTGAATTAGACAACTCAGATTAAACACTAGAAAACAGTTGTTGCAAATTGGGTTGTTAGTTGTGTGGCCAGCACAAGTATCAGTTCCTCATATGTCCTCAGTAGGAACCAAACACCCCATCGTGGAGCTTGACTCTCAAAGGGTAGCGAGGCCGAGCGGTCTAAGGCCTACTCAAGGGAGGTGGTGTGTGCTAGGAATCACCAATCATTGGCACGCAATAATAAGACTCAATAAATGATTGTCCAGTCAGTACTTTTTCTTCAGAAAAAGAAGCACATTTATTACTCACACATTACTGAATGCTACACAGTAACTTACAAATATACATTGGCAGATGGAACATATCATAGATGATAGTGCGTAATCATTCTTGTCTTTCCCAAAGGAAGTTTTCGACCAACAAATCACATGCCAAAAACATTCACTTGTATGCAGCTGCAATACTTGAGTAACCTTGGGTGAGAGCACTAACTACTGGCAATTAAGCATGCAAACTTTGATCAGGAGAGGCTGTCAGCCTCATTAGTCATGTAAATACTATAGGTGCAAGTAAAATGTTTAGGCATGTTTTGCATAAAATACGCAATTTAACCACAGCCACTAATGGGCATCAGCTTCAAAATTACATTGCTATGCAATTATAGCAGCATACACTTTTAGAACATTCAGCATAACGTCAGGAGCGGCTTGTGTCAGGGAAGAGTGGCGGGGCAAGGGGGTTGGGAAGGGGGAAAGGGAAAACAATGGATGAAAATAAAAAAAAACAATAAAAAAGAACTTACCCGCCGCATCACGCTCTTCTGCTCCACTCCAGGCACAGGCTCCCAAACTCCCCTGCGGCCAATCCAAACGCTGCTCTCATGCTGCTAGCAGCATGAGAGCAGAGTCAGAATTGGCTTGAGCACCCTCGATTTGCTCTCCCAGAGAGACTGGGAGCCTGTGCCTGCTGTCTGCAAAATGGCACAGCAACTCGGTTTGGAGACAGTTCAGTGCGCATGTCGGTTTGGTCGTCGTGAGAAGGCCGGCCAAACCAACATGAGCACTGAGAGCAGTGCCCACCACTCCCACTCATCACTGTTACCCCAATGGCCCCTCCCCCAAAGACGACCCAGGATGGAAAAATAAAACAATAATAAACACTTTTTTATTGCTTTATTTTTCACATTTTTAGGCTGCTGGCAGGGGGCGATACTCCTCTGCCATAGTGGACGAGCTGCCGCTGCATAAAATGCTACACTTCATGTATGGCCCCTAAGGGACCTGTCTGTTGTAAATACACACAAGTGCAGTTACCATCTTTCACCTCTAGAGGGTGTTACAATACAACAACATAATGAAAAAGCATTGCAGTGTAATCATGCAATCAGCCCCTAGAGGGCATCAACACCTGCACAATGTATTACACATTTTCCAGACCTTTCAAACCTTCCAAAGGGTTACAGCAGACAAACCCCTTAGAAAACAAACAAATCCCAGCTGAAGACCAGACGTTCTAGCCATGGGGGAGCTTAAAGAAGGTGATGATTTTGGGGTCCCCCCAAACCTAGGGTGAGGACCTAGAAGATGATCCAAGGAGAAAGAACATGTTGTGCTGAACGTTTTGGTGATGGTCCCATTGTCGAGCCAGCCAGGACGATCCCAAAGCGCAAATCTCAGTTAGCAGTGGAAGGATGCACAGGGTTAGAAATGTTACCTGAACTCCCAAGCGCTAAGTGAGTTGCAAAATTGCAGTCAAATGAAAGCCTCTAATTATGTATCATTACAAACACATTTCCATGCATGTATGAGACCGTGCGACATGGCCGATGCCCGGTGGAGCTGCCTAGACAGCTATAGAGGAGATCGGCTCTGGTTTACCCCCTCGGCCGTCACCTACCCAGCCGGACATTGGACACAGTATCTGCGATCTCCTGCCCTCCTTATTCCTGTGGCTGCCTCCCATCCCAGTGGCTCTCCCCTTGCTGGTCTGCCTGACCCGAGCTGCATTCCTTATCCCTTTTTCTTTCCCCCCTTACCTACTATGCCCCTAGGATATGTGTCTCTGTTATCTAATACCCTATTTACACATGTGACCGTGTAACATTGTTTTTCTATGTGTTGGTGCTATTCTATGCTCTAGTAACATCTGTGTAACATGCCCTTGTAACTGATGTAATTTGTAACTTGTTTCTCACTTATCCTCATAACCGTCTGTTCATACTGCGGTGCCCGAGCAACCTTGGCCGATGCCCGGTGGAGCTGTCCTATGCAGCTATAGAGGAGTTGGCTCTGGTTCACCCCTCGGCCGTCACCTACCCAGCCAGACATCGGACATTGTTTTCCTCGTCTCCCCATTGTTTTTCTTTTCCCTCCCCTGCCTCCTCCCTCCGTGACTCTCTGTCTGCCTCCCCTTTTCCAGCCTGACTTTTATGTGTCCCCTGAAGTATCTTCCCCCTTGCCGGTTTCTTTCTTATGCTATGCTATGCTTTTGTTACTCATGTAACTGCGTTATACTGTTTCCCTTTCTATGTTTTGAGACGCTCCAGCAACTGATGTAACTATGTAACAATGTTCTGAAACCAATGTCCTACCTCATGTAAAGCGCTCTGATACCTCCGGGTCTAGCCAGCGTTATATAAAACTTTTCAAATAAAATAAAATAAATAAATAAATAAAAATTGTCCTAGGACCACCACAGGCTGAATTTTGGGCAAAAATGTGTTTTAATTAAAAGGCTCTGCAAAGCATTATGGGGCGAGTCGCCATGGGAGCAGTGCATATTATAGCAGCGTCTCTCCCGCTGCACTGGGGAGAGTCGCTGTAATGTTCTTTTGTTTTACATTGCATCTTCGCACTGCATTTTTTCTATACATTTTTGTGGATGGAGGCGCCCGGTACCACCCGGGCACCTCAGAGACTATCCTCTGTAGAGGGCAGCTCAGAGAGACCCCCCTAGCTGCCCTCGCCGGCTCCCCGTGCTGGCAGCACACATGCATGCTGCTGCAGAGCCTGCAGCCTGTATTTGGGTCTGCCCACTCCAGTGGGCAGGCAGGCACTCTTCTGTGGCTGCCTCCCGCTCCCCTCAGACAAACAGGAGAACGGACCACGGGGGTGCGGCGGCACTCCCCCATCCTCATCCTTCAGAACGGGAACCAGGGATGGTGTCTTAGGCCCTTCCAGCCTTCAGCGGGGGAAGTGAGACAGTGCCCCCTCAATCTTCAGAATCTCATGGAAGCGTGACAGCACTTCCCTGCACCAGGGAGCACACATTGGTTCGGGGACCGGGTCCTGGCCCCCTTTTACATAAATCTGCCTGGGGGATGGGGTTTCTGGGTGAGATGGAGACAAGAGGAGGGGGCCCCACACAAACCCTCTCCCCAACATTACAAAAAGCTTTCTTGCACTGTCCCTCGGGCCTTGGCCTACCCCAGGGGAAGTCGATCAAACAGCAGCGGATCCTCATGCGCTCAGCAAACGGCAAAGGTGAAAGGACAACAAACTTAAAAATGCCGTACCCGGGCCCCGTTGGGCCAATTTGGATAATCTTGGCTCGTTTTACTTCTGGTGATGAGCTCTGTCCACCAAGTGCAATTGTAGCAACCCTGCTCGCCTCCAAAGTGATGCAGTTCTCAACAAGCTGGTCCTCCTGGCTCCCTGTGCCAGTTTTCCTTTGTGGCATTGTTGGTGGGTTTCAAAAATTCCAGGGCTTCCCCCAACTGGTCCTCAGGGGGAGTCTGGGGGACAGCCTCACTGGCCCTTGGGGAGACCCACTGGTCCTTGGGTTAACTGGACAGAGTCCTGTCATGAGTGTGGGGTCAGGGGATCCATCCTTCCAGTTCTCCATGGCGGTCCCAGGATCCAGCAGCAAAGCAGGTAGAAAATTTGCAGGCAAGAGAGAGTCTTCCCCTTGTGCAAGACTTTATAAAGGGGAGAGGAGGGTTCCAGAAGACAGACACCCCTAACCAATCCTGGGGTGCCACATCACCTCTCCACCCCTGTCCAAACCCTCCTGCACAGTATGCTGGGACAATCCAAAATGGGGTCATCAAGGAGCCACTGGACACATCAGCAAGTGGTGGAGTCTCAGCTCCACCCCTTGCTGACAACACCACCAGGGGCTTGCACACTAGAATTCCAAAGGTGGCCCCCTCTGGGTTGGCTCCAGTTATCTGGGTACTCTCCTTTGTTCACTAGGCTGGGCAGGCCCTTCCCTGGTATATTGTGGCAGCTGAGTGATTGAGGCAGATGATTCTACCCCAACCTTTTCCTTCTCAGGAGCTGGGAGACGTTCTGTGTTTTTTGTGGGGGCAGCCTTGGTTCCTGCTGCTGGAGAAAATAAAATTACTGGGCACAGCAGGGTGACACAAGGCCTGGGCTCTGATCCTGAGCAGAGCCAGGAAAATATGGAAACTCTGAATGACCCACAAGATATACAGTTATCATTTTGGAAGTTACAAATTTAATTTTCCTGCACAGTTACATTCTAATTCAAGATGTCAAAGGTCTCCGTAGGCCCAGGGTAAGCGAAACTACATCCTGAGGCAAAGGCAGTTCCCTCTCTAAGTGTATAATGGAGTGTCACTATAGTTGAACAGTAGAGCACACTGACTTTCCATAGTAGTGTACACTACCCTCATGAGGCCTATCCCAGGTGAATACATAACCCTGCAAAGTCCCCATTGCGCCAGGCTATCTGTGCGTTGTTACCGTACTCAAACTATAGAGTAAACAAGCATAGTTTCCTTGGTGTGTTGTGGTTGACTCTTGGCACCCCTTATAATTTCTGCTGGTAAATAAGATGCATACAGTCCACTCTCTATGTTCCATTGACATTTCAACTCTACAACGGTGTTGTGGAACTTGTGATATTAACAAAGAATGTTTTGGAGAAACCTATAAAACATTTGAAATGTTCTCAGAATTTTCATCATGCAAGGTTGAAGGAGTAAAGGAGTGTGATTATTTCATTAATTATTTCTTTGAACTTCCAAGATCAGAAAGGTTTAACTAAATTAACGGCACGAAAGTCCTGTGCATGGCTTGGAAATGCTATATCATCCTACCCCCTCAGATATTTTTGCTAGTCCTGTGACCTCCCCCCATCAGTGAACTGACAATCATGTCTGTTCTTTAGACGTGCTTCACCCTTTTCCTTTTCTGTTTGGCAGGACCCCTGGTGTAGGAAAGTGCCCCTTTTTGCATGGTTACCCCCCACATTTTGCCTGACATCTGATGCAACCTGACTTGATATGCCCTGGGTCCCTGCCAATCAGGTTCCCAGGGCCTGTGTTCTTTCCCAAGACTGTACCTTTGTACCCACAATTAACACATCTCTGGCCACAGGTAACCCCCTTGTAAAAGGTACCATGGATACCAAGGGTACTGTGACCAGAGAAGGCCTCTAAGGGCTGCAGCATCTATTGTGCCACCCTTAGAGGCCCTGTACCCTAACACCCACACAATGCCATTGCAGGATGCGTGTTTTGGTGCAGAGAAAAGTGAAGAGTCGACATGGCACACATCCCTGTGTGCCATGCCTGCAACCCACTGCCTGAGGCCTAGGTAAGTCACTCCTCTAGCAGGGAACACTAGCCCTCAAGTGAGGGTACAGTGGCATGAGCCCTGTACCCCTACAGTGTCCAAGTCCATTCTTAGACATTGTAAGTGTAGTAAAGCCTTAAAGAGTATATGGTCTCGGAGTTGGTCATTACGAACTCCACAGCTCCATAATGGCTTTACTAATAACTGGGAAGTTTGGTAGCAAACTTCTCAGCACATTAAACCCACACTGATGCCAGTGTTGGATTTATTGTAAAATGCACTCAGTGGGCATCTTAGAGATGCCCCATGAAAAAATGACCAGCCCCGGTGTGGTTCCTGAATGGCTGCCCGCCATTTGCCACCACCAGACAGGTTTCTGGACCCCTGGGTAGAGAGCCTCCACTCTGTGGGTCCAGAGACAAAGCTCATCCTGGGCAGAAGTGTCAAGCCTCCACCCTCAGGATGGGCTGGGTCCATAAAGGGGAAATTTCAAAGGCCTGCCACCTTTGGAAGCTGTCCCTGCCTTTTGCTTCCCCCAGCAACTGGCTCTCACCAGTTCTAACCCCACTTTGGGTGGGAGAATCGGCTGGAAAACCAAGCTAGGAAGAAAGGTGTGCCCAACTTTGCTAACCCCACCCATCAGGTGGGGGCAGCGAGGTGAAGCACACATCTCAGTACCCTCCATCTTGAAAATGAGAGGACTCAGCCAATTAGGGAAGAGACTCATGCCCCCTCCCACTAGAGGGTGGCATAATAGGGGGTGTACCCACCCCAAGGAAGGGACCCACTGGTCCCGACCTGCACACCCCTTTAAAAGCACCTAAATCTAGTATTTAGGGGCAACCCTGAACCTTGCCTCCTCAGACTCGAGGAAGAAAGAAGAAGAACCGAAGAGCCGTGCTGACCCAGTAAGAAGACGACACCTACTGCTTTGGCCCCAGCCCTACTGGCCTGTGCCGACTACGACCTGCCTACAGCAAAGAAACTGGCGTATCCAGCAGCCAGCATCTCCCAAGAGCCCAGAGGACCTGTCCTGCACTCACCTTACAGACTCTGTCTCCCGTGAGCACCAGATTTGCTCAACAAAGACCAGAATCCAGATTCCGGCGATGCCGTGATTCTGCTCCACTCTGCACCTGACGTGCAAGGCCCGAGTTTGAGTGGTCCAACACCAGGATGAGGCCTCCCCAGTGATCCTGACCTGGGATCTGGTGATCCCCAACCTCCCTCAAGCTTAAAACGATGCCTGCAGCTTCTACATGAAGGGTCTTCCCGACCGTGACCGGAACTGGTAAAAGAAACCCGACACTAAAAGACTAAGGAGTCGATTCCGATCTCGGCCGGAAGCGCACCTAACAGTATTCGTCCGGGAAAAAACCAAGCCGAACAAGTGTTCCCCGACCGATTCAGACAGTCGTCCGAACGAACAAGTACGATGCGCATAACAGCCCAGATTCCGAGCGAGCCGTACTCACCCATTTCAGCTCCTGTTCCCCACCCGAGCCGGATCCGTAAACGTCCAATCGAGTCGCACGGAACCAAATACACAGCACCTTCCGGCCGGACTAGTACGATGCGCATTCCGTACGCGCCGAACCCGTCGCTACGTCCGGCACGTCAGAGCATCCGGGAGAGCTGTACATAAGCTCCGATTCGCGCCACAAGACGATCCACGGCTACGAGACGAACAAGCCAGCGACGAGTCGAAGCCACGAGAAACCCGAACGAGACGAACAAACCATGAATCCCATCGCGCAGGTCCTACCAATACTCTACATCTATTACCGAGACCGGTACGGACGCGTACGGCGAAGACGGTAAGTCAAACACCCACCACACAAACAAACCACACGTACCCAACATATGTCACACACACATAGGGATGCAGAAATGACGTACACCAGCAACAGCAGAACCATAGGGGCAGGATGGCTACCACCAATGCCATACACACCCATAGGGGGATGGATGCCTACCACTACCACCACCCCAACTCAGGGGGTCCTGGATGCCTACCACTAACACCACCCCTACTCAGGGGGGGCTGGATGCCTGTCACTACTACCAACCCCACTCATAGGGGGATGGATGCCTACCACTACCACCACCCCTACTCAGGGGGTCCTGGATACCTACCACTAACACCACCCCTACTCAGGGGGGGCTGGATGCCTGTCACTACTACCATCCCCACTCATAGGGGGATGTATTCCTACCACTACCACCACACCTACTCAGGGGGGCTGGATGCCTGTCACTACTACCAACCCCACTCATAGGTGGATGGATTCCTACCACTACCACCACCCCTACTCAGGGGGCCTGGATGCCTACCACCACCACCACCCCTACTCAGGGGGGCCTGGATGCCTGTCACTACTACCATCCCCACTCATAGGGGATGGATGCCTACCACTACCACCACCCCTACTCAGGGGGGGCTGGATGCCTGTCACTACTACCAACCCCACTCATAGGGGGATGGATGCCTACCACTACCACCACCCCTACTCAGGGGGTCCTGGATACCCACCACTAACACCACCCCTACTCAGGGGGGGCTGCATGCCTGTCACTACTAACATCCCCACTCATAGGGGGATGTATTCCTACCACTACCACCACCCCTACTCAGGGGGGGCTGGATGCCTGTCACTACTACCAACCCCACTCATAGGGGGATGGATGCCTACCACTACCACCACCCCTACTCAGGGGGGCCTGGATGCCTACCACCACCACCACCCCTACTCAGGGGGGCCTGGATGCCTGTCACTACTACCATCCCCACTCATAGGTGGATGGATACCTACCACTACCACCACCCCTACTCAGGGGGGCTGGATGCATGTCACTACTACCAACCCCACTCATAGGGGGATGGATGCCTACCACTACCACCACCCCTACTCAGGGGGGCCTGGATGCCTACCATCACCACCACCCCTACTCAGGGGGTCCTGGATGCCTGTCACTACTACCATCCCCACTCATAGGGGGATGGATGCCTACCACTACCACCACCCCTACTCAGGAGGGGCTGGATGCCTGTCACTACTACCAACCCCACTCATAGGGGGATGGATGCCTACTACTACCACCACCCCTACTCAGGGGGGGCTGGATGCCTGTCACTACTACCAACCCCACTCATAGGGGGATGGATGCCTACCACTACCACCACCCCTACTCAGGGGGGCCTGGATGCCTACCACCACCACCCCTACTCAGGGGGGCCTGGATGCCTGTCACTACTACCAACCCCACTCATAGGGGGATGGATGCCTACCACTACCACCACCCCTACTCAGGGGGGCCTGGATGCCTACCACCACCACCATCCCTACTCAGGGGGGCCTGGATGCCTGTCACTAATACCATCCCCACTCATAGGGGGATGGATGCCTACCACTACCACCACCCCTACTCAGGGGGGGCTGGATGCCTGTCACTACTACCAACCCCACTCATAGGGGGATGGATGCCTACCACTACCACCACCCCTACTCAGGGGGACCTGGATGCCTACCACCACCACCACCCCTACTCAGGGGGGCCTGGATGCCTGTCACTACTACCAACCCCACTCATAGGGGGATGGATGCCTACCACTACCACCACCCCTACTCAGGGGGGCCTGGATGCCTACCACCACCACCACCCCTACTCAGGGGGGCCTGGATGCCTGTCACTTCTACCATCCCCACTAATAGGGGGATGGATGCCTACCACTACTACCACCCCTACTCAGGGGGGCCTGGATGCCTACCACCACCACCACCCCTACTCAGGGGGGCCTGGATGCCTACCACTACCACCATCCCCACTCATAGGGGGATGAATGCCTACCACCCACACCACCCCTAAACATAGGACGGGAAATGCATGACACAACCAGCATACTCCAACATAAGGAATGTCTGAAAATACATCCCACCAACATCATGACTAGTGTGTGTATTCTGTGTCAAATGCCTACAACACTGAACATGTCATTGAGCATACAATGTGACCCCCTATCACATGTGTCACACATAAATGTGTGTGGCCTCCACAATGCAAGCAGACCATGACCACTGTGGCAATGGGGTATAACATCCCATCATCACAGTGACCAAAAGGTAAGTCTGGGGTCCATAGCTGAAGCCCAATTGAACAGTGTGGCAATGGGGTCTAAACACCCATCACCACAGTGACCAAAAGGGAAGTGTGGGGTCCATAGCTGAAGCACATTTTGAACATTGTGGCATTGGGGTCTAAACAACCATCACCACAGTGACCAAAAGGGAAGTGTGGGGTCCATAGCTGAAGCACATTTTGAACATTGTGGCAATGGGGTCTAAACACCCATCACCACAGTGCCCCAAAGGTAAGTGTAGTAATGGTAAAAGCTGCAAATGCCAAACAGCATGGATGATTCCTGGTCACAGAACAACAAACACATCTGTGGCATAGTAGTGCTTGTGTCCCATAGCAACATACATTGGGTGAGGCAAACAGTGCAGTGCAAATAAGATATACCTTTGGCCATGTGCAGACAAACATTACCCATGGGGGCTGACATTATCAACATTCATCAATAACACAATGACAGAAGTGACCATCATAATGCAGACCCACATATCTGCACCAATGGACACACAAATGTAGATATCCATTGGAGACTGTAGATGTCAGGTGAACAAATACCATACCATGGCAGCAATGGGACATACAAACCATGATCATTGTGCTGACTGATGACCTAGGAGTCCCAGGGACAGCAGGGGAAAGCCAACAAACAACATACAGCCAATGGCACACTAAAGATATGCCAATGCAGTGGTGCAGATGCACAAACACAAACAGGCAGCCTCACACTGCAGATCAAACACAACAGGTGATGGGGGTGTGTGCCAGTGTCCCCAGGCAACCACACAACACATGAGGCGGCCTGAATCACAATTACACAGATGTGTATACAGTGCCACACAAAAGTAACTCATGGATCGGATTCCCCTATGTGGGCAAACAGGCATTGTTAGATGAGAGGGAGCCCAAATTACACATGTCACACAAGCTTGTAGGAACAGCAAATAACACAGCAAGAGACAGACCCACCACAGCACCACCCCCAGGGACCCCACATCGTGGTGACCCTGGCATGCATGATAATCCCACTGTGATGACAAAGCTAGATGTCGTTCCCACTGTGAACCACAGTCATGTGTCCTGAGCAACAAACTACCATCACACCTACACAAGCACAAATCAATCAGCACGACCTGTCAGCCAAGGCCAACATGGAGGTAGGGGTCTAGCCGTGCAACAACTCTTATTTGCACACACTCAACACCACACACCTTGATCTCCACCAATGTGCAGCAGTGAAGCTCACATGGACTGGTGACATTGCACATGCACCCATGACAATCCCAGGGGTGGTGGTGGGAAGTAAGGTGCAGAAACCCATCACACATGGCCAGTCAACAAGACTCGTGAATGTCTGACACACTGCACAGTACGCTGTACATGGGCATGACGTGAAATCCACCACAATCAATGTGATCCCGGACACAGTCACACACCAATGAAGAAGTCAAGGTCACCCACAAAGGACACACATAGACAACTTCCAACATTGCAGCTCTGACCCAGAGGAGTGGCAGCAGTCACACACACAACGTGTCACAATCACTGAAAGCTAACACAAACTGTAAATTACATGACTTGTGTAACCAACAAGTGCCAAGGGGAATCCTGACTGTGTCTCATCTGCGTTTGCCCACAAACTCAGCCCTGACAGCAAACACACCTATGGATGACACCCTGATGACCAGTAATGTGCCATGCACCCACATCACAGAGAACCCAGTGCGAAGATTTGGGGGGAACATAGGTCAACTCAGCACGCATCACAAACAGGAACATCACTAGGGATCCCAGCCTGTGTTGCAAAATGGAAGTGAACACACACAGACATGCTCACACAACACACACCTTGGGCTCAGGCAATGTCACGGAATTACACACTGCCATGACGGCACTCCACTCCTGTGTAAGGAAAGCTGTGCCATACGTTGTCTCTGCAGGGCTCTATCATGTCAGCAGTACACTTGGTCACTCAGTCAACAATTAGCACAAAATGAAGGCTCTCGTCACATCAGCCTGGTCATGGGAGTGTTACCGACACCATCTGCAGAGATCCAACACACATGTATAGCAAGTTGCACTGATCACACAGATGAGTCCTTCCCCATTGATGCCCAAACTTGCATGTCCAGTGGAGATGGTCACACGGTCAAGGAAACAGACAAATTTAACAATGGCAAGCACAACTGATGTGCAGGGGTGTAAGCCACAGATGTGATATTGCAAATAAATGTAGGAAATCCCATTGGCAAATATTGAAAACATGACATCCTCATATTGCTGCAAAGGATGACATGGCTACTCACCAGGATAGGACACATTCCCCCTGGACCACATGGGGTCCTGCACAGTAACACTTCATTTTCATGATATCAAATATCACCATCACTGCAGCAAGGGCATGGTTAGCATCATCAACATCATGTACATCTGAAGCTAAACCACCAGAGAACAGAAAGGAGCTTTATTCAGCATATGTGTCTGAAAAATGAAAGTCCAGCAAAAATACAAGGGCCAATGGCCAGTCCAACAGTTCAGTCCGAACAGGGTGACAGTGGCAGATGTCACCCTCTGCTTGCCTGCACTGATATAGAGCAGGGACATTCCCCTCGGAGGGGCATACAGGGGGGCAGGCCAGGCACCGCAGGGACAGGATCAGGGCTCACCAGAAGGAGGCAGGGAAGGGGTGGCTGGTGCTGGAGAGTCACTGACAACTGTAGTGGAGGTGTCTGACATGGTGTGTGCTGGCACAACTGGGGGGCATGAGTCAGATGGTGTGGGTGCCGGCACAACTGCAGTGGTCCGGCCAGATGGAGTGGACAGGTTCCCCACTGCAGTGCCCAAGTCAGACGGGGTGGTAGTGGACTCCACTGTAGTGCCTATCTCCAGGGGAGTAGAATGGGGTTCAGGTAAGGTGGGCAGGACAGAGGGGGAGGACACAGTCTCCACACCAGTGGCACAAACATGTGCAGCTGTGGTGTGAGGCTGGAAGAGCAAGTGGTAGGTGGAGAAGGCTGGATCATCTTGGGAATGGTGTATCTGTGGGTGGGGGAACCAGTGTTGTGGGGGCCTGAGGGATGGAGGAAGGAGACTGTCTGGTTGAGCTGCAGGGCGGTGGCGGGGTCTTGCTCTTCCGGGACCGGGGGGACTTGCGTGTGGGGGCCTTAGTCTGTCCGTGCCTGGGGGAGGGTGTCCGGGGGTGAGGGGCACTCCCCTCTGCGTGGGTGGACTTCCTCTTCCCCCTGTATTCTGGATCAGCTGGATCGGAGGGGAAGAGGCCGAGGTCACAGAGGAAGAGCTGCTGTGTAGGTGGGGTTGCAGGTGAGGCAAGGGAAGGGGTCTTGGAGGGAGAGGATTTGGAGGACTGCGGCGTGACTGTGGATGCCTGTGTGTGTGTCTGTTCCCTATCCCCTGTGGGTGTGGTATCAGTCCCCTGAGAATGCTTGCGTGCACGTCTTGCCTTTGTATTGGGTGTTCCTGTGCTGCTCGTGTCTGTGTGTTTGGGTGATTGTGCAGGTGTGCATGTGCTTGGGACAGGTAGGGTGCCAGGAAGTGTGGATGGGGCAGCGGTAGGAGGGGTGAGGGACTGTTGGAGGAGGGACACTGCTGCCATCAGGGAGGAGTCCATGGACTTATTGCTCCTCTGTAGGGCAGACATGCCAGATGAGATGCCCTCCATGAACGACACCAGCTGTGTCAACAGAGTGGTGTGTGCATGGAGGACACTCAGCATAGCTGTCTGCCCTACATGGAGCTGGCGAAGTAGGTACACAGACTCCTCACTCAGGGCAGCAGGGGACACAGGGGCAGGGGGTGCGGTGCCTGGCACGAAGGAGACACGCTCCCAAACACGGGAGCCTCCACGGACCTCTGGAATGGGAGCCAATGGGAGGGCGGTGGTGGTGGTGGCGGGGCCAGCCATACTAGCTGGGGTGTGGTGGCTGCTGACACCCGCCTCCACAAGGGAGTCATCCTCCGAGCTGCTATGGTCCTCAGCTGAGGTGGATGGTGCTGAGGACTCCTCGGTGTGGCTCCCTTCGCCCTCCGTGCCACTGGGTCCCTCTGACCACTCATCGGCTGCTGACCCAGCCTGGCTCTGCAGTTCCTCCTGGTCCGTGGAGCTGTCCCCTCCTGTGGCCGTGGATGTATCTGCAAACAATTAGGGAAACAGACAAACATCAGTCACCTGCACTGACCGCACACACCACAGTAAGTACAGCACATTACAGAGCAAGCCCTGGAATCCTTAGTTGAACATTGCCAAAAGTGCTCACACAGATTAGGAGAAGCCAATTGTCAGTCTGATGGTCAACCATGGCACTCACACCCCTCCCGGCCTTTGTAGTAGGGTTCTGTTCTACCATATAACACATACCTATGTACCTTTCTGCTCTGCCCATGAAACATGGCACACCCATATAGGCCCCACCACTCAGGCCCTGATAGATGACCTAAGCTGTCCATTATTCTTGTAGCCTTTTAGTACCTGTCACAGTGGTCCACACCCCCTAAGACACATACACTTATGCCCAAACCCACCTCCTTAGATGCACACACACATGTAGGCCCAAGAGGCCACTGCCTCATGCCATCGTTTTTCTAATACAACAAATCTGGTAGGCCTTTCTGACCTGACAGCAGGGACCTGTGCCATCCACGGCGGCACCAGCCCCCCCCTTGTAAATGTCCACAGTCACAAGAATAAGGTTAGCCCACACGTATGTGACACTCTGCTGGTACATCTTGCTCTTTCACAAGCAATGTTTGCAAACTTTTAACTTATGAAACTTTCAACGCTTGCTCCACTGAAACTGAAAATGCGGCTCCGTGACAGAGAAATAATATATAACAATCTCAAATTCTGAGCATCTTACGGTAAAAGTTAACTTTTCTTATGTTTGCGGTCAAGTGCACCGACCACCTGCTAAAAGCCCCTGTCTTCACCATAATACCACTTCTCTGTTCTTCAAATAACTTTCCACAGTTACTGTAAGCGTGTGGTCAAGGACCCACGTCAGGGACCACGTCAACTGTGGGTAGGAGTTCTGCATCAAGCCATTTAAAAGCTTTGCACCCATGTCCACGCCCTGAACTCTTCATACCAGTGCATTGCATGTGGAGGGTTCACGGTCGGCCGTTCTCCTGATCCTGGGCCTAGAAATTCTACTATCAAGTAGGTAATGCTCTTTTCTGATTGCTAGCCTTTTGCCTTTGTCAGCCGCTCCAATTTAGCTCATCCACACCCAATTCATTGCATTCATCCTAGCTTAAACTGTGTAGCCTTGGATGGTTCATGCTCTCTAATAGAAGATTTGCCTTCTAGGTGCTTGCCTATTCATGATCCCTCTTTCAAGACTTGCCCCATAGGCTGTAGCTCACAGATAGATAGTTACATAGATCTTTGTGCTTCACTTAAAATATGATTTGTAATATTGTTGATGCTTTCATTTTCATCCTGCTCATGTGTAGACGAGTAGCATCAAATGAACAGTGCTCGGTGTTACAGAATAGCTTAACAAAGTGCCACTGTATTTCACACCGTTGTTCCTTCTTTTCAAGTGAACGAGCAGAGTGCGGGTCGTGCTCTCATGAGCCGGTAAGCAGAAGGGTGTGACCACCCATTTACCCTCAAACAGCTTGCACCCATCTGTCTTGTGCCTGCCGGATGGTAATACCCCAGTGTGGACACATGCACCACCTACCCAGTTGTTGGACATTGCAGGGAACACGGTGAAGTATGTGAACATGCACACATCACATCTCTTGCCCCTGAGTCAGTACAGGTGTCCGGATGAAGGGATGGCCAGAGTCTAATTTGAAATGCATGTGATGCATACCAGCACCAGACACCATGATGCACCCATGTCCTCATAGTCAATGCCACAATGGGGTGCATGTTGCACATGTCACTCCCCTGCAGGATCACTCTTAGGAAGTTTAATGCCATGGCACTTGCATGCCTGCAAAGTCATTCATCACTGTCTCCAGTCACATGGGCAGGGCAGCCAACCAACAACAGTCTGCACTGTGTCACAATCCTAGGTCATGGGGAATGCAAGTTCTGTAGCTGACAAGTGCACATGTCCATCCCCCACCCACCACATCATCTGAACTCGTATTTGTCCACGTCATACCAATTGGACATATGGGAGACATGAAACACAACTCTCTGAACCTGAGCACCTCACAGTCTGCTGTGAATGAAAAACAGCTACCTGAACTTCTCATTCGCATGCACCAGTCTGCACAGTCAAGTGATAAAACACCTATATGTCACCCAAGTATTGTCTCTCATCGTCACATCTCAGATGGCATGCTGAGCCATAACCGATAAACAGCCCAGTAGTCCTGACCACGAAGCCACAGCACAATGACACAGAGGCAGACACCTGAGGGAACATGTCACTGAGCACAACGTGTCAGCTGATACACGGGAGTGGGAGTACAGAGTGCATTGTATGCCCTGGAGTAGGCATGACTGTCCTGCCCCACGTGAAAGAGGGATGAGCCCTGGACAGTAGGCATCTGGCTAAGCATGTGTGACACACTTGATATACATACTCCTGAGGCCCAAACATTGTTCCCACCCGCAGCATGGGGGTGTGCCAAATACCCCAGGCACATGTGGTGAGTCAGATCAGCAATTGGCACACATATGAAAGTTACACGCAGATCACATGTCAGAACTCAGGCATTGAGTAAGCAATTGACCCACCCATGAAGCCCACCACAAAGGTACGGTAACAAATGCTGGCCCCCACCCTGAGCTAAGCAAAATGCAAGGATACAGTACCCAAGTGACACAATTTCAAGACTGTGAGGGCCACACCTGGGTATAAGATGAGGAGTGGGCATGTCACAATTGAGGGACATGGGTCCTGGACCACAAGACTGATGTACTGTGGAGGTTTGACCAGGCCAGAGGAGGGCACATAGCATGTCAGACAAAGATCATAGTGCAGTCATGGACTCACCCCCTCCTTGCTGCTGTCTGGCCTTCAGCCGCCCATCCAGGACAGGAAAGACCACCGCCAGGATCCGGAGCATGTGGGGGGTCAGGGTCCTGTGTCCGCCCCTCCTGCGAGGAGGCGACAGCTTCAGCTGGACCCTTGTGATCCTCCGGGTCCAGCCCCGAAGGTCCTGCCACCTCTTCTGGCAGTTGCGGATCCGGCGCTTGTAGTCCCCCACGGATCTTACTGCCCGGACGATGGTCATCCAGATCTCCTGCTTCTGGTGGGCATCAACCTGTGAGGATGACAAAGTGAAAGAGGCCATTACTACACATGCAACATATCCGTGCATCACACAGTTGGATATACATGTCTCAATCACAGGCGCACATGATGTACACAGGCAGTGCAACTATGGCTATGAACAGTTCACCAGCAGTTACTAAATGGTATCATTGCCTGGGAAGTAAAACCTTGTTGGAATGCACGGTTACTGCACTATACCTGTGCAGTGCATGTAACTACACACTTTGGGGGGTGAGAACTACTCAGTGAGCATGCTAGCCAGTGGTGTGCACACTGTAAGTCTTGCTAGTCAGACAACATGCACAATTAGTAAGGCAGTGGACAGCACACTCACCTGCTCCCCTGGTTTCCCATACAGCTTGCTGTATTGTGGAAGGAGGCTGTCCAGCAGGGCCTTGTTCTCCTCAGTGCTGAAGGCTGGGGCTCTCTCCACAGTACGTGCCATTGCAGTAGCCAGAGGATGCAGAGACAGCAGCAGTGTTGGTGGCAGATGTCGTCCTGGAGCATGTAGTGCAGGCAAGTGAGCTCTCAGGGGAACAGCCAGCATTATATGTGTGCTGCAGAGGCAGATACTGTCCCATGTGTCCAAAGTGATAGGTCCAAGTCGTTTGCATCTTCTGAATCTGGCCAATCCACGGAATTGCACCACTTATACACGCCCACAGCATCCTTCAAAAGTTAAACTTCATGACACCCATGAATTTGCAACATTGTTGTGGCTGGCCAACTGAATTCACTGCATCAGACTCGTTACAGATTCGAAAACGCGCCCGTTGCAATGCCAGGCCCTAGCCAATGCATGCGCACCGATCGGTCCATTGCTGTACAACGCGTATTCCGGGAAACAACGCGTACCCGCTCACATCACATGCTATGGCCAATGCGTGCGCACCGATCGGTCCATTGCTGTACAACGCGTACCCGCTCACATCACATGCTATGGCCAATGCGTGCGCACCGATCGGTCCATTGCTGTACAACGTGCACCCGCTCACAACAGATTCAATGGCCAGTGCGTGCACGCCGATCGGTCCATTGCTGTACAACGCGCACCCGCTCACAACAGATTCAATGGCCAGTGCGTGCACGCCGATCGGTCCATTGCTGTACAACGCGCACCCGCTCACAACAGATTCAATGGCCAGTGCGTGCACGCCGATCGGTCCATTGCTGTACAACGCGCACCCGCTCACAACAGATTCAATGGCCAGTGCGTGCACGCCGATCGGTCCATTGCTGTACAACGCGCACCCGCTCACAACAGATTCAATGGCCAGTGCGTGCACACCGATCGGTCCATTGCTGTACAACGCGCACCCGCTCACAACAGATTCAATGGCCAGTGCGTGCACACCGATCGGTCCATTGCTGTACAACGCGTATTCCGGGAAACAACGCGTACCCGCTCCCATCACATGCTATGGCCAATGCGTGCGCACCGATCGGTCCATTGCTGTACAACGCGTATTCCGGGAAACAACGCGTACCCGCTCACATCGTATGCAATGGCCAATGCGTGCGCACCGATCGGTCCATTGCTGTACAACGCGTATTCCGGGAAACAACGCGTACCCGCTCACATCATATGCAATGGCCAATGCGTGCGCACCGATCGGTCCATTGCTGTACGACGCGTCCCTGTGCAGGTCACTCGCATATGTCACCATGCTTGTCACTGGTGAACGTATGCCAGCCACATATACTTGCCAGGGACTCAGGGGCACACCTACAACACCACAGCCTGTCCACACTGTATCCTAAGACATGTGATGCAGCATTACCTTTTCTGTGTACGGGGGTCAACATGTTGTTTTTGGGGTGGCACTTGGGGGCAGCCACTCCCAGGCTGTGCACGTGTTGATGGGGACAGGATCCTTTGTGTGTTGTGCACATGACCACTGTGATGTGCAACAGTTCAGTTCAGAGCATGTGGCATGGTCACATTTCCAGGTTGTGTATGTGTATGTCATGTCACATACCCCCAGAGTGCCATGTGGGAAGGTATGTACGTCACTGGGTGACCCATTGCCACAATAGTGATGGCCCTCCACAGTCTGTGTGCATGTTGTGTTTCCGAGGTCTCTGATTCCATGTGCACAATGGGAGACAGTCTACACATCCACATTGTTTGTGCATGGACTTTGATGTTGTCCGTGTGTGTGTCACAGACGTCCATGTCTGTCCTACAGAGGCAACAGGGGCCACTATCTGTGGGAGTCATGGTTGTTTTTCTGGCGTGTACATGATGCGCCATGTCATGCCAGTGTCAATGTGGCAATACAGGGTCCCTGGGAATCGACCTGTCAATGAGCTGTGATGCCTGTGGCGCATCTGTCCTGACATGTCACTGTGGTGTGTGTTTGGGACGTGAAAGCAGTAAATGGGTACTGTGACACAGCCTAATGATTTGCCATTGCCCAACCTGGAACTTGTTGTCAACACATGTTGAACTGTGATGTTAGATGTTGGCCATGTAGATACCATTTCTGTCCATACAGAACGGCACACACATCAGGTTCTTGTGTCTCGTAATGATGTATCATGTGATATTGAGTATGGTCAATCCAACATATGTGGGGTGACTGACAATCTTTCTTTCTTCACCTATGCACTGCAGGGCACCAGCTGTCCATAGACCATTCCCTGACCTTGCAACGATGGTGGAACGTGACTGCATCCGACGGTACCGCTTCACCAGGCAGCTGATTGAGAATTTGGCAGTGCGCTTGGCCCCACATTTGCAACCTGGCCGGCCGTACCCTACAGCGCTGACCCCCAAGGTGAAGGTGATGGCAGCCCTACACTTCTTTGCCACCGGTACCTTTCAACACACTGTGGCGTCTGCTGGTGGGATGTCACAGACTATGTTCAGCCGTGTGCTACACGATATTTTGGAGGCAATGTTGAGATGCCTGAACCAGTACATCTATTTCCCTAAACGTCAACAACTCACTGACGTCAAGAGTGACTTCTATGCCCTGGGGAGGATGCCACATGTCATTGGCTCCATTGATGGGACACATGTGGCTTTGGTACCACCACAGGTACATGAGCAGGCATACAGGAACCGGAAACATTATCACTCAATCAATGCTCTGGTGGTATGTCTTGCAGATATGAGCATCTCACATGTGTGTGCACGTTTCCCTGGTTCGGCACACGATGCCTTCGTGATGAGGAGTAGTCGCATCCCGAGGATGATGTCACAGATGCGGAACCAGCGTGCCTGGCTTGTCGGTGTGTACTGACTTTGTGCCATTGTGTGTGTTCTGCTATGTTGTATTCCGCACTCTTTTCCAACTCAGCTAATGTGCAATTGTCTGTCTGTAGGTGACTCCGGATACGCCAACATGCCGTGGTTGCTGACACCCCTCAGGAACCCTGTGACACCAGCCCAGATGCGCTACAATGAGGCACATGGTCGGACCAGGAGAGTGATCGAGCGGACATTTGGTCTCCTGAAGAGCCGCTTCCGCTGCCTGGACAAGACAGGAGGGGCCCTCCCATATGCCCCAGCAAAGGTGTGCAAGATTGTCGTCGTCTGCTGCATGCTACACAACCTGGCAGTGTGGAAGGAGTTGCCTCTCATCCTTGATGACGATGACCAACATCCGCCACCTGTGGAGGATCCTGGCCTGGGCCACGATGCCAGTGATGATGATGATGATGATGGTGATGTCCGCACACAGCTCATCACCAACTTCTTCAGCTGAATGTGAGTGTCCAGAGAGTTGTCATGTCAATGATGTGAGTTTGCATGATATGTGTGGGTGTTGCTCTGGTGCTGTTTGAGTGTGGCCATGTGCTACTTGACTGGATGCGTGCAGCGATGTGTCCTTACAGGTGGTCTGTACTCCCCAACAGTGTTGACATGCTAACTTGGTTTTGTGTAGGTATCTTGTGACATGTATTGGGCATGAGTATTGCAGTTCTGTCCTGTTCTTCAGTGCTTTTGACTGTGTGTCATGTCTGTCCTTCACAGGGTGCTTACAGAGTTGTTTGGTCAACTTGGATCCCCCGACACCATGAATCAGCTTTCAGGGTGGCAGCAGTCGTTTCCCTACAGGTGATGTGCCACACACCCCTGGACTTTATATCTTCTGCACTTTCTGACTGTGTGGCCACTGCCACGTGGGATTACCTTGCATTTGTAGTGGAAACAACATGTTACAAATGTGTAATATACCTGTGCTTCACTTTGGGATGTGCGTTGTCTGTGGTCACACATCTGACTGACATTTGCTTACTGCACCTGTGGGCTAGTTAACACAGACTCTGAATAGGTGGGGTGTCTGTGCATTCCACAATATTTCCTGGCAACATCAGTGTAGGCGATGAGTCCGATGGCCCTGGTGTCTATGTGTTGTGTAGCCCTAGTGGTGTGTCTCCCTCATATGTGTCACGTCGCCATGACTCACATGACGGTGTTGAACTTGCTGTGGCAGTTAGCATGCACTGTGTCATTTAGCAGATCATCATCTCCGTGACAATAACAATGTTGGAATCACAACAGAGGCAAGTATGGTGTATTAGTGAGTTTATTACATACATGTGTGAGGTTAGTGCACAGGATGGTGGGTGCTGTACATTGGGATTGTGATCCAAAGTTCCCAGGTGAGTTGGAAGTCTTGGTAACAGAAATGTCCAGAGTAAAGTCAACAGTGATCTGATACATTGGTCCAACTTGAACTCCCCATGTCATGTGGGAGAGTTGTGTTGCATTCGACAGGGTGAACAGTTTGTACACAAAGGAGAATTTCCAGAACAGGTGTTGGCTTCCTGGGGGATGTACATGGCCATCGACCTCTCAGTTTTCCTTCCTCAGACGACCCCTCTTCTTTGGGGGGGGACCATCACGTGCAGGCTGCTGCGGTGCAGGGGACTCTCCGCCAGAGTCCTCCTCCCTCCCTGTGGCAGTTGCAGTTGTTGCAGCACCAGATGTTGTGGGCACACAGGGAGGTGTGGCCATGTTGGTGCTCATCTGGCGGAGGCATGTCAATATGTCCCTATGCACCGCTGTTAGTTCTTGCAATGTGTCCCACTTGGACTCCATGCGAGACATGTGTGTCTCCACATGGGACATGTGTGAGTCCAAGCGGGGATGATGGGCAGCCTGCTGCTGTTGAATGTCCTTGAGGATCCCCACTACCTGGGTGACCTCTCCGGTGCTATTCTGGTACGCATCAGCAATGCGTACCAGTTGTGGGTCATCATGCAGTCCAGACCCCTATGCAAACAGCGACCTATGTCTACCACCCCTCCCACCACCCCTGGCGACACGTGCGGGACCTGCGGTGGCACGCACAGGTGACCCTAGGCCCCCTTGGGGGTTGTTACTGGGGTCGTTGTCCGTAGCTCGACGTTGGGCCAGGGTCCCTGTGCTGTTGTCATTGGTGGTCCTTGGTCTGTCCATGTCGGCGGGGGTGGTCTGTGTGTTGGCAGTTGTTGGAGGAGTGGGTGCAGGGGGTGCAGATGTTGGTCCTGCTGGTGCTGCATGTTGACTCACGCCGGAGGGGCCAGGTAGGTCTTCGCCATCCGAGGAGGGCAGAGGCTGTTCCACACCAGTGCGCTCAGTGTCCCCCGGAGCCTGGGACTGGGACTCCTCATCGTCTGCTGCTGTGTCCCCATCATCACCTGTTTTTGGAAGAGACACACAATGTATGTTATGTTTCTACAGGCATCAATGGTTCACACACCTGACAGTTGTGACTGTACCTCTGGATGCGGCCCTGTACATTGCATTGACCTAAGTTGTCACAGTAAGAGGTTGATATTTGTGTAGCACATTGTCCTGTAAACCTGAGGCATTTAAATGTGAATGTTGAGGTGTGTGCATGGCCAGCATTAGTTGTATTTGGTGGACATCCGGCCCTCCTTCTCCACTCAGCCCAGTTATCCCACCATGAAGCATGCCACCCTTGCAGTGGGTTCAGGTTGACTCTCAGGATGTCAGTCAGTGGTGTCCTGCTGTTGGTTGGTGCACAGTTCCCAGCATGGCCTTGGGCTCCCCACAGCTGAGGCCAGTGTCAGACATCTTTGAAGTGGCTTTTCGCTCCCTGTGAGGTGTGCATGCTTCAGTGCTAGCTTGCTGGGCCATGTGGGTGGGGGATGTTGAGTTGTGACTACCACTCCCATCATGCTATTGCCTACAACCCCCTTCCCAGCATGCCCATACTTCCTTCCTTTTGAGTGGACTTCACTGTGTGTGAGTGTGACAGCAATGGCAAGATGGCTGACAGTGTGGTCCTGTTGTTTGTTGGTGCCCAGTTCCCAGCAGGGCCTTGTGCTCCCCACAGCAGTACCCAGTTTCAGCCATCTTGTCAGTTGTTTTCCACTCCCTGTGATGTGAGCATGATTCATAGTGGTGTTGATGGGCCAATTGTGAGGGCGAGCAATGTCTGTGACTACAACGCCCATCATGCTATTGCCTACACCCCCCTTCCCACCATGCCCATACTTCCTTCCTTTTGAGTGGACTTCACTGTGTGTGAGTGTGACAGCAATGGCAAGATGGCTGACAGTGTGGTCCTGTTGTTTGTTGGTGCACAGTTCCCAGCATGGCCTTGGGCTCCCCACAGCTGAGGCCAGTGTCAGACATCTTTGAAGTGGCTTTTCACTCCCTGTGAGGTGTGCATGCTTCAGTGCTAGCTTGCTGGGCCATGTGGGTGGGGGATGTTGAGCTGTGACTACCACTCCCATCATGCTATTGCCTACAACCCCCTTCCCAGCATGCCCATACTTCCTTCCTTTTGACTCTGCTTCCCTGTGGGGTAGTGTGCCTGTGCTGCCAGGATGGCTGACAGTGTTGTCCTGGCGTTTGTTTGGCTACAAGTCCCAAATGTGTCCCTGTGCTTCACACAGCATAACCCAGTGTGGTGGTTCTTTATGGGATATTAAATTAAAGTGTGAGGCATTGCATTCTCCCAGGTGAGTTGTGTGGAGTTTGTGTTAAGGGGGTGTGTGGGAAAAGCTGCTTGTAACTATGGTCAGAGCTGTCAGTCCTCCTTCCCACCCCGCCAGATATCCCACCATGGAACGTGCTTCCATTGCAGGGAGTGCAATTTGTCTTTCATGATGTCAGTCAGTGGTGTCCTGCTGTTGGTTGGTGCACAGTTCCCAGCAAGGCCTTGTGCTCCCCACAGCAGTCCCCAGTGTCCGCCATCTTGTCAGTTGTTTTCCACTCCCTGTGATGTGAGCATGGTTCAGAGTGGTGTTGATGGGCCAATTGTGAGGGTGACCAATATCTGTGACTACAACTCCCATCATACTATTGGCTACACCCCCCTTCCCAGCATGCCCATACTTCCTTCCTTTTGAGTGGACTTCACTGTGTGTGAGTGTGACAGCAATGGCAAGATGGCTGACAGTGTGTTCCTGTTGTTTGTTGGTGCCCAGTTCTCAGCAGGGCCTTGTGCTCCTCACAGCAGTACCCAGTGTCAGCCATCTTGTCAGTCCTTTTCAACTCCCTGTGATGTGAGCATGGTTGAGAGTGGTGTTGATGGGCCAATTGTGAGGCTGACCAATATCTGTGACTACAACTCCCATCATGCTATTGCCTACACTGACTTCACCAGCATACCCAGAATTCCTTCCTTTCAGTGAGCTTCCCTGTGAGGTGGTGTTCTGGTGGTGGCAACATATGTGACTGTTTGTTTGTTATATTTGTGCCACTGGCTTGCTCTATTTATTGTTAGGTTTGTACCTGTCATGACACTATTACATATCACTATGAGATGGCAGGTATTGTGTTTCTCTGTCTAACATAGTCATCTTGGTATGATTATCTTTTGGTTGCTGTGGATTTGCTAAGGGTGCATGGTTTGACTATCCCCTTGACAGTGATGTGTGTGTAATGCCACACAATATTGGGTATATTAGTTGTGTACTCACCAGGCTCTGGGATGTTTGTTAGTCCATATACGCTCACTGGTGGTAGGATGGCCCGCACCTTCTCCTCCCAGGGCCTGAGGTATAGTGGTTTGGCAGGAAGGCCACTGCCGGTGCGCTGACTCACGATGTAATCCTTCTTTAGTAGGTCCCTGACCCTCCTGCGCACATCATACCACCTGTTCTGGATGTCTTCCTTTGTGTGCAAACATGGTGATTGTGCGTTGACCCTGTCGACGATCCTCTCCCACAATTTGGTTTTCTGCGACATGGGGGTCTGTTGGACCAATGTGCCAAACAACTGTGGCTCTACCCTGAGGATCTCATCTACCAGGACTTCCAATTCACTGTCTAGGAACTTATGATTCTTCTTTGGGGGCATGGTGATGGGTGGTGGTGGTGATTGATGTGTGTGTGTGTGCAAGTGAGGGTGTGTGAGTGTAGGTTTTGCTGGGTGTATGTGAGGGTGCTATTTGTTGAGGTGCTAATGGTGTGTGGCTTGTGTGATGGATGAGCTGTGAGTGTGTCTGTGGTTGCTGTGTGATGGTGTTCTGTGCTGGCAGGTCAGTTGAATTTGCAAAGGATCATGGTAGGGATTTGTGGCCTTTATATAGGTGGAGTTGGGGGTGTGTCCTTGTTCCCTGTTTTTTTCCCCTGTATTTATTGACTTTGTCATTGCTTGTTTGGCCCTTTTTTTGTATTTTTCCCTTTGTATTTTTTGTGCATGTAGGAGACGTTCTTCTGACCGAGTAGGACGCTGCAGTTGTCTCGTGCCAGCTTCTCCGAGTCGTTCATGCTGTGTTTCTGCTAGGTTTATTGTGCGGCGTACGCGTCGGTCGCGGTGTATTGGGTTGCTTCGGCTGGGTTTTGTATGCGTGTCGGTCGTGCGGCTTGGGCTCCGTGCGACTCGGTCTGGTTTTCCACGCATTGCATCGTACTGCGTGGCTCGGAGTTCGCGGGTACGTTTCGTTCGGTTTCATTCCTGGTGCGTGTCGGTCGGTTCGATTCGCGTGGTTTCCCGGCCGGATAGCTTGATTCCGTCTGGTTCGGTCGTTCGGCTTGTGTTCCGTACGAGTCGGTCGTGATTCACATGCATTTCATCGTACTACCCAGGTCGGGCAGCGCAGGTACGTGTCGGTCGGACTTTATTCCCGTACCGAGTCGGTCGGTATGTTTTCCGGCCCGAATCGGAATCGGCCCCTAAGCCTGGGTGGAGTTCTGCCACGCTACGCGCAGCTCCGCAAGTGGCGAAGTGCGTTAGAAAAATGCTGTTCGCTGTAATTTTCAGCGCCGGGTGTTTGTCCGTGCTGTGAAATTATTGCGAACGGCACCATGCACAGCGCAAGCAGGCGCAAGTGGGCGCAGCTTTCTTTCTGCCACTCGAGTAGATTTTCTACTCAAGCGGCAGCTTTCTCAACACAAACGAGCGGCTTCTTAACGCGAGTGGTCGCGAACATACGGGGCCACCCGCATTGAGAAATCTGACTGCCCGCATTGAGAAATCTCGCCGGAGGTTGATTTCCCTCGCTCGCCAATTTGACGTTGACGAGCACGAATGAGGAAAAATCTCGCCCAGAAGTAGATTTTCCTCGCTCGTGCTCGCCAACTTGATGTTGACTAGCACGAGCAAGGAAAAAAACTCCGCTACGCGGAGCAGAGTATTTCGGAACTCTGTGAGCTCCCCGTAACGTGGAGTGCGGAAAACTCTGCAAACTCCGCGAGCGGAGCGGAGTACATCGCACCGACCCTGCACTTGATGATCCATGGCCTTGGGTGGCCTAACCGACGGTATTCAGGCATCCCCCAAGAACCCAACTTACCTCTCCAGCCAGTGGTCGCCTTCAGGAAGTCTCCCTGCCTGAGCCTGCAGCAACTTTGACGAACCAAAGGTCTCCATTGAGAATCACTGGGTCCCCAACATCTTCTTGGCACCCTGCACCCGGCCGCCCCTGTGCCACACGCCACACCCGAGCACCCTGCTTGTAAGCAATCCCTAACCGGAGGCCCCCTTGGCCCCATTGGCTAACATTTGGCCCCTGCACTCAGCAACCGGCCGCCCCAGTGCTGCTGGTGGTGCAACTTGAGTGCCTAACTTGACATTGGAGAAGCTTGGTCCTAACCCCCAAAGCTCACACTTGTAAGACGTTTACTTACCTGTGAAACCAATAGCCATTTTCCTTCATAGGAACCCATGTTATGAGATTTTGGGCCTAAAATGTTCTAAGTGTTGACCTGTTGTATGTATGGAGAAAAATGTCAGTATAACTCAAACCAAGATAAGTCATACTTAACTTGTATTGTGAGATCCCTCGGTGTGGTATCTAGGAATACCATCCCCAGTAGTCAAAGTAATCAAAAGTAATCCAAAAGTATTCTAAAAGTAATTATTGTGTAATGTAAACTCCTTTTTGAACCTGTAACAATTGCAAATCCATTCCCAATTGCATTTCTATGTAAAGGTTTACATTTGAAAGTACATTTTACCCACCTGTACCAAGACCTGCTTGGTTTGAGAAATAAAATAAAAGTATACCTTTTTTATACTTACCCAATTGCTTTGGATTCAGTCTCTGAGTGTGTGCATCAGTCTTGATTCAGTGCATAAATAAATGATAAACACACCCTCTGGATAAGCCTAACTGCTCGCCTACACTACCACAAAGAGAGCTTTTAGTACTTACCTAATTTAGCCTCCGCTATACCTCTGGGGACTTCCTGGACTCTGTGCACACTATACCTTACTTTGGTATAGTATATACAGAGCCAACTTCCTACATCTAGTGACTGGAGGACACTACCATTTTACCCATTCTGAATGAGATGGACTACTGGCTCATCAACTCAGGATAGATTGTGACAGGTCCTAGCAGCCAGCAGATTAACATTGCATTGGCACAAGAAATATATCCTATATTGCTGAAGGAGATTCCCTAATGGCTGTCAAGTGCCCTTAGACTGTGGTGTCTTGCCTTCATCATGTATGGAAACTCAGTATGTGTGGTGTACATGCTAGCCTGCATGTACTGCCTCCTATGCCCACCTCCCTAAAACCAGCTGTAGTTGCTGGATGGGGAAGAAGCTGGCAATGTATTCCCTTTGTCACATTAGGTGTTATCCTGCTATACTGAAAGCTACCTACCTGCTGCTTCCTATGTTGCTACTGCCCTCCATCACAATGAGAACAGAGGGAGAGGGCATTCTGGCCAGGAATCAACAAAATAACTTCAACCAGTCCATACTGGCCTGGCCAGTGATTCTTGGCTTCAGAGGCCAGGAAAAGTTCGACCACAAAGGGAAAAATCACTTCTTCAGGATTGTACTATTTTGTATTGCAAAATTTGTGTAATGCTTCATGCCACGGAGAAGGCTTCAAAACACCTCTGGGTCATTAGCTAACAAGAAAATCTTGCTTGCTTTTCATGGCAGACATTGTGTGGCCTATGTGGGAAACACTGGGTTTCATTCATAATGGTCAGAAATGTGCTCCAATCATTTCATAGCAAACTTGTGATTGTGCTTAAATATGAAGTGAAGCAGAGAGCTTTAAGAGAGATAGGGTTGCTCTTTTTAGATGTGTACCATATTCTTGGTGGGTTTTCTTGGTAGGTAGGGTGTGGGTTTGTAGTCTGGTCTACCTGAATAATATTAAATATGTGGAAGGTTCAGAGGATTGGTCCAGTTGTATGACAACAACCTTGAAGGTCCGCTTATGCATGGAGTGTGGCAAAACTTGCAAGATAGAGGGAGTGAAACTTGGGGTATGTACCATCATCCATTAATATGACCTAAGTATGATCCACTGTATGTGGACAACAAGGATAAACCTTCAATAATAACAAAAGCTGTATCATGCAATAGGCCAGATTCCTTTACTGTAGTCATAAAACAGAAAGCCTTTAACAGCAGAAAGTGGTGCCATCTGACCAACTGTACCCTCCCAATGACTTATGCACAACAAAGACATACAAAGAATGTGAGGGGTGGGAAAGTAGTCTGGTCTTAAATCAATTGCATTGCGTGCATATCACACAGCAACTGTTTCAGTTACTCTCTTGGTTCCCATTTACCTTTCCCTTATAATGGCAGTCTATATTAAATATAAAACACTGAAAAAACATTTTGAAAAAAAGTTAACAGTGACGCTATATGACTGCTCTCCAAGTATTAGCCTATTTGTGCTGTATATTTGACTTGAAATATAAGTATTGTTGGTGTAATATATATTTAGCTGGCTATATCATCACCAAATATATAATTTTGAAAAGTAGTACTGGCACCTTTTAAAACATATATATTTTATTGCAGTGATTAATACTATAATCTCAAACAAACACTTCGGACATATGCATCTTGTAAATACAAACCTGAATAATAGGATTATAAAAAACATGTTTGTATGTAAATGCAAGTCCTTATTTAAATTTAAGAGGCATTGCACAATGGCCCTCTTTTTGTGAGAAAACACTAAGAGGAAAAGAGCCCAGAACTCAATAGTCAACTAATAGATGCAATAATGAATTGCCCAGCACCCTGCTTATCTTAGTAAAAAAGAAAAGCCTAAAGAAACAGTGCATAATTGAAATAGGAATACAGTTACCAGCTTGTAATACCATTTATAAATTTCAGTGAAGTGCTACATGGTGTCCTCTACCAGCTCTTCTATTATATCTCCTCATGGCGACAGTCCCTGTTATGAAGTACAAGCATAGGTTAGGTATAGGTGGTCTTGACTCTGGGTGGCCCCAGTGGCTAATGCGTAGATCAGTTCAACAGTTTGTGCCGTCACTACTTTACACAGGTAGTTTATGGCTCTTAACATCAGATTTGCCTTTGCACAATCAGTCTATCAGTCTTTTCATGCTAGGTTCCATTTTACCAGCTCACTGAAGATGTGGCTCTTGTGGTGTTGGCGGATGCATCAGAGAACCCACTCCCACACCAGGAGTTTAGATGATGCAGGCTGTGGTGACAGCCTCATTCTGACTGCAGAATGGAGATCAGTGCCTCAGGCCTGCATGGCGGACATTCCGCTTCAGTAGCTGTGGACTTCTAGACCTGATGCCGATGGGTGCTCAATCTTGGCTGTTGTAACTTTTGGGCATGATATCCAGTGTGTGCTCACCTTTGGCAGTTACTGCCTTTCAGGCCAGATCAGAAGTTCCACATCCTCTTGCATTGAAGCCCAATGTTGGGCACAGCAGCACCAGTCTCATGATGGTCTCTCAGAGCTGATGCTCTTTAAATGAATGTCTTGAGAACCTCTCAGGGAGTCGAGAACACTAACTACACAGATTGAGTCCTAGTTTCACTTCCTCTGGCAATCGGCTTCTTCCTACTGCTCCTCACGCTGGGAATATGCTGGGCTTCTCCTCCAGCAGGGCGTTGTTTGCTCCTTCCCTCACTGAGAAGGCAGACAGGCCTCTAGGTAGTAGTGACACCCCCAGTACCCACAGCAAAAAATGTAGACTTCGGATGATGTCCCCTCACCTCTGAGAGACTGGCTGTCACGCAGACGCCAGCTCTGGTTACACAGCAGCTCTTCAAGTACTCCGCTGAGCCCTCCCTTCCTAAGTCATTAACAAATTAGAAGTTGAAAAAAGTGGGGTGGCTTTTATCCCTGTGACGAGAGTCATACCTGGTAAAGTCAACACAGTGGTGAGGTATAGCAGGTAAGGGCAGGGTTAGAGTGGAACCTAAGAGTGGACACTGCCACCATCTGTCATTAAACCACCCAGAACTGAATTGTTGTGGTCAGCTCCCATGGGTGGGATGGCTGTGTCTAAAGGATGTAGAGGGCGCTGACCTTGACTCTAATCCAGGCTACACAAGTGACGACATAGTGGGCTAGGTCAGGTTATAAAGTGAGTGGGGTTAGGAAAAAACCTTACAGCCAATCGACCAATCAAAATCCTAGAGATGTTAGAGTCACTTCCTCTAACTGGAACTTCAAAGAAGTTCATGAGAAGGCCTAAAGCATCTAATTCCCTATTGGTGAACTCCACTCTGTGTGAAGAAGAGAGAACTAGATGGCAGACTAGGAAAAATTCAGGCTACACACCAAAAAAGATCAGTGCTTCTTCTTTTTCTGAAAAAAGTGAATAATCTCCTTAGGAAAATTAAAGATGGAAGGATCTGGAGGTGTCAGCTAACCCCCACCAGATGGTCAACTTATGGATAAAGCCTTGTTTACTAGTGAAGAAATGGGACTATAATTAATTGAAATGATTGTTATTGGAATAGAGAAGAACATTCCCAGTAAATCAGAATAAGACATATATGTATCAAAGACACAGAAGAAAGGGGACAGAGAGAGCTATTGTATTAATCAACTTCATTACAAATATTGTTGGAAATAAGACACTGTAAATAAACAGAGACTCTTTATTTACTCCATTCTTGTATTCTACAGCGCAATCATTTTGCAGTTCCACTTTTATACTCATTTTCCAGAAACAGAAGTGAATCCACTGTCTAAGGTTTCAGAACAGGTTCAGGTGTATCTTTTTCAAATGTAATTTTCTTGCTGTAGGTCTGACACAGCCTTTATGCAAGGTGATGGCTCTCACAGTAGACAAAAATAGCGTTTCCTCCAGGTAGAAGTATCCAAACCAACAGCACAATGAAGTGAGAGATCTCTGCACCTGCCGGTCATCAGCCTTTCAGAAGCAGTAATCAGGTACAGACAAAAAGGCAGGCGCTGCTTAGACGCTTCCACAACTTTACCTACAGAAACTGCTCATCGACATCCTTCCCCTACCAGCTACCAGATGGCAGTGCTCCAGAAAAACTAATCAGCAGCTGTTAGAAATGGGATCTCTAGTTGGCAAGGGCTTGCACCTTTGTCCAAGTAGGGACCCTTCTTCCTAGTCAGGGTAAGGGTGTTACACTCGTGAAGTAACCCCTGCTCACCCTCGTGATAGCTTGGCACGAGCAGTCAGGCTTAATACAGAGGCAGTGTGTAAAGCATTTGCACATAACCAACAGTAATACAGTGTAAGCACTACAAACGGACACCACACCAGTTTAGAAAAATAACCAATATTTTATATACTTAAGACAAGACCCATTATGACAAAAATCCACAATACTATACTTTAAAAATGAATGCTTGATAAGGTAACTTCTTCTTTGCAGGAATAGTCCAAAAACAAAGTTCGTACGAGTCGGTAGCTCCGTCCGAGCCTACCGCGATGCTGAAAACCAGAGAGTCTAACAGTTCCAGCCGACCGCGTCGATACGGGCCAGCAGAGTCGTGAACAGACTCGGTCACAGTACCTTTCTCGTTGTGGCTGGTACGGAGTGTACGAGCCGGTCGGCGTTCGTCGCGGTTGCGGTGCAAGATGGAGCGATGCAAGGTGCGGTGTCCATCGATGCGGTGCAGGCAGCGGCTCGATGAGCGTCGTGTAGACGGAGTCGGTGAGTCCAGGGTGAGACGATGCTCGATGCGGTGCTGACAGGTTGCGATGCAGGCGACCAAGCCGGAGTGCGGGAGCTGGCGTCGGACAGCGGTGCGAGTCGGAGCGGTGCGTCGCAGACGTGCGAGCGGTGCCCCAAATGCGATGCGGTCACGACTCTTGAGCCAGTTGCAGCGACCGCGTCGGTCGGGTCCGGCTGGTTCAGTGAAGCGATGCGATGCGAACTGCGGTGCCCCCAGGTCACGGTGCAAGCAGCGGCTCGGTGTTGGCGGCGTCAGACGTCGCCCACGGTGAGACCAGGGTTGCGATGCGAAGCGGGGCGATGCGGTCTGCGGTGCAAACAGGTCACCGGTCAGGGATGGATTCGGTTGACGGAGTCGGTTGCGGTTCCCTTCCTCTGTGGCAACTGAAACAGCGTTCCAGAAGCGGTACCCAGAGGTTTGTGAAGTCTTTGTAGTCCCTGAGACTTCTTAACAGGAGGCCAGCTCGGTTCCAGGCCCTTGGAGATACTCAGCACAAGTTTGTAGAAAGTTCAGTCCTTTCACTGCCCAAGGCAGAAGCAGCAGCTGCAGGCCAACCCAACAAAGCAACAACACAGCAAAGGGGCAGTACTCCTCCTGGCAGCTCTTCCAGCTCTTCGTCTTGGCAGGTTCCTTGATTCCAGCGAGATCTAAATTCATGGGGTCAGGGCCCCAATATTTATATCCCAAATTCCTTTGTTCTCTGAAGGCAGAGAGGTCTTTGCCTAGTCCAAACCAGTTCTGGAGCACTTTGTTGACATGTCTCCGTCCCTTCTTTCAGAGAGTAGGCCAGGGACATCAGACGCACCACAGGAGGTGGAGCCAGCATTGTGGAGGGAAGGCACTGTCCTATTCAGGGCCCAGGTGCAACTCCTCCCACCCATCTACATGTAGATCTTGCTATTCAGCCCTGTGCTGACTCACCCTGTCTCCTGGCATCCCCCAGCCCCTGTCACTCACACTCCAGACAAGGAATACACAACCTCGCAGAGGCAGGCTTGGATGGTTAGACAAGAAAATACCCACTTTCTAAAAGTGGTATTTTCAAACACATAATGTTAAAACCAACTTCACTAAAAGATGCATTTTATCATTCTGAGTCCAGGCATACTAAACTCGAATTTCTACCATGTTCCCTGGGTCAGTTAGGATTATAAGCTGTAATAATCAAAACTGCCCGTTCTGGCCTAGGGGGAACAGGTAGCCTTGCAATAGTGAAAAACGAACTAGGCTGTAATTCACTATCAGGACATGCCACACACACCAGGGCATGTCCTACCTTTCGCATACAACGCACCCTGCCCACAGGGGTACCTTGGGCCTACCTTAGGGGTGACTAACATGTAGAAAAGGGAAGGTTTAGGGACTTGCAAGTGTGTGCACTTGCCAAGTCGACATGGCAGCCCCAGGCTGCGCACAGGCTCTGCAATGGCAGGCCCGAGTTACACTTTACGGGCTGTTTGCGTGGGTGGCACAATCCAGTGCTGCAGCCCACCAACAGCATTTGGTCTATAGGCCCTGGCACTCGCAGTGCACTTTACAAGGGACTGACACATAAACCAAATAGGCCAATCATGGAAACACCAATCCATAACACATTTTATACAGGAGCATATGCACTTTAGCACTGATTAGCAGTGGTAAAGTGCCGCCCAGAGTCCTAAAACCAACACACACAGGGTCAAAAACAAGAGGCCAAAAAGCAAAAAGTCTGGGGGTAAACCCGCTGAAAAAGCCAAGTCTAACAGCAGCCAATTGCTAACAACGACTTTATTGACCTTCTGAGGCTAGCCATGTCTCCACCCTCCAGTCACAGGAATGCAGTAAATACAGGTTCAGTGTCTACAGAAGGTGTATCCACCAGGGGTGGATCCTCCATTAAGGCAAAGGAGCATTGCCCCACTGATTGAAATGCCCCCCATACCACAAAGATGAAAAATAAAATGGTAATACAGTTAATGTATTACCATTTTATTTTTCACGAACCCCGTCCTGAGCCGAGAGTCAGGACGGATGTGTGGCAGCTGCTGACTGGCAGCAGCAGAAAGAAGTTATGGGCAGGGCACTTATGTTTAAAGTATGCATGTTATGTTATGTTATGTTATGTTATGTTACTGGGCACTTATAAAGCGCACGGCTACTCCACAGAGTGTCCCGGCGCTGGAAGGACCCTGAGACTGACAGTGCGCACACAAACAGGTAGACCTCATTTAAAGTTGGAAAAGCCAGGTTTTTAATTTTTTTCTGAAAGCAAGAAGATCCTGCGCCTGTCGTAAAGAAGGAGGCAGGCTATTCAATAACTGTGAGGCCACCACTTGAAAAGAGTGACCACCCATGCGTGAGCGGGAAAACTTTGGAATGGTCGACAGACGCTGGGCAGAGGATCTCAAGGTCCTTAGTGGGGCATAGTGCTGAATTCTATTCCTGATGTAGGGAGCACCTGTGTTGTGAAGGGCCTTGAAAGCCAAAACAAAGCTTTAAAGTGTATTCTCTTCCGCACCGGAAGCCAGTGCAAGGACTTCAGGTGGGGGGTCATATGCGCCCTGGAGCCTACCATGAGTATGGCTCTGGCTGCCGCATTCTGTACCACCTGCAGGCGGCCAAGTAGATAGTCTGGGAGGCCAAGGTACAGAGCATTGACGTAATCCAGCCTGGATATAATCAGGGCCTGGACTACAGTCTTCCTGTGTGGAATTGGGAGTAACAAGAGGAAATTTCTCAACATTTTCAGTAACCCAAAACACGTGCCAGCCACCGATTGGACCTGGGACTTCATGGACATGTCAGCGTCCAATTTAACCCCAAGGTTTTTCACGGTGGTTACTGAGCTAGCAGGGGGGGACATATTCTGAGGCCACCATTGGCGCCATACCTCGCCTGGGTTGTGGCCAAAGAAGATAATTTCTGATTTTTCTGAGTTGCACATCAGTTGGTTCTGTCTGAACCAAGCGAACACCTTCATCAGGCACGCATTTATCTAATTTCCTCTGAATGCGCTCTCCTTCTCGCAGGTAATCAGCAATTGCGTGTCATCCGCGTAGGATATTATTTTTGCGCCATGTTTTTCTGCAAGGAACGCAAGGGGAGCCATATACACGTTAAACAGAGTCGGGCTCAAAATTGATCCCTGTGGAACTCCAACTTTCATAGGGGGCATGAGGGCCGAGAAAGGAGGGGACCATACTGTTTGTTGGTGATTATACAGAAAGGAGGTGAACCAGCTGAGGACCGTGCCACCAATACCGCAGTCCTGGAGTCTTTGCAGGAGTCGGTCATGGGGCACGGTGTCAAAGGCCGCGGAAAGATCCAATAGTATCAGTACCGCTTTGCCTCCACTATCGAGTGTTGTTTTGATGGTTTCCAAGACTTCCAATAAGGCCGTCTCTGTACTGAAATTTGCTCTGAACCCTGATTGACTAGGGTGCAGTACATGATTCGCCTCTACAAAATCTGTAATGACAGTATTTACATATTTCTTCAGGACCTTGGAGAAGAAAGGCAGCAGCGATATTGTCCTTTAATTACTGGCTACCAAAGGGTCTGCTGAAGGTTTTTTTAAAAGCGGGAGAATTTTCCCGTGTTTCCAGCTTTCAGGCATTAATCCCTCGGACAAAGAGGTGTTCAAAACCAAATTAACTGCTGGGCTGATCACCTCAGCGTTGTGCATGTCCCTTTGGCCGGTCATCTTGCGACGGCCAGTCAGATATGCTCACTTCAAACCAGCTGGGTTAAGACCGAGCAAAGGCCTCCAGTGCTCTTTGGACCACATAGAGAGCCTGCTCCATCCAATCCTGGCGCTGCTCTCATGCAGGTTAACAGCATGAGAGCAGCGCCAGGATTGGTTAGGCGAGTTGCCTGAGGCCTGCGCTGGAAGAGTGAACCCACCAGGAGGGAGCGCGGACATGCTGCAAGGTAAATGAGTTTTCTTTTTTTAATATTTTAAATGTATTTAATGTATGTGTACCAAATCACCGACATGCATTACATTACAGTTTCAAAGTTACGATTATTTAATGCATGTTGGCAATTTTGTTGATTTAATGTTGCACCGCTTCCACGGGCACCGACTCCCCATTTGCCCGCCCCTCCACTCCCCGTAGGTGGATGCCACCACTGGCATCCACCCTCCATCTTGAGCCACTTACCACTGTACACAAGCACACTCAACATGCACACATGGAATGTCAGCACAAAGCTCTGGGAGTCAGACTAAAATTGAACTTTACACAAGTGATATCAGTAGTCTGCACTCTCATTTGAGACAGAAGGAAAATCTGATCAAGACTAATGTGAGATGTTGGCCTGGTATATGCTGTTCACTAATTAAAGTGGACACCTTGCACCAGGGCAAATCGACTCTTATGGTAGATAGGTTTAAGACAACCTTTTAAAGAAAGCTATCCTAGTGGTAGCTGTGGAGAGCAGCCTTCAGGCTAAGTCTCGGAGGAATGTAAAGCAGCTTGTTTTACCATATAATCTCTTGAATCACCAAATGAAAAGACACCACACAGGTATATATATCAAATATATATGTATTTATTTCTAAATAACTCTCTACTAATCTCTTTATGAGATTAGAAGACAAACATATGCATAAATCAACGTTTCACAATAAGTTAAGCACAAAATATGGCTGGGGCCCTAGGGGCGTACCAGACCATATACTAAGTAAGAGACTTAGAAACAACGACTTGCAAGGAGACAAGGCCTAGGGCCTTCAGAAGTGCTGGGGCCTCACGAAACCACCCAAGGCAGGTAAGTAAAGGACCCACGGGGGACGCGTGCAGTGTGGATACACAGGCGCGAATCGCCGTTAACTTCAATGGGCAAGTCGCGGTTGGAAATAAAGAGTTTTAGGATACTTCGGGAGAACCTACAAGCAAGTCACTTACAGGGTAAGTAGTTCTAGGGCCCACACCCACAGGAGCACCATAGTGCTGGAGTTACCTCACCCAGGGAAGCCGGGTGCACAGGTGTCCTTTGGTGTCGGGTCGCGGCGTCGTTTTCAATGGCGAACAAAGAAGACTTGCTGCTTGCGGGAGCTGAAGAAGTGTCCGGTGGAATCCAAGCCTGGATTCTGAAGAAGGATGACCTGAAAGCAGAGGGGACAGTGTTCAAAGTCACTTGGCAGTGACCCGGGGCAAGGAAGATGGATGCCCACCGTCGTCGGTCGCTTCAGGTCGGTTGCGGGTGCCTTGACTCTTCAGCCACGTGGTCCAGGAGGCGTCGATGACGACCAGGAGCTGGATTCGGTGTGTCCCTCGACGTCTGCAGCTGACTGCGGTGTCGGCAACTTGATAGGAGCCAACAAGCCTTGGCAGCAGCAAGTCTCGGGGAGATGAAGAAAAGTCGATGGCGCAGACCAGCAAGGTCTGAGGGACTCACCCAGCGAGGGTAAGTCAGGGCAGGCCTGGAGCAACCAGGGGAGCCCTTTGGTTTCTTTAAGAAGTCTTCTGGGGACCCACAAGCCAGCGGGCAAGGGATCGCGAAGACACCTCGGGCGGAATCACTCAACAGGGGCCCACGGTCACTCGGGACGGTGTAGGCCTCTGATCTTCGGAGGGATTCCTGCTGGAGGTCGGGACCACACGTGGTCCAAAGCACAAGTTCGTAGAACGTTGTGAAGGGGGTTGCACTCGACAATAGTGCACGGTACCCAGGGGTCGCGGTTCCTCGTTACTCGTGGGGTCCACTTGCCTCAGCTTCGCTGGGGACTCACGATGGCCTGGGAGAGGTCAGGAAATCTACTTCTTGGGCTGCAGGGACTTCGGACTCCGGCGGGAGCGGCGTAGTTTGCGACCGTCGTTGTCGTTTTTGGTGCCTGCCAAGCAGGGGAGTCACTCCTTGACTCCAAGGGAGATTCTTCTGTCTTCCAAAGGTAGTGGAACGTCGAAGGGCCAGGATTCTTCTGTAGAGCGTCGTCCAGGGGTTATCTGCTTTGCAATGGCAAGGTTCCCCCTCTTATACTAAAAGAGGGGATGGACTAGCTCTATGACCCCACCTATGGGAGGGTCAAGGGAGGGGGTGGCTACACCCACTTCCCTTTGTCCAGTTTCCCGCCAGAGCAGGGGCAGGTAGCCCCTGAGCTGGTTTGAACTGGCATATGCACAGAGGAGCCTTCTGCTCCCCCAGTGCAGGACTTCAAAGCACTCTAAGAGTGCACCCACCCAGCCCCAATACACTAAACCCTGTCTGGAAGGTGGTTACACCTCCCTGTGACAGGATGCCTATTGTTGGGCTTCCTCCACTGCGAGTTTCGGTCATCAGCAGGAGGGCAGCCCAGTGTCTGTGACTGGTGGCATCCATTTTGTGATGCCAGGGCTCTTTAGGATTCTACCGCGTTTCCACAGCAGGTACATGTCTTATCCCTCTAGAAGGGTGGAATGCTACCCCCGCCGCCAAGATTGGCGGGGGGTAGTATTCCAAGATGTTTGACACCAAACACGACATGTTTTGATGCAGCCATTCCAAAGTTAGCATTTACCGCGAGGATATAATGCACTTAAATAGTATATGGTTTAACCGCATCCACAAACAGCACCAGAGAATAGACTCTCAGAGCTGCAGAGGGGCCCTGCTCAGGCAGAGGCACCCCCTCACATAGAAGCCAAGCACCCTGCCCTCAGGATTGATAGGGCCTGCCTTAGGGGTGACTGATAGGTTTATATGTGTGTGCAGGAGAGATATAGGAAACCTATATCTCAGTGAGGGGTGCTAGCACCACCTCACCCAGGCTGCAGTAGCAGGCCTGTGGTGTCAGATTTAGACTGCTTCCCAGGGGTGGCATAACACATGCTGCAGCCCCTGGTAGGCCTGTGAAGTACCTATGCCCTTGGCACCTAAGGTACCATATACTAGGGACTCATAAGGCACCACAGTATCCAATCACTAGTGCACCTAGAGTGCACTCCATGTCGTTTAGAGAGAGCAGATAGACTGGGGCCCTGAATAGCAGGGTCCCAGTCCAACTAAGTCATAAACCAGCAAAACACCATAAAAAAGTGGGGGCAACCATATAGTCAGATTCCACCTTCCTACATAACCCCCCCCAAACGAAAGGAGATAAGGCTAACCTTGGCCAGTTGAGCCTTTATTGACTAAGTGGCCATATAAGGAAGCACCTGCACTAGCATGGTTGCCCCCTGTCTTATGGTCCACTAAGCAATCCCTCACCCTAAGGGTATGAGAGGGTCTCCACCATGGGGAATCACTACCTGTGGTGTGCTTTGGTAAAGTACCAGGCTGGTGAGGTGTCTGAGTAGGGAAGTGTGGCCCTAGGAATGTTGGCCTCAGCTTTCTCAGCTCACTGGTCACCATGTATGCCTGTCTTTCCATGACTGAGTGGTACTCTGCTCTAAGGGTCAACCTTTGACTGCCTACAGCCGGGGGTTGGGTCCCTTTGGGTGGAACACTGGAGGGACATGGCATGTTTGGAACCTTTTGGTCCCAGGTTTGCCCTTGCCTAACAGAGTCCTTCTGGGGGAGGTCCCTACATAAAGGTATGGGGGATCCCTCAGTGGGTTGAGGAATTTCTACCTGGCTAGGGCTACTAGCCTGGGTGCCCCTAATCTGCTGATGGGGGGTTCCTCTGGACAGGGGGCCCTGGGGGTCCACTGACCTCCCTGACCTCTGCAGCCCTGGGCTGACTGAGGCAGGGTAGAGAGGGGCAGGTTACCTGCTCCAGACTGGGTACCACCTTGTAAGGGTCCTCTGCCATCAGGGGGTGGCCAGGCCAGGCCTGACTACCTCTGTGGCAGTTCCTTCACTAGGGGTAGGGTCAGTTCCCTGAGGAGGCTGACCCTTACCTACTGTCTGGAGGGAAGAAGACTTTTCTTCAACCCTTGTGCTCTCTTCTGGGGGAGAGTGGGCCGTTCTTCCAGGCTCCATCTTTCCAAAATCTTGGGCTGGGGCTGTGGCCATCACAGCCCCACTAACCTTTACAGGGACACCCAACATCTTCAGATGGGTTTGGTGTTCAATTTCAGCCCAGGCTGAAATTTCCAGATCATTACCCATCAGGCAATCTACAGGTAAGGTTGGGGACACTGCCACTCTCTTTGGGCCTGTGACCCCCTCCCAGCTGAGATTGACTATGGCCATGGGGTGATCTGTTCTGACACCATCAATGTTGGTCACCTGGTATTTAAACTCAGGTAAAAGCTGGTGAGGGGGACTAGTTTCCCTGCCACCATGGTGACACTAGCCCCTGTGTCCCTAAATGCCACAGCTTTCTGACCATTAATTATTGGCTCCAGTCTGTACCTGCCCAATGCTGTGGGACCCACGGTAAAGGTGGCAAATCCTATACCACCATCAGAATCTGAGGAGTCTGTTGAGGGGGTCCTGTCTAAACTAGGGCCCACCTCTGTTCCTCTTGCAAAAGCACCTAACTTTTTGGGTGCACTACTCCCAACTGGAGGATTACTACTGGTAGTACCAGGAGGGGTGGTAGTAGTTGTTGGAGGAACATTTTCTTTATTGCCATTCCTGGGACAACTGGGATCAGATTTCCAGTGCCCAGGCTTTTTACAGACATGGCAATAGGGTTTCTTTTCAGGAGAGGAAGGAGTTTGGGACCCACCCCCAGAAGAGGAATTTTGGGGCCCTGTAGTGGACTTATCCTTGGATTTATCCCCACCTTTCTCTTGGGACTTGGTAGAATCTTTCTTGTGGTCACCACCCTGATTCTTAGGCCTTACTCTGGTTCTGACCCATTTGTCTGCCTTCTTTCCCAATTCTTGGGGAGAGGTCAGATCAGAGTCCACCAGGTACTGGTGTAAAAGCTGGTTTTGACAATTATTAAGGATCTGTTCTCTCATCATTAGATTATAAAATCCTTTGAAATCAGTAACCCTACTGCCAACCAGCCAACCCTCCAGAGCCTTGGATGCACAATCTACAAAGTCTGTCCAGTCCTGAGTCTGTGCCTTCTGGGTATCTCTGAACTTCAACCTGTACTGCTCAGTGGTTAAGCCAAACCCATCTATCAGTGCACTCTTCAGGACCTCATAATCATCAGCATCCTCCTCTCTAACAGTGAGGAGCTTGTCTCTTCCTTTATCTGAAAAGGAGAGCCACAAGATTGCTGCCCACTGCTTTTGGGGGACCTGCTGTACTCTACAGGCCCTCTCCATAGCAGTTATCCATTTGTGGATATCATCCCCACTCTGGTAGGGAGGAACAACCTTGCTCAGGTTCCTATGGTCAGGGACATATTCTCTGCCTCTAGGGACACTGTTGCTGCCACCAGGGGGTTCTAAACCCTCCCTTCTGGAAGCTCTCTGGATCTCCAGGGCTTCTCTATCCAGTGCCAACTGCTTGGTTCTGAGGGCCACTTTGGCTTCCTCATACTGGAGCAGTTTGCACCTTCTCTCAGAGGAGGTCTCTCTTAAGTTAAAGTATGAGCTCCTCTCTTGGACAAATTCTCTGCCAGAGTGATAAGAGTGCTCAGATTCCCTGGAAGGGGATCTGTGCCTCTCATCCACTCTGCCAGTTCTCTTAGGGAGAACTCCTCTGTCCTGTTCAGGCTCCTTGGAGCCTGGCCCTTCAATCACAGAGTCTTGGTCATTCTGATTTTCATCATCTGACCCAGATACTATGACTGACCCACCCACTGATTCAAACCCTTTAGCTCCTAGAGCCAATCTAAGGTCATCTGCTGTCAGCAGATCTATCAGGTGCAGGGTTGAGGGACTCTGTCCTGTCCTCAGGTGTCTGTCAACACACATGGCTCTCAAGTCAGAGAAAGCCATGTCCTTATACTGAGGCTGAGTGGATCCACTGGGTCCACCCTTCAAGGACATTCTAGTGTTGTGCAGTGTTGTACTACCTACACTAGTTTGTGGCCTACTGATCCTAGCTTGAGCTGTGGAAAGGGTGTGCTATCCCTTGGAACACAGCTCTAAGTTCAGTAGAACTTATTGATACTAAGCTTGACTTTATATGTACCTTGAGTACCTATAATGGTTTTCAGTTAGTAATTCAAATAGAGATTTTCTGGTAAAACAATGGCAAGCTGGAATCCCACACGCTGCCCACCAATGTGAGAAGTTGGCCTGGTATATGCTGTTCACTAATTAAAGTGGACACCTTGCACCAGGGCAAATCGACTCTTATGGTAGATAGGTTTAAGACAACCTTTTAAAGAAAGCTATCCTAGTGGTAGCTGTGGAGAGCAGCCTTCAGGCTAAGTCTCGGAGGAATGTAAAGCAGCTTGTTTTACCATATAATCTCTTGAATCACCAAATGAAAAGACACCACACAGGTATATATATCAAATATATATGTATTTATTTCTAAATAACTCTCTACTAATCTCTTTATGAGATTAGAAGACAAACATATGCACAAATCAACGTTTCACAATAAGTTAAGCACAAAATATGGCTGGGGCCCTAGGGGCGTACCAGACCATATACTAAGTAAGAGACTTAGAAACAACGACTTGCAAGGAGACAAGGCCTAGGGCCTTCAGAAGTGCTGGGGCCTCACGAAACCACCCAAGGCAGGTAAGTAAAGGACCCACGGGGGACGCGTGCAGTGTGGATACACAGGCGCGAATCGCCGTTAACTTCAATGGGGCAAGTCGCGGTTGGAAATAAAGAGTTTTAGGATACTTCGGGAGAACCTACAAGCAAGTCACTTACAGGGTAAGTAGTTCTAGGGCCCACACCCACAGGAGCACCGTAGTGCTGGAGTTACCTCACCCAGGGAAGCCGGGTGCACAGGTGTCCTTTGGTGTCGGGTCGCGGCGTCGTTTTCAATGGCGAACAAAGAAGACTTGCTGCTTGCGGGAGCTGAAGAAGTGTCCGGTGGAATCCAAGCCTGGATTCTGAAGAAGGATGACCTGAAAGCAGAGGGGACAGTGTTCAAAGTCACTTGGCAGTGACCCGGGGCAAGGAAGATGGATGCCCACCGTCGTCGGTCGCTTCAGGTCGGTTGCGGGTGCCTTGACTCTTCAGCCACGTGGTCCAGGAGGCGTCGACGACGACCAGGAGCTGGATTCGGTGTGTCCCTCGACGTCTGCAGCTGACTGCGGTGTCGGCAACTCGATAGGAGCCAACAAGCCTTGGCAGCAGCAAGTCTCGGGGAGATGAAGAAAAGTCGATGGCGCAGACCAGCAAGGTCTGAGGGACTCACCCAGCGAGGGTAAGTCAGGGCAGGCCTGGAGCAACCAGGGGAGCCCTTTGGTTTCTTTAAGAAGTCTTCTGGGGACCCACAAGCCAGCGGGCAAGGGATCGCGAAGACACCTCGGGCGGAATCACTCAACAGGGGCCCACGGTCACTCGGGACGGTGTAGGCCTCTGATCTTCGGAAGGATTCCTGCTGGAGGTCGGGACCACACGTGGTCCAAAGCACAAGTTCGTAGAACGTTGTGAAGGGGTTGCACTCGACAATAGTGCACGGTACCCAGGGGTCGCGGTTCCTCGTTACTCGTGGGGTCCACTTGCCTCAGCTTCGCTGGGGACTCACGATGGCCTGGGAGAGGTCAGGAAATCCACTTCTTGGGCTGCAGGGACTTCGGACTCCGGCGGGAGCGGCGTAGTTTGCGACCGTCGTTGTCGTTTTTGGTGCCTGCCAAGCAGGGGAGTCACTCCTTGACTCCAAGGGAGATTCTTCTGTCTTCCAAAGGTAGTGGAACGTCGAAGGGCCAGGATTCTTCTGTAGAGCGTCGTCCAGGGGTTATCTGCTTTGCAATGGCAAGGTTCCCCCTCTTATACTAAAAGAGGGGATGGACTAGCTCTATGACCCCACCTATGGGAGGGTCAAGGGAGGGGGTGGCTACACCCACTTCCCTTTGTCCAGTTTCGCGCCAGAGCAGGGGCAGGTAGCCCCTGAGCTGGTTTGAACTGGCATATGCACAGAGGAGCCTTCTGCTCCCCCAGTGCAGGACTTCAAAGCACTCTAAGAGTGCACCCACCCAGCCCCAATACACTAAACCCTGTCTGGAAGGTGGTTACACCTCCCTGTGACAGGATGCCTATTGTTGGGCTTCCTCCACTGCGAGTTTCGGTCATCAGCAGGAGGGCAGCCCAGTGTCTGTGACTGGTGGCATCCATTTTGTGATGCCAGGGCTCTTTAGGATTCTACCGCGTTTCCACAGCAGGTACATGTCTTATCCCTCTAGAAGGGTGGAATGCTACCCCCGCCGCCAAGATTGGCGGGGGGTAGTATTCCAAGATGTTTGACACCAAACACGACATGTTTTGATGCAGCCATTCCAAAGTTAGCATTTACCGCGAGGATATAATGCACTTAAATAGTATATGGTTTAACCGCATCCACAAACAGCACCAGAGAATAGACTCTGAGAGCTGCAGAGGGGCCCTGCTCAGGCAGAGGCACCCCCTCACATAGAAGCCAAGCACCCTGCCCTCAGGATTGATAGGGCCTGCCTTAGGGGTGACTGATAGGTTTATATGTGTGTGCAGGAGAGATATAGGAAACCTATATCTCAGTGAGGGGTGCTAGCACCACCTCACCCAGGCTGCAGTAGCAGGCCTGTGGTGTCAGATTTAGACTGCTTCCCAGGGGTGGCATAACACATGCTGCAGCCCCTGGTAGGCCTGTGAAGTACCTATGCCCTTGGCACCTAAGGTACCATATACTAGGGACTCATAAGGCACCACAGTATCCAATCACTAGTGCACCTAGAGTGCACTCCATGTCGTTTAGAGAGAGCAGATAGACTGGGGCCCTGAATAGCAGGGTCCCAGTCCAACTAAGTCATAAACCAGCAAAACACCATAAAAAAAGTGGGGGCAACCATATAGTCAGATTCCACCTTCCTACATAACCCCCCCAAACGAAAGGAGATAAGGCTAACCTTGGCCAGTTGAGCCTTTATTGACTAAGTGGCCATATAAGGAAGCACCTGCACTAGCATGGTTGCCCCCTGTCTTATGGTCCACTAAGCAATCCCTCACCCTAAGGGTATGAGAGGGTCTCCACCATGGGGAATCACTACCTGTGGTGTGCTTTGGTAAAGTACCAGGCTGGTGAGGTGTCTGAGTAGGGAAGTGTGGCCCTAGGAATGTTGGCCTCAGCTTTCTCAGCTCACTGGTCACCATGTATGCCTGTCTTTCCATGACTGAGTGGTACTCTGCTCTAAGGGTCAACCTTTGACTGCCTACAGCCGGGGGTTGGGTCCCTTTGGGTGGAACACTGGAGGGACATGGCATGTTTGGAACCTTTTGGTCCCAGGTTTGCCCTTGCCTAACAGAGTCCTTCTGGGGGAGGTCCCTACATAAAGGTATGGGGGATCCCTCAGTGGGTTGAGGAATTTCTACCTGGCTAGGGCTACTAGCCTGGGTGCCCCTAATCTGCTGATGGGGGGTTCCTCTGGACAGGGGGCCCTGGGGGGTCCACTGACCTCCCTGACCTCTGCAGCCCTGGGCTGACTGAGGCAGGGTAGAGAGGGGCAGGTTACCTGCTCCAGACTGGGTACCACCTTGTAAGGGTCCTCTGCCATCAGGGGGTGGCCAGGCCAGGCCTGACTACCTCTGTGGCAGTTCCTTCACTAGGGGTAGGGTCAGTTCCCTGAGGAGGCTGACCCTTACCTACTGTCTGGAGGGAAGAAGACTTTTCTTCAACCCTTGTGCTCTCTTCTGGGGGAGAGTGGGCCATTCTTCCAGGCTCCATCTCTCCAAAATCTTGGGCTGGGGCTGTGGCCATCACAGCCCCACTAACCTTTACAGGGACACCCAACATCTTCAGATGGGTTTGGTGTTCAATTTCAGCCCAGGCTGAAATTTCCAGATCATTGCCCATCAGGCAATCTACAGGTAAGGTTGGGGACACTGCCACTCTCTTTGGGCCTGTGACCCCCTCCCAGCTGAGATTGACTATGGCCATGGGGTGATCTGTTCTGACACCATCAATGTTGGTCACCTGGTATTTAAACTCAGGTAAAAGCTGGTGAGGGGGACTAGTTTCCCTGCCACCATGGTGACACTAGCCCCTGTGTCCCTAAATGCCACAGCTTTCTGACCATTAATTATTGGCTCCAGTCTGTACCTGCCCAATGCTGTGGGACCCACGGTAAAGGTGGCAAATCCTATACCACCATCAGAATCTGAGGAGTCTGTTGAGGGGGTCCTGTCTAAACTAGGGCCCACCTCTGTTCCTCTTGCAAAAGCACCTAACTTTTTGGGTGCACTACTCCCAACTGGAGGATTACTACTGGTAGTACCAGGAGGGGTGGTAGTAGTTGTTGGAGGAACATTTTCTTTATTGCCATTCCTGGGACAACTGGGATCAGATTTCCAGTGCCCAGGCTTTTTACAGACATGGCAATAGGGTTTCTTTTCAGGAGAGGAAGGAGTTTGGGACCCACCCCCAGAAGAGGAATTTTGGGGCCCTGTAGTGGACTTATCCTTGGATTTATCCCCACCTTTCTCTTGGGACTTGGTAGAATCTTTCTTGTGGTCACCACCCTGATTCTTAGGCCTTACTCTGGTTCTGACCCATTTGTCTGCCTTCTTTCCCAATTCTTGGGGAGAGGTCAGATCAGAGTCCACCAGGTACTGGTGTAAAAGCTGGTTTTGACAATTATTAAGGATCTGTTCTCTCATCATTAGATTATAAAATCCTTTGAAATCAGTAACCCTACTGCCAACCAGCCAACCCTCCAGAGCCTTGGATGCACAATCTACAAAGTCTGTCCAGTCCTGAGTCTGTGCCTTCTGGGTATCTCTGAACTTCAACCTGTACTGCTCAGTGGTTAAGCCAAACCCATCTATCAGTGCACTCTTCAGGACCTCATAATCATCAGCATCCTCCTCTCTAACAGTGAGGAGCTTGTCTCTTCCTTTATCTGAAAAGGAGAGCCACAAGATTGCTGCCCACTGCTTTTGGGGGACCTGCTGTACTCTACAGGCCCTCTCCATAGCAGTTATCCATTTGTGGATATCATCCCCACTCTGGTAGGGAGGAACAACCTTGCTCAGGTTCCTATGGTCAGGGACATATTCTCTGCCTCTAGGGACACTGTTGCTGCCACCAGGGGTTCTAAACCCTCCCTTCTGGAAGCTCTCTGGATCTCCAGGGCTTCTCTATCCAGTGCCAACTGCTTGGTTCTGAGGGCCACTTTGGCTTCCTCATACTGGAGCAGTTTGCACCTTCTCTCAGAGGAGGTCTCTCTTAAGTTAAAGTATGAGCTCCTCTCTTGGACAAATTCTCTGCCAGAGTGATAAGAGTGCTCAGATTCCCTGGAAGGGGATCTGTGCCTCTCATCCACTCTGCCAGTTCTCTTAGGGAGAACTCCTCTGTCCTGTTCAGGCTCCTTGGAGCCTGGCCCTTCGATCACAGAGTCTTGGTCATTCTGATTTTCATCATCTGACCCAGATACTATGACTGACCCACCCACTGATTCAAACCCTTTAGCTCCTAGAGCCAATCTAAGGTCATCTGCTGTCAGCAGATCTATCAGGTGCAGGGTTGAGGGACTCTGTCCTGTCCTCAGGTGTCTGTCAACACACATGGCTCTCAAGTCAGAGAAAGCCATGTCCTTATACTGAGGCTGAGTGGATCCACTGGGTCCACCCTTCAAGGACATTCTAGTGTTGTGCAGTGTTGTACTACCTACACTAGTTTGTGGCCTACTGATCCTAGCTTGAGCTGTGGAAAGGGTGTGCTATCCCTTGGAACACAGCTCTAAGTTCAGTAGAACTTATTGATACTAAGCTTGACTTTATATGTACCTTGAGTACCTATAATGGTTTTCAGTTAGTAATTCAAATAGAGATTTTCTGGTAAAACAATGGCAAGCTGGAATCCCACACGCTGCCCACCAATGTGAGAAGTTGGCCTGGTATATGCTGTTCACTAATTAAAGTGGACACCTTGCACCAGGGCAAATCGACTCTTATGGTAGATAGGTTTAAGACAACCTTTTAAAGAAAGCTATCCTAGTGGTAGCTGTGGAGAGCAGCCTTCAGGCTAAGTCTCGGAGGAATGTAAAGCAGCTTGTTTTACCATATAATCTCTTGAATCACCAAATGAAAAGACACCACACAGGTATATATATCAAATATATATGTATTTATTTCTAAATAACTCTCTACTAATCTCTTTATGAGATTAGAAGACAAACATATGCATAAATCAACGTTTCACAATAAGTTAAGCACAAAATATGGCTGGGGCCCTAGGGGCGTACCAGACCATATACTAAGTAAGAGACTTAGAAACAACGACTTGCAAGGAGACAAGGCCTAGGGCCTTCAGAAGTGCTGGGGCCTCACGAAACCACCCAAGGCAGGTAAGTAAAGGACCCACGGGGGACGCGTGCAGTGTGGATACACAGGCGCGAATCGCCGTTAACTTCAATGGGGCAAGTCGCGGTTGGAAATAAAGAGTTTTAGGATACTTCGGGAGAACCTACAAGCAAGTCACTTACAGGGTAAGTAGTTCTAGGGCCCACACCCACAGGAGCACCGTAGTGCTGGAGTTACCTCACCCAGGGAAGCCGGGTGCACAGGTGTCCTTTGGTGTCGGGTCGCGGCGTCGTTTTCAATGGCGAACAAAGAAGACTTGCTGCTTGCGGGAGCTGAAGAAGTGTCCGGTGGAATCCAAGCCTGGATTCTGAAGAAGGATGACCTGAAAGCAGAGGGGACAGTGTTCAAAGTCACTTGGCAGTGACCCGGGGCAAGGAAGATGGATGCCCACCGTCGTCGGACGCTTCAGGTCGGTTGCGGGTGCCTTGACTCTTCAGCCACGTGGTCCAGGAGGCGTCGATGACGACCAGGAGCTGGATTCGGTGTGTCCCTCGACGTCTGCAGCTGACTGCGGTGTCGGCAACTCGATAGGAGCCAACAAGCCTTGGCAGCAGCAAGTCTCGGGGAGATGAAGAAAAGTCGATGGCGCAGACCAGCAAGGTCTGAGGGACTCACCCAGCGAGGGTAAGTCAGGGCAGGCCTGGAGCAACCAGGGGAGCCCTTTGGTTTCTTTAAGAAGTCTTCTGGGGACCCACAAGCCAGCGGGCAAGGGATCGCGAAGACACCTCGGGCGGAATCACTCAACAGGGGCCCACGGTCACTCGGGACGGTGTAGGCCTCTGATCTTCGGAGGGATTCCTGCTGGAGGTCGGGACCACACGTGGTCCAAAGCACAAGTTCGTAGAACGTTGTGAAGGGGTTGCACTCGACAATAGTGCACGGTACCCAGGGGTCGCGGTTCCTCGTTACTCGTGGGGTCCACTTGCCTCAGCTTCGCTGGGGACTCACGATAGCCTGGGAGAGGTCAGGAAATCCACTTCTTGGGCTGCAGGGACTTCGGACTCCGGCGGGAGCGGCGTAGTTTGCGACCGTCGTTGTCGTTTTTGGTGCCTGCCAAGCAGGGGAGTCACTCCTTGACTCCAAGGGAGATTCTTCTGTCTTCCAAAGGTAGTGGAACGTCGAAGGGCCAGGATTCTTCTGTAGAGCGTCGTCCAGGGGTTATCTGCTTTGCAATGGCAAGGTTCCCCCTCTTATACTAAAAAGAGGGGATGGACTAGCTCTATGACCCCACCTATGGGAGGGTCAAGGGAGGGGGTGGCTACACCCACTTCCCTTTGTCCAGTTTCGCGCCAGAGCAGGGGCAGGTAGCCCCTGAGCTGGTTTGAACTGGCATATGCACAGAGGAGCCTTCTGCTCCCCCAGTGCAGGACTTCAAAGCACTCTAAGAGTGCACCCACCCAGCCCCAATACACTAAACCCTGTCTGGAAGGTGGTTACACCTCCCTGTGACAGGATGCCTATTGTTGGGCTTCCTCCACTGCGAGTTTCGGTCATCAGCAGGAGGGCAGCCCAGTGTCTGTGACTGGTGGCATCCATTTTGTGATGCCAGGGCTCTTTAGGATTCTACCGCGTTTCCACAGCAGGTACATGTCTTATCCCTCTAGAAGGGTGGAATGCTACCCCCGCCGCCAAGATTGGCGGGGGGTAGTATTCCAAGATGTTTGACACCAAACACGACATGTTTTGATGCAGCCATTCCAAAGTTAGCATTTACCGCGAGGATATAATGCACTTAAATAGTATATGGTTTAACCGCATCCACAAACAGCACCAGAGAATAGACTCTGAGAGCTGCAGAGGGGCCCTGCTCAGGCAGAGGCACCCCCTCACATAGAAGCCAAGCACCCTGCCCTCAGGATTGATAGGGCCTGCCTTAGGGGTGACTGATAGGTTTATATGTGTGTGCAGGAGAGATATAGGAAACCTATATCTCAGTGAGGGGTGCTAGCACCACCTCACCCAGGCTGCAGTAGCAGGCCTGTGGTGTCAGATTTAGACTGCTTCCCAGGGGTGGCATAACACATGCTGCAGCCCCTGGTAGGCCTGTGAAGTACCTATGCCCTTGGCACCTAAGGTACCATATACTAGGGACTCATAAGGCACCACAGTATCCAATCACTAGTGCACCTAGAGTGCACTCCATGTCGTTTAGAGAGAGCAGATAGACCATAAAAAAAGTGGGGGCAACCATATAGTCAGATTCCACCTTCCTACAACTAATAAGTCACAGACCACAGTATGCTGCTGCCACCACCAATTCATATGAGCAAGCCAGGACATGAACAGTATTCCCATGTCGGTTTATAAGGCCATGTTTGTTGTGCACCTCTAGGTCATGGAACAGGTTCTGTGCCTTGCACTTCCACGGATAGATCTAATCCTCTGCATGCATGCTATATTAGTGTTGTTGCAGGGCCAACAAAATAAGCCAAGCTACTATTTTCACATTCAGTGTGTCACTTAGGGCAGAGGAACATGTCTGTCTTTTATGCAGGTGATTTTACCGTCCTAAAATTCTTTAAATTCCTTTATTGAAGAAGTCAATTCAGTGCCTCTGCAAAGTCCTGTCCACACCCGCAGCATCCACTCAAAATACCCTTATCCACACCCATTCCATTTTCACAATCTCTACCATGCCTCCTTCTACAAAATCCCATCCAAGTCCCTTTATTCACAGGCATTGTAGTCTTTCTGCAAGGCATCTTGACATCCATAACACATTGTCTGCCAGATCTCCCATCTGGCATCTGACTGCCATGTCATTGCTATGATTGCCTCTACCTCGGATCAGCCCTCAAAGGTCCACTGCCAAGCCTCAGAGCCCATCTTATCATTCTTTCAGCCCCCTACTCTTAAACCACCCACCAACTTCAAACATGCTCACACCAGCCCCTGCCTCTGATGGCCATCAACATCCATTAGCTCTCATGCCACCTCAATGAGCCTCAACCACAATACCTCTAACAATTCTGAGACCCATCAACTCACACTGAATGGCCTCTTTCTGGACCTCCACTGTTGGCCCTCGGATAATTACTGTGTATCTGGTTTTTTGCCACATCCCTCTGCCACTAAGAGACTTTGATTACCCTCAGGCCCTGTTTTCTGTAGCTCACATCACTACTTTTAACACTGCGCACTCACTGTCTCTCTGACCACTTCCATTAACCATGTGAGAGTTCTAGGCAAGTGGGATTGCTCTTTCCCATTGCTGGTCCACAGTCCCTGAGGCGGTGCCTCTCTGACTCCTTTGTCAGTCCACACATGCCCTCAAAATCCTTCAGACCCTCCCTTTTGCCAGTTCTAAAAGCTCATCTGACATAGCTGTGTCTCTCTCTCTCTCTCTCTCTCTCTCTCTCTCTCTTGGTAGATTTTAGAGACCTCTGCTGGCCCTCAGACACTGTCAGATCTTTCTGCAAGTACTTAGTTCAGTTCTGCCAGCTAAACTCCTATAAACCCATATGCTACATTTTATGAATGCAGTTCACACTAATGTTGATATGAGTTCATACAGCCCTCTCTGTCAGCACCCCAACCGTCCCTCATACCTTCAGTGCCTTTTTTTAGCACTCAGAACCTCTACTCCATTGCCTAGACTACCTCCGCATTTGATCTATTTTAGAGTCATCTCTTCTGGCCCTCTGAGCCCCTCAGATGACTATCTTAAACTATCTTTTTGGACCAGCCATCATTAGCTGTCCCTACACAGACACTTGGCATAGATCCCCTTTGGAGATCTTAGTATTCATACCTTGCTCCAGTACCCTGCCATCCATTCATTTCCCCTGTCACCCTCAAGTACCCAATTTTGGAAGCTTTCACTCCCCACTGATGCCACCTTGCTGTCCCTCAATAATCTATTAACCTCTTTCCCAGTTCTCAAAGACCAGTGAACCCATCTGTTGCCCAACAATTATCACAGAACACTATTAAAGCTCTCACAGGCTCACTTTTGATTCCGAATACCTTCTTTAACTTTCTGATTTTTATATTTTCCCAAGAGCCTATCTGTAAACCCACAGACCAATCCTGCATAATCTCTACTGGCATCACAGATCTGTCAACCCTTTCTTCAACCTTAAAACTCCATCATCCATCTTTAAACTCCTCTGATAGCCAAGAGATTTATAGACTACGCTACCAGTCTTGACATTCAGAGACTCATTGCTGGCCTGTAAACACTTCTGCCTCATATGCCCTTCCACTACCCTCAGAGCTTCACAGGGCATTTGTCTGATGCTGAAGCTACCACTGCTGACCTCTGTTCTCATTGCTAACTAAGTCCACAACCATTTGGTAATCAGAGTCCCTCTGTAGGCCAGCCAATGTATCTACAGCTTCCCTTCCTCGTCTGCTCATCAGAGTCTTCTGATCTTGAGTTCCCTTTGCTGATTACCATAGTTCTTTAACCCTCTTTATTTGCCATTGGTCAATTTTGTTGACTGCAGCCCTATTCATTTTTCAAACTCTCACTGCCATTCTTCACGGAGCACAACTCTTTTCACCCATTCACCCTGAGAACACTCTGTCAAGTTTCAGTCTACGTCAGCATCAGACAGCATCTGCTCTCATTTAAAGTGTTACAGTCATAGTTATTTTCATCGCCTTTACATGCTGTGATTTTTCAGTCCAAATTTACCAATAATGCTTTAATTGTGCTGAAATGGTGGGGTCTCAAGGAGTTGGCACTAGAAGAAGTATGAATAAAAGCACTTGCAATAGGGATATCCTAATACATGTGGCTGAGATCACACAGGTCTCCTTCTCCTCCTGGTCTTCAACCTTCACCTCCTGCTTCTTCTATGCCTCCTGGTCTTGGACCTCCCCTTGCTTCTCCTTTTCTGGGTTGTTCTGGTCCTCCTGGCCCTGGTCCTCTAATCATGGTCACCCTGGTACTATTTTCTGAATCTGGTCCTCCTGGCTCTAGTACTTGCTGGCCCAAGTCGTCCTTGCCTACTTCCTGGCACTCCATGGTCCCAGTGTCCTGGTCCTTCCTTATATTGGTCCTTCCTGGTCCTCCTGGCCCTGTTCCCTTTTATCCTGGTCCTATAGATCCTCCTTACCTTATTCCTGCTGTTCTGTTGGTCTGCTGGGTCCGCCTGGCACTTCTTGCACTGGTCATCCCGAGTCTTGTACTCCCAGTCCTCCTGGCCCATCATGATCCTCTTAACCATGTTCCCTGTCCTTCTAGTCCACCTGGTACTGCATTCACTGGTCTTAGTCCTCCTTGCCGGTCCTGGTCATCTTGGTCCTGGTCTGGTTGCTCAATCCTCCTAATCCTACTCACCCTGGTTCTGATACCCCAGGACCTGTTCCTCCTCCTCCACTTGGTACTGGCCCCCTTAGTTATCCACTCCTCCTAGACCTGTTCCTAGTCCCTTTTACCCTGATACTTCTTGATCATCTTATCTCCTTATTCTGTCTCTGGTCCTAATGGTCATGGCCATCTATTTGTGTTCTCACCAGGCCTCCTGGTGCTCCCCTTTCTCGTCATGATATTCCTGGCCCTGGTCCTCCAAGTCCTTCTGCTTCTTGTCTTCCTGGTGGTGGGCTGACTTTCTCTTTCAGTCCTAACCCTTCCCGTTCTCATCACCATGTTCCTTCTCTCATCCATTCTGGTACTATCCACCCAACTTGCTCCTCCTGGCTCCTACCATGCCAGTATAATTTCTAATTATCTTCCTCATCATGATCCTCCTAGGCCTCTGGGCCTCGATATTCTTGGGCCCCTTGGCTGTGGTCCACCGGTGCTCCTTGCTTGCTCTGGCTCTGGTTGTTTGGGCCTTTGCTCCTGATATGCCAGGTCCTGTTCTTCTAGTCTTCCTTACCCCGGTGCTGGTCTACCTAGACCTGGTAACCCTATTAGTGGTCCTCAGAGTCCTCTCTATTCTCCTAATTTTGTGCTAACTGAACTTGACCTCTGGCTGCTGGTCCTCCTTGTTTAATGTCTTTATATGCCTAGTCCTCTTGGTCCTGATCCTCCTGGCAATTTTGGTCCTTCCAGGATCAACTTACTGACCCTTCCTGGTCCCCTTCTTGGTTCTTCTGATCTTCTCAGCCTTGTTCATTCAATCCCACCTCCTAGTTGTCCTTTTGGTATACCAGGCCACTCATTTCCTTGTCCTCTTAGGCCTGGACCTCATATTTATTGTCCTCCTGAGTTTGATCATCCTGGTCCTCCTAATCTTGTTCCTTGTCTTCTTGATCCTTCAGCTACTGCAGCCACTTGCCCTGGCATTCTAGGCCCTGGCCCTCATTGTCCTGGTTCTCTTTGGGTCATCCTGGGCGTGGTTCTTTTGTTACTGATCCTCTTTGCCATCTAGGTCAAGTTCCCTCGCCTTCCTGGTTATGGTGTCATAGCCCCACACATCATTCTCTCCCTGGTCTTGCCAGCACGGTCCTGGTCTTTCTGCTTCATTTAGTACTCCGGGCATTGATCCAAGATTTTGGTCCCCCTGGCACTCCAATCCCTGTTCTTGGTTCTTTTGGTCCACCTTCTTCTAGTTGTCTTTGCTCTGGTCTTAGCTCTCCTGGTATTCTTGGTACTAACCCCCTACCCCCCTTCATCTTCCTTGCTTATTCTGTTTCCCTGGTTCTACTGGCCACAGTCTCATGCTAGAGGTCTTTCTAGTCCTGCTGGATCTGGTCCTGATAGTTTTGGCCTTGATCCTCCCACTCCATTTTCTCATGGTTCTACACCAAATCATCATGGTCCTCCTTGTTCTGGTCCCCCAGGGCTGGGCCATCCTCTCCCTCATCCACCTTGCCATCCTGTTACTAGCCCTCTGTTTTGGTCCTCCTGCATGTAGTCGTCTTGGTCTCCCTTGTCCAGTCTGGTTTTATCACACTGGTCATCCTAGTCCTGTTGCAACAGGCCCTGGTCATCTTTGCTCTGATATTTCTGGGCACTTGGCCTTGGTCCTCTTAGACTTTATACTTATCTGGTTCTGAGTCCCTGGTCTGATTGTCCTGTGTCTCTAAGACCTGGTCCTCCTGATCCTAGTCCTTTTGAAATTGGTTTAATAATTTTTGTCCTCATGATTTCCTTTTGGTCCTAGTCTTCATAGTTTGAGCTCTCCTTGGCCTACATCTCTTGGACTAGGCCCTCATAACCTTCCTAGTCCTAATAAACTTGGTCCTGGCCCTGCTGATTCTTCTTGTTTTTGTCCTCTCATTTTGGTTAACAGACACCATGCCTTTTGGTCATTATTGCTCTTCTTGGACCCCCCCAGTGCTGCCCACTCCTGCACCTGTTCCTTTTTGGCCCTCTTGGCTCTGGTTACCTTTTCCTGGTCCCCCTCACCCTGTATCTCCTACCTCCTAGTTCTGTACTGGAGTGCCTGGTCCTGCTGGTCCCCTTGGTCTACTGCGGCTTCTCGTGTTCTGGTCTTCCTAGACCTAGCCCGCCTAATCCTCCTCCTTGTTTGGGTTGTCCTGGTCCTCTTCACTCTTTCTTTTCTAGTCATTTTGGTCCTCCTTGAACTGCAGCCACTGGTCCTGGCCCACTTGATCCTGATTCTACTTGTTCTGGTTCTCCTGAGCCTGGTTCATTTAGCCCACATCCTCATGACCACCTTTGTCCAGTCACCTTGATCTTCCTGGCTCTGGTCGGCCTTCTAACCTCTGATCCTCCTCACCCTCGTCCTGCAACCCCGGGTTTTAGTAGATCTGCTGTGCAATGTACTCCAGGCCCTGGTTTCTTGTGTCCTGATACTCATGGCTCTCACAGTCCTGTTCTTAGTCTTCCTGGTCGTGATCCTCCTAATCCACCAAGTCTTTTTTGCTCTGGTCCTTCTGGTTCCATTTGTCCTGCCCCCCCCTGGTTTTCTTATTCCCTGTCCTGCTTATCCAGGTGCTACTGTCCGTTGTCCTCCTGGTCCTAAATGTCATCGTCCACGTCAGTGTGGCACAGGTCCTCCTCATCCTACTTCTCCTTACACCCAAGGCTCTGCGGGAACTTGTTCTGGCCATTGCTAATCATCCTAACCCTTTCTAGTTCTGATGATCCATGACCTCTTGTCCAAGGTAGCTTGGCAACTTCCTAGCTTTCCTAGTCCTGGTCCTTCTGGTCATCATTTCCTGGTATTCCTTCCTCTGGTCCTCCTGTTTCACATACTAGCCCATTTCATCCTCTTCACCATAATTCTGGTCCCCCAGACCTCCTGGTTCTGCTCTCCCAGTTTACTTAGACCCCTTGGTTTGCCTGTTCCTAATCCTTCTGCTCCTCCCCTACCTGGTCCATGTAGTCCTGACCTTCTTATTTCTGGTACTCCTTTGTGTGGGTCTCCTGGATCTTGTCTTCTGATGTTGGTTCCACAGGCCTTATTTTCCCTAGCCCTCCTAGTCCCCCTAGACCTCTTGCCCTATCCTAGTCCTACTACTACTCCTGGTCCACTGTTTTGCCTGTTCCAACTTGCTCTTGATCTTTAACCCTGGCTCTCTATGCCCTGGTCCTTGTAATAGTAGTACCCCTGGGTCTGGTCTTCCTTGTTATTGTTCCCTTGGCCCTGGTCCTCCTAGTTCATTTGGTGCAGATCACCCTTGGAACAGTGGTCCTCCTGGGTCTGGTCTTCCTTGTCCCCAGTCCTAGCCCTCCTAGTGACCTTGGTGGAGGTCACTTTTTTCATTCTAGTTTTGGGTCCCCCCCCAAGCAAGACCCTCATGGACCTTCTGATACTGGTCCCAGTGGGCCTGGGCATCTTGGTCCTTTCTATTCTTCCTGGTCTTGTTGATCTATGGCCTTGGTCCTTTCTATTCTTCCTGGTCTTGCTAATCTGTGGCTTCCAGGTCCTTGGTGCCGTGGTCCTTCTCTATTGTGGCCTTCCAGGTCCTGGTCCTTCTCGTTCCCTTGTCCTCCTCGATCTGATCTCTGTGGTCCTGGTTGCCCTGTTCCTCTTTTTCCTCTTTTCCATTGTTCTCCTGGTACTGGTCCTCTTGGGTTTGTCCACCTGCGTCTGCTACTCCTGGCTCTGGTCCTCTCCATCTCCTTTGTCCTGATCAGAAGTCTCAGACCACCTACAACCTCCTCATCTTGCTGGCCCATGGCCTCATTATTCTCCTACCCCTGGTCCTTATGTTCATTGTGGCCCAGGTCCTCTGAGTTCTGATTCCCTGTTACACATCCTCCTGATTCTTTTCACCCTAGTCGGTTTCTCTTGGTCCTGCTCCTCCTTTCTTTCTGTTCCCCTTTGGACTTGGTCACACTTGTCTTCATAGATTCGGAATCTATAGTCCTGGTCCTTCTTAACCTGGTCCTCATAGCTCTGGTCAACCTAGCCCTCCTGGTGGTTCACCCCCTCGTTCTTATCCTTTTAAGGGTAATCATTTCCCTCCTATTTGTTCTCCTTCCTTCCCCAGGTCCCCATCACAATTACTTTAGTTGGATAGCCTCCAGGCCTGTCATTTTTTTTTTTATTTGAGGGGGGGTTTCCTGGTTTCTCTTGCTAACAAAGCTGTCAATGGTCCAGGCCACACAAAAAATGCTTAGTATATTAAAATCGAAAGCACAACTGGGCAGGTGACTAAATGACAGTGTGGCTGAAGGGCTCTCTCATGACATGGGACCATGATATATGACCATTAAGTATCTATGCCTGAAACCCACTCTGGGTGAATAGTGTGAAAAGTGTGTTTATTCAGCTGGCAGCAGAGTGAATAGGCACTTTCCCCACAAAACTAACAATCTACGATTTACACAATGTGCCACACCATGTCAAATCAAATCAAATCAAATAAGCTTTATTCGGTTGGATAGTACACAAATCATAAAAGCAATATAAAATACATCATACATTGGTGCGTATATCACAATCTCTAAAAAGGAACATCCAATTTCATTAGAAAGAGAGAAAAGAATAAAGAAAAGAAACCCCACACAAAACAAGCCGTAATACCACCTTGCAAAAATAAAATAAATATACATAAGAAAAACGCAAGTTTCATCATTTCAAGAATCTTTTTCGAGATAAAGAAGGGCCCAATATATCAAAAAATTACTTCCGTTAAAACCTTTAAACATAGTAGACAGTTATTAAATATTTTCAAAGATATCAAAATAAAAAGATAATTTAAAAAAGTCCAGGTTCTTAATTCATAATGCATTCTATTTCGGGTATAAGCAAATTCATTTCAGGCTACAGACTTCGTTCTCATAACTCAAAGCCTCAAGATGAGAGTTATTATTACGTATCATAATTGACGTCTTGATATAAGTCACCACTGTATTACAAATTCTAATGTTTGCAAGACTACAAATATACTCAAATGCTACATTATAAGTAAAAAGTTTCTCCTTTAAAAACAGTGGTCGTAAAAAGCATTTCCTAGGATTCTTATAAAAACCACAGAATAACATGAAGTGCAGAGTTGTCTGTTTTGAAAAACCATCACATGGACACTTAGGAAGATTTCGACTCCATCTTCTCTTTATCGGGAAAGCAATTAAAAAGTGCAAAAGCCCCATCCTCAGTCTAGTTAAATAAAATCTATGCCTTATATTGGTGACCTGTAATAAATATGTAGGTATTCCAAGGCCAAACGTCCGGTCCATGTAAGCTTTAGTTATCGGTTGCTGGTTTGCTTTTAGGTCCCTGAACAATTTCCGTTTTTCCAGTAATTTATTCTTCAGGTCTTTTTTACAATGACTAGCTATTTGATAGGGATTTTTAAAATCGAGGTTTTGGTCACATTCATTTAGTAAGTTTTTGATATAGAGTAACCACGGTATTTTAGTTCCATATTCATGTGCAATACAATCTTTAATAATATCCTGGGTAAATTTGGTGCCTTCTTTGCTCCAGATACCATGCCAAACATTTACGCTTGTTGTGCCTATAAAATCATGTATATAAGGGGCATCTAATTCTTTATGGACACTAAACACCGGGGTTGAACTCGGGACTGCTAACATTCTTCGCAAAAATTTATTTTCTTGTATGTAAAGAATGTTACAATTTTCTCCTCCCCACATTGTAGCCCCATAACAAGTTCCACTAAGGCGCTTACTTTTATAAAGGTTCATTATTTCCCTAACGGGCTTATTTCCCATTTTTTTTGAGAACCTGAAGATTGACTCCGTTATTCTCATAAACTTTAACTTACTGTTTTCAATAGGGGCTTTCCAGCCCCCCCTATCGAAAAAAGTCAGACCTAAATATACAAAAGAATTTGTTCTACTAATAGGGACATTATCAATATGATAATTCTTTGTTTTGGCTTTCCCTTGTCCACAGACCATTGTGAAAGTCTTTTTTAGGTTAATTACTAAATCCTTGTCCTGCATATATTTAGCAAATCTATCAATCAAGGTTTGTAGCCCGTTCGCCGTTCTTGATAATAACACAGCGTCATCCGCATAAAGTAAAGTCAGGACGACACGTTTAGCCACTATAGTGGCATCCGCATTTAGCTTCTGTAGTTCTTCATCCACACCGTTAATATATAGTGAAAATAATAGTGGCGCGAGTACGCACCCTTGCCTAATTCCTCGTTTCACTCTAAAACTGGCAGTGCATTCCCCGTCTGGCCCATAGCGGACCCTTGTAGTCAAATGACTATATATCTGTGAAAGATATATAATGATATCTTCCGGGGCGCCCATTTTAGTTAATGTCTGCCATAATTTCTTGTGGTTTACCAAATCAAAAGCACTAGTTAAATCAATAAAACATAAGTGTAGATGCCCCTTTTTTATAAGCGTATATTTACTGATCAATAATTGTAGGTTGATGCATTGTTCTATCGTACCTATTTCCCTTCTGAACACAAACTGCGATTCTGTAAGGATGTTTTTTTCTTCCGCCCAAATTTCCAATCTTTCTAGCAGTATTCTTCCCATTAATTTCGAAGTGGTATCGAGAAGGGAAATAGGGCGATAGTACTTAGCATCAGTTCTGTTACCCTTTTTAAAAATTGGTACAATAATACTCTCTGTCCATGATTTGGGTATTGTACCTCGACCAACCGTATTAAAAACGTTTTGTAAAACGGGGCCCAGAGGCTGGAGTCCTGTTTAAAAAGTCTATTGGGACCCCGTCTACACCCGGGGCCTTCCCATTTGCACTACGCGCTAATGAAAGAGTCACTTCATCTAATGTGATGAAAGATAGTTTTGGTGAATTAAAAGTGATAAAAGTTTGATTATTGGATAATTCCGTAACACCTTCGATATTAATTTGTCCTATTAAAGAGGGGGTTTTGTTTTCTGCATTAAAAACGTTGCCAAAATGGCAAATCCATTCTTCTGGCTGCACAAGACTCTCAACTTTAGTTGCACAATTTTCTTTAAAGAAAGGGTGATTTACAGTTTTCCAAAATAAAGAGGTGTCTTTTGTATTTGCAGCCGAAATGAGCTTCTCCCAGGCATCTATCTGGATATCTTGTTTTCTTTTTGCTAGTGATTGTTTGTACAAAAGTCTCCGTCTTTTAATAAGTTCGTTATCTCTAGGCTTACTTTTTAAGGCATTTTTTAGTGATTGATTTGCCTTAGTACATTGTGTATCGAACCACCCGATTTTTTTCTTTGTCTTCCTCTTACTCTTGATTTTCAGACCTCTTGAAATTTCTGCAGTGATCTTACAAAAAGAGCCCATAATCTGGTTATCAGTGCAATCAACTCTATTACAAATTTCTACCTCTTGTTTACATTTACCAATTAAGTCCTCCATAAAAACTTTTGGGTCTACTCCCGACCATTTGATAGACACACCATTTTCCCCTGAGTAGAGACAAAGGGGGCTAGACAAGGACCACTCTGGTAAATGTCATTCATTCTAACCGTTAGGAGGAGTGGGTGATGATCACTGACACAAACTATTTTCACCTCCATATTCTCTATTTGTTCTAATGCCTGTTTCGAGATTAGAATGTGATCAATAATTGAACATTTACCATGGCCATCAAAGGTCGGCAATTGAGATGATCCATCAGATAGGTATTGATCTAATAAATCCAGATTGTGTTTAGACATTACTTCATTTATGGATTCACCGTAAAGATTGTGAGGGAAATGGGGGCTGCTATCACCAGACTCATTTCCATATCCACAAAGATTTCCCTCTGAAACGCTACATTTTTTACTATTGAAATCTCCGGCCCAAATCAGGATATAATCCCTCTTTATTTCTTTTAAAAATATATCCAATTCCCTCTCAAGTGTAAATATCACCTGATTTTTTGTATTATTAAAAATATTATTATAAAAATTAATTACAACAAAGCATTGAACAGAAGAAAAAAGCCACACAAATTGGAAAAGGGAGACTCAGTGTAAACTTTCTTTATCGATAACGGACATGTTACCGATAATAGAAGTACTAGACCACCCTTAGCTCTTCCTCTTTGTGAGGGTATCGCTTGAGTATCCACAATTGAAAACCCATCAATGTAAAAAGATTTCATATGCCAAGTCTCTTATAGGCAGATTAAATCACAGTCATTTAGAAAGGCGGGCCATGACCCATCAAGTAATTTCTTATCTACGCCTGCAATATTCCAAGATACAAAGGATAATCTCCTATAATTCTGTTTATGTTTTACGGGTGATTTTTCTAATAACAACTCATCAATGGGATTAAAATCTTGCACAGAGGCTTCAGGTAGTCAATCTACATCACTACAGTATGTGAGAGGCGAGAATCTATTAGACAAAACCAGAGGTCTTGGTTCTTTCCTTATTATGAGGTCCTGGCCATAATGGTTATGATTTATAATATCTGGTTTATAAAAATAACCTAATGGGACTCCAGTAATAAGATTTTTTGATTGCCTATATAATGTGTCCCAATTTTCACGTATCACGTCTAAACCATCTCCTGATATCGAAAGGTAACTACTATACAATCCCCATTACATCTCTTTGGTTGTTTCCCCACCCAGGGTACTCTTCTTACCATAATAATACTTTTTGATAGAGTGTTTACATCATATACACGAAGGTTACTAAGCCAGGACAATATTTTGTTTTTTTAAATCGTCACAATTTTCATTTATGCCATCCTTTAATTCCGGCACAATTTTTAGGACAATTGTATACGGTGTAGCTTCTGGGGGGAGGTGGAAAGGTCTTTGGTTCCTGATGAGGGTCGATGTGAGGCTAGGTGTGACTACCATTTTATTATCTTGGTTTGCCAGAGACCTGAGACGTGCCCCAATATCTGGTTTTTCCTTATTCATTTGATCACCATTATTTCCCCCTCTTGGCAATTGTGTTAGTACATTTCGGGACTGTACAGAAGCATTTATGGCAATTTGCTGATTTTTTACAGTGCTACATATTTAATTATTTGCTTGTTCTGTAACAGTTTGTACATTTCCCATTTTGTTTTCCTCTTGCTTTGTAGAGTCTTAATTAATTTAACAATACCAGCAACATCATCCTTAATTTTAGAAATTTCAGTCAATAGATTTCTTGCGATCGTGTCAATTTTTCTGTGTTACTTTTTAAAAAGTAAATCCAAGTTTAAAGGGTGGTTGCAACATTGGGCTGTTTTTTTCCCCCACTCTGGTTTTGAGCACATGACTGTTGTTTTTTATGAATGTCATTTGTGGGTGGTTTCGCTTTACCCTTCCGCTGTAGTTCTCCCTCAGCCACAATAGATTGTTCTTGACCTTCCACTAAAACTGATATCTCCAAAGGTGTCGTTGATACGCAAGGTGCTATGTTATGTACCATTGCTATAGCGGTATTCTGGGCGTGCCGATATTATATCTGCCATGTCTGCCATTGGATCCTCAACTACATTGTTTAGGGCAATCTTTGTCGCTGCTAAACGTTCTTCAACATTAACTATTTCACTGTTGATTAGGCCCATTGCAGTAGTTAAATAGTTGGTGAACGGTGCGCTTAATCTGGCATTTTTATTTTTACTGCCAGTTGCGGCACCAGTAAGCTTACGCTTTCCCATGGTTGTTGGGCCGGATGGCAGTCACTGTTATATGCTTTCTGTCGTATGCAAAGTATAGCCGCTCTTACCGTATGGCCAGCTTCCCCGGTTATCCAACACAGGGCATTAGGGACCTAGCCCAGCCCAGCCTCATTCCGGGCTCAGACGGGCCCGCCCTTGGCCCGGGCTTGGCCCGGGCACGCCCGCGCGCGTCCCGCGCTGCGGGAGCCCTCGGGAGATTTTGTTGGCGCCTCCGGGCGCGTCCTGATGACGGTTTGCAGCAGCAGCCGCTCGGGAGTATGGGACTGGAGGTCCCTGTGGCAGCTGAGCAAACGGGCAATGCACTGGCGGTGAGACGGGCTTCCCGCGCTGCGGGAGCCCTCGGGAGATTTTGTTGGCGCCTCCGGGCGCGTCCTGATGACGGTTTGCGGCAGCGGCCGCTCGGGAGTATGGGACTGGAGGTCCCTGTGGCAGCTGAGCATGTCATCTTAGTACTCTGGCAAGATTATGTTTGCTGTCTTTAAACATTACTACCTAGCCTGGAAAGATGCCTGATATTCCCATAATCCCAATAGGTGGCATGTTGATGCTCCAAGCATTGATTCGTGGCAGTCTAAACAGCTGCAGCTGCTGCCAATCCGACTTGGGGGGGCAGCGCGGGGAAAAAAATAATTTAAAAAAAGTTTAAACGCTTACATTTCACTGCGGCCCTGCGTTCTTCTGCTCCCTCGCTGGCCTGAGCTTTCTGTGCCCTCGTCATGCCACACCTCGCTGCTCCTGGGAGTACAATCCCCAGGAGCACAGGCTCCCAGACTCCCTATCCAAGTGCTTCTCTCATGAAAATATTCCCAGCATAAGAGGAGCGCTGGGATTGGGCAGAACGGGACAGTTTAACGCTCCGTGGGGACTAGGAGCCTGTGCCCTGAGCACTGATGATATCTACCAGGAACAGCCTAGAGATATCAAAGTGTGCATGTTGGTTTGGCCGGCGGTGGATGGCTGGCCAAACCTACATGCGCACTTTCAGTGCCTACTACCACTCCCCCCCCTGCTGACGCCGAGACATGGCCCGCCTGCCCCAGACTCGCGGTCGTGGACTAGAAGTGAAAAATAAAATGACAACAAATTAGCTTTATTGTCATTTTATTTTTCTTCTGTGTACTGGCATTTCACCAGTGGGGTGATGCTCCTCTGCCTTAGCAGAGGAGCCGCCCCTGGGTCTAAAAAACTGCAAGTGGCCCAAAATATTTCACTGTGGCTGCTCCAGCCACCCAGTACACTCCAGTAACCTTCCAGTACTTCCCATTTTTCTTGAAAAATGAGAAACAGGAATTTGTGTTTTTTCTAAGTAAGCCCCTAGAGGATCCAACGAGGAAGCAGTGGCATAACACAGGCCCCCGTGGTGGGGAGGGGCCCAAGCTGCAGGGGGCCCCCTCAGCACAGTACTTTGGCCTGAGAGCTTCTGATTAAATCCAGAGTGGGGGCCCCTCCGTGTACTTTGCAGGTGGACCCCCTCAAGTTTCGTTACGCCACTGGAGGAAGCCACATTTGTCCCTATGTCAATGAACTGGGCTGGAGAGAAAGGGAGTGCTTCTGGGAAGGGCGTGTAGCTTGGATTGTCCCATATCAGCTTTGCCACCTCACCTTGGAAGGAAGAGTCTTGGAGATCGGGTATGACTTAAAGAGCTATAAGCTGCAGTATCTCACCAGACACACTTCGCCGGTTTCTATTCCTAGACAGAATTTAGACAGAAGCTGAAGAGGAGGGTGAGAAGTACGAGGAGGGAATAGGCTCCGCCTAAGTAAATAACAGAACTTTGCCACTTTCCTCACACATGCACATAAACAAATCCCAGCACGCAGGGAAAGTTAATAATGTGTTCCTTACTTCCAGATTTCCTTATGAAAACCTGTGCAATTATTGAGTTGTTCTTTAAGTTTTACTCATATTCTTCATTAAAGAGAATCCAAATTATTTATTCAATGATTTGCACACATGTGCAGCCATTTAAATTTTATCATGAAACTAATCTACTTTACGTGTAATTTCTATCTACCATATTAATCAAGAAGAGCGAGAGAGAGGTACGTAGTGGACCTTGCCTCCTGTATCAAATAGATAATCAAAAGAAATTCACTAGAAAGCTTAAACTGATTTCCTTCCAAATATAGTAGTATTCCTTAAGGGAAAAGATTTACTTTTCTTAAAATAACCCTCACCCACCAAAAGGTCCCTTGGTGGCATGCTTCATCATCGGGTTCTTCCCGCTGCGGGACGGGACGTGCTGCAACCGATGGAGACGTGGGAGCACTTTCTGGAAGGTGTGGGCTATATTACTAAAAAATAGGAGTGGAAGGGTCAGTGAGATAGTGAACAAAAATTCTAAAAAATACCTGGCACTAGGGACCTAAACTTTTTGAATCCTGTGGCTGGTATTGTTAAAAACGGGGTGTTGGAGGCGCACAATATAATGTATGTGTTACTCCTGGTCTACATGTTTCAAGCCTTCCCCTTCAGCTTTTCTTCAGGACCAAGTACGATTGATCCCTAATACCACTCCTGAATATTGGCTATTGTATTCTTTAGTGCCTATTCATAGTGTATCATTGTGCGTTATACGATACCCAATCGGCATGATGCTTCAATACTACCTATTTGGTAAGATGTCTCAATTCATTTTATTATTGTTCTAACTTTGCCCCATGAGCTCTGCACGGGAGGGGAGGGATGCTTGTAGTCAAACTTGCCTCAAAGCTACTCCCTCGCCCAGCATACTTTGCCTGCCCGTGGCTCCGTGGGTCACGGAGTAAAATAGGTAGTATTGAAGCATCATACCGACCAGGAGTAACACATACATTATATTGTGCACCTCCAACACCCCCGTTTTTAACAATACCAGACACAGGAATCAATAAAGTTTAGGTCCCTAGTGGCCAGGTATTTTTTTTTTAATTTTGTTCACTATGTCACTGACCCTTCCACTCCTATTTTTTAGTAATACAGCTTACACCTTCCAGAAAGTGCTCCCACGTCTCCATCGGTTGCAGCACACCCCGTCCAGCAGCGGGGCGGGAAGAACCCGATGATGAAGCATGCCATCAAGGGACATTTTGGTGGGTGAGGGTTATTTTAAGAAAAGTAAATCTTTTCCCTTAAGGAATACTACTATAGCTGGAAGGATATCAGTTTAAGCTTTCTAGTGGATTTCTTTTGATTATCTAATATCTATCTACTAAATACTGAGGCATTTCTGTTATTCCCCTTCTCACTTTATGAAATATAATCAACTCTCTAGTTAATGTCCTTCTACAAAATGTAAGTCAAGCAGGAAAGAATTTAATGTACATGAAATACACACTGTTGCCTAAGATCGCACAAGTCAAACGGGAAAGCCTCGCTTTATCCATGTTGTCTAGTTTCACTTTGTACAAATCAACCAGTAAATGTGTATCTATTTGTCTTTCCATATGTTGAGGTTGTGTTTTACCTCTTAGTGCATTTTTTAAATAGAGCGTAAACTCTACCCAAAGGCCCAGGACTCTACATCAGGTCATATGCATCTCAGACTATAACGCCACATCCTGGGTAAGGAGAGGCAGGCAGATGCCACATTAAAGTTCAACTCGTTATGGGCTCGAGGTTCCAACAGGACATCGAGCTGAGTCAGAGCCAGGCTTGTGGATCGTACTTGTGACGCTGGTCAGTACCAGCAGCAGTAGGCCCATAGAGTATTGGCGCTTAAATAAATGTACATGCACACACTTGGTGTGGGCAGGAAGTCTCGAGCGACCTCCGCCCGTTTATTTATACCCTCTGGCCACGCCTGGCCAGAGGGTGATACAATGTGAGCAAACCTTTCCGGGGTATCGGTCCCCGGGCTGCATGCGGCCAACAACTAGACCGCTACATCCCATCCCAAGTCAGTGTTCAAAACAAACAAACAAAACATTAACACATAAAGTCCGTGAGTCTTTGACTCGGTCTTGGATTGGGTCTCAGTTCGTACCTCGGGTGGCTGCCTCCGCGGCTCGCCTGGAGACTGTCAGGTGACCTGGTGGTGGTGTTGGTCACAGGGGCTCCATCTCGACTACTGTGAGAGGCGGCAGGCTTACCACAGCTTGGTCTTCTTCTGGGCTTGGTGAACGGCTCCCAGCGGCAGCTTCTCCATCTTCCACCTGGCCGGGAGGCACCCAGTCGATGTTGACTTCGTGAATTCGCTTGAACCAGTATATGTTCCGGGTGATGACTTCGCCTCTCCACTGAGCAGTGATGGCGGTCCCGTTGGTCTTCAGTACAGTCCACGCTCCGGGCTCGTAAGGGGTGCAGAACTTCCTTCCGCTGCGGCGGTTCCTCACGAGGACTGTGCACCCTGGCGTGATATTCCTCATCTTCGCCTTTCTCCTCTTGCTGGCCTGTTCATTGGTCGCGGCCCTCCGTGTCCGGGTTTTGTTGGGGTCATAGGGCTCTGGGGCCCAACCGTCGGCGGCAGGGATGGTGTCCCGCCGGGGACCCGCCAGCATCAGGGACGAGGGTGACCTCTGGGTGGTGCAGTGAGGAGTGCTGCGGTACTCCCGAAGGTATCTGTGCAGGGCACTTCTAGATCAGTCTGCTCGGAGACTGCCATCCGCAGGATCTTGTTTAGGGTCCTCATGAAGCGTTCTGCTTCTCCGTTAGCTTGTGGCCATTGAGCGGTGATCCGGTGGTGATGGATACCCAGCGTTGCCAACAGGTCCTTGAATTCGGTTCCCTGAAAAGGGGGTCCATTGTCGGACTTGATTTCATGGGGTAGACCGAATAGCGAGAACGTCTTCTCTAATACAGGTTGTAGGTGAACTAATGATGTGGACGCAATGACTTCGACCATGGGGTACTTTGTGTAGCTGTCGATGATTACTGCAGTAACACGGCCATCCGGGAAGCTCCCGAAATCTATACTGATTTTTGCCCACGGGGCGGTCGCTGGGTCGTCGGTTATTACTGGGGCGGGGTGTTCTTGGCTACTCGTGAGCTGGTCTGCAGTTTCTCATGAGGGTGTCCACTGCTGCTTCGAGTCCAGGGAACCACACTTTCTCCCTCATGCGAGATTTCATTCGCATTATCCCCTGATGTCCTTCGTGGGCCTAGGCTGTGGCCTGCTCCTGGAGGCTTGCGGGGATGACTATTCGAGAACCTCTTAGTACTACCCCATCTGCTGCGGCACTCAGCTCATCACGCACTCTCCAGGCTTTGCTCAGTCGATCTCTTTTGGTTCCGTTCCATCCGTTCGCCCCATGTAGGAAGTCTTCCCAGGACCCTCTTTTGAGTGATTGCAGCACTCTCATCAGCACAGCGTCGGTCTCAGTTTCAGCTTTGATCTCGTCTAGGGTGATGGCTCGTGGGCAGGCCCATTGGGACACCATGTCCACGTAGTCCTCTGTCTGCCGTTCCTGGTCGCCGCCGTGTTCCGCTGCCTCTGGTGGGTGCCGCGACAGGAAGTCTGCTGGATTCTTCGCTCCGGGTCTGTACACCAATTCCATTTGGTACTGCTGCAGCTGTATGGCCCAACGTTCGATTCTTGGTGGAGGGTGTGGTGCTGTGCCTCTGAATAGCAGGATTAACGGCTGGTGGTCGGTCACCACCCAAAATGGATGTCTGTTGACATATAGGTGGAAGTGTTTGCAAGCCCACTTGATGGCCAATGCCTCCCTCTCGATCTGGGAATACTGGGATTCTGTTGGCGTGAGTGCTTTCCTTGCGAAAGCGAGTGGAGTCCATTTTCCAGGTTCTGTCTCCTGGGTCAGGAGGGCTCCTAACCCAACGGGACTGGCGTCTACTAGTAGCTCCGTCATCTGGGTGATGTCAAAATACGCCATGGTGGTTCTCCCTAGCAGTGCCTCTTTAATCTTCAGGAAGGCGTCCTCTTCTCCTTGGCCCCACTTCCAGGTTGCATCCTTCTTCGTCAGGGCACGCAAAGGCTCTGCTAGCGTGACCAGGTTTGGTATGAACCTGCCGCAGTATGTGGCCATCCTGAGGAAGCTCCTGACTTCCAATGCAGTTGTTGGTGCAGGGGCTTGTTGTATGGCCTGTGATTTTCTTGGGTCCACTCTGACCCCATCTTGGCTAAACACATAGCCAAAGAACTCAATTGACTTCTGGAGAAACAAGCACTTGTCTCGGTGAAGGGTGACTCCGTGCTCAGCGAGACATTGGAGCGTGGCCCGGAGATGGCGATGGTGCTCTTCTATGGTCACAGAGTGTATCAGGATGTCATCGCTGACGTTGAGCACCCAGTGGAGTCCTGACAGCACTTCCCGGACAGCGTTCCTAAATATTTCTGCTGCTGACGAGATCCCGAAGTTTAACCTCTTGTAGCGTCTTAGGCCGATGTGGGTTGAAAATGTAGTAATATACCAGCTCTCCTCAGCTAGCCTCAACTGGTGGTATCCTGCATTGAGGTCAAGCTTGGAGAACCAGCGGGATCCGTTGAGATCAGCCAGGATGTCGTCCACGGTTGGCGTTAGGTGTCTTTCGCGCTTGATGGCCTGGTTGGGCAGACGCATGTCGATACACAGCCTGATTTTTCCGGGCTGTTTTGGTTTCTCGGCAATCACCATGGAAGATACCCAGGGCGTCGGTCCCGTGGCCTTCTCAATGACACCTTGCTTATCCAGCTCTTGTAATTCTTTCTCCACTGATGGTCTTAGGTGGAATGGAGTGCGCCTGTGCCTCAGGCCACTGGTTTTACGGCTTTGTCGATGTGGAGTTTGATCGGTGCTGTCTTCATGCATCCAAGGCCTCTGAATAGTTGCGGGAAAAGGTTGAGGACATCTTCTGTTTCTAGTGTTTTGATGGCGTTGGCAAATGTGACTAGGCCAAGGTCATTGGCTGTGTGGCTTCCCACCAGGATGTCTGCCTCCCTGTCGACCACGTGGAACGTGGTTGTGATTTCGTGCCCTTCTGCCTTGACTTGGACGGTCATCTACCCTTTGAGCGATAGTGGTGTTTGGCTGTCATACGTGAGGATCCGGACGTGCGAGGGAGACAGTACGGGTCGTGGGTTGAGCCGCTTATATTGTTGGCACCCCATTACGTTTATGGATGCTCCTGTGTCGATTAGCTCAGTGACTGGGGATCCAGCGATTTCTATGGCGCATGTGGGTTGTGGCTGCCTCTTCCTCTTGAGGTCACTTGCAAAGGAAATCAGGTAACACTCACCCTCTTCATCAGTTGATGAATCTTCGAGGTAGTTTCTCTGTCGGGTGGGTGTGTGGGCTGATCTGGGGTTTTCTGGATCCTCCAGTGACAGGTGTTTGACTACCTTCGATGGTGGATGCCGTCCTCGAGTTCCTCGATTCCGCGGGCCTCCCATACACGCTATTGCGAAGTGGTTGGGCGTGCCACACTTCAAACACATTCACCCTTGCGCTGGGCATTCATCCTGTGGGTGTTCTTCCCTACCGCAGTATCCACAGCGCGACCCCTGTGCGCTTCTTCCAGGCCACCGGCCCCGGGTGCCTCTGTTCTGGGGTCGGATCGCGTCTACTCTTTCTGTCTTGATTGCGGCTGGTTTTTCCGTCTGTTGGGTAATAGCAATGTCCATCGCCGTCGCTCTGGCGTCAGACAGGTCATGCGACCTGGCCATGATGAGGATGTCCTCCAGGGTGATGCCTGGTTGGCGCAGGATGAGGTTCCGGAGGTTCTTGTTCCGGCAGCCTTGGATCACTTGGGCCCTCACCTCTTTGTTTTGGTCATCATCCGTACATGTGCTCGCCAACTCACGCAGTTGCGCATGAAACACGTCCATCGATTTCCATTCCCTCTGCCGTGCTTGGCGCAGTTTAAACCTCTCGTAATCCGGGTTTAGTTGGGGGTTGAAATGCGCATTCAGGGCCCTGACCGCTGCGTCGTAGTCATTGGGCGCTCCGGTGTTGGGTAGGTAGGCGAACAGCTTGTAGATTTCATCACCCGCGAAGTGCAGTAGGAGGGATCGCTTGACTGCTCCTTCTGTTTCATTGTCGCCGTGAAGTAGTTGTTCAACCTGCTGATTGATAGAGTCCATCTGGGAGACGCCATGGCCGGGTCTATGAGCTCGCTGAATGGGGGCAGCGGGTTGATCTGCGAGTGCTGTGACGCTGGAAGCACGACTTGGGGCCCAGCTTGTTGGGCGGGCGGCAGGGGTGGTGGTGGTGCAGCATGCGCTTGTTGGTCTGTCATCTCTGCACGTGTCGTGCGCCTCCTGCTGTGTGAAAGCTGCTCTTTTAGGCGTGGTGTGAAGACGCTGCTTGACACTGGCGCTTGATATGCCTCAAGTGCTCCTCCCTGGGGATGTCTACCAGGGCCTTCCACTGTGAGATGGGCTCACTCTTCACCCTACGTGTTCCTTGAATGGTGGTCCTCTTGACTCCTCCCCTTTTGAGGGGCTCTGGGTGCGTAGGGTGCACCAGGTGCTGCCACCACGTGGCAGGCGCGATGTAGGGTGGTAAGCGCTTCAGGCACAACGGCGTGGCTGGGGCCGTGTGCGCCGTCGCTGGGGCACTGCAGGCCGTCCTGCGCATGCGCGCGGTGTACAGCTCGGCACGGGCTTCAACCGGAGGGTCACCGGGAGCACCAGCGTCACCAAAGCATGCAGATGTTGTGCGGGGCTCCGGTAGGGAAGGAGCGTGCGTGCGCGCGTACCTTCTTTGCGGTCTCAGTGGTGCCGGGGCAGGACGATGGTGCTGCGATGATGGTGGGCCGCAGCTGTCACGACAGCCGAGCACGCGCTGCCTGTAGGTGCAGCACGCGTTCTTGTCACGGTGCTGCGGTGGCGTCCTTCGCTTCGCTGGGCCGACGGGCCAAGAGCAGGCACCACGACACAGGCGGGGTGCAGTTCGACACAGGTGGGGTGCAGTTCGTCAACGACGGCTGCCAGAACGCCCGCCCTCATCACCAATGTGGCGCTGGTCAGTACCAGCAGTAGTAGGCCCATAGAGTATCGGCGTTTAAATAAATGTACACGCACACACTTGGTGATTCATTGAGGTCTCGAGCGACCTCCGCCCGTTTATTTATACCCTCTGGCCACGCCTGGCCAGACGGTGATACAATGTGTGCAAACCTTTCCGGGGTATCGGTCCCTGGGCTGCATGCGGCCAACAACTAGACCGCTACAGTACTTTCACTGGCTCGCCCACCTCTAGGTTTTTCCGAGGGAGAACCTTGGAATTGTGGACGGTAGATCGTGACTGAAACACGGGGTGTCTGTTTTTATGCAGAGGATAAACGCGAAATGGGAGCAAGAAAGCCCACGCGAGTCGTACTTGCTTTCCGGATGTTGTCATAATGGCTCATCTCCAATAAACTAACTGCAATACATTTAAAAAATGCTGTGAAGGGACTAAGAAGCAAATGGATTCCAATGAAGTCTACATGCGTCCCTCTCTCTGCAGATTGATAATATCGTCAATTTGTAGTGTGAACCAACACCAGCGTGGTTTTCTTGCTCGCCTTGCCTACAACACACGAGCCAAGACAGACTTAGCCAGGACAGCGTTATTTATGATCTGTGAAAGATCGTCTGTCGGTGACCCCCAGCTGCTGCGTACTATGTACAGCACATACATCCTCCGCTGTGAGATCTTAAGACCATTGCCGACATTCAGAGGTATTTTCCGTCCATTGGCTTATAAGGATCGCTAACTGACATTCCGACTGTACACATCCCACATTAGCGTTCTCTACACATAGACAAAAAAAACATCGCGATACAAGCTCAGACTGAATCTACAGGCTGCTCTGCTCCTGCCGACATTCCCAGTTGTGATCGCTAGATGGCGCCCCGGGCGGGAAACACTAATCAAGTCTGACACAGTTCTACAGCTGCAATAGATAGAACCAAATCGCACACTAGGGAGGTGGGAATAGTTAGCTGTTTATTTATTTTATGTTTTGTAACCAATTGTATACATTTAAGGTCAGTTTAAAAACTTTGAATAGAAAGTCAGATGTCAGCAAATCCCTTCATTACATCATTCAAAATAAAGACGGCCGTGCTATTGTACTTTCAGATGGATGCAAGTGTGAAATACAGCATCCACCCTTCCACAATGCGGATTCCCAGGCAGCAATAGTTGTGAAACTAATTTACTGGCAATGTTTTACAAAATCATGTGAAAGGCTCGTGTGGTAAATCTGCATACCGGCAACCGGCGTAATGTTGAAATCTTTTACATTATTGCACAAGGAAAGAGAACTTGTTTTTCAGAAACTTGGAATGAAATATGCACTCCCTTAATATGATTGCTTCAAGTACTTTTCCAAGCGGCCATTCGTTTTACAGTAATGGCCTAATTTGATAGGTGAAGTTTTCAGAGCCAAACCGAGCCTGTTAGCGGTACAGATTGGGTCTAAGGTACATAATGAAACCAGCAAATGAGGTCCCATGGCCATAAACCTCACAGACGGAAAGCAAATAGTGCATGAATCAAAAAAAGCTTTAGAAGGAGATAAACTATTACTAACTTCTGAATTAAAGACCAACACATAAGGAATGTTTATGAGTGCCGCTAAAATGCAGCTGCTGCGGCTGTCACACTACAGCAGACCTAACTTCTAGTTAATGCAGCCGGTTTGGCAAGGGGCATTATGTGCTTTTTTGCTCTGTGGCTATAGACATCAGACCTTTGCTCACACTGAAGCAACAGTGTCTAAATATGCACCGTGTTTATTGTTTCTGCAGGGGCGTTTCCTGTCTACCTTTTAAAAGCAGCAATTCGGCATCTAGAAGAGCGCATCAAAAAGGTGGTGAGCATAATTTTAGTGCCTTATGCACTTACGCGTTATACGATACCCATACTAATCTGTGTGCACTGTATCAATTAACAATAGGTAGCTACATATATTTTAGTGAGAGCCACACATATATTCGAAATGTAATCACAACATATTTACTCATGTTATTGTTATCTGTACCTAGTAGGAATCCATTTTAATCTTAACTTGTAACTAGGGCCCAGTAGCATGAATTTCTTTTATAAATTGCATTGCAAGTGCCTTTAATTTTTTCTCTCCTCTGCAGGTGTCTTATGTACCTTGCTAAGTTAGAATAGACTTATTGTTTATTGGATTAGGCTTTTAGCCAACTGCAGCTTAATTCGAAGTTGACCTCAGATATGGAGACTCAGACGGTGGGAGAGATTCTCCTGTACCTGGCTAACCGGACTGATGTTACATCCAAGGTCACCCGGATGGTTATTCCTTTGTTGAGACCTAAGAAACTAGGGCTTCTACCTGCTCCCAGAGAACACAGTCTTTGGATTAGTTTGTTTGGGGGCAACTGATATGGAGAAGCCTTATAGAATCTTCTTTCATGAATTAATTGTAAATAAAATGTAAAAATCCGTATTTGTAAAGCGCAAACTACTCACCCTTACGGGTCTCAAGGCACTGGGGGCCGTCATGGAAATTAAGTGAGCTATTGCCCAGAGTCACACGGTGCTGAGCTGAGCTGCCCCCAGAGCCGGGGATCAAACCGTGAGCCCTGTACAGGGCTCCGAAGTCAGCTGCCCTGGCCGCTGCACCACACCTCTCCAACTCTCCAATTGTGTGCTCTTAAGAATAGTTTAGCAGATCCTGTCCTGACTTCGCTGAGAGAAGACTTCTTCTCGACTCTGCTGATTTCCCTGCCCAGAGAGTTGAGCTTCATGCTTGACCACTCATACTTTCCCTTTGAACTTTAAACATGTTTCATCTGATGCGGACACCTTCCTCACAGAATTCACCTTTGCCACTTTCAATGCTTTATTTAGAATAGGGAAGTTCCTTTATGGAATCCGTTTGGTTGATATTTTGCTTGCTGCGTGTTATTCTATTTTGTATCTTTTTCCTTTTTATAATATAAAAATCCAGATTGCATAATTATTTAAATATTTATGCTCTTAAAATATTTTTATGGGGTAGGCGGTGAACTTAGCTCCGCCGCAGAGTTCATAGAGTTTTGCCCATTCTGAGTTTGGCACAGTGTGGAGTTCAGAAAAGGAGGAGGTTTTCCTCTTGCGCAGCTCACCAACGGTAAGTTGGCGAGTGCGAGCGAGGAAAATCATATGCTACACCACCTCCCGGTGGGATTTCTCATTGTGGGTTGTCATGGCAGGTCGCTACCATTCGCGTTGAGAAACCTGCCACTCACGTTGAGGAAGCTGCCACTCAAGTAGAACATCTACTCGAGTGCCAGAAAGAAGCAGCACCCTCTTGCACTCCGCATGGGGCTGTTTGTGCTGATTTTACAGCACAGGACAAACTCCCAGCGCTAAAAATCAGCATGAGCAGCGTGACTTACCGCACTCCGCTGCTTGCAGAACTCTGCAGAGCGCTGCAAAGTTTTTTTGTCACTTCACGTAGTTCCACGTAGCAGAACTCCGCCCAAGCCTAATATTTTTCCTTCAATTTTGCTACTTGATTTAAATTGTTACCTGAATTTAATTGTTACTAATCCTTAAGGTTTAGACACCATCCTCTCTGAATTTCTTGTGGAGCCATATTAGTTTCACTGTACTTGAAATGTATTGTCGATGTTAGCTCCTTTCTTACATTTCAAGTCAATAATCAAGGATCCATCCCACCAGTGGGGGATTCTCTTTGATGATTTTACTAAGAGATTGAGATTCAAGAAACCCTGCTCCATCAAGTGGTAGCAACTTGCATGGTTTGTCACTGAAGTATAGGGGGCTAGAATACCCTGAAAATGATGCAGAAGGACCCCAAGTCAAGTCTATCCACCTATAATCCATGTCCCAATCAGGAAGATGGGCAGTGTTTTGGCGGTTCTGAAGTCGGTTGTGGTGGCGGAAAAGTGGGTATAAATTTCATGTCACAATTTGTCTATGTCAAGCTTGCAGTGTTGTGTCGACAATGTGTGTTTTGCGTTGTAGCAATGTATTTGGTCTGATTGTGTAAATGCATATTCGCTTAATGTTGAGCAGTTGAAGTTATATTGTGATTTAACTTGTCTGCTAAGGTTTGTGGCATCGGTCCATGAGGTACCATAGGCCGCACAATTAAGATAAGGACCTGTAACTGATTGTTGTGAGTGTACTTATAGTGACTGATGTTGGTAGATCCAGTTGCGCAAAGGGGGAAACCGCATTAGTCAACGTGATTTCCCGCTGATCGAGATCTCACTTGTGTGTGTGTTAATGTTGGGAATAAATATTACCCGGCGTCCCCTTGAATGAGTGCTTACTTTAAACTTCCTTAGTGGAGCAGACAAGAGTTATTTATTAATTGTGTTTGCTTTGACGTTTTTGTAAAAAGTTCACTTGTACGAAGAAATTGTAATGGAGGGTTAGCCATTGTGAGCTGCTCTAGTCCACATCATTTAGCACGGCACTGATATTGGTCGGTTGGTGTAGGTGTCACGCTGGTATTGGTTGTTACATCATCAGGCGCTGTGTTAGGTTCATGTAGAGGGTATCGTGCTGAGACTGGATACTAGTATTGGTACATATTATATTGTGATTTGACAGCAGTCGCCGCCTGTTCAAATTCACTGTTTACTCTTTGTTAGAAATTACTGCAAATATTAAATGTTTTAGGGACTAAGAGATTTAGTGTGAGGTGATGTGAGAGTTCCTGTCTGAGGGGCAGAGGAAGCTCCACCGGAAGGTACACGAGATTGGACTCAACACATGCATTTGTCTTAATCAATGGAACAAGATCACAGAGAAAGAAGGGTCCTTGCAGTTTCCCAGATATGGTACCTTTAATATTATTATAATCAAAAATTTAAAATGGGTGGTATATAAATCGAAACCCCAACCCAGACCAGCACAATATGAAACTTTGAATAATTGAGAGCCTGCTGCACATGCAAAAGAAAAGGAAAAGTACCAGAATAGGGCAAAAAATTGCAGTTCGTAGGTGTGTAGATGTTAAATGGGATGTCGAACAGCACGTGTGGAGAATAGATATGATTGAGGGACCTAAGTTGTACCCAGTACTGATGAACGAAAAATCTATGAAGAAGAAAGCTCAGGGAGAGAAAGATAATGACACTTCGGATAAGTCTGATGCTGATAGTGATTGTAGTGACAATTTCAAGGAGGACTTACTGTTTTCCTGACCACTACCTTACAATGTTGTGCAGCCTGCTGGCGATGGCGGTGCCACTGGTAATGGTGCTTCTGCTACTGCTCCTGTTGACCAAGATGTAACTCAGAGAGGAAGACCTGCCCCGACACTAGGGCTGGGCGAATAATTCTGCCCCGCCGAAGGAGTTTGCTGAGTTTTGCCCATTCAGCGCTATGCGAGTAACGCGTAGTTTCGGCAAAACTCTGGCAACCACCGCGTGGCAGAGTTTTTTCTCACACGAGGCTCACCAACGTTAAGTTGATGAGCATGAGTGAGAATCTGCGTCCCCTAGCATGATTTTCTGGTGCTAGAATGCCTCACAGCAAGATTTCTCAAAGCGGGCAGTCGCAGTAGGTCATGACCGTTCGCGTTGAGAAAGCTGTCGCTTGAGTAGAAAATCTATCTGAGAAGCAGAAAGAAGCAGCGCCCTCTAGCGCACCACGTGATCGCACTCATGTTGATTTTACAGCATGGAACAAACTCACAGCGCTAAAAAGCAGTGCGACGTGCCAAATTCCACCGACTCGAGAAATTCTGCGGAATCTCGCAGAGTTTTTATGTAACTCTGCGGAATTTCATGGAGTATCCACCCACTCCTACCCCACACCCCAGTTGTGACTGCTCCAGCACCAACAGCTATTGTTAGGACTGTCCCTTTTTCTACTGTCCCAGTTGTGCCTATCCCTGAAGTGACAATCCCTGTTATAATGTCCCAGACACTGATTGTTCCCGCTGTAACTGCCCTGATAGCAGTGGCTCTGACACCTATAGTTACGAGAGCGGATGCTGGAATGCCTGCTACTGTTATCACCCCATTGACACAGAATTCCCAAGTGACAATTTGGAGGCCCAACCAATTTAGAAGGTGGGAACTTAGTGTTTATGACCCTAGTTGCTTAAGAGGTCACAGGATTCTTGGACTTTGGAGTGATACCCCAATGGTTTGGGGGATCCCCAGAAAGTGGAGAGACCGAAGAGGCCGAAAATGAATGGGTGGTTCAGTCTAATTTGATACCCATGGACATTTCCAGATTGAGAATAGAATTAGAGGAGTTCATTAGAGGGAAACTTTGACCGTAGCCATGTGGACCATTATCAGGAGAATGAGCTTATATATTTGAGCGAAGATGTTACTCGCTGTGCAGGGCAAGCAAATTACAAATGAAAAGAATTGGCGAATGAGTACGATGTAGACCTTTCTAGAAGTAAGACTTTACAGAGGAGCTTTCGAGCGCAGCGAGATGACGATGCAATTATGAATATGAGGGCTTTCTGGCTGAAGTTACATGTTAAAGAATTGTTTAGTTCCATACAGAACTGGTGTAGTTTAGATAAACTAAGGGACAGGTGGGCCAGGAAAAGGGAGAAAAAGAAGAGAAAGGATGAAACTAGGGGAACGAAAAAGATACCTCAAACCCTCCTAGATGGAGCTACGATTAAGACTTGCCCTTTAAGGAGGTATATGGACGGGGATATGTGCATGCACCCTAAAGTCGAGGTGATCGTGCTACATTCATAAATCAGTCCCCAAATTTCAGGGAGAGTCCAAATTTGTGGTACACTCACATTGAGTGATTTGTGAAAATTTCAAACGTTTTGTGGGAAGATTTGAACACCTTTCTTGACATACTGGTTCCAAGTGATTTGTAGGCTGATTGTAAGGTATCGTTACAGTGGCCAAATGTTAAACCTCAGAGAGTGACTGGGACAAATGTGCCTTCTCCTATAGTGATGCAGATGTTTCTTGAGGAGAAAAGTCCCACAAAAGAAAATGGATTGGTTGAAGTTTAACCAAACTACTCAGGAGGCTAAGGAGTTAGTACATGCTTATTATGAGTGTTTGCTGGAGATGTTTAGACAACATACCTGTATTGATAACCCAAGAAAGGGGTGAAATCAGTTATTTTATGTCACTGTTTGTTCTTGGATTGAGTCTGGAGATTAGGGTGCACATTCAACTAAATATGATTTGTTGGCAAAGAAAGCCTTTGGATGAGAAACTTTAATACGCAAAGCATTTCAGTGATGAACAAAAAAGTCTTAAGGAAAAGTTTATGTTGGCACAAACTAAGCTTGTGCAGAAGCGGTTTCAGATTAGATTGTACATGGGAAACATTGGTGAGATGCAAAGTGTTGGATACCAAGGTGGAGGACAGATGAGGCAAAGTGGAAATGGTGTTCTGCAAGGTAGAGGTACTGGTGTTCCAATTGCTCCGAGTACAAGGATAGATGTGGCAATGTTGAAGCAGTCTAATCCAAGTTATTATTGTAATAAGTTGGGCCACTGGGAGCAGGAATGTCAAATACAAAATGCCAATCTCATGCACAAGCAAAATGTTCCGATGCAGAGACCTCAGAATCCTAACATATCATATGTCCCAGGATGTAAATTCTTCATTTACCAATGCCCCAGCAGAATATGAAGAACATAAGGTTCAATGTGAACCAGGTTCCAAGTGTTAATCAGAATCCTTTTGCAAATCAAACCACTTTCCAATGGTTCCCAATTTCTAATTCTTCTGATGGTTAAGATTCTGATCAATTACACTGAGGGTGCTTGAGGTGGGAGGGAGATTGTGTTCTTGGTGCAGCCTTGGAGGTAGACCAGAGTGTTCCATTCATAGAAGGTGAGGTGAATGGCCACCCAGTGTCCTTTTCAATAGACACCGGTGCTACTTGTTCCACTGTTAGTACAGTGGAAGTCCCAAACCTTCCCCTCTTAAGAAAACAGATCCAACGTGTCAGTGTTGCACATAAACAGATCATTAACCCTGTGTCAGAGATGGTCCCATTCAAGATAAGTTCCTTTGAAGAAGACCATCAATTTGTGATATGTGATCCTAGTCCAGTTAACTTGTGAGGACGTATTTTTACTGTGCAAGTTAAACTGTACAATTTACTGTACACCTGAGGGCATTGAGTTCCAGACTCATGATGAAGATATTGATTTTAAAATAGCTAAACAGGGTACAGCTGTTGGGTTGTTTCCCGTGATGACTGTGGAAGACTTGCCCCCTGATCTGTAGGACACAATAAAGTCCGAAGTCTAGGACTTTACAAGTAAATATATTGGACTTATTAAAGGTGTAGAACCTCTCCAAATTACTGTCCAACCTAATGCTGAAAATCCTCGAATGCCACAGTATAGCCTCACACAAGACAAAATAACTGGGATTGCCCCAGTGATTGAGTCCATAATACAGCATGGAGTATTAAAAGAGATTACATGGAGTCTATGTTATTTCCTGATGATGGACCAGAAAAAAACGAATGGCAAGTACAGCATTGTGCAGAACATTTGAAAGATTAATAATATTGTTGTTCCATGTTGTCCTGTTGTTAGACCTGGCATCATTGGCATGGGTTTCCCCTGTATTTTTGCCTTTGCCTCCTGTGTTTTTGCTGTGTGTTGGAGTTCGTTTTGCTGGTCTAGATGCTTTGGGCACTTTGCCACTGCTGTTCAGTGCCAAAGTGCAAGTGCTTTTTAAAAAAAAAAAAATGTTTAATTTTATATAGCGCAAACTAGACCCGAGAAATCGGGTATCAGAGCGCTTTACATGAGCACCAGTTTCGTTACAGAAGGTCACATTCATTTTTGTTAGGCACAGGAAGATTAAGTGATTTGCCGAGAATCACAGGATGTTGAGCGTCGTTGCCGAGAAGTGCTCCCTTTGTAAATTGTCTTTATGGATTAGTGTTTCCATGATTGGCTTATTTGATTTACTAGTCAGTCCCTAATACAGTGCACTGTGTGTGCCCATGGCTTGTAAATCAAATGCTGCTAGTGGGCTTGCAGCACTGGTTGTGCCACCCGCATAAGCAGCCTGTAAATGTAACTCAGATCTGCCACTGCAGTGTCTGTGGGCAGTCTAGTACTGCCATGTCGACTTGGCAAGTGCACCCACTTGCCAGAACCTAACCTTCCCTTTTCTTACATGTGAGTCATACCTAAGGTACGCCCAATGTACCCCTGTGGGCAGGGTGCAGTGTATGTGAAAGGTAGGACATGCCATGGTGTGTGTGGCATGTCCTGATAGTGAAATACTGCCAATTTTGTTTTTCACTATTGCAAGGCTATCTGTTCCCATAGGATAGAATGGGGAGTTTGCTTATAACATTTTATAACCATAACTACCCATGGGAACAAGGTAGGAAAATACAGTTTAGTATGCCTGAACTCAGAATGTTAAAATGCATCTGTTAGTGAAGGGGATTTTTACATTCTGTGCTTGAAAATATCACTTTTAAAAATAGGTATTTTCTTGCTTAGCCATCCAGTGTGCCTCTGCTAGGATGTGTATTGACTGTATGGCTTTGGAGTGGCAAGGGCTGGGGAGGTGCAGTGGCTCCAGAGAGTCTGGATGAGTCAGGGCTGGGCTGAATAGACCTGGGCTGCATTTACAGTAGGGGGAGGAGATTTTCTTTCACCTGAATGGGCCTGGCCTGCCTTCCACAATGCTGTCTCCACCTCCTGCCAGGAAGCTGTACCAGAGAGGACAGAACTGGTTTTGACTGAGTAGAGGGCTTCTCTGCCACCAGAGAACAAATGATTTGGCTGTATAAGTATTGGGGCCCAGACCATAGAACTTTAGATCACTTTTGGGACTTTAAGAGGCACCTCTGCCAAGGAGAAGAGCTGGAGAAACTGGAGGAGGAGTGCTGCCCCTTTGCTGTGTGCTGTCAGGGGTTGGCCTTCAGTGGCTGTTTCTGCCAATGAGAGGAACTGTGTGTGTATCCTGCTTGAGAAAGTATCTCCAAGGTCTTGAAGTGGAGCTTGCCCCCTGTTCAAGAGATCTCAGGAACAGCAAAGACCTCACCATCCTTCTGGGCATTGTCTCTGGTTCCGCTGGTTCCAGTCGCCACAGAAGAAAAGAGCAGCCTACTCCGTCACCGAGTCCATCGCAGACTCCTTGTCCTGAAGGCATCGTAGAGAGCACTGCCTCATTTTTCAATGCAGCCCTGGTCTCACCGACTCTGTCAACAAGCCGCAGCATGCACCGAGCCGTGAGGACACCGCACGCTGCAACGCTTCCATCTCACATCGCAAACACGACGATTGCCCGGACCGACTCGCATCGCCGGGTTGGCCGCAACAAGAAAGGTACTGTCTCCGAGTCTGTCGATGCTTTAGCTGACCCGTATCGATGCGGTTGGCTGAAATTGTTAGACTCTGTTGTGTTCAATATCGTGGTAGCCCCAGAAGGAGCTACAGAGTCGGAGGAACTGTGTTTCAATGCTATTCCTGCAATTTAAAGGTTATTTTGCACAGTAACTATTTTTAAGAGTATTGTATGTTGGATTTTTGTCGTTTTTGGTCTTGTTGGTTTAGATAAAGTTTTGCTTATTTTTCTATACTGGTGTGGTGTCCATTTGTAGTGTTTTCACTGTGTTAATGTATGCATGCACAAATGCTTTGCACACTGCCTCTGCCTTTTGAAGACTGCTGTAAATATAGCCAATCTCATTGTGTAATCACAAAATTAGTTTTGCCATTTGCACAAATAGAAACTTGCAGAATTTGATATTTCTGCTTGCTGCTATTCTACTCTAAAGGTCTGACTGTAGAGAAATTTTGGGTATCCTTACCAAAGACTAGCATAGGTTGATGATAGCTGGAGTACTAATCATTGCAATTATATTTGTGGCTGCTTTACTAATAGAGTTGACTTCCCCTGCTGACAAAAGTCCTGTTAGGTCTACACCCAGGTCTACTACCATTGCACACCCTGTAGAAGATGAACATAGTTTTGACATTAGGATTTTACACCAGCATGCTTCAGAGGGAGACTTTTCAACTACATTTTTTTAGATTGCTATACGAATACACACATACAGTGGAGGCCAAATACCGTTATTTATGCCCTCATTTGCCTGCTTCAGTAACTGAGTAAGTTACCTACCAACATATCATCTTTTCAGAAGGGTCACATCATTTTGGGACAATGCTTGGTGGCCACAGACTCTTGGCCCTTTCCCGTATCGAAAGTGAGGAATTTGGGAATCATTTTTGATTCCAAACTCACTTTGATTGATCAGACCAATCAGCTTATCTCTTCCTGCATCTTTCTTCTAAAAACATTTAAGAAAACTTTGCCTTTCATACCTCACAATCTTTGAAAAACAGTCGTCATCTCTCTGGTCTTGTTGAGGTTGATTACTGCAATGCCCTTTATTTGGGCATGCAGCAAGGAATGCTAAAAAAGCTTCAGAGGCTACAGAATGAAGTTGCACATCTGCTTAATACCATCAAGAGGTTTGAACTGGTCTTGAAAGAATTGGAGGAATTGCATTGGCTCCCTGTTAAGAAGGTAGCATTTAAAGAGTAATGCACAGCCCACAAAGCTCTCAACCTGATAGGCCCTGAAAGTTTTCTTGGTATTGACCAAATAGAACTTTACGCTCTGCAGTTTCTAAAAAAGTGGTGGTGCCAAGAATATATAAGGCCTTCTGGGGCGGTAGAGACTTTGTTTACTCTACTTCTCAGCTCTGGAGCCAAATGCCTGAGCATTTGAGAAGCCAGTCAAATTTGCAGATTTTCAAAAAACATCTGAAAACATGGCTTTTTTTGCTCCCACTGTAGCCTTCTGACTAAGCAGATGATTTCGATAGTAGATGCCAGCGCCAAGCTGCATTCGGGCAAACATCATGCTTTATAAAAAGCAAAATCAATCAAAATCAAATGATATTCGTATTTCTAATGGCATCACTTGTAGCATTCTGCTTAGTCTTTTATATAGACAGGTACGCTTTGAATATTATTTCTCGAACTATTACTTAATACTTTCTGAAGTTCCCTTTAATAAGCGCATACATCCACACACTGAAGCAGATGAGATGGATACCACTTGGTTTTTCTTTCAATCCCCTTATAATATTGACACCGATCACACCCATAGATTGAATTCGACATGCGCTATGAGTCCTTGAGAAAAGCAGTTTATCCATGATCTAGAGGCGAGGAGGGCCAAAATTTACCACCGATCAATGGGAGGGCAAAATGTTTTTAATAACAAGTGGAAAAGGGAAGAATGTGAGCATAAGGAGCAGGGAATATATTCTAGGTTGAAATTGTTTTGGCAACATAAAGGGAAGTTGTGCATTTACAAGTTGGAGAGTGCAGACAGGAATAAGCATATGGGACTGAGTGCATGTGAACATAAATTTGAATTTGTAGGTGACCCTGCTCAAATTCTTACAGAAGAAGATCAAGTTATTCCTGGAGTTTATTTTGTGTGTGGACAGAATGCTTATTTTACGTTGCCAAAAAATTGGGCAGGTCCTTGTTTTCTTGCGGTAGGGTTTCCAAAAATCTCTCATGTAATGAATTTAGATACGCCTGAAAAGGGACTTCTAGTATACCCAAAGATAGTAGTAATAGTGTCTGAAGATAGTAGGAGACATTTTTGGAGCTATGATTCCTACAGTAGGTGTTGTTTTAAATTATTTAAATATTAGAAAGCCTTCTACAGTGGTGGACAAATATTCTACTAGTAGCTGGTGCATTACTGGCTGTATATACAGAGCTAGTCACTATTAGGCATATGGTTTTGCAGAATCCCCTTGCATTAGATATATTGCTAACGAAAGAAAGTGAACTCTGTAAGATGGTGAAGGTTCAGCAATGTTGCACCTTTATTTCCAATAACAGCAGGGCGATAAGAGGGTTTGTGAAGAATATCACTGGTTTGATATCTCAATTGGTGGAATTGAAAGCAACTGGCTCTTGGGAAGCAGTTGGAAAGGGATTTTTTGCCATGGTGGGTGGCTTAGTGTTGTGACACATGGCAGCTTGGCAATTATTATCTGCCTCGAGCTGCTCATGCAAACATGTTGGGGGCTCGCGTGCTGTCACCTGGCTCGCTCCATAGGCCAAGTCTCATTCATTGTGATGGTTGGAGCGCGGCCAATGAGAGAGATGCCGATCAGAATCGTGAGTGTTGGCCTTCGTGCTGCTCTTTACAAATAAACTTGCTGCAACTGTAACCATTACCTCGTTGGATCAGTTTTATTTTGCGCCACTTGGCAATATTGGTAGTGGACTTTTAGGGGCTATATTGAGGCCTATCTTGATTATTGACATTTGCTTTTGATCAAAGAGAGTGGTGGTTGAAGGAAAAGCAATCAAGAGAAAAAGGTTAGTTGAGTTAGAAGAGAAGCACAGTAAGGCCTATGATGAGATGAAGGAATTGGAGAAGTCAAGGAGTAAGATGTTGAAGACAACAAGACTTTGAAATGGTATCACAAGATTAATTTGATTTGTGTGATGGCTATTCTGGCCATAAGAGGCGGAATTGATCCTGCATAATTTTAATGCCATATACACTTGCGCATTATAAACAGTTATAAGATAATCATACTAATCTGTGTACAGTGTATTAATTAATTAACAATAGGTGGCTACATATATTTTAGTGAGAGCCACACATATATTTGAAATGTAATCACTTCATATTTACTCATATTAAGTGTACCTGCTTGGAATCCATTTTAATGCTAAGCTAGACTAACTGTAATTGGGCCAGAGTAACATGAATTTATTTATAAAATGCATTGCAAGTGCCTTGTTTATTTCTTTCTTCTGCAGGTGTCTTACCATGTGCCTCATTAAGTTAGAATAGGCTCATTGTTTATTGCATTTGGCTGGAGGGCAACTGAACCTTAATTAGGAGTTGGCCTTGGATATGAAGACTGAGGCGGTGGGAGAGGTTCTCCAGTACCAGTCAGACCGGACAGATGTTACATCCAAGGTCACCAAGATGGTTATTCCTTTGTTGAGAGCTGGGAACCTAAGGAGTAAATCTGCTCCCAGCGAAAACTGCCTTCGGATCGGATTGTTTGGTGGAAACTGACATGGAGAAGCCCTTATAGAATCTTCATTCATACTTTAATTGTGTGTTCTTTAGAATAGTTTCGCAGACTCTGCGCTGACTTTGCTGAGAAATGACTTTTTCTCAACTCATCTGATTTCCCTTGCCCAGAGTGTTAGGCTTCATGCTTGAGCACTGATACTTGTTAATAAACCCTTAAGGTTTGGACGCCATCCTCTCTGTCGTTCTTGTGGAGCCATATTGGTTTCACTGCACTCGAAATATAGTGCTAATGTTCTTACAATTCAAATCGACAATCAAGGACCATATGACCAGTGGGTCATTCTCTATGATGATTAAAAAAAAACACTCTATCAAAGGTATATTGTAAATCCATAAACCTTGCAGTATCCAACAAGAAAATACAATTATTAAAGCGCATGCTTGTACACAGAAGAGTGCGAGCCACAAAGACTCAGCTTGAGGTCCTATTGGGCCTGCTTGTCCAAAACAACCTCAAATTTCATGTGACTTCTCCCTGCCACCCCTGTTCTAACCTCATACACCAAGAATTTAAACCTTTGATGTAATAAAGAAGAGAGAATGAAATAGCATCTAGTGGCAGAATAGCATGATGTCAAACCAGATAACTTGGGATCATTCCTGGCTTCCCGACTTAACCAAATTGTGTGATCCTAGTTAGGCAAATGTTTTATTTCACCGTCTTCATTATCACATAGAATAGCACCTTCAAATAGGCACGTTCAGAATGTGCCATATACAAAAGCCCAAAAATCTCTCTTCTGTTTGGTGTATACTACATGTGGTATTGTATTGAAACATTTTATAATGCTTACTACCCCTAGGTGGGCTTCTGAAAATCTTGCCTTCATGGGTAGCACGCTACACCATGTAGGGCGTGTGGTTGGAAGGGTGTTGTCTTTGTTTTGATCCTGTGTGGGAATTGTTTCCTGTCATGCATGAGGACCACTGAGGTGCAGTTATCTGCTTAGCAGTGTGATAGATGATGACGTGTGAGAGACAGGCTTTCAGTTTATGGCTTTCAGTATGCTGGCAGCTTTGAGCAGCTCTGCCAGTCCCTTTATGGTATTACGTATTTTCATAGAACTCTTAGCTGGTTATTGCACTGGGTTGTCCATTCTGAGATAATTTGTTTAAAGTTTATGGTCCTTAGCAGGCATAGGTTGGAGGAAGACAATACATTGCAATAATTTATTGTTACTCCACGCATAAGAAGAATATAGGCTGCATATTGGGTGCCTCTTATTTCACTAATTCCATTGTCTTCAGAGTGGTTTGGGCATAAATGTTTCTAAGTTTATGTTTGAAAACGATCTCTTTTTATAAATGTCTCTCAATTCAGTGATGACATCTAAAGTTAAAGAAATTCACTTTTCTGAATTTTGAATCTACTTTATCTCATTTCATTGATGTTAATTGCATGACTTACATGCCAAACATTTCCATGGTTGGACTTGTGCATGGACTACTAGAGCCAAAGTCAGACTCCTGGCTCAGCTCTTCATGTTAATTTAATGACACTTTTGTTGGCTCTCCTACCTCTACTTTAATATCCCTTTTAGTCAGTGGTTTATTTGGGATAAAAAGCATGGGGTCTTCAAAAAGTGTCTGGCACAAGAAGAATACCTAGGAAGCTTTTCCAAGAGGATTGGCTTAAAACATGAAACCATTAGGTCTGGCTTTGTTTTAGGCATAGGTCTTTTGTTGCATTATATGTTAGAATGCAATAACTAAAAACTCAGAGATGCACCCAAGTACTGGTCAAGGTCCCTACAGTGCGGAACGCAGGATTTTAGTTTCATGTTGGCAGTCTTGAGTCTTTATGGAGGTATTTCCTCAAGGTATGTGTTGGACTTGGCCCTCTATGCAGGGTTACCCCAATATTTTTTGCCATCTCCCCTCCTGTTTTGCTATAATTTCTTTTGTTGAAATTAGGACTCTGTGCAGTTTACATCTGCTAAATAGTGCTAAAGCACTTATGCTCACTCCCTAAAACAAGCTAAAACTGGCTTACTCCTGATTGGTATATGCAATTTACTTATAAGTCCCTAGTAATGTTGTATATCATATACTCAGGGTCGGTAAATTAAATGCTACTAGTGTGCCTGCAGCACTTATTGTGCCACCCTCTTAAGTAGCCAATTAAAACATGTCTCAGGCCTGCCATTGCAGCCCGTGTGCAGTTTGAAACTGCCAATTCGACCTGGCAAAATAAACACCATGCCAGGCCTAAAACTCCTTTTTTTTTTTGTAATTCTTTTTATTAACAACTTCAAGTTGACTTCACAGGTTACAAAAAGGAAGGCAGAAACTTTAGATCAAATGCTGTCATGATTACACGCTACATAAATATTTCGTGGTAGTTAACAATGGCTACGTTGTAGTCGGGTCTTCTGGCTCTGGGATAGTGTGGGGAACACAGATATTGCCTCTATAGGCATTCCATTTATTCCATATGGCGGACCACTTTCTGGGGCACCCACGTGAAACATAAACGGTCCTTTCCCGGAACATGCACCAATCCATGTCTGCCTTCCAAGACTCTACCTTGGGCGGCTCACCCGCTCCCCACATCTGTGCAATATTCCGCTTGGCCACCATCTGACCCAGTGTAACCCAGATTTTATCTTTGCTACTGAGGTCGGTGGTTTCCCATATATTCAAAAGGCATCTCTTAGCTTCCGGCCGTAAGGCAGTCCCCAACACACCATTCATGCAATCATGTATCTACGACCAGTAGGGCTGTATAAGCTCACATTCCCATATTATGTGTATAAAGGAGCCCAGCAGTCCACACCTTCGCCTACAATTGCCCTCATCTGTTTTCCCCATTTTAACTAGAGTCGGTCCGGAAACATGTATTCTGTGGAGGATTTTCAGCTGAACAGGACGCATTCTAGATGAAATTGCCACCTCTCTTTGGGACGCGACTGCCTCCTGCCATTCTTCGTCATCTATTTCTAGCCCGTCTCTCTCCCAGTGTTGCCTTAAAGGCAACAGAGGATTCGGGGCATTATTGATCAGCTTTTTATAGGTCAGGGATATCGCTTTGTCTGGCATGTAATCATCTAATAACCTGTCCTCTAGTGGCGAAGAGTCCGGTAGGGTGGCACGCCTGGGTATGTTTGACAGTAGTGCGTGTCTGACTTGTAGATAACGAAAATACTCCGTGCTAGCGAGCTCGTGGCTCTGCCGTAGAGCGGCGAATGTGACCACCTCTCCCTTGTCCCATAGGTCTCCAATTTTTGAAATCCCAATGGTGTCCCACTTGTCGAATCCCTTTGTGGTACCTAGTGTGCCCAGCTGTTCCGTCTCCCATAGAGGGGTGGCCTGTGTGAGCTTCTTGTCCCACCCCAGGCTTTTGTTGGCTGTATGCCAGACTAGCGCTGAATGTTTGGTTGGGCCTGTCAGGGGAAACCTCCGGGGCCTAAAATAGAGAGCCCTGTGGTAGGCCCCTCCTGGGAGCAGCCATTTGTCTAGTCTGTATGCCGGGTCATCGTCTTGGCGGTAGGTGCAGAGATTAATCGCCGTCAGATGCGCTGCCCAAAAATACTTCTTGATGTCGGGCAGTCCAATACCCCCATCGTACCAACTTAGGACCAGTTTCTGAAGGGCAATTCGGGGTCTTTCCTCCCATAGTAGATCTCGCTGTAAGCTCTCTACCTCTCCAAAGTATCTAGCTGGGACTAAATCTGGGGTGTTTTGCAATACGTAGAGGAAACGAAATTTGGTTAATACAGCGAAGAGGTAGGACCATTCTATCGTATCAAATGCCATGGTGGCATCGAGTGAGACCACCACAGCTGCCTCCTGGATTGTGTCTAGCCTCCCCAGCACCCCGTGGAGGCGGCGTAGATTTAACGCCGTATTTCTGTGGGGCATGAAGCCGGATTGATCAGGGTGTACTAATTTACTGATTACTTGGATGAGGCGAGTTGCTAAAATTTTGGGTTCTGAATTAAGCAGGGAGCTGGGTCTATATGAGGAGCATTTATCCTTGGGTTTTCCCTCCTTGTGTATTGCCACTAGCGTGGCCACTCGTTGGTCTTGTGGCAGCAGCCCCTTTACCTGACTTTCCTCGAACATGGCCCGTAAGTGTGGGGCAATAGTGTCAGGTTTCAATTTGTATAGCTCTATCGGAAGGCCATTAGGGCCCATGGCCTTGCCGGAGCGAAGGTCTCTGATCACTTGTGCCAGTTTGTCATTTGTGAGGGTGCTATCTAGTGTGTCACTTTCTTCTGCTGCCAGAGTCGGCATCTGAATGTCTCTGAGCAGGTCCGCGGAGTCCTCCATGGAGAAGGTGGAATTAGAACGATAAACGAGCCATAGTAGTCAGCAAATTCATTGGCGATAGCTTGTGGGTCGGTCACAGTTTGCCCTCCATCTACCACTAGTCCCGGGACTAGCCAGCTCACCATGTCCTTCTTGTCCAGCCAGGCGAGCAGTTTCCCGGCTTTGCCCCGAGATCGTATAGTCTTCCCGCTTTGTCCCTCCCCATCGCTTTGGCCATGTCAGTGGCAATATTTTTGTATTCGTCTCGTTTAAGTCTCAGGGTATGAAGGACCTCTTCTGTGATCTCTTCCCTGTCAGTCACCTCGAGGCGAAGAATCTCACTCTCCACCTGTTCCAGAGCTTTCTGTTTTTCTTTCCGCGTCCCGGCTATCGAGGAGAGTGCCTGTCCTCTAATCATTGTCTTAAACGCCTCCCATATGATTTGGGGGGAGTGGACCGAACCCACATTCTCAAGGAAGTAATTGTCTATAGACTGTAGGAGTGATTCCCTGACCACCGGATTCTGGAGGTACCAGGGATTGATAGGCGCGACTCTTCCCTCTTGGTTTTCACCTAGGACCACCTGAGTCCAGACCGGTGAATGGTCCGATATTCCCCTTGCCATGTACCTAGTGTCATGTATCTCAGCGATTTGAGCTGCTGGGACTAGCAGATAGTCGATACGGGAGAGGCTATTGTGGGCCCCTGAATAGAAGGTGTGTTGAATAGTGTCAGGATGGAACGTTTGCCACGCGTCCACCAGGCCCATTGCATCTAGGAAGTCTGGGAGCCACCTCATGGGGGTTCCGATGTCCCGTGGAGGGTGGCGGTCCAGGAGCCCCGATACCACTGAATTGAAATCCCCCCCTACCACAAGTCGGCCCTCCGGGAGCTCGAGTAATAGGGAACCCAGATCTTTGAACGTGCGGCTCTGGAGTCCAGGTGGAACATAAACCATCACCAGGTTAAGGGTTGAGCCCTCCCATTGCCCGGAGATCGCTGCATACCTGCCCATGTCATCAACCCATGTGCAGCATATGGAGAGCGGGAAGGAGTTTTTAATCATAATGCCCGTCCCTCTAGATCCGGTGGTGAAGCCAGAATGTGCCACTAGTCTATAACCCCATCTATCTAATGCTTTGCAAGAGTTGCCCACCAGATGGGTCTCCTGGAGGAGCACCACCTCCGGGGAGTGTCGTTTAATGTGCTGCAAGACTATGCAGCGCTTCAGTTTGTCCCCCAGACCATTAACATTCCAGCTTAGTAGCCTAAAGTGTCCCACTCGATATGTACCCAACATGATCACCTTTACTTACATTTGTTTCTACCTGTTCAAAGTAAAGCTCAGTCGACGTAACAAAAAACAAACACTGAATCCTCTGTTCCCACCCAACTACCCCCCACCCTGCTCCCCTGCACTCTGGGCTTTAAACTGCCCATCTAACGAAATTTGCAGAGTGCCTGTCGCCCAAACTGGTAACTAACAGCAGTTAACTTGGGGGGGGTGAGCTTTATCCTCGTGAACCCTCCCTAATGCGGGAAATTATCGAGGCTCCCAGCGTCAGGTCCCTGGTCCGCAACTAGGTTAAACATTAGTAGGCTTTCCTGTTTTCAGTTTCTATTTTTGGTAAATTCTGGTGGGGTTTTTTCAGTGATTTCAATACCTTAAAAAAACTGTGGTTATCAGTGGTTACACATTTTCACGCCATTAAAACCAACAGAAACAGTGTTTTTCTGGTGTTTATGGAACGTTTTGCTTTTATTATTGCTTGCTTTCTGCACTGATAGTGCATGGTATATAGACAGTGTATGTACAGTGTATACGAGGTCCAAATACATTTTTGCAAATCAAACTTAGTGTAGTACACCATACAATACTTCTTCAGTGAGTCGTTGGTCATGTGCGCTCGCTCTTTCCTTCCCATGTAAACTTTTTTCTGTGAAAAGGCCCTCACAACATTGGCACTTGAGAAGGGCAAAGCTAAAACAGCCAGTACACAATTTGCTAACTCTGGCCACTGACATAGCTTTCCATGCCAATACTGGTGCAGTTGAAGATTGTGATTCTCTGGGCAGGTTCTGCAACATTTGCGTTAAACTGGGCGCTTATGCCCTCAGAGTTATTGAAGCAGTCAAAAATTAAGCAGCACGTTTGAAACTACGGAGAAGATTCCCTTTACGGAAGCGATCTAGAACTTGTACAGAGTACCTTAGTGAGGTTTTATTGACTTCAAATGCCATGGTTGGTGAAGGGACATTTCTATGCATCATTGCAAGCCATTTCTCATACATTGTAAAATAAAAGTTCCTGAATTGCTCTTCAACATTGCTTTGCTTACCAAGTGGCAAGTACTCTAAGATGGAACATGTTGCAGTGCCAAATTCACTAAAGGTGTTGCCCAGCCTACTCTCAAGGAGATGTTTCACATCTACACCAATTATGCTGACACTTGGCAGACAAGAGTGTTTTCAGACTCTAGTTTTTTTATTATGTCCACTACAGTAGTTATGTTTTCCTGTAAAAATTAAAAATGCAGAAGAGTTTTTCTTACTTTTCACATCACTATATGTGACCAGAGATCCTCACATTTCTTGCCTTTGGCATCATCACTCAGCAAAAATTCTGTAAACGGTTGCCACATGGATAATATAGCATTCACAGCCACTTCGCTTGGACTGAGAACCATCAGCTAAGTGTAAGTGACACAGTTGGGATAATTCTTTCTTTGATGCCACACAAAGCACAAAATGAGAAATATTAGCATTTTAGTTCCTGCGCATAACAAAACAGTGCATCAAAATGAACAAAAAAGTCAATAGCATTCTTCATTAACTCTGAAGATTGTAAGGATGCTTTCAGCATACCATCTAACAAGTGGCAAGGATCTCTTACAGGGAAGCACTTCAGCTCAGGTATCGGTCATCACACAACTTTTTCATATACGTAGCTGAATCACTTCAAATACAAACAATATTACTCCAATCTTTGTTGAACGTGGAAAGAACCTTTTTGCAGCAGCATTTCAAGTGACACTGTGTTCCATGTTTTCCAAAAGTCTGGTGTCATGTTTTCACCACTATCCCAGATGCTTGGTGATAGCACTCTTTTCACATATACTTGTCACTATACCTTGCATTGAATGTTTAAAGCCTGAGGTGTTGGTAATTCACCTACTATCAATACTGACTCACTAGAAACTGGGGGCTGATGTATCAAGGGTTTTTACCCATTCTCTGTGGGTAAATGTGATGGCACATATTGGGAAAGATTCTTATAAAACCAGCCATTTTACCTATCAGTGAAAGAATCAAACACAGCCAAATTATCAAATATTATTTTGATATTTCCTGATTCTATACAGTTTGTGAAATAATTAAACAAGACCTAAAACAAGCTTCTAAACCCTGCAACTTTAGACCAAAGACCACAAAACTGAAAAAATCAAAAGGAAGAAGAAACAATATTTTAGTGACATCTCTAAACAACAAAACTCAATCAGAATAATGTTAGCCCAGTCTTTCTTGCTGCTAGCTTGTATAACAAAGTTACATTGATTTGGCCCCTTCAGGAAGAAAAAAAAAAAAAGACTCTTTCACTCTCCTTTTCCTTTCTTTGAATGACATTTAGTTTGTGGTTGTGCAGGTGTTTTTTCAGTGTTTATATATTTACACTGGTGAGGGCTATTTCCCTTTCGGTGGGGTTTTATCAGTTATTATAGGTTTAAACCTAAAACCGGACAGCCTAAACATTAGTATATAGTTCCGCCAACAGATTGTATGCCCACCAGTCGGGCCCCAGAAACCCAGCACCCCCCGTCAGCAGCTCAATTACTGGCTCACAGCATATGCTGTGATACATCTTACAGTTTAGTAGTATGGATAGTTCTGGGCCTGGACAGGTCAGTCATCTGGGAGTGGTACGTCCATCCACGCTTCTCCAGCCCTCAAGCCAGTAAGTGGCATCCTCAGGACGATCAAAGAACCAGGCTTTACCCTCCGCCTCCACCCAGAGACGGGCCGGGAACAACATTGCATACTTAATACCCTTCTCTCGCAGTTTCTTTTTTACTGCGAGAAAGGATTTTCTCTGCTTCTGCACGGCTAGGGTGAAGTCCGGAAAGAACGAGATTTCCGAGTTCTCATATCGAAGAGGTGGGGCAATCCTGGCGTTTTGAAGGATGACGTCTCGGTGTCAAAAGTTCATTATTCTTGCCAGGATCGGCCGAGGTGGTGCTCCAGGCTTTGGTTTCCCACCCGGGACTCTATGCGCCCTTTCGATCACAAAGAATTTGGACAATAACCTTGGGCTGGAGGTGGGTGAGTATGAGTTCCTCTACAAAGAGGTCAGTTGCCTGCTCCTCCGCTTTCTCCTGGACCCCAAAAATGCGCACGTTGTTGCGGAGGGTGCATCCTTCATAGTCATCCAGCTTGTCCTCTGCAAACTTCCGAAAGGTCTGTAGGTCTCTGATGTCACGCTGTAATTGGGATGTGTCATCTACCAGGCTAGAGGTAGTGATTTCTATTTGTTTCACTTTCTCCCCAATTTTCGTTAGGTCTGCCCTGATGAGCGTTACCTCCGTCGTGATCGCATCCATCCTTTGTTCAAAGGACGTCCGAACCCCTGATATAGCGTCCATTACGTCTTGGAGCGTTAGTTCTGTGGGGCCCACTTCCATACTCGTCTTGGTGTTAGCTGCGTGCTGGGGTTCCTGCAGTGCTGATTTCGGGAGTGTGTATCTGTCCAGTTTGTTTTGTTGCACTGTTTTCTGTCCTCTGGTCCCCGACATTCTCCCAAAGATACCTCAGCCTCTTGGGCCTCTGAGGAGGCTATAGTCTCTGCTGTGTTTAGACTCAAACCCTATTTCTCCGCTAGTAAGGGGACAGGGGCCCCCAAGCTGCGAGACAGTCGGCAGTCGCACAGTGGGCGAGGGCCCCGAAGTTGGTGTGTTCCAATGTGGGACACAGAGGTGGCTCTGGTGAATGGTAGGCCAAGCGTTTAGCACACGCCCTGATACCCACTGTATGTGCCAGCCGGTGAGTTACCGTCCATCGGACCAACGAGTGTTCATCGGTGCCCCTCAGTTATTCCCGAGGAAGTAGGGGATAGACTGTCTATGAGGCCTGACCAGTGGCCCACTCACATTTCCAGCCTCTTGGGGATCTCCACTTTTAGTTGCTTGCTGCTCCCACTCCTGGGTAACTGCACCTCGCTTTATGCGGCCGCCCGACTCGGGACGGGCTCAGTATTTCAGGGGTTTTTAAGGCTAGAGCGGCTGCTCCCTCAGCTGGTGAGAGGGGTCGTTGCACGCGGGGGGTGACCAAACCGACAACCCCCCCTTGACTCGGGGGGGGGGTCAGGCCTATTCCAAAGATTCGGTCCTCAGAGCCGATCTCGATGGCTCACTTAGGGCTCCGTCCTCTGGGGTCCCCGGCGTCAACGCGGTCGTGCGCTCTCACCTTTGCCGCCTTCCACACCGCCGGGGGAGTCCCAATGCTTCTCTGCCGTTTCAGCGGCAGCTGCTGGGTTCTTTCTACGTGCGGGGTCCCTCGTGCGCCTCGTCTCGCCTCAATCCCGGCCCAGGCCTCAGCCGTGGACTTGCGCCACGAGGCGACTCGATGTTGTACGTTGCCCCGCCCTATGCTCGGCACCACGGCCTCCGGGTCTGGAAGCCGGGAGAGGCCGCAGTTTCAAATGGTCACCGCTTGGTTGGCGTCGGGCTCAGGCAGCAGGCGAAGGGCTCAATAGTGGCAGCAGTCTTCCCACCAGGTGTCCCTCCGCTCGGGAGCCGGATAAGTGATACAGATTTTTGGAAGGGATTCACGGGTGCCAGAGCTCCTCTAACTTGTGACCATCACGCTCCAAGGCTAAGCCACACCCCCTAAAACTCCCTTTTAATACATATAGGTCACCCTTAAGGTAGACCCAAAGAGCCCACAGGACAGGGTGCATTGTATTTAAAAGGTTGGATATGTACACACAAAGAATGTCACACTGGTCTTTGGTGCCACCAGATATACTGGACCCAGTCAGGGAGGAAGGAAATTCCAACACCATTTGTGGGGAAAAACTCTAGAAGTTTAATCCACTACAAAGATGGTACCAGATGTAAAATGAATACTCTCAAACCCACTCTACAGTTCACGTCTGTGGAGGACTCTGAGGGAGCTGCTTTGCTGCCTGTGGCCTGATGTGTACTTCAGAGTGCTGACCTTCTTCACCAAGAGGACTCCCCTGCTGCCTGATGCCTGCCCAGTTCCTTCAGAGGACTGCTCTGTTGCTTGAGACCTGCTTTCCTGCTTGAACCTAGGACCACCAGAGTGACTCCAAGGTCTTGTTGGCTGACCTTCAGATCAGAGCCTCAGGGACAGAAAAGGCTCCAACCACTTGAACCCACACCTGGACCCAGCCTGAGTGAGTCCTGACCCTCCAAGCAGTGCCCCTCCAGCCTGGACCCTTGGAAGTGGTGCTAAACATGCCCAGATAGCCAAATAACAAAACTTGAGACTTAAAGTTTTCAGCCAAAAAGTGCCCTGAGAACTGAAAGGAGACCAGGACCTACCTGCTTGCTAATCACCCAAGACCTGGTTGGCCTGAATTTGCGGTAGCTTCGCTACGTTCTTCTCCACAGCAGCAAATCCTGTTCAGTGGCTCCTCACAGAAGGGGTATCCAGCCTCGTGGAGCCCTCATCGGCTACAGCCTGCAGCTTTATCCCGCTGGAGATTTTTGACTTACAAAAAGAGGCTAAGGGCCTGATTTATATGTAGACAGAGAGGGAACTCTATTACAATAGTAACAGAGTTCCCCTGTCAACATAGTGGTCCGCCTGCCCGATTTAGATGTGGGCGGATCTTAAATTTGGCTAGGTTGGTGACTACTCCGTCTCCAGCACTAGCAAAAACCTCTCTAATGGGCCGCGGAGTAAGGGCCGTCGGCGAATTGGCTATATATCCAACCGCTTAATTAGGATGGGCGGACATATAGCCATTTTTTCCACTGTCTGCCACCACCATGCAAACCGTGGCGGTGAGGGACAGCAAAAGAAAAAATAAATAATGCCCACCTAGCCACAGGAGGTGACTCCAATGGTGAGGGGGCATTATCTTTTAATTTCAAAAAGAAAATCCCACTTTGGGAGCCTTGCACCAAACTTTTAAAAGCATTGATAGGGACTGCTGTGATGGCAATGCTTTAGAAATGACTGCCAGCTTGGTGGTAATTTCTAAAACTGGTGGATGGTAGCTCCACCAGGGTGACGAGAGTCATTTACTCTGTTGCCTGTCAGAACAGCAGGCTGTCTGCCAGTATTTAAACAGGCTCTAAGTCCGAATGTAGAAATCTTGAACTAGACTTCATCCAGCGGCTCCCCGACTACGACACCTGGTTCTCAGACACCACCAGCTGCCTTGCCCCATTGCCCTTTACATGCTCAGACATTTGTTTCAAATTTTCTCCTAAGTCTGAATGTAAGCGGAGACCGGGCCCAATCCACCCTGTGTATCCGAACCGCCTTCCATTGCAGTCAGCCATAACTTTCGACTATGCCCCGGACTTGTGTGACTAGTTGTCCGTGGTTGATGATTTGATCTTTTAGGCACTAGATTGCACTTTAAATTTTAGAACTTCCTAACTCTGGCTTTACTGATTGAATTTTTTGTCATTTTGGTGTCAAATAATGTATTACATTTTACTCTATTTATCTACATTTTTGTGGGATTTTTCTTGTGTTGTGTCTTTACTTTATTACTGATCAGTGCTGAATACATTCTTTACACATTGAGTTTAAGTTAAGTCTGACTACTGTTGGGCCAAGCTACCAGAGGGTGAAGCATGGATTAATTTTGGGACTTTTTGTGGTTCAACCTGATAAAGAGTGTGGCTGTTGCTTGAGAAAGCTCACACCCCCCTCAACCAACAACTCAACTTCTCACAGTAATAAGATGTGAAGAAGAATAGTAAATCTATGCTTACCAATATATATCTACCTCCATGATATTTTGGTTGTCAATATTAGAGCTACAATGTTCTTGTAGTTGATTATTTCTGTTTTCAATATTCTGACATACAGTCATACATAAAATCAAATCTTTTGTAAATTGCACCCTTGCAACTCCAAGTTAGAGTAGACAACACAAGAAACCTTGACCACAGAAAGAAAGGAACGGTTCTTGTGAACCTTAATAAGGAGTCCCGGTAAACAAAACCTTTTTTTTTTTTGTGATAACAATTCTTATTTTTTTACTTAGTCGTTTAGCTACAGAAGATTAGGAAAGAAAACACTCTACTCTCAATAGAATGGAAGTCACAACATCAGATATTGAAAAATAAAACATACACAATCTTCCGCCTTCCCTGCTGGCCACTGTAATATAAACATCACAATGAAACAAGACAAGGGAGAAGATTTGAAAGAAATAGGGCAACCTAAATATAACAAGTAATTACACATCAATAAATTGGGGGACATAGCAAATATAGGTAAGAACACAAAAACGTTGAGAAGTAATAGTGGGCAAATAAGGAGAGGGTATAAGGAGATGGTGAGTAGGGGAGTAATTTGAAATGAGTAAGAAGATTTAATGGGATGGTCGGAATCTCGACACATTTTTCTTTTTGTTATGGAATAATGTTGCAAATTATTTCTTGGCTGTAATTGGGTTCGTGGTAGGGACTTTGTTAGGAGGGGGCACAATGTTAAAAACGCATCTGAAAATACATAAGGCAAACAAAGAAAAGGGGGCCCTTTGGGGGCGTGGTACTCATCACTAGAAAGAGAGTGGATAATACAACATAAAGTAAGCCATGTAAATGGGGACTCATAAGGTGCTTCCCATATATCCCTAAGATCATAATTGTATTTACATTAATATCAATGCAACAAATTGGATGAATTATTACCTTACAGCAAGCAGGGGAGATAAACATTGACATTGCCTGCTAATGATAAACACGCACTAAAAGATTTAAAATTGTACACGAGAATTCTTTAACTTAATTAGAATAGTGATCGCCACATATCTTCATTTCAGTGTATCAGTACAAGAGGGAACTCTAATAACAGGTCTTTAGTGGGGTTTACCCTGCCACCAGAGTTTACCAAATGTTCTCAAAGTTTTGCAACTGGTCATTTAGTTTTGAGTTTAGACTCTCGTGTGCAGTTATAACCATCATATCTGACCTCAATTGTGCACATGTTAAAACGTTTTGAAGATTTCCTTTTGGGAAGTTTTGCAAAAGCCAATAACGTACCCGACCAACCCTTTTGTGTTTATTGTTTATTTAGACCTTGAGTTTGAGATACAGCGTGAAGAAGTGCCAAATAAATACCAGGTGTTATGGGCAGCTCACTTGACCTCTTCAGAACTTTCCAAATTTATGGTCAGTTTAAATTCAATGCAGTGAATGACCACAGGATGTGAACAATGTCATGGTCTGATTGCAGACATCACTAGCACCATGACTATGAGGCTAGGCCTGCTTTATGTAACCATTGCAGTACCATCCTTGTATTATTGTGAGGGGCACCGAAGCATTTGTCCACATGGATAGCAGGCTGCAACTTGCCTGTGTAGTTGAAAGAGTATTCCCCATGAGGCGCACTGAAGCACTTGTTCACGCAGGTAGCAGGCTACACAGTGCCGGTGTGTAGTTGGAAGAGTGTCGTCTTTGCTTTAAGCCTATGTTGGAAGTGTTTCTTGATTGTAGTGTGGTTATCATGCTATAGGATGCAACGCGTAGCGGTGGGATAAATGAGGAAGGGTGAGAGATAGACACACATTTTTTAAATATTCTAGCAGCTCTGCAGGTCCATTTATTGTGTTGATAGTTTATCCTCTATGTTCTTGATCAGGCTTCATATGCTGGCTGTGGCAGGAGGTCATCCACTCTGTGATCTCATATATCTTCAAGCACTGATGAGGAAATATGCCCATATAGACTGTGTTACAGTCCTCCTTTATATACTTGTCATGTCAATTGAAATGATTTGCCATGTACTGTGTTATTGTCATTCTTTTTGTCATTATATGATGCCAATGCTCAGAGTATGAGACTGTTTAGATATCTCTTTTGAACAGTAGTTTATGGCTGATCTGTTTAGTTTCAGTGGGCCTGCCTGGTTGGCATACAGTGGTTAGTTAAGTGTGCTGGTATAGCTCGTATCTATGAATTTATGTGTATTGCACACACCAATATTATTCTAAAAGATTGACGTTGCTGTACTGTTACATTATCAGTAACTGTTGTATTTGTTAGCGTGCTGTCAGGGTAGTGTGACTGGCTGGCACACTGCAACTGGTATATCTGTATTGCAAGTAACTCTTGTTACTTTACAACCTGAACGCACAGCTCTAAGAATTTATCAAAGAATATGTTTCTACACTTTAATCATCCGAATTCAATTTTTTAAGGAAATAATTCATGTGCAATATACCACTGCTACTGTACATTCTTTTTCAATTTTCATACTGATGTATTCGGCAATATGCTCAAAGTACACTCCAATAATACAAAAAATTGACCTATTTAACAAAATCACAAAAGTAAACAGGAATCTATGATGATTTCCGCTGCCCAGTGCATTTCGGGATCTCTGTCCCTCCTTCAGCGGGCACTGTAACAAATGTAAATACAATGAAATAAGGGAGGGAAATATCACACAATACAGTGCAAGTGATAGAGCGAAATGTACTTGTGAATTGTAGGGGTGCATCATAATCACTGGTAGTCCGCACCCGCTTGTAATCAGACATATATTCGCATATATTCAGTTGTGTATTCATGCATGTTTAGTAAGAGTGAATAGTTCACTAATATTAAGTGAACGCAGCAGTATAATTGTGTTATGATAATTATGCAATGTAACGTTTATTGAATTGTGCGAAAAATAATGCATAGAGAAATTAGTCTGTGTGTAATTCAGCTGTAATAGTTAAACGTGCACCATATTAAAGTTGCACATGTAATTCATTTTTGTATATGAATTGTAATGAGAATGCTTATAGGGAAAAGTAAGATGTGTGTTTAAAAGTCATATGTGAAGGCCTGACTACATATATGCTTAGGGAAGGCCTGGTTTATTCTTATGTTAGCTTATTTTGTAGGAAGAGAAAAGTTTCTCTTGGTAAGGCTCTCTGGGCACAAACGGTAGATTTAATTAGCACAGTAGAAGGTTTCTGTTGAACGTATCTTTTGTTGCAGGTGCAAGGACACATGTCTCGTTAGTAAAGACTAACTCTTTGTTTTCAAAAGTTAGAGAGATGGGAGGCATGGTACGGGAGTGAAATGGAATTTAGGGATGATACTTTCAGCGGAGAAGGTGCCTGGGACTCAAGGTCATCGCAACCGTCCAGGATGAAGTAACCGTTTCGATGGAAAAGTACAAGAAAGAAGACCTGGCCAAGGAGGCGTGAACAAGGCGTGTACAATTGTATTAGGGTTTTGTATTAGAGATAGTGCCCCGGGGGAGGAAGCCAGAGAAGAGGTAGGGGAGACCAGAGAGGAGGACAGAGCTGAGCATAGGTACTATGTGATTGCACTTCTGAGGAAGTCTTCACAGCTGACACCTTTTATTCACTCTTGCCTGGGAAAATCGTTATGTAGGGATGTCACTAAGTGTTAGTGTAGGGACAGCAATTGATTTAAAGCTTGCTTAGATAAATGAAGAGCAACGTAGAAATTGGAGCAATCATAGATTGGTTGATCCTTCTGGAACTATCGATTCTCTTTATTCTGAGTCGGATGAGACTCCTGCGTAGGTTATTATTTGTATTAGTGCCCATCTATTTCTTTAACCTCGTGTTGAGGTGCCTGCATGTTCAGTTATTTTTGGCGATAATAAATTCTTAAACTTAAATTCGGAGTCAGTGGTCCTTTCAGACAAAATGAATGCTGTTATATAACCAGATGAGATTCTCTCCTTTACACTATTCAACAGGTAAAAAGATCTTGGCGACCAGAAGGTTCTTATAGATAATTAGATAAGAATCGGCGTTATCAGTTGGTAGCAGAGTAGGATGGTTACCTTTGATGGTAAGGGGAGATCTAGAGCAAGATAGGAGATTAAGTTGCCCCATAGAGCCCGAGTGACGCAGATCCAGAGGACCGTAGGAGAAGGATGTCCGAGGTCGTTGAAAACTGACGGAGAGTGACGGTGCGGCGGAAGTAGCAGTTCGTGGTAGAGTGAGTATGAAAAGAGTGGTGTTTGGTAGATTGCGGTGTTTAATTGGTGTGTGATGTCTTGCGGAGTTGGAACAAGAGTTGTGTGAATGAGAACCGGACCGTGAGCGCGCGCGGGACCGGATGATTTATTGTGGTGTAGAACACACCCAGAGTTGAGAGCGTTGACCAGAGGTTGTGGGGGTCACGAGACGTCATTGACAGACCCACTGAAGATAGGGAACACATGTGTGAGTGTGTGAATAACCAACGCAGGTCGTAGGTTATTGTGTGCAGAACATCGAGTGATTGAATCCTATCGAGTGTGTTAGAGGCGATTGTCCGGTCGTTTCGCGGACAGACGGTTGCCAGATTGAGGTCAACAAGCTCAAGAAGCTGATCGGTCATTGGTAAGACTGACAGTCAGAGAGGTAATTGTTCGGTAGGACGGACATTATTTCAGAGTATGATTGGGACAGGTGTGAGCGAGAACGAGTGAATTAGGAAGGAGGGGAACTGCTGCGAGCGGAGAAAAAGTGACGTCAGACAAGTGCCGCGCTGCGATAGGCCGGTTGGTGTGAGCCGCGCTGGCATTGGTGGATTGAAATCAGGAAGCAAAAGCTGACATTTTGAGTATAAATAAAAGTTGATTCATCATGAAATGTTTTAAAGTTTTACGGGAACTTTGTAGAGGTGATAGACATGTGGTTACTCGGGAAGGAGAGGAAGCTCCTCCCGAGGACACGCCAGCACATTATATGGCAAAGAATGTAGGATTGCATACTATAATTTGGCTTGAGAATTGGCATAAAATGACAGAAGGAGAAGGAGAATTGACTTTCCCACGCTATGGTACTTTCAGGTTAGAGGTGTTGTACCAGCTAAAAAGTATAATGGCTTCTTTACGACCACTACCTAGACCAACACAGTTTGAGGCGCTACATGCGTGGATTAGAGCAGCGTACGATAGGAGGAAAGACAAGAGCCAGGAAAGGGTGAAGAAATCGGTCAGGGCATTTCAAGATGCAAGGTGGGATGCACTGGAGAAAAGGTGGAGAGTGGAAACGATTGAGGGAGATAAGTTATACCCACTGCTAATACAAAATGGAAAGATTACAAGAATTGATGAGGACGACAGTGATACAGACGACAGCCTGTTAGATAGGTTGTTGGCAGAGAGGCCACCACCATTTAATCCAGACTCAGAAGAGGGAAAGCCGACTCCAGCAGTAACAATTGATGAGAGCCAGAATCAGACTAGCATGAGAGTAGTGGGAAGGATTTCCACAGGAACGGAAGGGGCAACGACGTCTATGATAACACACCCTCCTGTTGGGAACACAAGGTTACCGGACTCCTTGACAGTACCGGTTACCATTGGCCCTATAGTACCGGTATATGACCCAGACCGAGTGAGAGAAGGGAGTTCCGTACAGATGGGAGGGGAAGAAATAACCAGTGAGAGTGGGAATGGGTTCGGAGTACGAGTGGTTCATTTCCCAAGACCATTGGAGACAAGTACGCCGTTACCGGCTACTGCAGACTCTTCCTTTAGACAGGAGGATGAGAGACCAGTCAGACCGAGGTCTTTGCACGAATCCAAGTCAGCTTTGAGGATGTGGACACCAACAGTAACAAACCAAAGTGATAGGATGCCAGGAGATAGGGCACAAAACATCTCGGAAGACAGACCAAGTTCCAGGAATATGATGGAAGGGAATAGGTCACAAGGACAGAATAGTGACTGTGATGAGCGGGACGGCTCAACTTGTCGAGAAGTACTGAGAAGTGCAGTACAGGCAAGGTTGCTAGATGTAGTAAGGTTGAAAGCAGAGGTAGACGAGATGATTAGCGGGAGTCTGCCTTTGGAAAGGATAGAAATTTATGGATCAGATGAGTTGCTGTTCGTAGCAAAAGATGTGACTCGAAAAGCTAGAATAGCACATGAAAACTTAACGGCGTTGGCCAAAAGATATGAGGTAGACCTGAACAAAACTAAAACGTTGCAAGGACCGCATAGATTACAATACAGTGACCAGGAGCTGGAGGAGAAAAGAATCACAGGATTAAGGACACACACTAGAGATCTGATTGTAGGAATGAGGATATGGATTTTGTTGGACAAATGGGAAGAAAGGTGGTCCAAGAAGAAAATAGCAAAGAAAGCTGAGGGGAAACGCCGCCTCCAGGAGGGGGGCGACGGGTGTTGGAAATTTTCCTTACGGGAAGTACAGAATGGAGGGTATGTGCATGTGCCGTGGAATAGAGGTGATTTGGCTGCATTTACAAATGATTTTCCTCGGCTGAGGGAGAAACCAGTAGAGTGGTACAAGCAGGTTGAGCGGTTCGTTAAAATTTCAAAAGTATTGTGGATTGATTTGAACACCTTGTTTGACATAGTGGTACCGGGAGATTTGTGGACAGCTTGTAAAGTCGCTGTCGAGTGGCCGACTTCGGAACCGGAAAGGGAGGCGGTTACAAATGGTCCATCACCCCTAGTAATGAAAAAGTATGAGCAGGTGATTACATGGCTAAAACTGAAGATTTCACCTCAAGATATAGATTGGGTTAAGATAGATCGGACTGTACAGGAACCCAAAGAAACGGTGCATGAATATTACGAAAGACTTCTGCAAGCTTTTAAACAGTATAGTGGATTAGATACGTTAGACCCCAAGGATATGGGACAGTCTGTCTCAAAGTTTGTACTGGGTCTGAGAACAGAAGTCAGTCTCATGATACAGCACCATCTGATCTGCTGGCAGAACAAGCCGGTAGATGAAATTTTGAGGTATGCAAGGTACTGTAGTGATGAGGTGGAATCGAAACATCGGAAGCTAAAAGACAAATTGATGCTTGTCCAGATGCAGACAGCACAGGGTCAGTCTAATGGAGGGACTTTAGGAAGAAAACAAGGAAATTTCCAGGGGAACCAGAATGGGCAAGGACAGGGAAAGGGAAAACCAATAGACCCCAAGACGGGAGTGGACGTGGCCACACTGAAGAAGACCACTGCGTGTCATCTCTGTCGCCAGGTCGGACATTGGAAACGCGAGTGTCCTTTGAACCCAGTTAATCAGTTGCAGGAAGAGGAAGAGGGGCTCAGGCACCCGCGCAAGAGGTAGTTAACACCGTGACGAGGCCTAGGGCGATGAAAGGGGGATATACAGCCCTCACGCACAGGTTCCCCAGGCTCCAAGGATTTCACAAGGAATACGAACGTACCAACAGATGCCCCTGTTCGAAGACTATGACGAGAGTAGTTCAGACCCTTTATCCTGACGGTGCCTGAGGGGGAGGAAGACTGCACGCTTGGAGCGGTCTTGGAGGTAGACCAGAGAGGACCTTTGTGGAGGCAGATATTGAGGGTCATCCTGCCACACTTTTGGTTGATACTGGTGCTACCCGGTCTACTGTAAGATCAGCAGTGGTCCCTAACCTACCCCTCTCGGGACAATCAATCCAGGTTGTTGGAGTAGCGAACAAAAGAATGAGCAGCCCGTTGACAGAACCGATCTTAGTAAAGATAGGTTCCTTCCAAACTAGACATCAGTTTGTAGTGTGTGATACGAGTCCAGTTTGCCTTTTGGGAAGAGATCTGTTGTGCAAGTTGAACTGCACGATTTATTGTACGCCTCAGGGAGTGGAGGTCCAGACGAGGGATGACGATGCTGACTTTAAGGTTACAAATCAGCACCTATGCATAGATCTGTACCCAATGGTGACGGTGGAAGAACTTCCATCTGATTTGAGAGACGCAGTGTCATCTGTGGTGTGGGATTTCGCAGGCGATGAAATAGGTCTAATCAGAGGGGTTGAACCAGTGCGGATTGAGGTGAAGCAGAATGTTGATTTCCCCAGGACACCTCAATACAACTTGTCGCCTGAAACGATTGCAGGGATAAAACCTGTGATCGAGACTTTCATTGAGAAAGGCATTCTGAAAGAGATCAGAGGTAGCCCCTGTAATTCACCTATTATGGGACTACAGAAACCGAGCGGGAAATACAGGATCGTGCAAGACCTGCGAAAGGTCAACACGATAGTTGTTCCTTGTTGTCCAGTGGTACCGAATCCTTCAGTAATACTGTTCCAGATCCCATGCGAAGCCGAGTGGTTTACGGTCATCGACTTGTGTCAAGCTTTCTTTCGATACCGCTCCATGAGGAAAGCCAATTTCTTTTTGCATTCAGGCTGGAGAATCGTGTGTTAACATGGTGTCGTATCCCTCAAGGGTATACAGAAAGTCCATCGATCTTTAACAAGATCCTGAAAAAGAATCTTGAGAGTCTTGTGTTGCCGCAGAACTCAGTCCTCGTGCAATACATAGACGATTTACTCATTGCCTCAGAAACAGAAGATGCTTGCAGGATTGACACTGTAGCCCTGTTGAACCACTTAGCAGAGAATGGACATAAAGTGTCCCCGAACAAGCTGCAGTACTGTTTGAATGAGGTACAGTACTTGGGACACAGATTAGAAAAAGGCAAGAGGAAGGTGTCACCAGACCGAATTGAGGCAATAATGAGTATGGCAGTACCCACCACACAGAGAGAAGTTAGGATGTTCCTGGGAATGGTCGGTTACTGTCGACAGTGGATTCCTAGTTTCTCCTTGAGAGCTAAGCCTTTGCAGAGGCTTACGCACAAGGATGTGAGTGATCCGGTACCATGGGACGAGGAGTGCTTGATGTCATTCCTGAAACTGAGAGAGGAATTGTGCAGTGCTCCGGCACTGGGGATGCCTGATTATAACAAGGCCTTTTCATTGTTCTGTTATGAGAGGGAAGGATGTGCATTAGCAGTCTTAGCTCAGAACCATGGAAGTGTCCGTAGACCAGTTGCCTATTTCTCAGCTACTCTAGATCCAGTAGCTTCTGCGTTGCCCGGATGTCTAAGATCCGTTGCTGCAACAGGTGTCAGCATTGAAAGATGTGAAAGTATTGTAATGGGACATCCCCTGACTGTACATGTGCCACACTCGGTTGAGTTATTGACGACCAGGACCAAGACTCAGCACCTAACGAACAATAGGTTAACGAGGTACGAGCAAGTCATACTTGCCGCAGAGAATGTGACTCTGAAAAGGTGCTCTGTCTTGAACCCTGGGACATTGATGCCTACACCGAACGCAGATGATGAAGATTGTGCGGACCATGATTGTCTCGATGTGACCGAACTTTGCACCAAACCGAGACCTGACATTGTCGATGAACCACTGGCTGACCCAGATGAAATTTTCTTTGTCGATGGTTCATGCTTAAGGGACAGTGTTGGGCAATTGAGAGCAGCGTTTGCTGTGTGTACCATTTCGGGAGTGGTTGAGGCTGCTTGCCTAGAAGGAGTACGCTCCGCGCAGGTAGCTGAGATCATTGCCTTGACCCGTGCCTGTTTGGCCGCTGATCAAATTCGAATCACGATTTACACCGACAGCCAATATGGGTTTGGTGTGGTGCACGACTTTGGGCAGTTATGGTCTCAGAGGGGATTTTTGACATCATCTGGCTCACCCATTAGGAATGGAGACTATGTAAGACAACTGTTGGATGCATTACAGCATCCGAAGGAAATTGCTGTGGTTAAATGTTCTGCGCATGGGAAAGGGGAAGACTTTGTGTCATTGGGCAATAAATACGCAGACGAGGTTGCCCGGTTCTGTGCAGAACAAGGATGCATATTCACAGATAGATACGCAGGGGAGAGCCAAGAAAGAACCGAGCTCAACATAATGTTGGCCATGGCAGACACTTGGGAAGAGCTCAAGCGACTGCAGGACGAAGTCTCAGACCAGGAGAGAGAGGGATGGATCAAAGCTGGTTGTGAGAGAGGAGACGTGGATGTGTGGGTCTCCAGTGATGGGAGAGCCATATTACCAGAAGAGTTGTTGAGCCCGATGGCAAGGCTGATACATGGACAAGCACACCTTGGTAGAGATGCAATGATGAGGGTGTTTAGACAGACGTGGTACAACCCACGATTTCGGGCAATGGCTGAAACAGTGTGTCAAAGGTGTGTTACATGTCAGCAGATGAACGCTGGAAAGAAAACTGTAGTTACATTGAGTCACACTGGGAGGTCAGGTGGGCCTTTCAACAGGATACAGCTAGACTTCGTAGAAATGCCTAAGTGTAATGGGTTGAGGTACATATTAGTGCTGGTATGTGTATTCTCACGGTGGGTGGAGGCTTACCCAACACGCAGGTGTGACACTCTCACAGTGGCTAAGTTATTGTTGAGGGAGCTCATCCCTAGGTTCGGGATCCCAACCTCTTTGGAATCGGATAGAGGAAGGCATTTCCACAGTGAAATCATGAAGTTACTTTGTGCTGCATTGAATATAACCCTGGGCGTAGTTTGCGTAGTAGCACTTCACGTAGCTACGTGAAGTACATTATGAACTACACGTAGCTATGCAAATTGCGTAGTGCGTAGCTGTGTGCTTGACTGCACTGTACAATAATTGCCAAAGGCATCTTGCAAGTTAAGATAAAATAAATATATCTGTCTTTATATGCTAAAATGCATATAGCATTTCACAAAAGTGAAAACGGTAAATTAACAAGCAGTGAGAGAGGTGATGATTTTGGTATCCTCCCTAACCTAGGGAGAGAACCAAGCAGATGCCTTGAAAAGAAAAAGCACATCTTTTGAATGATTCAGTGGTGGTCCCATCCTCTTAGGACCACCCCAAGCACAGTTATTGGCAAAATACAATCCCACCAGGCTCTGCAAAGCATTATGGGACGAGATTAGCAGTGGGCAGTGACTATTATAGTATCAATATCAAAATAATTCTACAAAGAGCTGCAGTTCCACTAGTCGTTACTAGATGTCCCTCACGAGTCAAATGCAAAAGCTTCATGAAAGGGTTTCAATGCTTTTGCATTTGACTCGTGAGGGACATCTAGTAACGACTAGTGGAACTGCAGCTCTTTGTAGAATTATTTTGATATTGGATACTATAATATTCACTGCCCACTGCTAATCTCGTCCCATAATGCTTTGCAGGGCCTTTGGTTGGGATTGTATTTTTGCCAATAACTGTGCTTGGGGTGGTCCTAAGAGGAAGGGACCACCACTGAATCGTTCACATGATATGCTTTTTGTGTTCAAGGCATCTGCTTGGTCCTCCCCCTAGGTTAGAGGGGAACCCAAAATCATTACCTCTCTCATTGCTTGATATTTTCATTGTTAAAGTTCACTTTTGTGAATTTGTTATATGCTTTTTAGCATAGAAAATTGCTTTAACAAAGCATTTGTATGTGTTTAATATACTACTGCTACGCTACGTTGATTAGCAGAGTTTTTTATTCTGCTACGTGAAATTTGCGTAGTGCGTAGTAACTAAGCCCGGGCGTAGTTTGCGTAGTAGCACTTCACGTAGCTACGTGAAGTACAGCTTCAACTACACGTAGCTATGCAAATTGCGTAGTGCGTAGCTGTGTGCTTGACTGCACTGTACAATAATTACCAAAAGCAAACTTGTACAGTGCAAGTTAAGATAAAATAAATATCTCTGTCTTTATATGCTAAAAATGCATATAGTCATTTCACTAAAGTGAAAACAAAAAGTTAACAAGCAGTGAGAGAGGTGATGATTTTGGTATCCTCACTAACTTAGGGAGAGAACCAACAACCAAGCAGATGTCTTGAAAACAAAAAGCACATCTTATTGAATCGATTCCTCCTAGGACCACCCCAAGCACAGTTATGGGCAAAAATACAATCCCAACCAAAGGCTCTGCAAAGCATTATGGGACGAGATTAGCAGTGGGCAGTGAATATTATAGTGTCCAATATCAAAATAATTCTACAAAGAGCTGCAGTTCAACTAGTCGTCACTGGGTGTCGTCCCTCAAGAGTGAAATGCAAAAGTATTGAAAACCTTTCATGAAGCTTTTGCATTTGACTCGTGAGGGACGACACCCAGTGACGACTAGTTGAACTGCAACTCTTTGTAGAATTATTTTGATATTGGACACTATAATATTCACTGCCCACTGCTAATCTCGTCCCATAATGCTTTGCAGGGCCTTTGGTTGGGATTGTATTTTTGCCCATAACTGTGCTTGGGGTGGTCCTAGGAGGAAGGGACCACCATTGAATCGTTCACATGATATGCTTTTTGTGTTCAAGGCATCTGCTTGGTCCTCCCCTAGGTTAGGGGGACTCCAAAATCATCACCTCTCTCATTGCTTGATATGTCAAAATTCATTTTTGTGAATTGGTTATATGCTTTTTAGCATAAAAAATTGCTTTATCAAAGCATTTGAAGGAGTTTGTTATTATTATTAAGCCTGGGCGTAGTGCTAGCTGTGTGCTTGACTCACTGCACTGTACAATAATTACCAAAAGCAAACTTGTACAGTGCAAGTTAAGATAAAATAAATATCTCTGTCTTTATATGCTAAAATTGCATATAGTCATTTCACTAAAGTGAAAACAAAAAGCAGTGAGAGAGGTGATGATTTTGGTATCCTCGCTAACTTAGGGAGAGAACCAAGCAGATGTCTTGAAAACAAAAAGCACATCTTATTGAATGATTAGGTGGTGGTCCCATCCTCTTAGGATCACTCCAGCACAGTTATGGGCAAAAATACAATCCCAACCAAAGGCCCTGCAAGCATTATGGGACGAGATTAGCAGTGGGCAGTGAATATTATAGTGTCCAATATCAAAATAATTCTACAGAGCTGCAGTTCACTAGCGTCACTAGTGTCGTCCCTCACGAGTCAAATGCAAAAGCTTCATGAAAGGTTTTCAATACTTTTGCATTTCACTCTTGAGGGACGACACCCAGTGACGACTAGTTGAACTGCAGCTCTTTGTAGAATTATTTTGATATTGGACACTATAATATTCACTGCCCACTGCTAATCTCGTCCCATAATGCTTTGCAGGGCCTTTGGTTGGGATTGTATTTTTGCCCATAACTGTGCTTGGGGTGGTCCTAGGAGGAAGGGACCACCATTGAATCGTTCACATGATATGCTTTTGTGTTCAAGGCATCTGCTTGGTCCTCCCCTAGGTTAGGGGACTCCAAAATCATCACCTCTCTCATTGCTTGATATTTTATTGTCAACATTCATTTTTGTGAATTGGTTATATGCTTTTTAGCATAAAAAATTGCTTTATCAAAGCATTTGAAGGAGTTTATTATACTCCTGCTACGCTACGTTTATTAGTACAATTATTCACTCTGCTACGTGCAATTTGCGTAGTGCGTAGTAGCACAAACTTTGCATGCTTCGTGAGCGTAGCAAAGTATTATGCCCAGGGTTAGTAGTAACACAAACTTTGCATGCTCCGTGAGCGTAGCAAAGTATTATGCCCAGGGTTAATTGAATATTGACCAGAGACTCCACTGTAGTTACAGACCAGAGGCTTCTGGGATGGTGGAACAAGTTAATGGAACTTTGAAGGCCCGGATGGCAAAAATGTGTTCTTCGACATCCCTGAAATGGCCCGACGCTTTGCCGCTTGTGTTGATGAGCATGCGAAGTGTCCCAGACAGGAAAACCGGGTTGTCCCCCCACGAGATACTAATGGGAAGGGCAATGAGGTTGCCGGCAGTACCAGCTACAGCTTTGATAAGCATCACTGATGACTTGATTCTCGATTATTGTAAAGGACTATCTGATGTGGTCCGTTCTGTATCCCAGCAGGTGCAAGCTGCAGTGGTCCCAGCCTCGAGTGATCTGTGCCACGACCTGTGCCCCGGAGATTGGGTGCTTGTCCGGAAACACGTGAGGAAGAGTTGCTTGGATGCCCGCTGGCGTGGCCCGTACCAGGTGATACTCATCATGAACACAGCAGTAAAGTGTGGAGGATTGCCGAACTGGGTGCATGCCTCCCATACCCGCAGAGTTTCAGCACCCTTGGAAGAAGCAGCTCCTCTCGTAAATGAAAATCCAGCTGAGGTGGCAGGGCCACATGGGAGGACAAGTCAAGCTGTAAGGGTTGCTGACACAGCTGGTGGTGCACTAGAGCAAGCTGAAGGGGGTTTCCACAGTTCGAACCCTGACTCAGACACCGAAGACAGAAACAGTGCAGTGGGCGGAGAAGAGTCAGATTCAGCAGAAAGAGGAAGTAGTGCACTGGGTATAGCAGGGGAAGGCAGACGAACGAACAGAAGTGAAGAAAGTTGGCCTGAAAGATAGAGGCGACGGAACCTGAAGTTAGCACCTGAAAGAGACCTTGCCCCAGTGTCTGAAGCATCTGAAACAGAGGCAAGTGACGAAGACCAGGCTCAAGATAGTCGGCGAAGGTCGAAAAGAACCAGAGTACCTTGTCGCAGATACTCTACCCCTGAGTGGACTTACACAGTGTTTGATGCAGGGGGTAGTGAGTACGGGAAGGCTGAGGTCAGTGCTGGTGGTCCGTCGAAGCCCGAATGTGGTGGTGAAGGTGGTGCTGCAGTTGCCGGGGCTCAAGTAGAAGGAATACTGACCCTCACAGTTCCGAATCCCCGCTTCTGAGTGAAGTTCGAAACTTGGTTCTGCATCGACTCGAATGTCCGTCTTTTGGGTTTGAGCCGTCTTCACATGAAATGGTAATTTTGCGTCTTGAACTTTTGTATCACGTTCTGGAACTACTCAATGAGGATCTTATTGTGGATCAACTATAAACTGTAAATAAAAGTCTAAAAGAAGAAGATAACCTAGGTCCGAGTGGAAGAAGAATAAATTTAGGGACTTTCCAGAGAAGAGGAACGAAAACTAGGGAAGTCTTTTCTGGACTGTGTAAATAAGATTGTGATCGGAAAGGGAAAATCCGGAGATTTCATGGTTGCTCGAGCTGGTTAAGCAAGTCACGAGTAAAGGACACAGAGACTTTTTCAGGGTTCATTGCTATAACCAAGAACTTTGAGAATTTTCGAAACCATGGAGCCGGGAGATCCCAATCGTAGATCTAAGTGGATTGTAGGGGTACTTATAAGTAGTGTGATAGTTTCTATAATCATAGTAATCATAGTCTCATATACTGGTTCGCATGAGCTAGAAGTGAAGGGGTGCCAGGGACACCTACACCTACTACACCTAGCCAAAAGGGGGTAAACATGGGAGCTGACAGAGCTTTGCTATTAGAAGAAAGTCGTAGGTTACATATAGATTTGTCTAGGAGTGATTTTAAGCTTAATGCAAATGCTAAGCTGCTATATGAGTATGTTGATGTGATGGATGCGAAAGATTGTTATGTGTGTATGCAGTTGCCTGCTTCAGTGGACAAGGGTATTAGGTATCACCATCTTCCACTGACTTATGGAATTTCATGTAGTCTTTTGCTTAGTTTATTTTATGAGAGAGATCAGTTTGAGTATTTCTTTTCCAATTTCGACGCAGTGCTTCCTGAAGTCCCAGCTTACAAGCATTTGAATAAGTATGACTATTATAAGACTGAGGATAGACTCAGGAAGTTCTTCATACCGAGTTTGGAATTGGATACAGCTTTCGCTCACAGACACAATCTGACCTGCTCGTTGTCAGATGTAGAGAAAAAGTTTGTAGATCAGGTAGAGGACAGGTACAGAAAGCTGACCCAGTCACGAGACATGGGGCATAACAGACCAGATTGGACAGATGAGGAAAAGTTTCATAAGACAAAGGGAAGCTATGGTCCTATAGCGTTAGACAAAGAGGAGAGGGGTAAGTTGTGTATAAGGCGTTATCAGACTTACTACGAAAAGGTTGCAGTGGGACAGAGCACTTGTGATCACGTTTTCACCATGGCAGATGTGGCAAAAGATTTTCTCCAAGGTCCTGTACAAGTGATACCAACGGTGTATTTTGTGTGTGGGAAGAATGCTTATGTGAGGTTGCCTGCAAATTGGTATGGAACATGTTATGTGGCAATAATTTTTCCAAAGATTTACCATACAGAGGATTTGGAACTTCTAGAAGGTGGGAAGCATTCAAGAGCGAGACGAGCTGCAAGTTCAGGAATTGTTGTGGGGGATATCTTTGGAGCTATGATACCCAGTCTGGGAGTAGTCTTGAATGATGTGAAAATCCGGAGATTAGCGACTGTGGTAGATGAATTTTCAATGAATACAGCAAAGTCATTGGTGCTGGTGGAAGGAGAGATGTTGTCGATAAGGGCAATGGTTTTGCAGAATCGCCTTGCTTTGGATGTCTTGTTGGCAAAAGAGGGCGGACTCTGTAAATTGTTGAAGGTTCAAGAGTGCTGCACTTATATACCAGACCGTAGCAAAGATCTGGAGAAATATATAAGTAACATCACTACAATCCACACAAAAATAGCGGACTTGACCGAAGAGGGGGCTTGGGAAAAGGTTGGCAAGGGTTTTGGTCAAGTGGGGAGTTGGGTTGCAAATCTGGGAAAAGGATTCCTTGGGTATGTTCTGAGACCCCTCCTTATCGTAGTGGTTTGTGTGGTCTGACTGTGGATTTTGATCAAGGCCTACAAGTGGTATCGAGCAGGCCGAGTCAAGAGAGCTTTGAGGGAAAATGAGATGAGATTGGCAAGACTGCAGGACAGTCAATATCAGAGGCTCAAGAGCATGGAGAAACTAAGATCAGGGAAAATGGCAACGAGTTCTGTTTAGGTCGGTTCTTTCTCCAAGAAGGTAGAATGAAATATGATGACAGGAGTCATCAAAGGGGGGAACTGATAGAGCGAAATGTACTTGTGAATTGTAGGGGTGCATCATAATCACTGGTAGTCCACACCCGCATGTAATCAGACATATATTCGCATATATTCAGTTGTGTATTCATGCATGTTTAGTAAGAGTGAATAGTTCACTAATATTAAGTGAACGCAGCAGTATAATTGTGTTATGATAATTATGCAATGTAACGTTTATTGAATTGTGCGAAAAATAATGCATAGAGAAATTAGTCCATGTGTAATTCAGCTGTAATAGTTAAACGTGCACCATATTAAAGTTGCACATGTAATTCATTTTTGTATATGAATTGTAATGAGAATGCTTATAGGGAAAAGTAAGATGTGTGTTTAAAAGTCATATGTGAAGGCCTGACTACATATATGCTTAGGGAAGGCCTGGTTTATTCTTATGTTAGCTTATTTTGTAGGAAGAGAAAAGTTTCTCTTGGTAAGGCTCTCTGGGCACAAACGGTAGATTTAATTAGCACAGTAGAAGGTTTCTGTTGAACGTATCTTTTGTTGCAGGTGCAAGGACACATGTCTCGTTAGTAAAGACTAACTCTTTGTTTTCAAAAGTTAGAGAGATGGGAGGCATGGTACGGGGAGTGAAATGGAATTTAGGGATGATACTTTCAGCGGAGAAGGTGCCTGGGACTCAAGGTCATCGCAACCGTCCAGGATGAAGTAACCGTTTCGATGGAAAAGTACAAGAAAGAAGACCTGGCCAAGGAGGCGTGAATAAGGCGTGTACAATTGTATTAGGGTTTTGTATTAGAGATAGTGCCCCGGGGGAGGAAGCCAGAGAAGAGGTAGGGGAGACCAGAGAGGAGGACAGAGCTGAGCATAGGTACTATGTGATTGCACTTCTGAGGAAGTCTTCACAGCTGACACCTTTATTCACTCTTGCCTGGGAAAATCGTTATGTAGGGATGTCACTAAGTGTTAGTGTAGGGACAGCAATTGATTTAAAGCTTGCTTAGATAAATGAAGAGCAACGTAGAAATTGGAGCAATCATAGCTTGGTTGATCCTTCTGGAACTATCGATTCTCTTTATTCTGAGTCGGATGAGACTCCTGCGTAGGTTATTACTTGTATTAGTGCCCATCTATTTCTTTAACCTCGTGTTGTGGTGCCTGCATGTTCAGTTATTTTTGGCGATAATAAATTCTTAAACTTAAATTCGGAGTCAGTGGTCCTTTCAGACAAAATGAATGCTGTTATATAACCAGATGAGATTCTCTCCTTTACACTATTCAACAGGTAAAAGATCTTGGCGACCAGAAGGTTCTTATAGATAATTAGATAAGAATCGGCGTTATCACAAGTACTCAGACCAAGCAGTTTATAGCATGATCGTGTATGAAGGTTTGAAAATAGTATTGAGTGACAGACCATGAACCAATTTTAAAAAATACAAACTCAAACTGTGTGCCTGCGAGATCAGAAATGAAGAAAACCATCACCACGAAGAGTGAGATATACAGCCTTGTGTGACTGTGTGTCTTAAGAAATCATGAAGGCCAAAACAGAAATAGTGTTATCTATTAGAACCGCTATGAATACCCTAATGGACTGATGATCTCCTAGAAGATAACTAGTACTCACAGCTCAAGATTCCTAAGCTGTGCATCTTCGTGCAAAGTGTGACAATGAAATTCCTACTGTTCCGATTCTAAAAAGAAGTAAACCAACCGTCAAAGTTGAAGAAGAGAATACCAGTGTGAGTAAAATCACCCGTGTGTTCAGTTTAAGCAGGCACCAACCGATTCTCCACCACTTTCGAGAGTGTTTTGTAGAGGCCACTATGAAAGTGGTGGAGTTTCGTTATAGATAAAGCTGTTGGTGCATCAAGTTCCCTGGGATGCCCTGCGCTAAAGGGTTATCCCGAAGCCGCTGCGCCAGGGGCTCCATATACAGGGCAAAAAGCAGGGGGGAAAGGGGACATCCCTGTCGCGTGCCTCTACCCACCGCGAATTGGTCAGATAGTAAACCATTGACTCTGACCGCTGCTTGGGGAGCAGTGTAAATGCTGGCAATCCAGCGTCGAAACCTGGGCCCCACTCCGAAGCGCTCCAAGGTGGCGAAGAGATACGGCCAGTGTACGCGGTCGAAAGCCTTCTCGGCATCGATTGCTAACAGAAGGGCCTCCTCCCTGGACCGTTGCGACTTTGTCCATCAGGTGACAGATGCGCTTGGTGTTGTCCCCACACTGTCGTCCAGGGATAAAACCGGATTGGTCTGGGTCCACAAGGTCCGGCATATGGGGATTCAGCCTCTGTGCTAAGATGCTGGAAAACAATTTCGCATCTATATTCAACAGGGAGATCGGTCGGTAGGAACTACAAGAGTCAGGGTCTTTGCCCGGCTTAAGGATGATGGAAATGGAGGCCTGCAACATAGTAGGCGTGAGGGATCCCGAATCCGCAAATGAGTTGAACAGGCGTGTGAGCAAAGGGGCGAGTTCTGTGCAGTAGGTTTTATAAAATAGGGCACCAAAGCCGTCCGGCCCTGGGGCCTTTTGTAGCTTCAGCCGGGAAATTGCAGAAATAACTTCCTCAATACGGATAGGCGCTTCCAGGGCGGTAGCAGCGCCAATATCCACACAACTCAGGGGGTGGGCGGACGGTCTCGCGTTTGTGAAAGGGCGGACAGCACCCCCTCTCTCTCTCTGTCCTTCGTGGCCTGGTCCGGTTTCTTGAGTGGGGATTTCTTGCCGACTCGTTGCCACCCCTCCATGCGGGGCTCGCCCTGTGAGCTGTGACGTTCGGCACTCAGGGACACGTTGTGGTGATCGAGGCCCAGGATCTCCAAAGCCTCTTCCAGTGAGCGAAGTTGAAGCAATCTGCCATTGTGTTTAAATATGAGGCGGAAAGGATGACCCCATGAGTAGGGAACCTTATTTTCTCGCAGGTGGGTGGTCACCACTTTAAACGCTTCTCGTTTGGTGAGTGTAGAGGCTGCCAGGTCCTGGAAGAAAGCCGGATGTTGGCCGCGAAATTGAATGGGGTGCTCTTCCCATGCCCTCCGGAGTATACGCTCCTTCAACTGGAAATCATGTACACACATGAGGATGTCTGGCGGGGAGCTTTCAGTCTAGCGGTAGTCCCACTCGGTGGACTCGGTCCATCTGTATGACCGTTTCTTCTCCTTCTCCGAGGATATGCTGGAATAATGCGGAAACGTAGGCCCGGAGGTCGTCCTCCCTCTTCTTTCGGCTGAATTCCCCTGATCCGCACGTTATTCCGCCTAGAGCGGTTTTCCAAATCTTCAGCATGGGCCTGGAGGTCAACATTCTGCTCTCTAAGGCGCAGCACATCTTGCTGTAGGTGGTGGATCTCCTCTGCTCTGCTAACATCGTGCTCCTCAAGGGTGGCTACGCGCTCCCCGATGTCGCCCACGTCCCTCCGTACCTCCTTCAGATCGGCCACTAGCTGAGATTGGAATTCCTGAAGATCAGTTTTCATTACTGTGAACAGTTCCAGCATAAAGGCTTTGGTCGCTGGAGACTCGTCGGCCTCTGACATGTTCGTCGCCTTTTCCCCAGCCGGGGTTGATTGCCCTGGTGTTTTGAGGAGGAGATCTTTCAGGGGTTTCTCCTTCCGAGTGCGCCTCGCAGGCCATGTCGACCCCTCCGTCGCCGTTGTGCTATGGGCGGTCTCAGGGTATTGGGCCACTAGGATCCTCCGGTCAGGCAATGCCCTAGATGTCGGGACCGTCTACTACCCAGGTCCTGCTGTGCCTAGACGCCCCTACGCAGAGCCGGCAGGTCTCTCCTACCAGATCGGCTGCGCGACTGTCGCTGATGGTTGCGCGATGCTTCCCCTGCGTGCTGAGACAAAGATGGTGCCGTGTCTAATGGCTCGTCCTCCGCTAGCGAAGAGGCTTCCCGTCCGTCGACTCACGGACCGCTAGAGCCCTCATCACAGGCCCTCTTGGCGAGGCAGCAGTCCCACAGGTGTAACGTGGACTCAACTCCGCCAGGGGACTCAAGAAGACGGGCCCCAGACTGGGGGTCTTTCGCCGTGCCTGCTCAGGGGAGCCCCACTCCACCCCCGTCGCGTCCAGACCCAGCTGCGCCAGTCCTTCAAGCCGCTAGAGTCAGGGCCTGCGTTATCACCTCCCAGGGGCCTCGCCACTCCTGCCCGCAAATCTAGAGTCGTGGGGGTGGAGGGGCCGACAGTGCCCCCGGGCGTTCCTCTCACCTCAGTCCCCCCATCTACTCACGTGCCGATGGGTTCCACCGCCGGGCCGAAGCAGGGTCACTTCCCGGGTCCCCGCCGGAGTCCCGTGCCGGCCAGGCAGGTCCCACCAGGCCCGACAGCCGCTCCCGGCCCAGCCCACCTTGGACCGCAGGCGTCCGCGTCAGGCCCCGGTATGCCCGGCCACACCAGGCTCCGCCCGGAGACACGTCCCTCGGCGGAGGTCGCCACCGGCAGCAGGCAATGCGTGGTCGGGGAGGGGAGGAGGGGGAGGGCTCCACACTCCCTCACCGTCAGTGCCCGTTCGCCTCCGGCTCCAATTCTCCCTCAAGGCCCCGCGGGCGCGCGTAGGCCCCAGATCGCCGTCCGCCGTCGGGATCAAATACTGCGTCTCCAGTCGATTCTGGGCACCGTATCAGAGCAGCGGGGCGCCTTCAGTCGTCCGCCACCCCGTTTCGCGGGCAGAAGGGCTCCAGGATGGGCGATATGACAAAGCTTTAGAGCGGCGGCGCCGGAGAGACACGGATCTGCGTCTTACCGCGCCACCATCTTAGCCACGCCCGGGATTCATTTTTAAAGGCAGAATGGGTGTGATGGCCCTCCCAGGCATCGAGCCTAGCCGCCACCCACCCATATAACCCCCAGCAGTCTTTCAGACCCCCTCGGGGGCAGGTAGGAGGTATTTTCCTCCAATCTGCCCCCGGCGGGAGGGAAAAAAGCTCACTAGACCCCCAGAGATTATATTTGGAGGGGGAAGTGCCCCCCTGGCAAAGTGCCCCCCTGGCAAAGCTCCCCACACCCCCAGGTCCAAAATGTCTTTCTGCCCCCCTGAGGGCATAATGGAGGTTCTTACCTTCAATCTGCTCCCGGGGGGTGGGGAGGGGCAGAAAGCCCGCTAGACACCAGAAATGATTTTTTTTATGGAGAAATGGGTGTGGGGCTCGACCGTTGAAGCACTGGGCCTAACTCCACCCCTCAAATGACCTACAACAGTCTTTCTGTCCTCCCCCCGGGGGCATAAAAGAGGTCATCGGTAGGAGGGGCGGAAAAGTCACTAGATACCTGGGAGTTTTTTTTATTGCTATAAGGTGTGGGGGGGGACCTGCCCAATCTTCGAGCCTAGCCTCCATCTCCAATATGACCCAAACAGCCTTTCTGCCTCTCTGGGGACATACCAATCTTTTGGAAAAAAGGGAAATTTTAATTTTGGATGCTTTTTTTTATGCACATGGATAGCAAAGTTTGGCTAAGTCACAATATCATCATACTTCTATGCTGAATGGCTGCACTTTTTGGGTCGGGTCAGCTGCCACTTGGGAACACCAACCAAATCCAGACATTTCTGAAAACTAGCGATCCTGGGGAGTCCATGGTGGTATGCCTTGTGTGGATCCCATAAAGCTTTCTTACCTGCAATGCTCTGCAAACCTAAATTTGCCTGAAATTGCATATTTACCTTGCATTTCTGTGATGTAAACTTCTGGAAACCACAAAAGTCCTTCCACCCAGTGTTCCCCACATGTCCCGATAAAAATGCTACCCCACTTATGTGACTTGGCCTAGTGCCGCCAATAGGCACATGTCAAACCAGGGTCAATGAGAGTCGCTTCTCGAGACTCCCATTGACCTTGGTTTGATGTTTGCCTGTCGGGTCCACTAGGCGCAGCCACACATGTGGGGTAGCATTTCTATAGCGACAACTGAGGGAATCGTAGTAGATGTGTGGCTCCCTGCAGATTCCAGAACTTTCCATCACAGAAATGTGAGGAAGATGTGTTTTTTTAGTCAAAGTTGGAGGTTTACAAAGGATTCTGTGTAAAGCAACCTGGTGAGAGCCAAACAAGTCACCCGATCTTGGATTCCCTTAGGTGTCTATTTTTCACAAATGTACAGGTTTGCTAGGTTTCCCTAGGTGTTGGCTGAGGTTAGACCCAAAATCCGCACCTACCCACTTTCCAAAAAACAGGTCAATTTTGAGTGGAAAAATGTGATGTATCTATGGTACATTTTGGGCCGTTTCCTGTCACAGGCACTTGGCCTACCTGCACAAGTCAGGTACCATTCTTATCAGAAGACTTAGGGAAATGCTGGGTAGAAGGAAGTTTGTGGTTTCCCACAGATTCCAGAACTTTCCATCACAGAAATATGAAGAAAATGTGTTTATTTAGTCAAAGTTTGAGGTTTGCATGGGATTCTGGGAAAACAACCTAGTGAGAGCCATGCTTGTCACCCCATCCTGGATTCCCCTGGGTGTCTAGTTTTAAAAAATGCACAAGTTTGCGAGGTTTCCCTAGTAGCCGGCTGAGCTAGGGCCCAAAATCTGGGTGCCTCTGGTTCTTGAAGAACCCACAAACCCTATATATCCCCATTACAAAAAGGGTTTGCAGTTTAGAAGTACGAGCATTGAACGCCGTTGTTTCTCTGACGAATAAAAAGAAATAGACCCGTAATTCAAGAACGGCTCCCCACGTTGCAACATGGCGTTTCCAACATGGATAACACGTCGGCGGTGATGCTGGTTTGAACTAAACCTCAGACAGGACAGTCAATGGATACAAGTTTACCTCAAACTAATTGCGAAGAAGAGCGCTTGACTTAGAAGTAAAAGAATACACACAAGATAAAAACAGATCGCACCAAGTCAAATCCCTGAAGAGAGCCCCATAAGTACTATTGAGACTCAAATGGCGTCGACATCTTCAACCATTGAGGAAACATTAATTTAGGAGTATGAGCAGCTTTAAGGAAATATTGTAATGTCTAAACTCTAGCTGCGTCCAAGTTTATTCCCAATGGGCAGCATCCCCCCAAAAAAGGACTATGTAAATCATTCATACAAATTTACAGTGGGAATGCTGCATTTATGAAATGACTGCCTGGTGTAACATTTTGATGTTTCTTTCATTTATTGTTGTTTATCACTTTTTTTATGTATAATTTGCTTTATGTACCCTTTGCAACAAAACGGGTTTCCCCTGTCTCTGACACACATGATAACAGAAAAAAATGAAAAAAATGAAACAATGGTTTAATAAATAACCAGGACCAACAAAATCAGGTATTGGTTCTAGTCTGTTTAAATAGATAACAGCAGAGGAAGTGGTAGCTAGGTATTTTTTGTGCCACTTTCTAAAAGTGGCATTTCTAAAATAGTAATGTAAAATCTCACTACACCAGTAAGCAGGATTTATTACTACTGTTCTAAACATACCAAACATGGCAACTCTACTCCTTTCTGATCAGGAATTACCACTTAAATATATATAAAGGAATTCCCAATGCTAGCCTATGAGAGGAGTAGGCCTTGCAGCACTGAGAAACAAAATAGTCTTTTTGTCACTACCAGGACATGCCACACATAAAGGTACATGTCCTACCTTTTACTTACACAGCACCATGCCCATAGGGCTACCTAGGACCTACCTTACAGGTGACCTGTGTGTAAAAAAAAGGGAAGTTTAAGGCTTGGCAAGTAGTTTTAAATGCCAAGACAAAGTGGCAGTAAACTGTGCATGCAGGCCCTGCTGTGGCAGGTCTGAGACAGGTTTGAAAGGCTATGTCAGTGGGTGGCACAGGAAGTGCTGCAGGCCCACTAGGAGCATTTAATTAACAGGCCCTGTGTATATGGTATACAACTTTACAAGGGACTTACCAGTAAATCAAATATGCCAAACACGTCATACCATGTTTTAGAGGAGACAGCACATGCACTGTAGCACTGATTAGCAGTGGTAAAGTGACCAGAGTCCTAAAGCCAACAACAAAAAGGTCAGAAAAATAGGTGGAGGAAGGCAAAAGGTTTGGGGATAACCCTGCTAAAAGGGACAGGCCCAACACAGGCATTTCCATTCCAATACTCTTCAGCAGCATGGCATTCCTGAAATCACTGTAATGTTTTTCATCTTGAGGGTAATATTAAGTAGTAGTGGGGTTGCCAAGGGAACAGGTGATGTGTTTTTACTATGGCAATGGGCTCATGTGATGGGTTCTCACAGGCAAATAGATCCTGGACAACTGCTCCTTCCTGAGCAGTAGGCCCTGGCTCTATGCTGGGCCTAGCATTGATGCTGCTCATGTTGGACTATGAGTAGATTCTGGGAAATCAGGTGCCATTCTGCTTTGATTATCAAGCTGTGTTTCTAGGACTTTGTGACACAGCATCTAATTTTGTATCTATACTATTGCAAGCCAGGTAGAATAATATGTGCTCCTGGCTGGGCATTAGGTCCTGGGTCTAAGATAAAGCATAGCAGTTTAGCTGTAGTAGCGTTTGTTACAAATACACTTTATTATTTCAGTCTATGGTTCTTATTTGAATTCATTTCCATCTGATGCCCCTCTTGGGGTTTTGGAGGGAGGGAGGTAAAAAGTGTGAGAGAGTGAGGGAGAGATAGATTGTGTGCAAGAGAGAGAGTTTGAGAGTGGTTGAGTAAGAGAAAAAGCGCAGGTTGAGAGTGAGAAAGTCAGAGAGAATGAAGTGAGAAAGTTAGAGAGTGTGATAAAGAGTGTGAGAGTCTGAAAATGTGGGTGTTTGTGTTAGAGAGAATGTGGATGTGAGAGAGCGAAACAGTGAGGAGAGTGTGTGTGTGTGCATATTAATTATTTGCATGTATGCTGGTAGCTGATGGGAGAACAGTGAAATGCAGCATTCATTGTACATTTCGAATAAACATGCTTGGCCATGGATTAAAAAGTTCATCCAAAATGGTGGCCTACTGCAATGCTAAAAGATTTTAAAAACTCTCAAGGTTAATCTACTGGGAAAGGGCAAAATAATAGTGTGTAATGCATTGCTCACATATGCTAAATGTTGCCACATAATGTATAAAATATTCTTGGCATGTTCTACTAATGATTCAGGAGTTAAGTAATCCCCGTGGAGCATGCAAACCAATTCATTTCATCCCCTCTTTAAAGCACTCACAGACACAGTAAACTGGAGTTAACAAAGGTAGTGTGTTTCCATTGGTTTCGGTAGCATTCAGCGAACTAAATTGCTTTAGAAGCTTTTTTTCCGCTTTCGACATTATTTCCACCTTAAAAATCTTTACCTGGCCGTGATCTGTTGTTCCATTACTGGAGGGCAAAAATGGGAGGAATTGTCTGGGCTAAATTGCAATTAGGCAGCCCTCAGTGAGGCTGGCACCAGTTAACTTGGGATATTGGAGTGAAAAGGCCCGTAATCAGCCTTCGGTCATGTAGAACAATGCATAAAATTAAATTGACATTAATGAATAATTGTGTAATGAAAATGGAAGAGGAGAGTTAATTGCATGTTACAGTGAGTGTAATGCCTAGATAACCTTGCATTTAATGCTATTCTTAGCCCTGCTGCCAAGACTTCTCCAGAGCTCTCTCAGCAGGAAGTCATTAGAGCTGTGAGTAGATAATGCAGGCTCAGTGAAACCTAAGTGGCAACAACATAAAAAGAGTTTCTTTCAAACCTCGGCGTTTTCAGGGAAAAAGGGCATGTTGGGGTAATTTGTACATATCCGAAAGAAAAGCGGAGGCTCGCCGCAATCATTGCTCAGCGTGTCCAGTCCCAGATATTGTGCAACTATTATCAGCAGCAAGGTCACTCCTGATAATAAAAGAGAGGTCTGCACTTCCGGGCTCGCGAGGGAGCTGGCACCCAGCTGTCCACGGACAATGGCGCGCTTGTGCTAATCGTTTAGCGCAGAGAAGTACACGCAGTTCTTGACCCCATGCTTTAAACACTAAAGGAAGCAGCTGGCGCTCTATTGGAGTACATCCATCCCTGCAAAATTGGCTTGAACAGCGCCTTCTACGTAGCCTGTTAGTCTGTAGAATATTTTTTGTGTGAAGGTTGGATCTTGTTATGCAGCTAAGACGCTTCTTCCACTTTGAACATGTTCTGAAACGTGATAGTGGATTTACACCAAGTAGTGGACTCACAAACCACTTTCAAAGGGTGCTGTGTGTGTGTGTGTGTTTGTGCATGTGTGCGTTTTTAATCAGTCTCTTTAAAATGAACAGCACACCCTGGCACATCCTTATAGAAGTGTGGGATCACAACTTTCAGAAAGCAAACCACTGACTAAGCTCTGAACTGTCGGAAGTAGGTAAAGCAAGTAGATTATCTGTGCTTATTTTTCACACTGCTCTCTGCTTTTGTTTTTGCTTATTTATGTTGGGCAGGATTATACAGACACCGTTGCTAGCCGGACCAGACAATGATCACTTCTGTTTTGGTCAGGTTTGCCTACGGTAGGGACGGCACTTTCCAGCAGCCACTATGTCCTTAGACGTGATAAAGGAAAATGCTTGGGGGCGGGGGGTGAGGGGGGCACTAGATAGCCATCAGGCAAAATGGCCACACCATAGTTCGGCTGTGCTGGCCCAGCCTTAATATTCATTAAAATATCCGTCAACTGTGGACCCTTAGAATGGAAGACAGACTGGGAGAAGTTTAGAGCAGTGCCTGTGTGTAGTGTGTCTCCCCAGGATTCACTGGGTTATCACTGCTGAATTGGATCGAGATGCGCTGTGCGAGGCTCGACCTGTGTGCTGGGCCTAGAACTCACTCTGGTGGGAGGAGGATCCCGCTTGTTGGACTTGGCCCTCTCTGCAGGGTCATCCCCAAACATTTTGCCCTTACCATCCTATTTTCTTAACCTGTTTTTGTTGGCCTTTGGAACTCTGCCACTTTACAACTGCTAACCAGTGCTTAAGCGCTTTCCTTTAAGCATAGTAAAATTGGCTTACACCCAATTGGCACCTTTAATTTACCCAAAAGGGCCTAATACAGTGGTACTCCATTTACCTAGGGCCTGTAAATTAAATGCTACTAGTGGGCCTGCAACACTTAGTAGGCCACCCACTTAAGTAGCCTTTTAAAACATGTCCCAGGCCTGCCATTGCAGCCTGTATGTGCAATTTTAAACTGCCATTTCGACCTGGCAAAATAAACTGTGTGCCAGGCCTAAACCTTCCTTTTTTAATACATAGAAATCATCTGTAGGGTAGGACCTGAAAAGCCATAGGGCAGGGTGCATTGTATTTATAAAGTTGGGCATGTACTTGCAATAACGAATTGTACATTTGCAAACAAAAAATGCATTTTATATTGAAATTTGCAAATGTTTATGATAAACGCAAGTTTGTAGTAGGTAATCATACTTAGACGTTATAAGCCTACAAGTGAAGTAAGCAAGTGGTGATTTAACCTAGCTTAACTTTGATGCCATATTAATGGAAGCTTCATGTTAACGTTGAAAGCCATGTTTTTCAACATTAAACTGTTGTTTACACAAAATGTTTTTCTCTTTTGCTACAGAATCTGTAATTTTTCAGGAGCCTTCTGTTAGTTAGTGAATAGGCATTTGTTTTGTGTTAGACAACTGATAGTGAGGTTCTCATCGGGAGGAAAGGAGAAAACAGGAAGGATGATTCATGGGAAGGTCTGCCTAAACTGCAAAATGCAGATGATGTATCTTTTCAAGGACTAGCATCTGTAGACTATTGTGCAGACCTGAGTAGATGGGGAACTCACCTATTCCCAGGAGTTTACAAAAATCCTATTGGATGATGCGGAAGATGAAAGAAAACATGGTGCCACATACAATATTGTGTGTTTATATTAGTGCACATTCCTAGAGCGGGGGTTCCTTAGAGCTTCTCTCATTCACCCTTGCTGGAGACTTATCTCTGAGTTTCTTTATACCTCTCTACATGGGAGGCTGCTCAGCTTATTTCTTTGATGTCTGCTGATTTATACCTGAGAATACTTTCAAGCTTGACATGCAAAGGCTTCATGCTTATGCATTGATTCTCTCATTAGAACCCTAAATTGGGTGTCTGAACTGACACCTTATTCTACTTTACTTCAATTTAGTTTAGATTGGGGAACTTCCTTTCTGGAACATGCTTCCTGTATTATTACAATATTAACTGTAATTTTAACCAATATTGTATTTTTCCTTATATGGAAATACTGACTATTGAATTATATTAACTTTTAATGCTGATGCTTAAAAGATTGATATTTATTGAATAAATAATGAAAAAACTAAAGAATTGAAAATAAAACCGTCTAACTCACACAAGGTCTCTTTATTGACTGTACTAAAAGTACCGTTCATTGCTATGTGGTAGATGTAGATGGTTGCCCATTTATACTTTTCCTTGTCGACGAAAAAAGGTCCATACGACTAGTGGCGGGGGTTATTTAATCATACACCCAAAGATTGAGATATAGAAAACTCTGCTCCGTCGTACTTTTAAGTTTTATATATCCTGATAGTGAAAAACTTCTCAATTCATTTTTCATTACTGTGAGGTCTACATCTCCTATATAATAACATTGAGTTACCTTATTATGTTCAGTAAGTCATAACATTTGTGTAGGAGCAGCTAGGAATGCCATGCTTTGTGTCTGAGGAATTGTAATTTAAAACCCTCTTTAATCATCAAGTTGGATTTTAAGTCACAATTCTGAAAATGTTACTTTAGAAAGTTGGCATTTTCTTGATCTAATCATTTGGTGCCTGCATCCTATATATGGGTCACATGACTAGGTGTAGTTGGCCTTTTATATTCCTCCCAGACAGTATTGCAATAGAGGGTCTGGGTGTTGGTAGGATGGGCCATCTTGAATTAATAGGGGGGCGTAGCTGCTACCTACCACACTTGCACTTCAAAGGCACTGGGCCAGCACATTAGCCTGTTGTGTCCCCATACAGAATGGGACCATGGCAGGGAGGCATAAAATCCCTGACACCTCTGTAGGGGGAATCTTCAGAGGCTTCTTCCACATCAAAGTGGGCACCAGGTATAAAAATGGAACTCTGAGACCCACTCTTCAGTACACTCCTGGACCTGTGGATACTACAGAAGGATGCCCTGCTGCCCTGCTGCTTGAGGCTTGCCCAGATTGTTGAGAAGGAAGATTGAACCTGCACCCCTCATCCCAGGCCGATGTTACGCCAAGGGTCAGTTGACTGACCACCTGTTCTGAACTACAGGGACAAAACAAGATCCAGAGGCCCCTTTGCTGACCTGCTGCAACTGGCCCATCCTGTACCTGCCTGAGCCTTGCTGACCTCTGCTGTAGTAAGTTCTTGATCTAAGAGGTGCCTCCCAGGTCCAGGATCCTTGGTGTGGCATCAGTTGAACTCCTCCTTGAAGAAAGGAAGAAATACTGAAGTATTGGGCTCCTCGTGACTGTGAACTATCCTGCTTGTGCTAAGATCTTGCCCCTCACCAACAGGAAGCTCCTTTGAACTCAATTATTTGCCCTACAGCAACCACCAGTGACGACCGGAAATGCGAGATCTTCACTTTAAACTAAAGCATTAATAGCTTGCAGTGACTACCAATGCGAATCTCCAGCAATAACCACCTGCAGTGCCTGACAGGATCTTCGCGCTATAGAGACGGCCTTTTGCAATGCCTTCCCTGCTCCTTGTGGCCTCCGCCACCGCGAATGGAACTCTTTACGCTGGACTTTAGAAGTTAATTGTTTCAGCAAGACTAAACTGGTCCTTGTATCTGGTCCTCACTCCATCGCGGTCGGCCTAAATTTGTGACTTTCACCCAGTCTTGAACACCCAGATAGCGACGAGAGGCACTGTACATACCTGAAAATGTTAAAACTGCATATCTCCAGTTCTACTGATTGGATTTTTGTCGTTTTGTGGCCAATAATTTAGTAAATGTTACTGTATTTGTCTAGGTTGGTGTGGAATTTTTCTTATGTTATGATTTCACTTTTTACTGTTTAAGTGCAGCATAAATACTCTACACATTGCCTCTACATTAAGCCTGAATGCTTTTGTGCCAAACTACCAGAGGATTAAGCGCAGGTTAATTTAGTGACTTTGCGGTTCACCAAGACAAGGATTGTGGCTGTTGCTTGAGAAGGGCTCACACCCCCATCAACCAAAAATCCAATTTCTCACACTGCTAGTGTGCCTTGTGACTTGGTGGCTACTCACTTTGGAGCCAGGGTGGTGATTATCCCTAAAGCGGGACCCAGGATTAGACGATGGGCTTGTCAACGGCCGCTGCCTCATCTTAGGAATGCAGCAGCTTGGGCCTCGGTTCAGGGGGCTGCATTAGTGAGGCAGACCATGCCAGAGTCTGGGCAGCCTGATGAGGCCTGGCTTGAGCACGCTGTGCTCAGTTGGCACCCTGCATTCTGGGGTGCCATCTGTGGGTTTTGAGACGCTGCCCCTCCCTTAATCTGACCAAGGCCCAGTCCCCTCATATACCTTTTATTAACGTCAGATAAGAGCAGACCCATTAAAATGGTCTCAGTCCGTGCAGTCATCCTGCAGTGTTACCAATGAGCATCATTATCTGTTAGATGGCAACTGAATGAGCGCTCTACTTGGACATTACTGCCACTGGCATAATGCACATTACCGGCTTGAGGTGTGGTGTGCTTCGCCCTGCATATCCATGTTGCCATGTAGGCCTTCTCTCTGCCATCAGTGACAACTGCATTTAAACACGATGGGCAATACCTTCAGACCTGGGAAAATCAGAGGGGAGACAATATAAGCTTTCGACACAAGCATTCCACCATAAAGTATCATATAAATCTCTGTCTAGCCTTCAGCAGACAACAGTGCACGGGACAGTGACATGGAAGATACAGAGGTGAAGGCCATATTTAAAGCCATGAAAGATATCCTTCAATTGATTGATAACAAGATAGATAACTTGCCCAAATGGGCAGACCACAAGCAGAGAGCTTTGACATGTCTGAGGTACGTGTTGACAGGTCTGAGAGACATGTGTTGGATATGGAAGATTACCTCAATTTAAAAAGCTTAAGTGTGACGATGCAGAGTGTAAAAAGAAAAAATGAGGACTTTTAGGCGCTCAATGAGAAACAGTGTTCGTATCATGGGGATGGCTGAATCCTCCATTACTTTTCAAATGGAACTTATTATCAATAATCTTCTCAAAACCTTATTTGGTGATGTCATCATTTCTCCTCTTCTTATTGTGAAGCTAGCCCTTCGATCACTACCTCTGAGACCACCTCCAGGTGGGCTCACCTAGACCAATTCTTGCACTAATGCTCAATTGTATAGACCCTAGTTTGATCTTATGACTCACAAGAGAAAAGGGGAACTTGCAGTTTAAAGGTTCCAGAATTGCCTTCTACCCAGACTTTACAATAGCAGTCCAAGAGGCACGAGAGGCACTTGCTCCGATTGAAAAACAGTTTCAGCAATCCAGCATGGACTATACCATGCTGTACCCCACGAAGCTCAAGATCAAGCACAATGGTAAGCTATATTTCTTCACAGACCTTCAGAGTGCTCAACAATTCCTCAAGGCTGAAGTTCTCACTTCAGGTGGTGGGAACTTCACATGACTCGACTGGGGAAGCATTCGAAAGCGATGACTAATAAAGTGTTATCTACATCTCACTGTTCATCATTCATGGACACCACCACATAATTGACTGTTCTCCTCAATTCTCGCTATCAGTGCTAGCGTACAGAGGTAGATGGGCTGCTGCGGAGGGCTATGGAGGCACCTGGTTTGCTTCTGTACAACTGCTTTGACTTCATGGTTATCTGTATCAATGTCACTGCTCAGGATACTGTATACATCCGCACCATGGCCTCTTCTGGTGGTGCCCTATGAGTCTTCACTTTGGCTGGGAATTGGAGGGAGATGACTGAGTCATCAGCTGCGACCTTTGGAGACCCCTAGCAGAATCGGAAACTATGCTCTTCCATCGGGCTTATTGCCCTTCCATTCTCATCGAGAATTGTATGTTGGGGAAGTTGTGTTCACTCTGCTTTTGTCAAACTCTGTATTATTTTAAAACTGTTTAACTGAAGGAACTTTAAGAAATTACAATCATTAAAAAAAGCCACGGGTGAAGAAGAATCGTGCAAAAAATAGATTTTGTGGGAGATACGAATCTGCAAAATCCATTTGTGTGGAGTAATTCGGCAACATTCTGAAAACTCTTACTAAAACATTTTTTTTCCAGGAAATTTCTCCCGAGGGAAGTTGTGGGAACTTGACAAACTTTTAAACCTCACTAATTTTAATTCTACACAGCTTAGTCAAATTCTTTGTCCGGATGGTTCTTACTAATGTGGATCACCAGGTTCTTGCTACAAAAAAGCCCGAATTACAAGGTGAACAAAATGTAATTCCCTTTTGAAATTTCATTCACTCAATCATCAGTGGGCTATTGTTTCTGTATCTTAATTGCTTAGGTGCAGGAACAATGAGCCCAAATTTACTGGCTTGAAAATATGTCCTGTAAAATTCCCTCGTCCCTATCATAATCTCTTCTGATTCCCAGAATGAATTGGGAATGCCATGCAGAAGTCTGAAAGGAGAAAAAAAGATCAGCCCCATTATTCTCCTTTCCATGGGGTTTAACACATAATAGAAGCAAACGTGTAGAGATACTACTCGGAAACCGAAATCCCGCCAACCTGGAATCCCAGCTCGAGATCAGGACCATAGTATCAGCAGACTTTTATTCAAATGTTTCACGTGCATCTCTTAAACGTGGCTGAACATTGCAACAACATCCAGATATTATAAATAATATTTTTTCAAATTCATCTAGCGTCTACTTCAACAGTTTTAAGAACATGGTAAAGGCATTAGAGTGAACTGAAAGGCCCACTTGTTTCCAGAATACAGTCACCAACAGGTTTTTGTTTTTGAAGAGTCTTGTGTCCAGGAATTGCAATGGGTTGTATGACATTACCACACAGGTAATAGCACACCTTGGCCTTTACAATGCATGGCATTGCTTCGTAGATATTTATCACGCATTTTTGAGGGTTCATATATATGCACAAATATATGAGTTTGTGTATACACACACATATATTTATTTAAATAGTTTTTGGGGAGCAGGCCCCAAAGTCCCCATTTTTTTATGACGTACCTTCCTTTACCTCTTCCCTTCCCTGAACCTTAAAATCACCCTTACATTCCTTTACCTATACCCACAAACCTTAAAATCATCCTAAATTCCGTTAACCCATCCAGACCCCATAAGCCCTAAAATCACCCCAATCTCCCTTTACCGCTACCACTCCTAAATCATAAAATCACCCTTATCTCCCTTTACCGCTACCCACCCCTAAACCCTAAACCCTAAAGTCACACATACCTCCTTGAACCTCTACCCACTCTAGACCCTAAAATTACCCTTACCTTCCTTCTCCTCTACCCACACCTCAACCACTTTTTTAAATACCAATAAAAGTACGTTTTAAAAGAAAAGTTTTGTAGCATCAGAAAAAAGAATCATCGGTTGTCAGCTGATCAAGATGCAGACAAACTTGACTTTGAACTGAGTAAACAGTTTCATGCCCTTCAAGGAGGTTGGGAAATGGTTTGAATTCAATGGTTTACTGTTCATGTTAAGGAGCAATATCACAATTTGGGCGTCCAGTTTAAAGATACGCTCTGTGTGACTGCCATTGTTCAACAAAATATTGTTATAGAAGTCTGCAAAATCCATTTCTGGACCAATTTGTAGGGGTATGTTAAACAATTTCCACAGTCTCGTGAGTTCTTCTCAATGCTTAACCAGATCTTCCATATCTAAATTCAATAACTGGATTTATATTGTCATGGATTTAGCATTAGAGAAGAAGTGGATAAATGATTGTTGGAAATTTGCCCTTTCTAAAAGGTTACCCCATATTTATGCCTTCTGTTGCTGAACCCATTTCTGTTGGCCATAGGACTCAGTTGACTTTTCCTTTGCTAACCAGTGGTAAAGTGCTTGTGCTCACCCTTTAAAGCATGAAAAAATTAGTATACGTAGAATTGGCACCTTTAATTTACATATATGTCCCTAGTATATGGTACTACAAGTACCCAGGGCCTGTAAATTAAATGCTACCAGTGGGCTGTCCCACTCATTGTGCCACCGACTAAAGTAGCACTGTAAAACATGTCTCATGCCTGCTTTGGAGCCTAAATGTGCAGCTTTAAATTGACATTTCGACCTGGCAAATAAACCTTTTGCCAGGCCTAAATCTTCCTTTTTAATATGTATAAGTCAACCCTAATGTAGGCCTAAAAGCATGTAGTGCAGGTTGCAGGGTATTTAAAAAGTAAGATGTGTTTTAAGTCTTAAATGTCCTGGCAGTGAAACATCTCCAAAGTGGTTTCCCACTGAGGCAAGGCTGGCTTCCCATAGACTATTTACCCTATTAGGTAATAAGGGCTAAATTCAATTCTGGAGCAACTAATGAAATGTTCATTTTAATAGTAATTTAAAATCCAATTTAACAATAAATTCTGATTCTATTTCACTATTTTGGAGCTGACACTTTTAGAAAGTTGTCATTTTCCTGACTAAACCCGAAAGACTTTACTACCTATGTCACTTGACACCTAATGGCTCTTCAGGGATATAGATATATATATATGGAGGGGCAGTGAATGTGATGCGTGTGCATTTGTATCAGATCTCAATAATAACAACTTGAATCTGCAGTTTTCAGCGCAGATGAGCAAAACCAGCATAGTCTTCCTTGATGTAGAGATATACATTGCAAATAACAAACTAGAAACTCGACTCCACAGGAAGCCATCTGCAGGCAACACTGTGCTGCATGCTTCCAGCCATCATCCGGGCCATCTGATCAACAGCATCCCCTACGGGGAGATGTTGAGGATCAGAAGGATTTGTAGTACTGAACTTGATTGCAGGTTGGCACAGAGAGAAAGTAAGGAAAGGTTCTTAGCAAGGGGGTACCCAGAGGGAGTGATTACTACAGCCATAAACAAGGCAAACACATTACAGCGCTCAGCAGCATTAACATCGAAAGCCAGTAAAGTGAATGATACTAATGAAGTTATGTCACAGCCAACTAGGTTGGTGCTGACATTTAATCGTCAACACAAAATCCTTCGCAAAATTGTGAACAAAAACTGGCCACTGGTACTTAATGACCCAGTACTAGGCAGTTGTTTGACAGCTACTCCAAGCATCTCCTGTAGGAAGGCCCGTTCTATGAGCAACGCTCTAGTAAAAAGCAGTCCGGAGGTTTCTTTGACTAAAAATTGGCTTGGTGGTAGGACAGGCTTTTATAAGTGTTTCACATGTAAAGCCTGTAAATATGGCCTTAACACTAAGACATATACTACTCCATTTAAACCAAAACCAGTTGCCATTACAAAATCCCTTAACTGCAAAACTGAATTTGCAATATACGTGCTGGAGTGTCCATGTGGCCTGCGCTATGTGGGAAGTACTAAGCTGCAGGTCCACAAACGGATACTCCAGCACATGAGGGCCATAAAAAACAATGACTCCGCTTACCCAGTGGTGAGACATTTCCAGGAACATCATGGCAGCAACATACAATATTTGAAGTACTTTGCTGTGGACACTGTCTTGCCTCTTAGAAGGGGCGGCAATCGTGAACATCTCCTTAGGAAACTAGAAACCAAATATATCTTGGAGCTCAATTGCAAAACACCGTACGGCCTGAACATTAGTGAGGATTTTTTCACCTGCCTATGAATAACTTTACTCTAACACTTAGCATGTTTTAAGCCGACATCAGTACCGCTTCACTTACATTAGAATTGCAAAAATTTGTTATATTACTTTAAAATTTTTTAACACAATTTCACATTCTTTGAATGACGGACTTGATTCAAAGAGGGTTATAGCACTTTCTTTTATTTCTTAAGCACTAGCACTTTCTTAGCATTTCTGTAAGGTCATTTATGGTTATTGGCCCACTGGGGCAGGAGCTTAGAACCTAGGATTTCCAATCAACAGAGCATATGTGCAATTCAGGTTTTCATGCATAACTGGGGCAAATAACAAAAGATGTACTATTATTAAATCACGTGGTTTTAAGACAAAAAATTCTTTTTAGATAGGTTTTGATTGCCTTTAAATAATAAGAAATTTTTATATATTTATATATGATCTTTTTTATGTCATTTTTATTGGTGGCTTTATACTGTCTGCATAATATCACATCCGAATAATTTGTCTATTCAGTCTTGTCATGTATTTTTATATATCTGAAATATTTGACTTTATGACTATTTATAATGTTTGCTGATTTTGCACATATTTATTGTATTTCCCACAGTGGGGATAAATGCTTTAATGCACTAGGTTCAGTGTTACAGAATTGTACCTTCTATGTCTATGATGTTGCTTTTTTGCACGTGAGATTGATTGCACTGTCACTTTAAAAAGAAAAATGGTTTCGAAACGCGTCATGTGATCAAGGCCTCGGAGGAGGCTGAAACGCGTAATGGCGGAGGTGCGGGCATTCCTGAAATAAACCCGTTTTGCACTTATTTTGGGTCTGCTTTCTCGTCTTTGGAGAGGTTTCTGTTGGCGTGGAGCGTTGTGGATATATATATATATATATATATATATACATATATATATATATATATATATATATATATATATATATATATTGACACCAAACGATTCCTTCGACACAGCGCGCTCACGATAGGTGCGAGTAGTGGGGAGCAGGAATCGAAATCCGCATTACGTATTCTCATCAAGAATGAAGGGTTACTCGCACTCCAGGAGATCTTTTGCCAAGCTTTATCAATGCAGCTATTACTAAGAGTCAGGTATTGAACAGGGAAGACCTACTCAAGAACACTAAACATCAGGCGCATAATCAGGTACCCGTGGAAGCCAGTAATAGGCAAGACACAGGGGGTGAGACATTTAGAATGATTATTGGGTATAGCAGACAAGAAAGAGCAATCAATCTAATCATTCAAAGAAATTGGCCGATTGTTTTAAACGATCCCACCATAGGCCACCTGTTACCAACCAAACTAGCTATTACACACAGCAGAGCTCCCTCCATGAAAGATTACCTGGTACAGAACAACCCTGATGGCAAAACAGGTAGTACATGGCTGGCACAACGAAAAGGTTTTTTCAAATGTAAATCATGTAAAGCCTGACAGCATGGTACCAACAGGACAACCTATGTAACACCTTTTGGTAACCAGGAGCACACCATTAAAAAGGCCCTAACTTGCAAGACAGACCATGTCATCTATGTGCTTGAGTGCCCCTGTGGTTTGAGGTATGTGGGAAGTACCAAACTACAGGGGCACAAGAGGGTACTGCAACATATTAGCGCCATTAAGAATCAAGATCAGACCTACCCAGTGGCACGACACTTTTGGGGAAACACATAAATCTGACCCCAAGGAACTTAAATATTATCTGATAGATGCCGAGGCAGCCAGCACAAGAGGTGGTAATAGAGAAAAGGCCCTACGCAGACTAGAAACCCGTTACATCCTGGAGCTCGATTCAAAATATCCGGCGGGATTGAACACCACTGAAGACCTCTACACGTGCTTGTAAATAGAATGAGTGGGTCATAGGGCAGGAACCAACTCAAGACCTGGCTGTTCGAACAGTAGCGGACCCCCCCCCCCCAAGCGCCTTGAGACCCTCCGGGTGAGTAGCGCGCTATACAAATGCTTGATTGATTGATTGATTGATTGATTGAGGGCGAGAGGCTATAGGCACCAGAGGTGCTATGACAATCTGTATTCAACAAATATTCTTATTAGCCTTTTGCAACAATTTTGAAACAACTGCCCGGCCAATCGAAAACACAGTCTTTTACAATTCAATTTTAAATCTATTTTTTTAGCTCTTTTAGCTTTTTTACACTAAGGGGTTTTTATTGCACTTTATAAAACTATTCATGCACCCAACACTTTATGTAGTGAAAAAAGTTTACAACATGTATTATACTTAAAACCGGATGCACAAGCACTTTTGGGTATCATGACGCGCTCGACATGGTTACCCAGTTGCATCAGTACTGTATTGGCAATATTTTGGACAAGATGTATTTTACAAAGATGCCTTTTTATCACAGTTTTAATGGGGCCGAGTACAATATAATTGGTTTTATTGTAAGGCACATGAACTGGTCACAGGTCAAATTTGTCTCTAAAGAGCAGGTATTTAAACCTTTATTCCTAACACCAGTACCTTATGCGGTCATTAAGTCCACAACATTGATACCGCACATTTTCAGTACTGTATATGTATGATTTGTATAGATGTATTATACAACAACAGAGGCTGTTACAGCAGGAGTACTGGTATAAACATGTAGTATTTTGTTTATGTTTATGGCTACAAACCTTCTTTGCACATGTCACTTTAAAAACAGGGTAAAAAAATGGTATAAAAAGCATTTGTTGACTGTGATGCGCGTCATGTGTTCAAGGCCCTCCGGGGCTGAAACGCGTCATGGCTGCTATGTTTATGGAACAATAAAGAAACTTACCAGCACCAATTCTGTGGTCCGTGCGCCATCGTTTGGAAGAATCGTCAAGTGGCGGGTGGAGTTTTCCTGATATATATATATATATATTTATGCAGGAAATTCGCCCAATGCTCCGACAATATCCAGAAAGACGAAACGGACCCAAAATCCTCGTGCAAGGTATTTTATTTCATTTTTACACCCAGCACTCCGCCATGACGCGTTTCAGCCCACAAGAGGCCTTGATCACATGACGCCATGAGGAATGATCCGCATTTTTAAAGTGCTAGCACCACACCATGTGACATTATGCCAATAGACATAGTAAAAGTAATGCGCTGTAACAAAGCTAATGTGCAAATTTACAAATAAAATATAGCACAATACATTTCCTTATAATTTAAAAGGAATCAAATCATGATAGAAGTTTGTCATATGCATGTAGAGCCGATACTGGACTATTGATGATTTCTTGTATAGCCAGACATCCAGAGGATGTGACACATTAAAACATAATACCCCAGTGGGTAATTTCGAATTTCACAAATGTCACAAAAGGTTCTTCCGTACATTTGTGCAAACTATGCAAATATTATGCCAATGTCCAAACATAGACAAATACAGAATACAATAGATTTCAATACATCTGTGCAAATAACGCAGCACAACGTTTTACAAATGTTAAATGCATCACCAAACGATTCCTTCGACACAGCGCGCTCACGATAGGTGCGAGTAGTGCGGAGCAGGAATCAAAATCCGCATTGCGTATTCTCATCAAGCATGAAGGATTACTCGCACTCCAGGAGATCTTTTGCCAAGTTTTTTAATCCAGTGTTTTAACAGCCAACATCATCAAGCTCTCTCAAACCAACGCGTTTCGACCAGATTGGTCTTGATCACGGTTAGCGGTGATCCACTCTTAGTGTCCATTTGTACACAACCACCAAATCAACTCATTAGGGTGCATTATGGGAAATGTGGTTTTACATTTAAAACATAGTGATATAGTGCATAGTGTGTGTCATTGTATATACAATGTATTTCGTGAAACCATTTTATCACTGTTCTTTCATAAAAGCATCAGTCTCTTGTTCTTTTATGTTCTTTTGGGACACAATGTCATTTTTATAATTGATTCATTTCATAAGGCTCAGTGTCTATTGAGTCAGACCATGATTTCATAGTGACTCATCTCTCAAATCCGAGATTTCCATTTTCATATCCTCGGGCTCAGTGTACTTCTTTCAACTTTCTGATATTCATTTAATTTTTCTGATGATATATTACATGAATAATTACAAATGTACAAATAGTTCTTCATCCCCATTCAGGCCTGCCGGTTGTTTGGTGTGGAATCTGATTATCATTTTAGATTCTAAGCATCTTAGTTTTTTAGTTCTATCACCACCTCTTTCATTTACCGGGATTGTTGTGAGCCTGCAGTATTTCATTTGCTGCCAGCTATGGTTCTGATGCGTTTTCATATGTTTGGTCATTGCATATGTTGAATCATCATTTTGAATTGCCCGAATATGTTCTAGAATTCTCTTTTTGAGTTGGCAAATTGTGCTTCCAATATATCTGCAGCCGCAGTTACATTCTAGCATGTATACCACATATGTACTTTCACTATTGATTCTTTCCTTAATTATATATTTTCTTCCTTTGGAATCAATGATTTCCTTTTTATTTTCACCTATCCTACAGGCCTTGCATTTTTCGCATTAACCTTGTTAATAAAGAAATTCGAGATTTCCTCACACCATGAAAGTGATGGTGTATGGTTATTAGTCACAGCTTTAGGTGTTACATAACTTTGCACAATATTAAAACGTTTTTTGGCATTATTGCCAGATAGGGCAATGCGTTCAGCATAGTAGGCGCATTTAGCTTGCACAATAAAGGCACAGTAGGACTTTTGGGCCTTTTTGAGTGAGGTTTTAGCCTCAGTGCAATAATCCTGTCTCCATTACCGTTCCAACCTTTTACATTGCTGTTTCTGCATTTTTAAGGAAATTTAAAGCCAAGGTTTAGAAAGGGACACGTTCGAGCGTCTGGGCCGCGATTGAGGGGTAAGGCACACCACTGCATTCTCAATTCAGTTATTGAAATTCCCAAGTGCAGTGTAAGGGTCAACCACTAACTCAGGCTGAGATTCATCAAGAACGCAGCTGAAGGCCACCGGATCAATTCTATGGGTAGCATTACCCTGGCAGCCTCTGCGGACCTAGCCGGCCGAAACTTGTGTGGAGTATGCCACAAGAAGTGAATCAGATAATGGTCTGACCACGTTACCGGCAAAGGGGCAGCCGCCGAGAGTGGAAAGCTGGAACAAATAACATCCAGAATGTGGCCCCCACAAGGCGTGGGGGAGGTTACACTGTGTTGAAGTTGGGCCGACTGCAACAAGACAAGAAAATCACGAGAGTCCCCCACCCCCACATTATCAACATGCATGTTAAAATCTCCAAGAAGCATAAACTGAGAGTAGCGGAGTTCCCTAGGCGTTATCCACTCATTGAGTGAATTGAGAAAATGTCCCATGGGACCAGGGAGTCTGTAAAACAGAATGCCCCCCAGGGAGTAATGAGGGGAGACTTTAATACAAAAATCAAGGGCTTCAATGTCCAGTGTTTCCTCGAGTTCATTGCACTGGCACTCCCAATCTCTCCTCACCACCACAGCTACACCACCCCCCAGCCCAGATTTCTGATCTGCTCTCATGATTTTAAACCCCTCCGGGTTGGCCATCTCGATCACAGGGCTAGAGTGTGTCGTTAGCCAAGTTTCAGCAAGGAACAGATCTAAGGACTCGTCGGTGAGCAGATCAAAAAAGTCCTGGAAATGTTTTGAGACCAAGCCAACGTCAATAAGGGCCGCCTTTATTGTAGGCGCTCCCGCCTGTCTCTGGACAATTTAACGCAAGGGAGGGGCTGGGGCGGTAGGCCAAACTTACATTTGTTGCAGACGTGCGCAGTGTTAGCAGCTATGTCCCATCTTGCAATTCCACCACAATTCAAAATGTTTAAAGATAAAAGCTCCTCTCTGCTGTAAGGGTTAGAATGTTTCCTACCAGGTGAGGTGCCACCAGCAGCGTGGCTGGCGCTGGCCGCTTCCGGGACACTGACGGGCGCAGACGGGCTTGCCTTAGGCACACATTCGGGGTGCCCGCGGCGCGCACGCTGTGTGCATCCACTGCGCGTCTGCGCAGCACGCATTTTTAAGCTGAAAGCCCTCTTGGACAACTAGAGCACGCATTCACCAAAAATGGCGTCTCGAGTTGTCCCAACAGGGGAGGGAAGTCGAGAATGAGAAAATGGATGCAGTCGAACAGAGGCGGCAGACCAGATTCACATCAAATTCATCAACAGGTATGTGCAAAATGCCAATTCTGTCTAAAAACACAGTTAAATGAATCTAAGAACCCTTTAAAATAGAAGTGAGTAAAAGGTGCAGGTGCAAGTTCAGGAACTGTCGTGTAGTTCCTATAGTACCCATGCAGGACCTGCGCGTTTGGATAACAAACTGTGGGATTGGTGGTGGACTGATTCTGTGCACCCCCACCACGTATGTTAGCCGGATTTGCATTAGCTAGCTCACAGTGCCACTAGAATCTCCTCTTATCGGGGAGAGATTAGTTTCTGGCAACCTTAGATCATGACAACCCTGATCCCTCAGAATCGTGGAAACAATGTACTACTTTTCGCTCAGTCACTCATGCTTACTTATTAGGTTTGTCTCAGAGAGTTACACAGAATAAACAGTCTGGGCATTTCAATAAGTATTTATTGAACAGTTGTTATTCTAGTGTAAAATATATGTGCTGCAGCAACCAGCAGACAATAGCAGAGATATATTATCAGCAGTACGATAAAAATCAAGGGATAGAACAGTTCTACCATATTGCAATAATCATGAATACGTACATGAATATAAAAAGCATTATGAAAAGTGCGCGTACTCCTACGATGCCTAACTAGATGTACCTGAGTGTACCTAGCATATGTGTAGGTCTAAAAGCCTAAAAGCCAAGAATCCTTCTAGGATTTAGTCGAACCCCATTACCTGAATAGAGAGAGTATGGGACCCCTTCCTGGTCTCGAGTTGGACACCCCGCAAGGGCTGTGTTAGACCGCTCTCAGCTGGAGCGACTGCATGCAGGAGCCTCAGCGTCTCTGGTCAGTGTGTCAGCATGGAAGTCTCGGTTCCCTCTCTCCTACCGTGGCAAGATGTGGTGTATTTATACCCTAAAGTATCTCGTCCCTCAGTATGGTTTGTATTGGTCTTTGTTAGACATGAGGAAGACATCAGGGGTGAACTTTGTACATACATATTATGCGGGAGATGTAGCTGGTGAATGCTCATGCATAATTTATGAGTACATTTTAGGCCTGTGTTCGGGAAAACCCTGCAGTGTTCTAACCCCAGACTAGATAACGTTCAACCCTCAGAGCTCGTTGTGTACTGTAGGGAACTAATGTAGGTGAAAGATCATGCCTATATTAGGGCATAGGAGATCATGACTATAATAGGGCATAGACGATTATGACCAAAATAGGGCATGCCATTCTTTTTCAAGTGAAAGTGTCAATTTAGGAAATGTTCCAAATTTAGTTTGTTTATTTATGAAACGAAGTGGAGAAGCCGAATTCTTTCCCAGGACGCGATGAGCCAATTCCAGATTAAGTGTCCTGGCTGGGAGATACAGCATTATCGGTGTTAGCTACTGCAGACGACAAATCCAACGCCTCACAGAGAACGTCAATCACACATAGATGGAATTCAGTACTGCCAACAGTAGGTGCTGCGGCAGCTTGTGCGGCAGTTTTTACCTGAGTGCCTGTGGAGGAGCCACCTAACCCAGCAGGAGCAAACGGCACCTGTGGATTCTCAAGGAATGCGTTCATCAGAATTGGAAGACGCTGGGGACAACGCAGAGCATGGGCCTTTAGGGGGTCTAGCATAGCATCCATGTCCGGAGGCGTATCTGATGGAAATGTTAGACAGAGATCCAACGTGCATTCTTCTCCGCAAAACAGGCATCGAAGAACAGGTAAGATGCAGTCCACCCAGACTGGTCTAAACGATAGAAACCAAGAGGCGTTCAGTTCCCTTAGGCAAGGTATACCCAGAAGCTGCACCATGCGTTCACGGTATTTCCGCTCCATGAGTATGTTCGCCATTTCCTCAGAAATTGGGCCGTCCATTACGTAGCAGTAATATTACAATCAGGATTCCTGCAATTAGGAACAGGATAAGCGGGACACCTCCAAACACGCTTCCCAATACGGAGTGTATAAAATTTGGGATTACTCCGAGGACTGTCTGAAAGGTGCTTAATAGTCCTGACCCTATGGTCTTAAATAGGTGTACAATACCGCTCGTATCAGACATATTAAAGATACCACTCACCATTTCTGCGAAATGAAAGGGGCAGTTTGTACGTATAAGCGCCTGTATCTCAGTCGAGGTCCTTGCAACTTGAAGTTCAAAGGTTTCTCGAGCGGAGGTTAAGGGCACGGGTTGCTGTAAAAGCATGGCTTTCAGTCTGCTCAAAGTATCAAATTGTATAAAGGAAACATTCAATGAAGGCCATAACAGCGCCTCCCTGACTGTGTTCAGTGGCAGAAACAATACTTGCATACAGCAAGTAACCCTGGAGTTAACAGTGACCAGATAGGCGACGCCCGGAAGCATCCCACAGCAACCTTGATCGTTTAGCATCAAGTAACTCCCATTCGAGAGCAGCTGGAAAACCGGCGTGACCATGGCCGCTGGGGTCCCTGACATGTGACACGATAAGTTCGCTACCGAATCACTACATGCTCCATGCAGAGAAATATCCTGACACATGAGAAAACCGCTTAAAGCGTTCTTGCAGTTTGTACCACTCAAACACTTCTCGATCCCCATTCAGGCATCGATATCTATAGGGTAACTCCCAAGTTTCCTTAATGTATCCCTTACCCATTTTTTATATTTGCCTGCCTGCCTTTGCTCAAGGCAATATTGAAACTGAAACGTAGTGACCGGCAGAGTGATTTGGCCATGAATTAGCCATTCAGTTGACGGTAATTCGGCTACAGTGAATGGTAACCTTTCCAGTTTCTCAATACGCAGCATTGTATATTTGGCCCCCCTTTGTGCCATTTCTGCCTGTTTATCAGTTAGATTGTATTCTGAAAACAGAGACGTGGTGTTTATAAAACGCCAGGGCACATAGCCTGCACGCAAAGAATGCAATGTCCAGCTTAGCATCATAATAGAAAGTAATTGGGATTGCCCGTGTTGTAACAAGGCCAGATCCTGTTCTAATATGTCGATTGCCGAAGACACAATGTTGCCTAAGGAGTAAATCCTGGAGGTCAAAGTTGTTAACTCATTATCCACTACAGCTAATGCCTTCTCTAGGTTAATACGGTCTATTTCCCGTATCCTTTCTGCGGCCTCTTGTTGGGATATTTTCCAGTTTTCATTATAATAGGCATAAATGCCAGCATATATGAAACGTTTCTGACGTGTTCTCCTTGGGCCTGACAAGAAATCCCTAAGGTCTACATCAGATGTGAGTAACGTCAAGTGATATTTTACTTCTGTGAGTGTTGAGGTCTCTAGCCAATCAAGGCACAACTTCCCAACACTATAGGATGTCACTACCCCTGGGTGTTGTCTTTGTACATAGCGTGTATCTGGCCTACTAATACTAAACCCCTCGGTTATGCCTAGGAATCTCTGTTGACATGTGTTTGTGTCAATGGGCCAAATCAGCCATTCTGTCCAATTGGGATCTGACCTTTTGTACTGGAGAATGTCATCTAATCCTACCCCATGTGTAGTTGAATTCTGCCCCCACCCATCTGTGATGGTGCTGGAAACCCAGGCGAGTTCATTTCCTTGTTCTTGGCTAATCCAAGACAGGATGTCTGTTGCACAGTATCATTTAGAAATATCATCTGCTGTGGAATGAGGCATGCTCTAAAAAGTGCTTCTGTTCCCTGGACCTGCCAGTCCCTCGAACCCCAGATTGATTTTAAATCTATAGTGTCCTTCCATAGGTCAAAACCCTGTGTAGACAACTGGGCCATAAAGGAAGCAGAGTAAATCTGTTTGGTGTTAGTCAACATCATTTTCTGTGCTGATGTTGTTGCCACTTTGTAATAAAATGACTTCGGGTCAGATGTGTTGAACCCTGAAAAGTATGTGAATTTCTGTGCAAAAGTTTGCGAACTACCTTTTGGAGGAGTTGGGCAGTGTTCCCACTGGTGGTATTCAAATAAATTTCTAGGTGATATGGATTTGTGCAAGAAATGATGACCATAGTGTTGGTAATAGTACAATGTATCATAGTCTGAAGTACCTTCTAACATTTCATTGTTCGGAAATGCTGCAGTGTTTTCTAAATCAGACATCATATTATTCACAGTTTCAGTGTCCCAATCATCAGAAAATGTACTGGAGGTAATGATATCACTTAGAGAAATTTTAAATACATGTTTAAGCTTTAAAAGTTCAGTCGGACCGAATATATCAAAATCAATCTTGTCCCATACTATACTGTCTGGTATAGGAACTGCTGTGATGTTCACTGAAGACAAGTCTCTTGGTTCACGATGTGAAGACTGGTGTGGCTTTAAAATCGAATTGACTCATTGGGCTGTCGAGCTCTGCTGGAGGTATCGTCCATTAATAAGCATACTAAAAGTTATAAATAAACCTAGCCAGAAAAGGAAAAATAGAATCCCAGTGATATACCATAGTTCTATCCAAGGTGACACCAGGTAAGTCTTTCTAAAAAAGTTCAAAAAGTCAATGAGTTTCTGTTTGAGTGATTTTTTGGCTGGCGTCGTTTCCGGCTCGCGTGGATCCAGTGAAAACGTATCAAAGTTCATGAAATAGCCAGAAGCAGTTTGATCAATTGTTGGAATTGCATCGGGATTTGTTGAAATTGGATTTTGCTCTTGACGAGGCATGTTGACGTAGACTTCTGTAGTCGGTCTGATTGCAACTTGGTTGTTAAGTTGATTTTCTTCTTGTTGAAGTGGAACGAGTTCCATAGCATTGTTGCTTAGTCCTTCATTCCGTACAGGTGGCTCTTCAAACGTGATGAGTCTTTCTGTTTGGACTTCTTGGATTGTAGCGAGAGGAGGGTGTCTGCTACTGGGGAGTCCACATGGCCTACTGTTTAGTATCGGCCACATAGTGTGGTTTGATTAAGTCAATTGAGACAAATCTTTTCTCCTTTTTTCCGGCAAGAGGCGGCAGAAGTACAGTTCTTGTGCCTTGGATTGCTAGGACCGGTACAGCTGTTCTGTAGGATGATCCGAATTCTTTCTTGTCTGCAATCTTTTCTCTGACCAGATCCCCAACTTTTGGGATCCAGACAGGTCTTGCCGTTACTGCCTTGACTTCCTCAGTGGCGGTCTGTTTTAAGTGGACGTTGCTTTGTTGTGTCCTGGATTCATTTAGATCCTGTAAAACAGCCAAACGATCATGGATATCAAATGGTTTTTCATCCGCCACTGTGCCTTCACAATCAAGATCAGGTACCCACATTCTTGTCCCAAATAGGACCTCGTAAGGAGTGACACCCCCTAGAGAGCTTCTTGGCTGATTGTTTATTGCTCTTTGTACCCTATAAAGGTGATCGACCCATCTACCGCCCTTGCCTAATACCCTAGCTGGTAAAGATTGCTTTAAGTCATGGTTTTTCCTCTCCACAACAGAATTTCCCTCAGGATGGTACGGAGAGGAGTACCGCAATACTACGCCCATTCCTTCCATGGCCTCTTTGTAAGCCTGAGAGCTAAACGCCGGGCCACGGTCAGAATGTAACGTGCCAACTGCTTATGTGCCGATAAAGACTCGCAAATCTTTTATAACAGTTCGAGTGTCAGCACAGCGCTGAGGCCAAACCCATAGGAATCTAGAGCAGGAATCCACTGCAACCATGATATATTTCTTGGCCCCATCAGATTGTAGGGGTCCGCAGTGGTCCAAATACACACATGCGAGAGGTTTGTCTGATTTTAGTAATAGTGTCTGCGCTGGGCGTGTTACGGTGGAGCCCTTCATCTGCTGACAGATGTCGCACTTTAAGACATAGTCTTTGGTCTGCTTTGTTAACCCTGGCCACCAGTAGCGCTATTTCAGTAAAGAAATAGTCGCTGCGATGCCTGTATGCGCAGAACCCAAACCCTCGTGTGCTGCTAGAATTAAGCCTTGCCTACGATCCATATTTGGTATTACTCTATCCCCCACTCCAGGAATCTGAGCATATGGAATGTTTTGTGCATCTAACTTGTAGGAGTACTTGAGTGGAAATTTTTTAGGCACTGCTGTGCTGCCTTTGCGTGAAGCATTGACAGCTACTATAATCTCGCCGTCTATTCTCGTTTTTGAGCGAGTGACTGCAGCTACGGACGCTGTGCATACAGCCCCCTTTGCGGCTTCATCAGCCAATGAATTCCCTTCAACGTGAACGCCATCCCGCTGATGACTCAGTGTGTGTTTCACGTGAGCCCTTGGTAGTTCGTTTCTCAACTCCACTACCTGTTCTCATAGCATTTTAGGCTTAATTGTGCCACCTTTCGCGTCTTTAAACCCGTTTTGTTCCCAATGATGTAAATATTAATTGTACGACTGTACACAGTAAAAGGAATCACACACAATTAGTGTGGGGAATTCGTGTACCGTATTTACCATTGCCAGTATTAGTGCTTTTAATTCTGCTAACTGAACCGTGCAGTCTCCTAGAGATTGCGTTTTAGTGCAACTTGGATGGAACTTTCCATCGCGCCTGCGACCTTTAACGATTGCACACGCTGCGCTGTAAGCTTGCTTACTCCCTAGAGCCGGTTGAGCAGATTCGTCAGTGTAAATAATGTATTCATACTAATCTAGAGGCAAAATCTCATTTGGTAGAGGATATTCTTGTTCGTATTGCAGAAATGCTTGTGTTTTTAAACTTGGATCAAATCTGTATTCAACATCCATTGCAGTAAGAGAATTAGCCCATTGTATCCATCTGGGATGTAAGGCTTTCGCATTTGGAATGCTAGCCTTTGTAACAGCCTCTAAGGCTGGTACTGGGGTCACGACTATTATGCGCTTTCCCTGAGCCAGAGCTCTTTCTCTTGCTACAGCGGTCTGCACTGCTGTCAGGATTTTTTCTGTTGAAGTAAAACGCATCTCTGCGTTTGTGTACAGGTGTGATTTGTATGCGATTGGTACTGTTTCGCCTTCATTGAAAGTTAAATAAGTGTACCCGCATTGACCCGCTATTACTCGGATCACTAAGTTGCGTACATTTACGCGTGTCTGTAAATGTTTTGAAGCTATCATGTCTTCCTGTAGGGAACGCAGGATATTTGTATGTTCCTGTGTCCATTGTCTGACTGAAAAATCAGGTTTTATTAAGTCGTAGAAAGGTTTTACTCTTTCTGCGTAATCCAAAATGTATGTTCGACCAAAATTTAGGAATCCCAGAATTGATTATAAATTCTTTAATGATTTTGGAGGTTGGAGCAGCGCACACTTTTTTAAAAAGTTAGCTGCTAGGCTTTTTCCTTCACTTGACAGCTCATATCCCAAGAACAGGACATTGAGATGGGCAATTTTTGATTTTTTTAAATTAAATTTATAGCCCTCAGAGGCGAATCCCATAATAATGGTGCTCACCCTGGTCAAGTGCCTCGGTAAGTCATCGTCCGTCAGATAAATATCATCTACATACGACAATGCTTCTTCATCCAAATTTTGGAGTAACTCTGTTACCCTTGCTGAAAACAACCCCGGGCTATTCCTATACCCTTGTGGGAGTCGACAAAATTGCCGGTGTGACCCTAGCGCTGTGAATGCGGTCAGATACCTGCTTTCAGGCGCTATATTTTGGCAGAAAAATCCATTTGAGATATCAAGTGTTGTTTTGTATTTTTGTCGCACAATGTTATTCATTAATGCGGCACTGTGTGCATTTTGTACTGCAAATGTCTTTGTGCAAGTGTTTAAATGTCTGTAATCTAAAACTAGACGATATGTGTTGTCAGGTTTTGATACGGGGAACAAAGTATTGTTCATTGGTGAGGTGCAATTTTCTATCACACCCTGGTATTCTAGTAGATCTAGGATCTCCCTGACTTGTTTTTTAGCTTCCTGCTTTATTGGGTATTGCCTTTGGGGAAACTTTTAACGGGATCACGTGGTGGGTTGAATCCTCATCCCAACCAACATGATTTTTGTACAATGCTGGAGCTAGGGCAACCGCCCACTCCTGCGCATATGCATGTTTTAAATGTATGGGAACGAGGTCGTAAAATGCTGGAAAAATTACCTTTTCTCCCTTAGGGCACTCCATGACGAATGCTGGCGGCCAGTCTTGCTCTGCTAAAAGGATGTCATATCCAGATGACAGATTTTTCCAAAATAGACCTTTAACTTTCCTGGGCTTGTCCCCCTCCATCCGGAGTGTTATCTCATGTAACTTATGTGGGACACTTACCCGAGTAGCAGGTGTTTCCACCGTGATATACTCACTCAACTCTGCTGTCACCAGAAATTCCTTCAGGTTCTGGCGAGCTATTGGCACTTCTGCCGCGCTGTCTAGCATCGTCAGAGCCCATTCCCCATTCAGAAGCTGTGTCCTCAGAATTCTGGGCATGTCTGATCTTGAGACCCGCTACCTTCTTCTTTTTGAACTGAGGTTTCTGTTTTTGTTTATCTTCTTTTTATGTGCGTAGTCCGCAGCGCGTTGCGTGCCTCTGGACTTTGTACGCTCCTCTCACCGTCCTTCCCTCTCTGAGTTTTTTGATGAGCCCTGAAAGGAACAAGAGGAACGTGTATCAGTATCCTGATACCTGTCAGGTTTTTTAATATTATCCCTATTCCTGAGGTTATACCTCCTTTCAGAGGGCTCCTGTTGAGGAGACCTGCCTCTGGATTGAGATCTGCTGTCTTTAGACTTTTGTTTTTTTTTATTTTCCCACTTCTTTTTAGAAGAAGTAGGTGTCTGCTTTGTAGTGTATTTTTCAGGACTTCCCAGTTGTGGTTTTAATGCTTTCCCACATAGACTGTCTCTGCCTAGTTCTGCATATGCAGTTTCAATTATTTTGGGTAGTTCGTGTTGTTGATCTATTGGACTAAACTCCCTTAGGCGTTGGCGGATCGCCACTGAAGCTGCTTCCCCCTTAATGTTAGCTAGTATTATGGCTGATACCTGATCAAAGTTGTTTAGTAACTTCATCCCTAAGTTTATGGCAGGCTCTGCTCCGTACTCATTTTGTATCTGTCTCAATACGTCAGGTACTACTGCTAATGACGGGATACCAAGTGTTCTGGTATATACTGCAGCAAAGACTGAACCCCAAGAGGTGCAGTCCTCTACTTGTGGTGTGATCCCCATGGGCAAGCAGATTGTTAGTATTCTGTGTTTATCATAGGTGGTAGTATTCGGGAAAACTGCCTCAAGCTGAGTTATTTTCTGAGCTATCCAGAATGGTATTTGTTTGCGTTTTACGGGCATTTTGCCCATTACCGCGTGTAATGTTTGAGGAGTAATTTTAGTTGATGTACCCTGGTTTGGGTCCCGTTTGTTGCAACTGTTGTTGGTTGAACTATGAGAGTCCTCATGACGAATTGCGTCAGGTTTCTGTAGATTTTGATTAAATCTCTGTGTTGTATGAGCATTTCTGGTTGTGGCATCGTGCTAATGTCAGGATGCGGTGTGTAAGCCGCTAGTATTGGCCATGTGGCCCCATCTCCTCCGAGCGGGCCTAATCTTACTCTTGCTCTTAAGTGGGGTAGGGCGCCTTTAAACCAGTATAAGTGTTCCTGGTAATTGAGTGGAATCTCTATGTCATCGAATTGACATTATTCCTCTGGTGCATCTCCTTCTATGTAGTAGTGAAATGTCTTTGTTACGGCATCTGCTGCTGGGAATGTAACCCATGAATAGAATACCTCTGTTTTATTTGATTCGTGTTCCTCAATCACAAGAGCTACTATGCCACCCCTTGGTGGACTGGTAAACCATTTTTTAATAGTTTCATGGTGAGCGTATGTCTGAATTTGGGTGCAATTTCAATTGCATTTTCGGGTGGTTCTCCGGCTGAGACCTGCAGATTTACTCTTTCTTCATCGCTCTCAGTCATTTTGAAAAGAAAAGCTTTTCCAAGAGAACTAAGATAAAGGTTTTATGCACAATTTAGGAACTAAATGTCCTTCAAGCTTGATTAACCAACAGCCGATAAATAGGATATCTCGCCTACTCAGCTGTGGCGGAGTTTGTGCCCACCCACTCCAGACGTCTCTGGTGTTTTGTGAGTAGGTTCTCTGAGAATAGCACAACTGAACTACTCAGATTCTACTGTTAAATAAGTACCCAACCAACGTTGGCGGCGCCATGTCGTGTAGTTCCTATAGTACCCATGCAGGACCTGCACGTTTGGATAACATAAACTGTGGGATTGGTGGTAGACTGATTCTGTGCACCCCCACCGTGTATGTTAGCCGGATTTGCATTAGCTAGCTCACAGTGCCACTAGAATCTCCTCTTATCGGGGAGAGATTAGTTTCTGGCAACCTTAGATCATGACAACCCTGATCCCTCAGAATCGTGGAAACAATGTACTACTTTTCGCTCAGTCACTCGTGCTTACTTATTAGGTTTGTCTCAGAGAGTTACACAGAATAAACAGTCTGGGCGTGTCAATAAGTATTTATTGAACAGTTGTTATTCTAGTATAAAATATATGTGCTGCAGCAACCAGCAGACAATAGCAGAGATATATTATCAGCAGTACGATAAAAATGAAGGGATAGAACAGTTCTACCATATTCCAATAATAATGAATACATACATGAATATAAAAAGCATTATGAAAAGTGCGCGTACTCCTACGATGCCTAACTAGATGTACCTGAGTATACCTAGCATATGTGTAGGTCTAAAAGCCTAAAAGCCAAGAATCCTTCTAGGATTTAGTCGAACCCCATTACCTGAATAGAGAGAGTATGGGACCCCGTCCTGGTCTCGAGTTGGACACCCGGCAATGGCTGTGTTAGACCGCTGTCAGCTGGAGCGACTGCATGCAGGAGCCGCAGCGTCTCTGGTCAGTGTGTCAGCATGGAAGTCTCGGTTCCCTCTCTCTTACCGTGGCAAGATGTGGTGTATTTATACCCTAAAGTATCTCGTCCCTCAGTATGGTTTGTATTGGTCTTTGTTAGACATGAGGAAGACGTCAGGGGTGAACTTTGTACATACATATTATGCGGGAGATGTAGCTGGTGAATGCTCATGCATAATTTAGGAGTACATTGTAGGCCTGTGTTCGGGAAAAACCCTGCAGTGTTCTAACCACAGACTAGATAACGTTTAACCCTGAGTTCGTTGTGTACTGTAGGGAACTAATGTAGGTGAAAGATCATGCCTATATTAGGGCATAGGAGATCATGACTATAATAGGGCATAGACGATTATGACCAAAATAGGGCATATACGATTATGACCATAATAGGGCATATGCGAATATGACCATATACGGCATATATGAACGCGTCTATATTAGGGCCTCTATATGAAACATAACAGAACCCCTCCGGGCACTGGTGCCTGTCTCTGGACAATTTAACGCAAGGGAGGGGCTGGGGCGGTAGGCCAAACTTACATTTATTGCAGACTTGCGCAGTGTTAGCAGCTATGTCCCACCACAATTCAAAATGTTTAAAGATAAAAGCTCCTCTCTGAGGTAAGGGTTAGAATGTTTCCTACCAGGTGAGGTGCCACCAGCAGCGTGGCTGGCGCTGGCCGCTTCTGGGACACTGAAGGGCGCAGACGGGCTTGCCTTAGGCACACATTCGGGGCGCCAGCGGAGCGCCCGCTGCGTGCATCCACTGCGCGTCTGCGCAGCACGCATTTTTAAGCTGACAGCCCCATTGGACGACTAGAGCACGCATTCACCAAAAATAGCATCTCTAGTTGTCACAACAGAGGAGGGAAGTCGAGAATGAGGAAGTGGATGCGGCCAAACAGAGGCGGCAGAGCAGATTCACATCAAATCAATCAACAGGTATGTGCAAAATGCCAATTCTGTCTAAAAACACAGTTAAATAAATCTAAGAACTCTTTAAAATAGCAGCGAGTAAAAGGTACAGGTGCAAGTTCAGGAACCACTCAGGGCCCACAAAGTATGTTTATTTGTTTTGCCTTTATCTCTTTTTATCCTTAAAGGAACTTCTGAGGTAACCTTGATTTTCTTTTGGGCGCTGTTAGAAATGGTGGTCTCTAATTGGCAGAAGTATGCACCTTTGTCCAAGTAGGGACCTTTCCTTCTAGTGAGGGTAAGGGGATTACACAATTTAGATAACCCCTGCTCACTCCCTTGGTAGCTTGGCAAGAGCAGACAGGCTTATCCCAAGGGCAATGTGTAAAGGATTTGTACCCAAACACACAGTAACACAGTGAACACAACACAAATGGACACCACACCAGTTTAGAAAAATAAATTATCTTTATCTTAACAAAACAAGATCAAAATTACAAAAATCCAACATGCATGTATCAAGTTATCACTTTTAAAACAGTTACTTCAAAAATGGAACTGTAGAAGCAAAATAGCTCCACCTGGGGCTATTACGACGTCGTGACAGGCACAAATCCAAAGTACGGCGCCGACTGCGAGGTGCATGGACCTGGTACAGCTGTCACACGGACCCCCAAACAACAGTACCTTGGAAAACAAAGTCAACAGGTGATGCAGGGCATCATGGAGGGGAGGTATCAGTGCCAAGGTGAAGCCGGTTCCCTTCTGCCACGGAGGAGACAAGGTGTCGAGTCGGTGAGGAGGCGAGGTGTCGAGTCAAGGACAGGGAAGTTAGGGGGCATCTGCAGTGACGCGTCGGTTCCGGTAAGGTGATGCAATGTCAGAGAGTTCGTGGAGGCACCCTATTCGGTTATCGGTTCTGCGATAAAGTGATGCGGGCGCTGGCAGTGACAGTGTCGGGTCTAGCACTGGCATCAGGAAGGCTGATAACTACAGGCATCGGAGCTTCGGTGCAGGTGGGGTGGTGCGTAGTGCACATCATGAGCGGTGCCACGGTGTCGTGCAGGTTACGGCATCACTGGCGGCAGCGCTGACGGCATCAGAGTTTGTTCTTCTTGCTTTGCAGCACCAACCACACAATTCTCAGGGCCCAGGAACTGGAATTGGCACCCTTTTGAATACAGGAGTCCACAGAGAAGTTCAAGTGCTGGCCAGTGGGTTCAGGTGAAGTCTTTGTGGGCCTGAGACTTCAGATCAGGAGCAAAGCACACACAAGCCCTTGCAGATTCTTCTTCAGGCAGGTTCACAGCAAAGTTCCAGTCTTTGTCCTCTTTTTGGCAGAATCAGTAACTGCAGGCAAACCCAGAAAAGCAGCACAGCAAAGAGGAAGTACTCCTTCTTACAGCTCTCTAGCTCTTCTCCTTGGCAGAGGGTCCTCTTGAGTCCAGAAGTGATCTAATTCTCTGAGGTTTAAGGTCCAATACTTATACCCCATTTTCTCTTTGTTCTGTTTGTAGCAAGGGTCTCTGAGCCCAGTCCAAACCAGTTCTGCCCTCTCTGGCCCAGCTTCACTACAGGAGGTAGAGACAGCATTGCGGAAAGGAGACACAGCCTATTCAGGTGCTAGTGAAACTCCTCCCACTACTCTAAATGCAGCCTAGCTCTATTCAGTCCAACTATGAGTCACCCAGGAAAGACAGGACACACCTCAACCCCAGTTTGGGACTGTCTAGAGTGAATGCACATCCGCAGTCCCTGTCAATGCAAAACCAGACAGTGAATACACAAACAGGCAGAGGCACACAGAATGGTTAAACAAGAAAATGCCAACTTTCTAAAAGTGGCATTTTTGAACACACAATTTAAAAGCCATCTTCACTAAAAAATGTGTTGGTAAATTCTGAGTTCAGAGAGCCTAAGCTCAATTTCTCCATTGTGTCCCAATGGAAAGGTACACTTGTAAGAGGTTACAGTGCAGCTCCCATGCTATCCTATGGGACAGCAGCCTTTCAATAATGTAAAACGAAATGCACAGTATTTTACGACCAGGACATGTAAAACACACCAGTACATGTCCTATCTTTCACATACACTGCACCCTGCCCATGTGGGTAGCCTTACATGTAAGAAAAGGGAAGCATAGGGCCTGGCAAGTGGGTGCACTTGCTAGGTCAACATGGCAGTTTCAAACTGCATGTGCAGACACTACAGTGGTAGGTGTGAGACAGATTTACAGGGCTACTCATGTGGGTGGCACAATCAGTGCTGCAAGCCCACTATGCAGCCTTTGATTTCAGTCCTTGGCACACTCAGTGCACTTTACTAGGGACTTACCAGTAAACTAAATATGCCAATCAAGGATAACCAACCACAATTACAATTTACACAGGGAGCACTGCACTTTGACACTGATCAGCAGTGGCAAAAGTGCCCAAAGCATCTAAGCCAGCAAAAACAAAATTCCATCACACAGTCAAAAATGCAGGAGGTAGAGGCAAAAAGTCAGGGAAAACCATGCCAAGGATGCCAAGTCTAACAGGCGCATCCTCAAATCATGAGGTAAGATGGCTATTGCTTCAGGAGCTTCCTTGTTGTTTTGATTTTGAACACGCTGAAATGAGATCTTGCAAGACTTCTCAAATCTTGTATACACTTGTTATAAATAGCTTCCCCGCCCTTTGCTGAGTGCTGGTTATTGAGGTGGTTTGGAGCGATCCAGTCTGGGAGCAATCTGCTCAATTCCTGTTGTCCTGTCATGTGGCAAGTTTCCAGTGTTGGTTTGGTACACAAACTCTTTCTTCTTTGTGGAACGCTACTGAATCATGGTAGGAGTAAAGGCTAGTGGTTAAAAAGCTCTTACTAAAATACGGCATACAAGGAATAGTGAATTGTGCTTAGCATTCAGTAAAGGCTAGCATGATCAGAGAAAGACTAGTTTGGGACAACACGAAATCCAATCACAGATCCCTGACTTCTCAGTGCGAAAACCATATCCTTTTTAGTTCATTCATTTCACAGGTGAAAACTTATGAAACAGTGCCTTAAGTTAGGAATCACAAGAGTGCTATCCAGTGATTAAGCTGTGCAACAAGTAAAAGTCCATATAACGGAGAACTCCCTCTCGTTCCAGATCTCCCTCCCCGCATTACCCTCCCTAAAACTCTTCCCCTCATCTGGCTTCTCCAAGCCTCTGACAAATCTAGCTGCACAGTAGGTGCTGCCAGAAGTTGGGCATATTGAGGGTACTGCTCCTGAGCAACTAAGGGCCCTGTCATCATCCCAAGCTGAAGTGACACCTAGAGTCAGCTGACTGACTTCCTGTACTGAGCTACAGGGACATAACAAACTCCAGAGATCTCCCTGCATCTGCCCAACTGAATTGCTGCCTGGATCTGCAACTGGTTCAGCATGTGGACCTGCCTGAGCCCTGCTGGCCTCTGCTGGAGGGAGTTCCTGATCCCTAAGAGCTGCCTCTCATGTCCTGGGCCTTTGGTGTGGCATCAGTTGAGCTCCCTCTCCAAGAAAAGGAGAAATCCTGACATTTTGCGATCACAAAATTGCCTGTTTGAGCCAAGATCTTGCCACCCACACTGCCCACCAATGTGAAGCGCTGGTGAACGAGACTCCTCACACTACAGCGACTGCCAGTGATGACTGGAAATGGAAAATCTGCACTTTGTACAACAGCATTGACAGTCCACGGTGGCCACCAATGTGAATCTCTAGCGACGACCATGCATGATGCCAGACAGGATCTTCATGCTACAGTGATGACTGTCCACAATGCTCAGCCTGCCCTCTGCGCCACAGCGGTGACAATCCATGATGTTCTCCCTGCTCTTCGTTGCCCCCTCCACTGCGAACAGAACTCTTTGCGCTGCACTTTTGAAGGTAACTCTTTCAGCAGGTCTAGTCTGGTCCCTATATCCGGCCTGTGCTCCATCTTGGTCAGCCTGAACTTGTCACTTTCACCCAATCTCACACAACTAGATAACTGCGTGTTCGTTTTGTGGTTTTAGGTGCCATACTTACCTTGAGTTTTTGAAATTGCATATCTCCAGTTCTACTGATTGGAATTTTGTTGTTTTGGTCTTAAATAATTTATTAAAGTCACTCTATTTTTCTAAATTAGTGTGGGATTTTTCTTTTGTTGTATTTTCACTTTATTACTGTTCGGAGTTAAGCCTGACTCCTTTGTGCTAAAGTACCAGAGGGCTGAGCACAGGCTAATTTGGGGTTTGCCGGTGTCTCGCCCACACAAAAATTGTGGTTGCTGCTTGAGTAGGGGTTCACCTCCTCTACATGTAACGCAATTTTCTACTCTGATGCATCATTTTTTTACACATTATGGAACCACAGATTAGACCCAGCCATAGACAAATAAGCCGTGGTCCTGCTACAATCGAAATAGTTCAGTGCGAACTGTGAAGCAATGTCCTCTTTGAACACAAGACCAGTTTCAACCTGATTGGGCCTCTTTAGTCAGATGCAGCTTATTTCCAGTGGCACAGTGAGTAAGAGACACATGCCTGGGCATACCTTTAGTCAGTTAGGGCATTAGATCAAACACACAAAAGGTGATGGGAAGAATGCTTGCAATCTGTCTAACCAAAGGCAATCACTCAGGGTAGCACTCTAACCCATTGTTCTTATCCCCCATACCACCTCAGATTAGAACCAGTCATATGCAAATCAGCCTTGGCCATGCTCCAGTAGTAACAGTCCACACACCTATACCCTAAACGTCCAATATTTAATTCTACACCCCAAACACTCAACTCCATATCCTTAATTGCTAATCTGATAACCAAACCCTTAATGCTATATCCTTAATCTCTAACCCCTAACCCAGTTAAACCCACACATCATGAACCCTGTACCCTTATCTTCTTAAACCATAAGCCTTATACCATAAATCTGCAAACTGTAACTCTATAACCCAAACCCTTAACTCTATATCCTTAACCCTGTAGGCCAAACATTTAACCATATACCAAATCCTAACTCCATACTTCTATACCTTAGATCCTCAACACTATTTCCCAAACCCTTAAGCCTCTACCCTAAACATTTAATCATACACCTCTAATTCTTAACCCCAACCCTTAACTCCAGACCATTAAACCTTATACCATTAACCATAAAACGTTAACCTCTAGACCTCTAAACTCTATACGTCAAGCTCTTAATCCTATACCCCCACCCTTTAATACTGTACATTTAATTACGGGCCCTTAACCCCTAATCCCAAATTCTTAACACCTTTACCACCAACCCTTACCCCCTAATCTCTAACCCCTTAATGCCTTTTCCCTATACCATAAATCCTTAACACTAAACCTGGAACCCCATTCCCTTTACCTTAACCATACCTTCAGCCATATCCCCAAACCCTTAACACCTATACCTTTAGACACAAACACTTTACCTCTAAACCCCTCTCAACCTATCTTACTACAATACCTGCCTTGCCTCACCAACCACCTCAGCAACCACCAGCTCCTCAATGCCACATGTTGGAGTGGGAGGGGCACCGAAAGTGCTACCCTCATAGTGGTGGAATGCTCTTGCCTCACCAGGAGTTAAGTAGCACAAGCACGGTGGTGGCAGCACCCCGTGTACCATACCATGTAGTGAACAGTTCCTTTTTAACCTGTGTCACAAGAGTGAGGCCTTCAGGCTAACTCACCTTTGTAAAGTTCTGCTGGTTTGTGCTTAACTCGCCCCTTGACCTCGGTTGTATTTGAAGTGCTGTTAAAAGCATGAGTGATGACTCTGCACTGGATGCATGTGTGGGTAGAGTACAGGGATAGGGCAATGCTGTGCAGTGAGTGCACGATGAATACATGTGGTGGTTGTATGTGTACCTGTGAGTGGTAAAGTACATGATGTATGAATAGTGCATGCATGGTGAATGCATGTACTGGGTGTATGCCAAACAAAAACAAGTAAATATATATCCCTCTTTGCTTTTGTAATTAATTATTTGCATCAAACTGGAGGGTGAACATCAGGAGACATCCACTCCAGTATTTTCAATGTTTTCGTCTGTTTCCTATATATTTCCTTTTTTTTTTCCTTTCCTTCCCTTCCAGCCTCTCTACGCCTGCCCTCACTGAGCACAACCTGTTTGTCTTAATCTCTAATATTGTATTTCTGCAAACTGCCCTCAACTCATTTACAACTTCACTACCTCTCCTCCTCTGAAACTCATTCCACTGCAACCTGAGAATACGTAACCTCATCCAGCTCACCTATTAATTGCACCAACCATCTGCATGAGATCACATACCCCCCATTAATGATCACAACTAACACATATTCATTTAATCCACCAAAAATAAACTGGAGTGAATGCATGGAATGGTTATCTTAAACACACAAAACTAATCTCACTAGCCAACAATAACCAATAAAATTAGACTAACTACTAACTTTGGGTACCCAGAGCAGGGTGCTGCCCAGAGTAAAGTACTACCACACCTCATCAGGGGTAGTAAGCATTATATAAATGCAATTTACACTTACAATGTGTGCCTTCAAGTGGTGCAGTACATGAAGTGGTGAAATGCTGTACAGTGTGTGCATGTTAAGTGGATGTGCTAACTGTATGTGTGCTTGCCAAAAAGCACTATATAGAAGGTTACAGTGCAGCTCAGTGCATGCATGGGGAATGTGTGTGCTAACTCTATGTGTGCCTGAAAGTGGCATGATGCAGAAAGGTTACAATACTGGGCAGTAGACAAGAGCAAATGTGTGTGCTAAATATATGGGTGCCTGGGATGGAACAATGCATGGAGGTAACAGTGCTGGACAGTGTGCATGCTGTGTATCTACACTGAGTGCAAATGTGTCTGTACATTAAATGGAGGACCCTGGGTTCCATTTTGGGAAGCCCAGGTCAGCCTGGTGACGACATTATGAGGTAGTGGAATCTACCCTGACTTAGTGACTTAGTGAAGAAGGTTTCTGTGGGTTGATGGAGAATCCCTGACAATGTGAAGGAGGTTTCCATGAGTTAGTGGGAAATGTCTGGCACAGAAGAAGGAGCTCCGCTTTCCTGAAACTATCCTCTCCCTGTCCACGAAATTAAAACACACTTTTTCCTACAGTCCTTTTTAATCACCATCTGGATTTGTTTAGTTACTGGAAGTGCAAGAAAAGTGACCCTGTTGAAATTAACTGTCAGCGAATACACCCACTCCTCTGGCTGTAACACCATTGCAATGCAACTGAATTCACTGCTTGGTGTAGTGATGACCCGAGAGCCGGTAAATTATTGTACACTGCATTTAATAAGTCAGGGGGTTAATGAGTGAGAGTACATCAACTGAAAGGACTGCTGGATGATTAAATAGATCATGGCAGTCAAGAAAATATTTCATAACATGAAAATATATGGTGATATTTGAAATTTATTTGTGGTATGCCTAGGAGAGCATGACACTTGTCACTGCTTGTCTTCAATAGCAGTGTGATGTCACCTTTCTTCCTCAGCCAAGTGAAATGGTGTATATGTCATTAGAATTTAGGTATGTCATAAGCTATGTGATAAGGGTTGTGGCAGTTGGTTTCTTGCTGCAGTCTTTGATTAGTGAGATCTTCTGTATGGAATAAACTTGGACCTTTTAACCTTATTTCCATTTTTTGCGTCTATGGAGGAGTCATCTTTATGAAGTACAACAGTGGCGTAGTCGGCAGGCGCAGACCTACAAGAAGAGCTCAGCACATGGTGCTTTGATTCCCTACTGAGGTCAAATTCGTTAAGGAGGCAACTTTCCGGTGAGAGATAACTATATGTGAGGGACGCTGACTGTTTATTTACTTAGATCGGCTAGCCATGCAATTAAGAGCCGCTTGATCGTACAATTATTCTGTGAAGAGCGATTGTGTCGATCTGTTCGTTGAGAGGCGCCCTACATAACAGGCCTGGCTCGAGCACACAAACAGTTAAGCTCGAGAGGAGATGTAACTTGTGCCTGTGTGAGGCGCGTGAAATGTAAAGACAGTGCAGTGCAACGGCACAAGCAGCCTGCGTCAAGCACTGTGTTCTGGAGCTGAACAGGCGCATTGGCACGAGCACCCAGTTTCGCGTGCTCATTACAGAGCAATTAAAGTGTGGGAGCGTGCGCGCGCATCAGCACGAGCAGCCAGCGTGTCTCACCGTATCCCGATCCACGGCATTTCCCTCTTCATATTTGCTCGCGTCTTCACGAGCAGCCTCCTGTTATCCTTTCGGGTGCAGCTCTGTAACGTATATAATGAGCGGACAGCCTACACCATAAGGACGTGGTTTCAACATGTATTTATTAGCAGGGCAAAAGCACTTGCGATCCCGCTAGCCCAGTACTCACGAATGGCGCAACGCAGCGCACCGTCCCGTGAGCCTCCGCCCGGGTCACGTGGTAACCAACCACTAGACCGCGACACCACATATCTCCTCCCTTTATAACAACAATAACGGTGAATACATAACCATGCATATGCTGTGCGTAAGTACGAACCATGTGTACAAAAGATCAGGGTAAGACGGTTCTGGTGGCGCAAGCCGAATGGGTACAGGAGAGGAAAGAGAGAGAGAAAGAGAGAGAGAAAGAAAGAGAGAGAGAGAGAGAGAGATGTGCTGAGGCTATCCCCCCAAGGTGGGTGAGGATTCACTCCCTAAGGACTCACATTTCAAACTCATTGTATCTACTGGGACGCACCACTAACCTGCCTGTACGGGTGCGTGTCGAGGAGGCCTGCTCCCCTTGTGTCAGAGATGTAGTCTGTGTGTTGCTCTCTGCTTGACTCTCGTTATGTACGCTCGGTGCCCTTTGCCTAGTGTCGTGGTTGTCTGCATCACTAGTCTCTGGAGGTGGTGTGTGTTGTGTGGAAATCCTGTTGCTATTTGGTCCGATGTCACCCCGGGTCCCCCCCAAGGTGCCGGAACTTCTGGAGGCTGTAGGTGTAGATGCGATATCGGCTTCTGTGTCCTCGCCGTCGTAGCTAGGTCTGTCGGCACTGCTGTGGGCCGACCATTTGAGGACTTTGTTGCACTTTGCCATGCGGCTGTGCGACCACACTTTGCCATCACTCAAGAGGGCGGAGCGGGAATAGAGTTCCTTGATCTGTAGTGGTTTGCTGAACTTGCTTTCGCCCTTCCTTCCTATGTGGCTTAGTTTCACTCTGACCCAGTCTCCGACTGCCAAAGCGACATCACGCACGCCATGCCTCCGGTCATAGTTGTCTTTGTAGATTATCTGGGCCTTCTCAATGTTGCTTCTAACTACCGCCAGGGACCACTTGCTTTGTAGTTTCATGTTCATCCACACGAGATTGTCTCTCGTGAATGGTTCTCTGCCTCGTAGGATCTTGAATGGGCTGTATCCGGTCAGCGTGGGTGTGATGCGGTACGCCCATATCGTGTTCTTGAGTTCTGTTTCCCAGTTCTTGCCCGCGCTGATTGCGGCTTGGACTGAGCCCATGATGACGCGGTTAAAGCGTTCGGCCAGGCCGTTGCCCGCTGGATGGTACACCGGTGTGTGCTGTGTCTTGATTCCGTTCCTCCGGGTGAATGCCGTCCATTTGTCGGAGGTAAATTGGGGTTAGTTATCACAGGTGATGGTCCTCGGGATGCCCTCCCTCAAGAATGCGTTAGTGAGAAACGTGATTACTGCATCTGTGTCGGCTCTCACAGACCTCCACTTCCGGCCATTTTGAGTATCTGTCGACGAGGACGATCACATATTTGGGCACACCCCAGGAGTCCAGGATGGGTCCCAATATGTCGACTGACAGTTCTTCCCAGGGGTTGGAGGGCGTGGCGAATTCACCCATCGGGGGCCGCAGGAGTGTGAGCGATTTGTCCGCATTGGTGCAGTGCTGACATGCCCGTACATACTTCTCCACATAGGTGTTGATGGCGGGCCACCAGTATGACTGCTTGAGCCTCCTCTTGGATTTCACGATGCCTAAGTGGCCTTCATGCACTATGCACAGGATGCGGTCCAGCAACGTTTTGTGAGGAACTACTTTGTCACCCCTAAGCAAAAAAACAGCGTTGTCGCTGAGGGAGAGTTCATCCCTCACTTCCCAAAACTTCCGAGTATCCTCCGGCAAGTGCTTCTTGTCAGGCCAACCACTCGTGACGAATGATTTCACTCGGGCCAATGTCAGGTCGTTGTCATAGGCAGAAGTCCAGTCCCGTGCACTGATGATGGTTTCATGGTCTTCCGTGAATGCCACTTGGTACTCATCCCAGTCAGTGGGTTGGGGTGCTGCTTCCATGGCGGCAGAGCGGCTGAGGAAGTCCGCTACTTTGTTCTTTTGGCCTGGTAGGTATTCTACATCATAAACAAAATCAAGGAGTTTGAGAGTCATTTTCGCGATGCGCGGGGTGGCAGTCGCGTGTCCGCTGGATGTTAGGACTTTTATCAGCGGTTTGTGGTACGTTCTGAGGAGAAACCTGGAACCCCAGAGGTATTGTCAAAACTTGTCCATGGCCCAGGTGGCTGCCAACATCTCTTTTTCAATAACGCTGAATTTCTCCTCGTTGGGGGCGAGCGACCGTGATGCGAAGCCGATCGTGGTTTCCGTGCCGTCCCTGGATCGTTGCGATAGCACCGCTCCCAGCCCCTTCTCGCTGGCATCCATGGTCAATATGCTGGGGGCCGCACAGTCGAACCCCTGAAGAGGAATGGCTTCGCAGATGTCCTTCTTTATGGTTTCGAATTCCCGATTGGATTCCGATGTCCAACTGAAACTGTTCTTGTCCTTCAAGAGTTGGCGCATGCTGTGCATCTTGGTGGCGAAGTTGCGGACAAACTTACTGTAGAATTCTGCTAGGCCGATAAAAGAACGGACTTCTTCCTTGGTCCGAGGTCGGGGTGCCGCTTTGATAGCCTCCACATTAGCCTTTTTCGGGGAGATCCCATTTTCACCGATCTCGTGTCCCAGGTACGTGACCTTGCACAGTCCGAATTTGCACTTTCCCAGTTCTGCCGTGAGGCCGTTGTCGGAGAGTGTCTGTAACACATTCCGGAGAGTGGCATCGTGTTCCTTTTTGGTCGTACCAATGATGAGTATATCATCTTGGAAATATAGGACGTTTTTACTGTCCTTGAATAATCTGTGCATGAGTTTTTGAAATACCGACGCGGCGGAGGCCAATCTGAAGGGTAGACGCCGGAATCTGTAGCAGCCAAACGGGGTAATGGATGAGGTCAGCTTCCTACATGAGGGGTGTAGTAGGATCTGGTGGTATGCCGCTGTGAGGTCTATTGTAGAGAACCACTGGATTCCCTTTGTCTGGGCTAACAGTTCGTTGATGCGTGGCAACGGGAATTTGTCCACCAATATGTTTTTGTTCAGTTCTCAAAGATCAATGCACAACCTCACCTTCCCATTCGGTTTCCGTGCCACGACCAAGGGCGCCAGTCACTCCGCACTTTCGATGGGCTCAATGATGCCGCTCTCTTCCAGACGTTGCAGTTCCAGCTGTACGGCTTCTCTGCAGTTGAAGGGGATGTTCCGCACTCTGTGGCTGACTGGTACCGCGCCTTCCTTTAGGATGATCTTGTGCATGAATTTTGATAGCTGGCCTATGGTCCCGCCAAAGACGTGTGGGAAGTCTTTCCTCAGGTTATCCTGATCCTGTTTGGGAGGCTCGTCGGTCATGAGGACTTGAATCTCTCCCCCAGGGTGAAGCTGGATACCCAATGCACCTTGGTCAGCCCACCCAAGAAGAGAGGGGCCTTTTTCTGCCACGTATAGTTTCCCTGTTGTGACCCTTCCGTTGAACTCAAACGTAAGGGGCCTAAACCCTACCATGGGAATTCTCCCCCCCGTGTACGTGACCGGGTGTAGGTCTGTGGGGTGTAGTTGGCTCCCTACTGTGTTGGCAAACTCGCTGTCCCAAATCTCCTTTTGTATGATCGTGAAAGGGGACCCTGAATCTGCAACCATTGAAATCTGGACCCCCCCGATGGTCAACAAACAGGACGGTTTCTTTCTAGTATGACAATCTATGCCCCATACTTGGTCATCAATACATAAGATGCAATCTTCGTCCCCGTCCCCCTCCCCGTCTCGGGTTCCGAGTCATACATGATGCATTTCACAGATGTGCTGCGTGGTCTCCATCTGCAGACTTTGCCAAAATGTCCCACGACACCGCAGAAGGAGCATTTGACGCAGAATGCCGGGCAACGTTTGTCATTGGCCATGTGGGTGTGGCTGCCACACCTGTAACAAGAGTTTGTCTTCTCTGGAGGGGTTTTGGCAGGGCCCGTAGATGACCGAGTGGGGCGCCTGTTATTTCAAGACCCAGCAGAGGGGGGCGGTCTGTCACCAGAAACTTTGGTGTCACTGACTTTGCAGACCGTGGGCTTGGCCCCGGAGTCTTTCTTGGCAGCCACTGCGCACCGTTTAGACAGCTCTGCCTTTTTGACGATTGCTATGATTTCATGTAGTGGTGCTTCTCCACTCACCCACAGCTTTTTCTGAAGATTGGTGTTGACAGTGTGCATTATGATTTGGTCTCGTATCAAGTCGTCATGAAGATGACCACATTTGCAGTTGACAGCCAATTTCTTGAGTGCTGCAACATAATCCTCTACGGTTTCCGTTGGAAAATTTTTTATCGATCTATGGCCGTGCAGATGACCGGCTGATAGTGGCTGTCGAGGTCTTCCAATGCGTGCTCGAACACGTCTTCATCCGTTGCGGCCCTCGGTTTCTTTACCATGTTGTCATAGACTCTCAACCCTTCCGGTCCCAAGTTGTGTAGAAGTATTTTTTTTCGTCGTTTGCTGGAAAACGCTTCTTCCCCTTCATCTTCAAGGGCGGAAAGGTAGTTGAGGAAGTACCCTTTCCAATCGGCCCACTTCATGGCCGGGTCTCCTGGTTTCGGGAGGAAGGGCACTGGATTTGTGAGGGAGAAGGTCTGGGCACACATCACGATGGACGGGGTACCTCTCTGGATATTGGTTGTAGCGGGATGAGCGTCTGCGTCTGTGGCAGACTCCTGTAGGTGGCTTCTGGAGATGGCGTCTGGAGTCAGCACTCTGTGGTTCCCACCAGCTTATTTCTGTGTCCCTGGGTGGCCGGGTGAGGGCACTTGCTTCGTGGCAACCAGTGGAGTTGGGTTGCTTGCAAAAGGAATCCTGCACGGGGAACCGTGGACACGTGTGCAGACTCCTCCCTGAGAGTTCGGCTATAGGAGCAGTCAGCAGGCAGGGGGGCACAGGGTTGCAGTGGGCAGACAGTCTCTGTAGCTTGTGGTATGTGGGGAGTACATGGAACAAACCCCCACCAGGGGATGCGAAGAAATGTACACTGGTCTCCCTGGAAGGCACTTCAACACGGCCTGCAGACGTGGGGAAAGTAGAGGAAGAGCATGCTGGAGCTGTGGGGCAGGCTGATCACCTCTGTTTTGCGTGCCGGTACACCATTCGCTGCAATGGGGGCCGGATGCAGGCGGGAATCTTAATTGAAGGACGCCGGTATTCTTCACCGTGGCGCCGTGTATAACGCACGCTGTCTGCAGAGTATGCAAATCTGCACAGCGGGCGCGTCAGGCAGCCGATGCAGCGGGATTCGTTCTCAGCTCGTCGCCAGCTGTAACGTATATAATGAGCGGACATCCTACACCATAAGGACGTGGTTTCAACATGTATTTATTAGCAGGGCAAAAACACTTGCGATCCCGCTAGCCCAGTACTCACGAATGGCGCGACGCAGCGCACCATCCCGTGAGCCTCCGCCCGGGTCACGTGGTAACCAACCACTAGACCGCGACACCACAGGCTCCAAGATTTTTTCGTGCTGCAGTATTGGACGGTGCACTGACTTGCTTGTGATTGGCTAATGTCATGCCTCTCACAGGGAGGGTTTGTTGTGTTTCTAAGAACAAAACTCCTGTTCGTCATTGCTTGTGCTTGTCAATTCAGTGACGCGCACACTGCTCGGAGTTCATCTTCGATGGTGCTTGTCAATCTCAGTGACACACACACTTTTCTTACATTATTGCATGAGCATCATTACAGCGATGTGCACACGTCATCAGTTTTGCTTCTTCAAAAGTGCTTGTCTATTTCAGTGACACACGCTGCTCACATTAGATTTGCTCTTCATGGGTGTTTATTGAGCTCAGTGACAAGCACACTATTTGCATTGGATGACCTGCTTGCCGCCCTATGCACTTGATGAGGGGTCTGTCCTTTCTGTGACTTGCACACTGTTGGCATTTTAAAGTGCTTGTCATTTCAGTGACACGCACACTGTTAACATTTAAATACCCGTGCTTGTTAGTATCAGTGACATGCACACTGTTACATTGGATGATGTGCTTGTTGCACTATTCGTGTGATGAGGGCGTTTCTATCTGTGACATGGACACTGTTTGCTTCCTAAAGTGCTTGTCATTTCTGTGAAATGCACACTGTTCACATTTAAACATGCTTACGTGGTTCTTGTCTCTACTTAATGCTCAAGGTTTCAGTGACATCTGGGCTTGGCCTGATTACAGTTCAAGTGTTCTTTTCTCATCTGCTTATATAGGTAATAATATTATTATTATTTGTGGGTTGTCTTTGTCCAATTGGTGGGTCTGTATAATCGGTGGTTGGTGTATCCTCCACAATCATGCAGAATGTTACTGCACCACCGTTTTTCATGTGGAGCCCTTGAATTCCTCCCATCAAATGGCAGAAGTGGAGGAAAGTATTTGAGAGTTATGCCAAGGTGTGTGGAGCTTCTTTAAGTGTAGAAAGTAAGACTTCACTACTTCTTCACTGTCTGGGATCAGAAGGACAGGAAGTTTTCGATCATCTTCCAGAGCTGCCAGCTATGGAAGTTGAGGACCTTAATGAGTATGAAGTTTGTATTAAAAAGTTGGACAAACATTTCTTGCTAAAAGTGAGCACTATATTAGAAAGGTATCATTTTGAAGGAACATGCAAAGGTAGAATTGAAGACAAAGTTATTTTAAGAGTGGTATGGCTACTGTGGGCTATGAATGTTGTGCAAAAGCCTGTTTTTTACACAGAATTTTCCAAAATGTTCTGAAAAATATGCACAATTTCTCAAGATTCACTTACCGGAATCCTGTCTGAAAACTGAATGCGAGGGCATATCTTGCATTGAAAGGTCACCTGGGACACAGGTAAGAGGAGAACATTTCTAACCAATACATTTTATGTGCAAACAAGTGTCCCGTATACAAAATTCCTAGAAAGTTTTGGAGCTACGAAATCTTGAAAAATCTCACAAAATTACCATTTTCACAAATTTCAAATGCAAGAAAAACATTTGCCTGGCGAACACCTTTGCACTCCATACTATTCCTACTACGTCCCCATTATGAGTCATGTGGAACAGTATTAACAGGTTTTTATGTAATAATACCATGACACATGAGTACAAGTCATTCAGCATGAGATGACACTGCATACAGAAATACCTGCCTGTTTTTCCCAATATTTGAGCATACCATGTTATTGCATACAGCAACACCGAATGTGGCAATACTGCATGAGGAAAAAGAGTACCTCATGTTCCAAAATGCTGGATTACAGAAATCTATAAACACCGAAGCGCTCCTTCAGCTTACAGCAGTTGTGTAGATCTGACCAAACATTATTGGTTCAGACTTTAGCTACCTACTGCCTGGAAATAGACAGCATCATGAACCTCCGGACTTGCACTGGGAGTACACTGCAGACTAATATATGCAAACAAACTACCATCCCTGTAACTTCGTGAAACGACTTACTGTGCTGCATTTCCCTGCCATTTGCAGATACTAGAGGCTGTCATTGTCTATGTTCTATGAGGTGTGGAGCAAGAGGCATCAGCAGCCAGGTTCAGAGTCTCTATGGTGGTTGCAGAAATGTGGACCCAAAGGCATCAGCAGTCATGGTGATGGCCTCAGTGTGGTGGGAATTTAACCAGTGCTCGCAGATTTCTGATTGCTATGGAAGCATCAGACCTGCTTGTACTCTTTCATGTACCTGCTTGTGCTTTAATGTGCGCTGTCGGCGCTGCCAGTGTTACAGTTGTTTCTCATGCAGTTGAACACCTCTGCTCACTGCTGGAGCCGGGCAGGTAAGCTCAAAGGACAGCCCGCGCTTGCCGGGTGCTGGTGCGCGTCCCACTTGCAGTCGATTTACCAAACATGGCCGGAGCCCTGTAAGTGCCCATGGATGGGGCACCCGCTGAGATGCTGTATGCCTCCTTGTTGCTGGAGCGGGCAAGACTGGTTATGGGTTTGTCTTTAGTGTGCGCTGTCGCCGGTGTTACAGCAGTTGTTTCTGATGCAGTTGCTGACTGATTCTTTCAGAAGTGCTCCCATTTAGAGGCACCGGGGAACCAGGAGCTGGATTTCTGGGGTGGGGGTTATCAGCATACAAGCTTGAAGCACAGCTCAGGCTGCAGAAACATGGTTCAGGTTAATTGGCACCCAATGTAACTTGTGGCCAGCTGGTTTTGTTTGGAGTTCCTCGTGGACTGAGTAGCTTGCGGTCCTGCTTGCTTTGCTTGCTCCCCATCTATCTTGATTGTAGCACTGGCAGCCCTGTAATGGACAGGTGTAAGACACAAGCATGAGGAAAAACACCAGGCAAGTAGCAGATGAGAAGTGGGCTATCGTCCTCCTTAGCGTATTTTGTCTCCTTCTACCCAGTGACCCCTCTTATTGGAGTATGTAAACAAGAGTGAGCAATAAGAAAGGGATTGAAACCCGAAAAGCCCATGCATTTTTTTCACAGTGGCACCACTGAGCACAAGTTCTGAGAGATGGCCTTTACACCATTTACCACAAATGATTGGCAAATAGTCGAGATATTGTGAAAATACGTTAACACTGTCTCAGACAGGATTCAAGCTTGCTGAGGCAATAAAAAACGTTCTTCTATGCAAGAAAAGATTCCCTATTTTTTAGGTCAAGCCTACTGGACTACAAAGCTCTCGGGTTGCAAAATACATATTGTGGGTGCACCCAGAACAATCAGGGTCTTGGAGCCCACCTATTGCATGTTATTGGCTGCCTTTGCTGTCACTCATGTGCCTGCTACTTGTTTGTGTCCCAGCCTGTCAATCTTGTGTTTGTCCGTTCCATGAAGCATAGTGTCTTTACGACATCTTTTAATTGGCAGGCTTCTATGCTTCCACTGCTTGCTTTTCAAGCACTACATTTCTTTGCATAAAGCATTCCATGAGAGAGCATGTGTTTTCATCTGTCTCCCTTGTATACTTCTCTCCACCTGCACTCCATGTTGCCCTCTGTTGCCCATGTGCTTCTCCCCACAGCCTCCATGTTGTGTTTGCCCTCATGTCCATCCCACCTTTTGATTTCTCTCCTGTGTGCTTCTCCTTTTCCCACTCCACATTACTTTTTTGCCCTTTCTCCTCCCCATCCACTCCCTCCATGTTGTTGTTCCTAACGCACCCTTATTCTCCCTCACGCTTTCTTCTCCCCACCCAACTTTATGTTGCTCCCCTCACCCATGCCTTTCGTGCTGCACCCCCATCCAAGCATCCAAAAAAAAAGAAGCTTGTACTTCTTTTTTTTACTTACCTATCCAACTCAGTAAAATTTTAAAAAAATGTCTCAGTTTATAGGTTCACACGTGTGGTGTGTGAGGCCTCAAAATGACAACCGCCGCATTAAAGTGCCGTTTTTTAAATTTTATTTTATTTAGTCATTCTTTAGCCATGCTGCACAGCATTCGGGATGATCAACAGCATGGCTAAAAACCAATCGCAAAGCCAATGGGTCACAAAGGCGAGACCTATTGTCTTTGCCAATGCCGGGTGTTCTTCCTGCTCCTGCATTGATTACACTGTCTATTTCAATGCTTAGTTCACTTGTTATTCATAGTAAACCTTAGCTAGACGGCAACCACCATACGGTCTTATCTGAAACTAGCAACTTAGCACTGACAACATTTTTCCAGCAAAACTGGGTACATTCGAGATATCTCTGGCTGGTCCTGAGCAGACACTTTTGTCCTCTTATCAGCTACACCCACTGGCTTACAGATAATACCCACTAACCTGGAGGTCTACAATAACTTAAATTATCTCCAGATAAACGTTTTCAAAACTAAAATCATAGTTTTCTCAAACCCTAGAGTTAATTTCACATGACTGGGTTAAATAATACAAATATTTAGGTTTGACGGTTGACAGTAGATTAAAAACCAAGCTCATGTGAAAGCATCATTATCCAGATGCCGCAGTGTAACCTGAGTGCTGAAACTATGTCTTCTTTTTAATGATGGGCATGCCAATTCAGATGCACTAATTGCTCTAATTTCATATGACGTACGTTCACCACTTATTAAATGTTATCAATCAACTTCACATTATAGAACGTGGCTCGCACTAAATCTGACAGCTTTATTGATAACTTCTGAGATAAGATATGTGACTTATTTTAGGGCATGTGCCAGTTCTTCTGTAAACACCAGTAGAATGCAACTATTAAGGTGTTGTGCTCAGCCTGGCAATAATGGTTATTTCCTGAGCCACAAATCCCAGACTGACTTGTTACTGGAGAAATATGTTATGCACATGTGTTTACTGTTAATTTGCCTAATGTCAAATGAAAATACCTACTGAAGAAATCCACAAAAAAATAGTTATTTGAGTGTAACTTACTCAAATCAACACAGAACGTAGGGTTAAAATACTTAAAATCTTCATATCCACAAGCTGACTAGATTACTTAACACCCTCCCCTGATGCAGATGTAAAACACATTTCACCCCGCTTATGATTGCTATACTTTGGGGGTGTGGTATGGGCACCGACGAAGATGGTGGCGTCCCAATGAAGCTCTGCTGCATCTCTGGCTCCTTGATGGCATACATCGGCAAAGAGACACAGAATGGACATTTCCAGGTGAATTTACCAACAGGCTCAGTAGTGACCACCTCTGGCACAATAAATATGACTTTCTTCTAAGGATGTTAACACTTTTTTCAAGCTAAGATGCTCAAGGGAAACTCCAGCAGTCACTTTGTTTTTCTCTGGTGAAGAGAGATGTATTTCCCGTATACTCAATTATTTGTACATGGTGGGCCAAAAATGGATTTGCTTCTTGTTTTCCTTCACCAGCAACATAGTTTGGGGATTTCTTCAATATTTTTTTCTGGCACAAATCATCAATTTGTGCTTTTAAGAAGCCTCAAATGCCATTTTGGTTTTTCTCTCTTGAATAGAGTTTCCTTCTCAACATAACTGACTATCTGCTCAAGATGGACTAATTTTACTTGGCCACTTTTTCTCATCTCTAAATAGCAATTTGTGGTGCTATCTTTTATAGTTTGGGTGGAAAAACACAATACTTTGAGCTCTTCTGCTGCTCCAGCCTCCATTTTGAAATGTGTTAATAGAGAAGTGCTATTCCATTACACTTTTGCTCACAGCTGTTTCCAGTACCACCGGCTCATCCTTCCAAATGCACAAAGAGTTTTTCACAATCCTTTTGTTTTGATAAACAAAGAAGGGATACATTTCTTTGGAAGCCTTGAAAACTCTCATTTACTACCATAGAACCTGCATATCCTTACTTGAGTAGTTCTTGTTAGCTTTTAATATACTTTATATTTTATGGGGAGAACCAAAAAAGTCCACATTTCACCTGATTCATCCATATCTAAGATTATTCATTTTCAGTCTCTTAACAAGTCCCACGCAGACATGATGAAGGGTAAGGAATATCCCTCTACAGACTGTAATGATGTTTCAACTCCCTCTCAGGCCACTGGTGCTATTGCCAAAAAGATAAATATGTCAGGCACGGTTAAGAGACCAAAAAAAGATGTAGACTCTTCACCTAAATCCCCTTCAGCGCTGACTCTTGATGACCTCGTGGAGGAACTCAAGACATTGCGGCCATTTGTTATTGAGACTACTGCTACCCTGCAAAGATTGGATGAAAAGTGGTCTACAGTTGATATCAGGATTTCTAACATGGAGCAATGTCTCAGAGATGATGAGGATTCAGTGCCTATTGTTTTACAACTTACTAAAGACATTGGCATGCTTAAAAAGCCACTTAAGACCTGGAGAATACAAACTGGAGGAACAATCTTTGATTGTATGGCATTCCTGAGGGATTGGAGGGCATAGACATTATTGCTTTTCTACAGTCCACAATACGAAATATTGTTTGTTGCACTCTCAACACCCCTCTTAGTATTCAGAGGGCTCCCCATCTTGGTCCAAAGCTCACATCTACCTCCAGAGTTAAACCTAGAGGTATTATGATCTTTGTTGATCATACTAATTTGATGAACACTGTCAAAGATGCAAAACTACAGAAATCCCTTCAGTGGTCGGGTAATAATGTATTTATATCTCAGGATGTCTCTAATGCAACTGCTATCAAGCGGAAATAATTCCTAGAGTTGAGACCTCAACTTCGTGCTATGAACATCAGATATATATTGGTACATCCTTGTTTCTTCAAGGTCACCTACTGGGTCAAGACCACCACCTATACTGACCCTGATGTTTTAATGGAATTTTTACATCAACATTATATAGAAGGTATGGATACTGGGACTCACACAATTTCTTCATTGTATCCTAATATAGCTGATCTTATGATGTATATTGGTTTTTTCTTTGATTGCTTACAGTAATTTCACATTGTTCTTTTCTCACAGATTCATTTCTAATGTTACTTGATTATATTCATGATTTGTTGTCAAGTCCCCATGTTCGGGTGATCCAAATCGTATGTTTTGTCCATATCCCTTTCCTTAGATTTGTGTTTTGTATAGGTATGTGACGGTTAAACCTTTTCTGTACTAATTTACCGTTGGAATTCCATGTTTCATGTTCTTTCTCTCCTATTGTTTGCTACTTTATTGTTATAGTACAGGAGTAAATGGAGCTGGGATTTACATGTCTTCCTTTAGGTGTCCCAACTTCCCTGCACCTATGTGGGTGTTTATCTCAATATTTGTGATGTTTCAATCTGTGACCTTATTAGTGGTCACCTTTTATATTTATAATTCAAGTTCGGGTTACCTTCTCCCGCCTTTCTTTCTGTACTCTTCCTTTTCTTTTTGTTTTCGATTCCCTTTTTCCCTTTTCTTCTACATGATATTTTTAATGCTCACATCTGACAGTGAATGCTATCAATATATTTACGAATTTATGGAATGAATATTAGAATTCTTACTTGGAAAGTTAAAGGCCTAAAGAATCCCATTAAGAGACAACGTGTGCTGGGGGGGCGTGGCTAAGCCAGCCAAGATGGCAGACGTGCTCGAGTAGAGCTCCGGCCGCCGGCCTTCATAATCGATAACCATCCTGGTCGGTGGGGCCCAGCAACACGGCAAAACGATGGCCGCATATCGACGGCTACCTGGCAGACACCTGGGAGCTATTGCAGAGAAAGGCACGGCGCCACGGACAAACAAACAGGGCACCTGGGAATCGCGGCTGATCCTCCATAATAGTGGCCCCTTAGGCAAGCGGAGGGCTGCCGGAAGATCAGGGAGCTGAGCTGCGTGCCACCCACAGACCAAGAGTGCCCTGCACTGGGCTCGAAACAAGCCGTCAGCAGCAACCAGGTGAGGAGCGAACCGGAGACTCGAGCCACAGGGCATTGGTGGCCGGGGGCACACCGGGGCGAGATCGGGTCTACGCGGGCCTGGCAGCAAGAGAGATGGGTGACTGGGCCCACCGGTTGGGAGCTGCCTGAGAGGAGCGCCCCCACCACCCAATGCCTGGTGACTAGCCCTTGAGCACAACAAGGAGCTGAAGGCAGCAGTGCACCTCGCGTGGGGGGAGCAAGGAGACATCCCCCCCAGCCCGCGGAAGCCATCCGGGAACACTGTGACTGCTCAGGGCCCAGCATACTGATTGATGCCATCGGGGTGGGGGCGCGACCCCCGGCTGGAGCCCCCTGACTTATTTGGCTTCCCCCAGAGAGCCATCCGAGGGTGGGGGCGAACGGAGAAGACCCAGAAGGCAGCCAAGAGCTACCCAGGAAAGAGTGCCTGCCACCTAGCACCTGGCGGCTGACCCTCGGGCACAATGGGGAGTGGGTGACACCGGCAAACTTTATGCAGGGAGGGAACAGAGCAAGAGGACCCCCCCGAGCACCACAGCTAAATCACGTGGACTGATCCCATCAGGGCTAGAGTGCGGCCCCAGCTGGAGTCCCGGCCACACCCAGCATCCCCTAGAGAGTCATCCAGGGGGGGGCGTATGGAGAGGACCCAGTCGACAGTCAAGAACAACCCAGAAGGGAAGGCCCACCACCTAGCACCCAGAAACAGGCACCCATACACAGTGAGGGGCCGGGTATACTGGCAAGCTTCATGTAGGGGGGAGGAAAGGAACAAGGGGACCCCCCATTCTACTGGAGCCAACCCAGAGTACTGGGAGCTACCCAGGAGAGAGCGCCCACCACCTAGCACCCAGTAACTGACCCTCGGGCATGACGAGGGGCCGGGGACACCGGCAAATTCTACACAGAGCGAGAGGAACCCCCCTGAGTACCACAACTGAACCCAGCAATCTTCACGCTGACTGATCCCAATGGGGCCAGAGTGTGGACCCCGGCTGGAGCCCTCAACACACCCGGCATCCCCCAGAGAGCCATCCAGTGGTGGGAGCGGACGGAGAAGCCCCAGGCGACAGCCGAGCACTGTCCAGGAGAGAACGCCCACCACCTAACACACCCAGAGACTGGCACTCGTGCACAGTGAGGGACCAGGGAGACCGGCAAGCTCCAATTGGGGGAGGAAAGGAACACGGGGAACCCCCACAGTCTAAGGGAGCCAGTCCAGAGCCTGATCAGTACAAAACAAAGCACAGAGGACTCCTCTAGTGGGAAAAACCCCCAGCCAGATCACAGGACCATCAAGCCCAGGCACAGCAGAGTCGCAGAGCGGGAGACCGCGCGGGCGCTGCTGAGGACCAGACATGGCAGCCTGTTGACACACCCTAGAGACAAAAGAAGTGGGAGCCCCAGCCTGCTGCTTAGAGATTGGCATATCGACAAGGGTTGCGCCTGCCGCACCGGGAGACACGGGGATGGCCCACCAGGAGACAAAGACAGCGACACGATAACTGTTACAGAAGATTACAGACAATGGCCCATTCCAGGATGTACACAAGAAGGCAATCATGTTATGCGGGCGGACAAGCCATGCAACGCCAACGCCCTGCCACTGGATCGCAGACTCCAGCCCTGGTACGTCGCCCGCTCTCGCCGGACCCTGATCAACCCCCAACGGCCGAAACAGCCACTCCACAGTCGATGTATGACAAATTAGACAAAGTACTAGCTGCAATTGAACACTCTCGAATCACAATGGAGGACAGGTTTGGGACCCTGTCCTCAGATCTCGGTCTGCTGCGAGATGACCATCGAAAGTTGGCCGACAAAGTGGCAGATGGAGAAAGAGCCCTTGCCACCCTTCAGCCATTAGCTAAATCACAGCAGGAAAGCTTACGGAACCTTCAAACCCACATGACCAGACTGGAGGAGAGAGCGGATGACTTAGAAGGGTGAATCCGCCACAGTAATATCAGGGTGATCAACCTACTGGAAGGGGCAGAAGGGACCAACCCAGTAAAGTGCATTGAAACATGGTTAAAATCATTCACTCCAGACTCCGAACTCACGCCCTTTTTCTCAGTGGAGAGGGCCCACAGGGTTCCTGCCCGGCGACCACTTTCGAGACAGGGACGCTGTGCTGAGAGCAGCCAGACAACATGGGCTGCTTCAAGTGGAAGATAAACGGGTGATGATCTTCCTGGACTATTCTAGGGCAGTGCAACAGGAAAGAGCCTCTTTCCTGGAGGCGAAGAGAATGCTCCGCCGAAAAGGGATTCAACACTTGCTTCTCTTTCTGGCCCATCTCAGGGACATATATGACGGAGATACACGGTTCTTCACAGACCCGAAGGCAGTGTTCGACTGGATGGAACTTTATGCCCAACACAGTACACACCGGGAAGCAGCCCACAGCCCGAAGGAATCACGAGGCTGGCACCTACGAGGGAAAAGTGGCCCTCGGCAACAAGGACTGAAATGTCAGAGCCCTATCACGGGTCCCCCCAGCCTTGAGGAAAAAATAGCTGAACGCAGAAGAGCTCTTCAAGCAGCAGCGAATCTGGATTTGGCCACGGTGAACTCGGACAGAGAGGATGGTCCACACATCTTCTCATCCGAGGACAATTCCAGAGACACAAGCATATCCTGAGTGGACTCGGTGACTCCACCCCTAGTAGCCCCCCAAACAGGGGACACACTAATCTGAAAGGAGCTGACACTCAGGACCACAATTCCCTCCCCTCCTGACGAAGCCCCTACTCAACTCATGCCCAGGAAGACATGCTGGAGCCAAGCTGTCACCCGCCACCACGCAAATTCCTTCACAGGCACACTAGACCCACCGCCACCACATCTAAGAGCATAGGCCACATTAGGCAACAGACACAGAACCAGAGCACATAACCCCTCATAATACATTAGAAATTTAGCTATATGCACATTTTGGACGTATCACCAGTTGTGATAGGTCAGCAATGTTGGAAGCTGGTTCCTCAACAACGGTTGAACGATCTCCCAGTTACCCCCAATTCCCACGGATACACTCCCACCCAGGGCGGGCACCTTCACTCAACAGAATCACATGCAGTGGGGTCAGGATCAGGGCTAGTGCACAATACCCCCCACTCAACCCCCAACCCCCAAAAGCACGCTGAATTATGCCAATGGATGCAGTCATTAGTCTTTTGTCACTAAATGTCAGGGGAATGCACACAGCACAGAAGTGATACGCGGTTTACTCTTATGCCAAGTTTCAGAAAGCACAGATAATCCTGTTACAGGAAACACACCTCACAAAGACTGAATTAGACCGGGTGAAGAGACAGTGGCGCTGCACCTTTTCTGCTACCACATACTCTGCATTTGCCCATGGAGCATTGATCTGGCTCAGACAGGGGGTCCAATTCAAGGAAACCTGTAGGGTGGTAGACAGGGAGGGACGATATGCACTTCTGGAAGGGTTCCTAGATGGGCAGCCCCTACTTTTGGGCAGCATCTATGCCCCAAATGTTGACCAAGGGAAGTTCTGGGACTCATTATCGGCAGTCCTGACGCAATTCACAACATCGCCATAGGTACTAGGGAGCGATTACAACTGTGTGTTGGACTTGTCCTTAGACCAGTCGCACCCCCCAAGCACTGGTTCCTCTGCCCAAGCACAGATGGAATGTTTCCGGTCATGGACGCAACACTGGTCCCTAACAGATCTGTGGAGGAGCCGGAACCCAACCTCCAGACTACACTCCTTTCACTCAATACCTCACAATCTATGGGTGCTCCTCGACCGGTTCCTCTGCTCGCCGGCGTTACTCCCAATGACCCAACAAGCAGATTACTTATAAAGAGTGGTTTCTGATCATAATGCGTACCTTTTAACCCTTAGGTGGCGGCCGCCCCACCCACCAGTCCCCGCCTGGAAATTACAGCGAGAATGTCTGGAAGATCCAGTATTTCGTCACAATCAAGAAGATAGTATCACAGAATACTTCAGTAGCAACACCAACACGGCGTCCACCAGGATGTTGGAATGGGACGCTTTCAAAGTGGTCATTCTGGAGGACTGCATCAGGCAAATAGCGGGAGTCTGCAGGACACTCGACCAAAGCCTGCAAAAAGTAGAACTTGATTTGGTGGTCATGACTAAGGCAGTGGACTCAAACTCGGTGACCCCAACCCAGGTCGCGGAGGCCAAGATGGCATACAAGGAGGGTCTAGTGGACCGGCGGAGATATAACTTCAAACTATATGCAGCCAAAAAACATAGAGAAGGGGACAGGTCGGGAGCACTCATTGCCTGGCTAGCCCGCCAGGCCCAGGACACACAGCCAATTACGGAAATTGTTGACCCTGCTGGCGCAGTTGCCACCTCCCAAACAGATATCTTGCAACTCTTCCATGACCACTACGCAAAGATATACCAGAAGCCTATGCAGAATTGTCAGGGGCTAGTGGATCACTTCTTAGCACCTCTCACCATACCCCAGATCCCCAGTGAAGATAAGGCCCTCCTCAAGAATGCAATCACACCTTCGGATGTGAAACAAGCAATCCAGGCACTGGCCCAGAACAAAGCCCCCGGGATGGATGGCTTGCCCCTAGAATACTATAGCACTTTCGCCACGTTAATGGCGCCATAACTAGCCGCCATGTATGAGGCAGCACTGGAAGAGGGGGAGCTGCCTAGCTCACTACAGAAATCTCTCACAGTCTCGATTACAAAGCCTGACCGAGACCCGGCGCAGCTGGCCTTGTATAGGCCAATAACACTATTATCCACTGATTGCAAGATCCTGGGCTAGATCCTGGCGGACCGGTTAGGCCCAATGTTCCTGCCACTCATACACCCAGATTAGAACAGGTTCGTGCAGGGCAGAAGTATGTCCCAAAATATTCGCAAATGCAAAAAGAACAATTGATGGACAGAATGCGGAACAATGTCATACATTCACCCCAGTACAGAGATCTGGGCCTAAATCCATCATTTTTTTCTCACCATGCCATTTCAGTTTGAACCCAGCCATATGCAAATCAGTCTTGACCCTGTGCCCTATGGGAACAGTCCAGCCCGAACTATTCGCAGGCTGTTTCAGGTTCAGGACCAGGCTCGGGCCATTACCCCAGGGCGGCTTGCCTGGTCCTGGACTTGGAAAAGGCATTCGACATGCTGACCTGGCCATACCTTTTCGAAGCGCTGAGGAGGATGGAGCTGGGGCCCGTCTTCAGAGTGCATGTAAAACTATTATACACGAAGCTCACGTCCAGGGTGCGACTGGGCAAACACATCTCCCCATTTTTTCGGATAGAGAGAGGCATCCAGCAGGGGTGTCCTCTCTCTCTCCCCTCTTGTTCGCCATGGCGATGGAGCCTCTCGTGATCCCGCTCGTCGGGAAGGAGAGGCCTGGGGCATCCCAGTAGCAGACACCACACATATTGTGTCCCTATACGCAGATGATTTGCTACTATATGTGCAAGATATCGCAGCTGATCTCAGTCCCATATGGAACATACTCTCAGACTTTGCGGCTGCAGCCGGACTCAAAGTCAATTGGGCAAAATCCACTTTATATCCCCTAAGTCCAGACTTTCCCCGCGAGAGATAAGAGTTGGGAGTTCACGAATTGCTTGGAGCAATAGCGATCCGCGATACTTTGGCGTCAAATTCTATCATTCCCCCGCGGACCTATTTGAGGGCAAGCATCGTAGAGCTCTGACAGGAGCCAAAACTCAAGTAAACTTTTGGAAGACCCTGCCTTTAGCTCCCATAGGTAGAATAGCCTTGGCCAAAATGATCTTAGTGCCACAATTTCTCTACTACTTTGCCTTCTTTCAAGAACTAGACACCCTATTAAGCTCCCTTATATGGGGCGGCGGACGCCGGAGAGTAGCCCTCACAAAGTTGCAATTCCCGATAGATCAAGGGGGACTGGGAGCGGCATTCTTTGAGACCTATTTTCTTGCGGACAAAACTCCAATGGCTGTCCCGCTGGACGGCGGGGCGACATCTGGTGGAGACCACCTCAGAGGGAGGATCATTGCCAGTACAAGCCCGATGCAACCTGCTCCTCCCAGGCACTCGTCCTGCATCAACGCATTCCGTACAGGTGAGGGTGGCACGAACATGTATGTTACGACTTCACCGCATGTCTGGTGGATTCCCCTATATACCCCCTTATTCCCGCTGGCCGGCCTGCCCAGAAACAAAGGATTTTACTCCGCTCAGCCAATGCAAGTCTGGATGAGTCACTCAGTCCTGGAGGTGGGTTCCCTGTTCGCGGAGGGTCAGCTGCTACCATTCGATCAGCTCTCAGACGAGACAGGCCTCCCGCCGGGGCAGTTCTTGCTACACAGACAAATAGTCCTCAGCAGCCGCCGCATTTGGGATCTCTCTGAGGGGGAACCAGCAACACACCCAGTACTCCACACAATTCTTCACATGGGCCTGGGGCGACACTTAATTACATGGCTCTACAAAGCAATCCGAGACCTCACCGCCACCACACTTGCCCTTCTACGACAGAAATTGGAGGAGGAGATAGGACCCCCAATGCATGACAAGGAGTGGGAGCGCACCCTGGAATACCCAAAGAAGGTGTCCCAGAAAGCCCGGTTTTAAAATATGGTGAGCAGTCAAAATATCAAAAATAAAATATCGACATACACTAATATCGAAGTCACAATATCGAAGGGACAGAATATCGATGTTAAGAATATCGATGGACAGAATATCGACCCTAAGGTAAGTAATATCGAAGTTAGTAATATCGAAATCAAATATATCGATGTTACTTATATCGATGTTACTAATATCGATATTTGTATTATTGTTATGTATTTTGTTATGTTTTTAATATGTATGTGTTATATGTGTTTTTGTTAAGTGTTCTACTTGTCTAAAAATATATGTATACAATTTTTATATGTTAATAATGTTTTTTTAAGTTATTGTTTTTTTTTTGTACCGTAGCAGGTTGTGGGTTTATAGGGGAATAGGGTGGGAAGTAATTTAATTATACTAAATTAATTATTAATTTTTAGGAATTATAAATTAATTTTAATTATTTTTTGCGTTTAAGTTCTGTAGCGGGTTGTGGGTTTATAGGGGAATAGGGTGGGAAGTAATTTAATTGTAATTAAGTAATAATTTATTTTAATTAATTGGTATTGATAATTATATTATTGTTAATTAATTAATAATTGGTAATTAATTTTTATTAATTAGTTATTAATGTTTATTAATTGATTAATTGATCATTATGTAATTTAATTGTAATTAAGTTATAATTTATTTTAATTAATTGATATTGATAATTATATTATTGTTAATTAATTAATAATTGGTTATTAATTTTTATTAATTGATTAATTGATCATTATGTTAAGTGTATTATTTTATTATTGGAGTGTGTTGTGCGTTTATAGGGGAATACTTTTGGAAGTAATTGAAATCTAATTAAGTAATTATTAAATTTATTTTTGGGTATTGATAATTTATTGGACATTAATTATTAATTGGTAAAAAAGTTTAATTAGAATTTTTTGGTTCTAAAAATTAATTTATTGTTGTTTTATCATCAATTGGTAATTAAATATTATTTATTGATAAATTTAATTAAGATATTAAGAAGTAATTATTAATTGATAATTAATGTTTAATTATTATTTTTGGTATAAAAAAGCATTTAATTGTTCAATATTAGTTAATTGGTAATTAAGTTTGAATAATTTATATGTTTTTTGTTATTAAAATATGTTATTGTTCAATATTTATTATTTAGTAATTAATATTTATTAATTATTATTTATTGGTATTTATTATTAATTTTTTGTTAATAAATTTTCTATTGGTAATTATGTTTTAATAATTATTTATTGGTATTGGTAAATAGTTTACAGTTATTTAATAATTTATTAATTATTTAAAAAATATATTTTATTTATAAGTATGTTATTTGTAACTTCTACGCTATCCAACACTTTCCCTACTGTTGCACTCTGGAGTTGGACTAGTAATTTTTACCCCTACGCTATCCAACACTTTCCCTACTGTTGCACTCTCTGTAGTTGGAATAGTAATTTTTACCCCTACGCTATCCAACACTTTCCCTACTGTTGCACTCTCTGGAGTTGGAATAGTAATTTTTACCCCTACGCTATCCAACACTTTCCCTACTGTTGCCCTCACTGGAGTGGGAATATTCATTTTTACCCTCCCGCTATCCAACGCTTTCCCTACTGTTGCACTCCCTGGAGTGGGAATAGTAATTTTTACCCCTACGCTATCCAACACTTTCCCTACTGTTGCACTCACTGGAGTGGTAATAGTAATTTTTACCCCTACGCTATCCAATACTTTCTCTACTGTTGCACTCTCTAGAGTGGGAATAGTAATTTTAACCTCTACGCTATCCAACATTTTTCTTACTGTTGTTTTTTTGGGAGTTGAAATAGTAGTTTTATTCCTTCCGCTATTTAATATTTTTTGTATTATTTTAGTTAATGTAGTATATAATTAATTTTAAAAATATTAAAAGTAAATTAAATTTTTTTAATTTGTTATACATAATTATTTAATTTTTATTTATGTTATTGTTTTATGTGTATAGATGTATTTGTAATTTATAATATTTGTTATTAATTTATAATTTATTAAAATAATTATTAAAACTGATTATTAAGGGGCCCATTACGATGGCGGGCGGAAGCACTACCGCCGTGCTGGCGGATGCAAAAACCACCAGTTACCGCCCGCATGCCGCAGCCCACACGCCCGCCAAATTACGATGCGAAAAGCAGGCCAAACACCGCCGGCAAGCCAGCAACACCGTCCGCCATCAAAGTGCGCCCGCACACGTAGCGGCGCAGCACAACTGACACACACCGTCCGACGAAACACGTCCCGCCCGGCGCATAAATTACGATGCCGCAAACAAACGGCTCCCACGGCAAAGAGACACCGCACGTGAAAGAGAGGCGGAAACACGGACGCAGAGCACGGACAACGAAGAAGCGGCACCCCGGGCATGAATCCAGCACTGCAGGCCCTTCCCATGCTTCTGCTGATGCACCACCAAGGACGCAACGTACCGCGGAGACGCAGGTAGGCACACACACAACAAGTGCACGCAAACAGCGCACACAGTGCAAGGGCGGAAAAAGCGGACAACCCCCCACCAGCGCGTGCACACTACACATCCACCATTGCATCCACATATGACACACAGGCCAAATCCTAACATCGCAGAACACATGTGTACACACCACCTGGGACTAGGAACCAACCACCCCGTCACGGCCCCAAAGCGCCGATGACGCCGCCACACATGCGCACAACGCAGAGGCCAACCGCAGCGCCATGCATGCGTCGCACACAGGGACAGGGACACAACCAAGCAGCACACACATCAGCCCCACCCCGAACGCACATGACACGTGACAGGCCGGCCACAGACATGTCCCCAACGCCCAATTCACGGACAACACCCAACGCCACACAACCGACGCACACATGTCAGTGAAGTCACGCAACAGCAGGACACACCCCAGTGTAACAAACATGGCGAAGCACACAGCGGCGGCAACACCAACTAGGAGAAGCAGGGCCCCTTCGGGAAGAGGAACGCCAGTACCACACTGAAAAACCCATACCACCCTGCACATATGAACAAGACACATGAAACGGAACACCAAAGAGCCCGGTGACCGACAACAGGTGGCCCAAGAATTACATCCACACACAAGGCCCAACGCAGAGCGGAAAGGCAGGCTGCCGCCCACACAAGGGAGAGCAGACAGCACTGAATGACCTTCCATTCCAACACCGAAACCACAGCCCTACGACAGAAGCCGGTGAATACAGCCATTGTCCAAGAATAGACCAACACAGGCTTGCCGAGGAGACCGACCACAGGGCAGATAGCGCATATCACAGAAGCACACAACGGACGGGGAAGAAAGAAGAAAACACTCCCCCATGTCGGCCACATGCAAGTTAATTGGAAGGAGTCACACAGCACTGACCTTGAACTGTCTGAGAAGCATGTGGGAAGAGGGCCCGTGTCCTCCAAACAAGCCAACAGAACACAAGTCCTGTCTCCCCACGACTACACAGAGCTCACAGCAACCCCGGAGTGTGCACATTGCAGACTGCACACACAGCCGGAGCACGCCACCACAACGCACCGCTGCGAAATGGCAACCGCAACACACCTACCCAACTACGCCGAAGAGCTCAAGCTGTACCAAACCAGCACGATACATACATTGGGATGCGATCTCCTGTCCCTGCTGAACGTAAGTTACCGACTGACTTACCGCATCACATTGTTCAGCTGCGTCATGCCCGTCTTCTACTGTCGGAGGTGTCCCTACCAGCATCCCGTCGAGATATGCCTCTCCAACCCGGCATGTCTGAAGGCGGACCTGCTACCACTACTCCTCCCTCTGGACGCACACGACAGGGCCTGCTCTGCCTATGGGGGCATGGCGTATGTGGCCAACATCGCACGCGCACTGAAATGGAACCACTGTGCCTCCACACGACGGATCATCGAGAACAGCTACATCGAATGTCACCCAGCATGCCCCATCATGGTCCTCCAAGGGACAACCTACGAACAACACCTTGACAGCCACCATCCGCTTCATTGGCTGGCAAACATGTACACCACCAATGACATGGAAGCCCTGCTGGACGGCATCGCATACCTGACAACCTGTAAATACGTCGGACCACAACGCAGGTTCCCCGAGTGACCTATGAAGTCCAACCCCGCACCCATGCTCAGCTTCCGCACGGACTGGACAGTCACCACCACAACAGCCATACCAAACGACCGGCAACTGTAACCACACCATCAACGACATCGCCATGACATCGGATATGACCGGGACATGCACACTGTTCCCCATCACATCCAGGAACACCGCATGCATCGTGGGAGGCAGTGGCATGGGCTCTGTGCATCGCACCCACATGGACGGAACTGCACGAACAACCAGGACACGACATGGATCCAGCGCACATGGACACACACACCGCTCAGTGGACATGAATAGGTCGCCTGGAGTCTGTGGGTGCTGCACCCCTCCCACCCCCGCCCCGGGAATCCCATACCAGGACCTTTGCATGGACGACAAGTGCATACAACAACAACACGACCCCAGTGACTGTGACATGTCCAGTAACCACCACAGTGCAACAACAAGTGGCACGCCGCTGCATGCACGCAAGCACATGCCCTGATGTCATCTCACATGCACGCGTGCATGAGGAACAACCGCAGCAAACCTGTCACATGGAACTGAGATGGACTGTGCCCATGATGCCGAGCGGTCTGGTAGGCTACATGTATACCGTCTGTGTCAAAGTCCGCAGCTCCGCAGCTATACGTAAATGTACATTAGCACAGCCTTGGCCAAGCAGATGTAACCCCACACCCTATCCCATTTGTAATCATGCTCAGTATATCCTCAATATGTATTCCGCTGCCAGTAGTGTCCACTATACTGCATCACAGAGGACAGAAGACTCAATATAATGTTTGAAACCAGAACTGTCTCCGCTGACTCATTTCACAAGTACGAATGAGAGAGGATGAGAGTATGTGAAGTACACGGCAGTCGTGACATGACCATGTAGTCCACTGGTATTGGATGTCAACGCAAATGAGTAGCACTACTGTGGAAGACACACATGTGTCGTGTGAAGTCGTATGGACGCAGTGCTCAGGTGGGTGGGTGCGACGGGTAGATGCGCACATGCCAAGTTGGAGCACGCCGTGTTGGGAGGGCTCATGAACAGTACACCACCGCTTCCCTGGGCATTGTGAGAGGACACCTGTCGGGGGAGTGAACACGTGTGTGCACAGCAGCCGGGCACACGTACAAAGCGGTACCAGGCGCACCTCAGCCCACCCTCTGTGGACGAGCTGGATCCTGTTGTGCGCCCGCCATGCCCCTTGACAAGGCACACACAGCCCCAGTCGACCAGGTGTAACCCCAACATAGTCAATCCGCACAGGCGATACAGGGCACGGGATGGCAGTGGAGCATGGTGTGTGAGAGGTCTCCTCGCGCTCCTCCTGCTCATATCACGCAGGCAATAGAACCTCAACGTCCAGCATGGCAAAAAGTCAAATGGAAGTGTAGGGGGACGCACCACAGCACGAGCAGCACTGACGTCACGGGAGGTGGCTCGCACCATCCCATCCATTGCCCATCATACCAACCACGACACATGCCATTGCGACTAAGTGCAAGCGCGTGCGCCACCACCCCTGAGCCCTCCCCAGAGAGGCCAAAGAGTGAATGTGTGGGCCATCAGCCACAGACGGACGCGGCATGGCCGCAAGGGCAGCCACAGCCACTGGGTGTCGCAGGTGGCGGATCCGGAAGGCGAAGACTGTGATGCATAGTCCATGCAGGCCGGGTCTCCATTTGGGGCACCACGCAGGTGGACGGCGTCCCGCCACACATCATACCCTGAGACAGCCCACTCGTGCAACTGGACCCACACATACACTCCTTGCCCTCTCTGGTGCAAGCTTGGGGCTGCCTGTGCAAGCGCTAGCCTCGCAGGTGAGCATGCATATTGGGGGGCGAGGGGAGGACATGAGGGCTGGGGCGAAGATGACTGTATCACTGTCAGTTAGTACAAGGGATGACCCAGATGTGGAAAGGAAGAGACGTGTCCCGTGTGTACTGCAACTAGTCGCCAATCCAACTACCCCCCATGTCCGGAATGTAAGCCCGCACCTAGGCCCGCCCATCCGCCACATCGAACATACCACCAGCACGACAACCTTCCCATTCGAAACACTGACTGGGGGTGGCGACCAGTGAACAATCATGTGTAGCCTACCCACGCGTACATGTGGGCCCTCCATGATCCATGTCACCTGCGGCAAAGACATGACATGCGCAATGAGGGAAGTGAGGAGAGCTGTCCGCCCCACGCGCAGAAGGTGCATCAGCTCCACAGACCCAGCAGCGAGTCCAGCAGGGGTCACATGTGCAGGGGCAGCTGTGCCTGGTGTGAAGGCACATGCATATAGACAGCACATCGACCAATGTGTAGTCTGCCCACATCCACAGTCCATCATCATGCGGACATAGGAATTGAACACAGGGCAACACATCTTAGCTGGTGCACCCACCGTGACCAACAATGCGCAATCATCGACGTACCCGCCCTGTGCATGGCCCCCCCCAACGGAGGCACATCCAGTGCCACCATCCCACACACACAAGCCTTCCACGGAACATGCTGTGTCCAATGGTCAGTACAGAGTCAGCGCCCATCTGGTGGATCCTGAACAGGAGACACATGCACACACATGCCAGCTCCCACTATGTACGACTGCCACCTGGCACGTGCAATGTAACCTCTCACCTGTGACGTGTGACTGCAAGCACACAGCCGTCTTGGCATGGGGCTGTCAATGTGGACACCAGTCAATGTTTCGGGAGCTGTGATCCGTACAGTGCTGTACATAGGGTGCAGTGCTGACACCTTCTACTGTCTCATATCCCCTCGTGCCACAGGTCCCACTTGTATTGGCCGCTCAGCCCGTGCCCACATCGTCGTCGTCGTGTGCCATACTCATCCAGCCTCGGAAGCAGTACCATGCTCAGCAGACACTCATGTTGCCGTGGCGTTGCCGCTTGACGAATATGCAGTCAGTCCCCATCAGCACGCCCCGCAAGTCATTGGGGCCTAGATCCCCATGTGCATGCACATGGCAGTGGTATGTCTCACTTGCCATTGCCATTGTTGGGAGACCTGTGTAAGTGTATTGTGGCCGTGCCGTCCCAGCTTGACAGCTGGGCTGTGGCTCATGTGCTTGCTCAGTCATGTCAGTGATGTGTATGCGAAATTGCTATGTGCCGTGTTGCTTTGACATGTGTCCTCTGCCATTTAACCCAGGCGGAGACCGAACATTGACCGCCCATACCAATTGCTGGCGGACATGGACGATACAGAGGTAATCAGGAAGTTTCGGCTGGACAGGCCAACTCTGCATCGACTGTGTGCCATGTTAGAGCCCCATCTCCGTCCCCGCAGGGTGTATCCGACTGCTGTCACCCCCACGGCTAAGGTGATGGCCGCCATGCATTTCTTCGCCACTGGGTCATTCCAGCACACAGTGGGCAGTGGAGGAGGGATGTCCCAGCCCATGTTCAGCAAGGTGCTGAGGGATGTACTGGCAGCCATGATGCTGTACCGGAACAGGTACATCAGATTCCCCAGGGCTCGTGAATTGGCGGCAGTGAAGGGTGCATTCTATGCCCTTGGCAGAATCCCACACGTCGTGGGAGCCATTGACTGCACTCATGTTGGCCTTGTTCCACCACAGGCCACTGAGCACCTGTACCGCAACAGGAAGCACACGCACTCCCTGAATGTGCAAGTGGTGTGCCTTGCGGACATGGTGATCACCCACGTGTGTGCAAAGTTTCCAGGCTCGGCCCATGACGCACACATAATGCGCAACAGCATCTTGCCACGACTGATGGCCAATCTGCAACAGGATCGTGGCTGTATTGTCGGTGAGTATGTGGAGTGGTGTAGCGTGCTGGTTGTGCGATGCTGTCCCCTGTCCAGTTGGAATAGCAACGGTTCTCTGTGTCCCTCACACCCAGGTGACTCTGCGTATCCGAATGGGGCATGGCTGCTCAGTCCATTGAGGAATCCTCGCACCCCAGCAGACGATCGATACAATGAGGCACATGGGAGGACCAGACGTGTGGTCGAGCGTACCTTTGGCCTCCTCAAGTCCAGGTTCAGGTGCCTGGACCGCACCGAGGGTGCACTGGCGTACTCCCCACAGAAGGTGTGCCAGATAGTGGTGGCGTGCTGCATGCTGCACAATCTGGCCATTCGGAAGCAGATCCCCCTCATTGTGGATGACGGAGATCAACCAGGGCCCCAGCCCGCAGACCAGGACAGCTCGAGTGAGGTGGACAGCGGAGAGGAGGAAGCTGGGAATGTGCGCCAGCAGCTCATCGCCCGCTACTTCACTTGACGGTGAGTGTCCATGTACGACGGATGATGTGTCTGTATCTATGCAGGTGTGTGTGTGCTGTGTCAGGGTGGCCGTATGTTCACTGCGTGCAGTGTGTCAACGCTCCATGGCCAGGGTAGTATGCCACTGTTGGTGGCTGTGGCATTGTGCCCTATTGCTCTGTGCGATGTGTGTACATTGCTTGTAGTTGTTGACATGTACTGTGTGATGGGTGTGTGACACACTCATTGAATGTGCTCCTGTTCTGTCTCCCATCCCTAGGTCCCTACAGGCCCTCCGGATTCCATTTCCATGCCACGCATCAGGTGCCTTTCCGCCCAAGGTGGCCGTTGTATTCCGTACAATAAAGACACAGGGCACAAACAGCAGTTAGTGAAAAAGGTGCATTTATTACAAACTGTGACATGTGATTGTGTGTAAGGTGATGACAAAAGTGGTGCGTGCAGTGACAATGAGCTGTCGGTCATGGCTGCGTGATGATCAGGGTGTACCCACTGGTTCTATGTCCATAGTCCAACACACACATGCCATCCAGATGGCTGTGTGGAGTGGGATCGTAGAGCAAGTCAATGCAGTGGCTGGTCAAGGAAGGCTGGCGGAAGGCTGGCTGGCTGCCTCACTTGCGACTGGAGCGTGCGAAGTCCTCCCGGGAGATCTGTTTCCTCTTCGGACGGCCCCTTCCACGTTTGGGAGGGGGTGTGTGGTGGCGACCTGCTGGTGGTGGGTGAGGTGTGCTCACTGGCTGTGGACGCAGGGGAAGTGGACACTGCTGCCCGAGCCTGCGCCCTAGCAGGTGGTGGCGGAGGTGGTGTTGCTGGCCTTGCCTGTGACCCCACCGCCACCACCAGCTGGCCCATGAGGTCCACGAGTTGGTCCATACGGGACACGAATTGGCCCATATGGGCGTCCATGGACCTCAGCACCCCCAGCACCTCCCGCGTGTCAGTAGCAGACCTGGCCCATTGTCCTTGGGCCTCTTCATAGGCCCCAAGGACTCTGTCCATTTGAGGCAGGGCATGGCTCCCAGGGGAGGCTGGCGTTTCCCTGACCCTGCTCCTCCTACCAGTCCTGCTGCCACCGGCCTGCCCACTAGCCACATTGCTCACCACGGTCCTCGCTGTGGCTCCCAGGGTGGATCCAGTCGGCCGGGCCACCACCTGCGCTGGGGCTGGTGCCAGCGAAGACGTGGTGGTGGTGGAGGCGGTGGTGGTCGGTGCGGCGATGGTGGCGGTTGCGGCAGTGGTAGTGGCCGCAATGACCGTGGGTGTGGCCGCAACGACAGTGGCAGCAGGGGACTGGGACTGTTCAGCATCCCTGGATGATGGGTTGGTGGGTAGGAGGGGTCCTGGGGAGCGGCTGGGCCCTGCCACGCCAGATGGGCCAGCTTGGTGGTCCGTGTCCGAAGAGGTGGACAGATCCTCCAGATCCGTGTGTCCTCGTTGGGGGCTTGTAGGCTGGCTGTGCTGGCTGCTGTCTCCATCCCCAGCGTCCAGCAGTTCGTCACCTGTGGAGAGAATGAGATTTGTTATTGTGTTGCACCTGGCGAAGTATGTATTAGTCGTCTGACATTGGCAGTTCGTGCAATCTCGTACATGGGTTTCCCGGAGGCGAGTGTGTGGCTGTGGCATCTGTAGGTGTGTGTGCTAGGCAATGGGACTGTGTGCTGTGCACATGTGGCATGGGACGGATTGGCCATGCCGATGGGTGTGTTGCTTTGCCCCTACTCATTGTGACTCTGGTGTATGCGGGCTCCTGGCCCATCCTGGGTCTGGTTTGTACTTTGCTTTTGGAGTTCAAATGGAACGCTTAGGAACGCATATGGCAACATGGGGGCCATGCCCCAGATTCGCATTTGGGATGGAATATGCTTTTGGGGTTCAAATGGAACGCTTAGGAACGCATATGGCAACATGGGGGCCATGCCCCAGATTCGCATTTGGGATGGAATATGCTTTTGGGGTTCAAATGGAACGCTTAGGAACGCATATGGCAACATGGGGGCCATGCCCCAGATTCGCATTTGGGATGGAATATGCTTTTGGGGTTCAAATGGAACGCTTAGGAACGCATATGGCAACATGGGGGCCATGCCCCAGATTCGCATTTGGGATGGAATATGCTTTTGGGGTTCAAATGGAACGCTTAGGAACGCATATGGCAACATGGGGGCCATGCCCCAGATTCGCATTTGGGATGGAATATGCTTTTGGGGTTCAAATGGAACGCTTAGGAACGCATATGGCAACATGGGGGCTATGCCCCAGATTCGCATTTGGGAGGGTATATGCTTTTGGGGTACATGCTGTGAGCCATGGGTGCCGAACGTGACATGTGTTGTGGCAGCATGACAGTGCATGGTCTGAGGTGTGTGCATGCCTGACATGCCCTGCATATTTGCTGTCTGTTGTGGTTACTGGACATGGCATTGGACGCATCGTTATGAGTGAGTGATAGTTGTGTGCCAGCCAACGTATTGCAGTTGTCCCATCTCCTTGGTGTGCGTGCTGCCCTGTGCCATGTGCATCACTGCAGTGCTCGGGGGGGTGTGGCCCATGTTGTGTGTTGTTGCTCACAGTGTGTCGTGCGCTTAATTGACTTCTGGCACATGGTTGGTCATGGGCACGTGTCTTAGCGTGACTGCTGTATGTGTGGCAGCTGTGCGGATGACATGCCTTTCATGAGACTGGGGCTGACGGATGGGATGGATGGTATGTTGTATGTGCATGGTGTGTCTGTGTGTTTGATGGGTTCAGTGGTGTTCGTGTGCATTTCTGTTGTTCCGCTCTGTTGCGTCTAGTGTTGTTTGTCTTACATAGGCGTAGTTGTGGGGTGTGTGGTTGACAGGCAGTAGGGGCTACATGGACAGGACTTCAATGGTGTTTCGGTTGTGTGTGATGAGTTGCACAGTGGCTGCCGTGTGGGACTATATTCAGTGTGGCTTGTGCATGCAGACGTGGCTCCTTGGGTGTTGCTATGTCTGTGATGGGTCATGTGGGGTGTGAGTCTGCTGTTCATGTCCGTGTGCACATTGTTCACTTGTTCGTGACGGTGGGCGGTGCTGCGTGTTCGTGTGCTACGTGACATGTCCCATGTGTTGGTGGTGTTATGGTCCTCATGCCTCCAGTAATCCAGCCCTGTCCAGTTTCCCACCTGCAAGTTGTTCGTGCGTGCACTGTACTGGATGCCACATGGCTCTTAGCGGGGGTGCTCCATGTTGCAGGTCTGTGGGGGTGGGGGGTGTAGTGGGTCGTGGGGGTGGCTGTACACCCACTGACACCGATTGCTGTGGACCGTGATGTCTGCCTTTCGGCTGTCGTTGTGCACTGCGGTGGCTGACACGTGGGTGTGGGGTGTGGGGGATGCTCCTCCTTGCTGTGCTGTGGGACTGGGGCCTGGTGTGTGTTGTACTTGGGCTGTCCACCGTCCCACCCACTGCACTTTGTGTTCCTGCCACTTACCTGTTACTTGTCAGTTGGTGCAGCTGTGGCGGACACATGGGTGTGGCGGGTGCTCGTTGTGGCGCTTCTGGCATATTTGTGGACCTGTTGGTGGTTACGTGGCTGGCTTAGTGTACACATGTCCCCACGCATCTTACAGTTGTTCGGTTTGGCCTGTGTGTGGTAGTGTCTGTTGCATGTGCGTGTGATGTGTTGTGTATTGTGTGCTGGACATGGGGGTGTTTGTCCCTGGGAGCTGTGGCATGGTGGTTGCGCATGTGTGTACATAGCGGTGTGCTGGTATACATTAGTTTGTACTTACCAGCCTCCACTCCCCCTGCTAATCCGGCGAGGATCTCCGGATGGATTACGACTCGCACCTTCTCCTCCCACGCTTTGAAGGTCTTAAAGAGCGCGGGATTCCCTCCGCCAGTGACGGCAGCCAGCTCTCTGTTTTTGCCCTCCTTCTTCTTGACCAGGCTCTTTACGTCATTCCAACGTTTGTTTATCTCGGTTCTGTTCCTGGGCAGGGTCCCGACTGCATTGACCTGGTCTACGATCCGGGTCCACATTCTGTTTCTGGTGGCTAGTGGTGTGTGCTGGACCATGTTCCCATAGATTTGTGGGTACACCTTGATGATCTCGTCGACCATGACCGTCAGCTCCATGGGCGTGAACTTGGGCATCCTTTGTGGTGCCATGGTGTTTGTGGTGCTGGTGCGGTGTGTGTTGTGTAATGTGCAGGGGGTTTGTGGTGCCGGTGTTTGGTGGTGGTGGTGGTGGTGGTGGTTGTGATGTGTGCGTTTCTGTGGTGTGCTGCTGTCCTTGCTGTGTCACTGTGTCCTCTCCTCTCCTCTCTGGTTTGCAATGTAGCAAGGGGTTGTGGTCTGTGGGAGTGCTGCTTTTGTACTCACCTATGTGGGTGTGTCCTCATGGTCTGTTGTTTTCAGGTGTGTTGTGTCTGGGGTTCTGGCCTTTGTATTTTTTGTTTGTCCGGGGGGTGTTTTCGGGATGTGTACTGTGCTTGTGTATTTGTGCGTGCCTTGCTGTGTGGACTTGTTGGCCATGTTGTGTGCTATTGGTTTTGTGTGCGGATGGTTTCTGTGCAGGTACGTGGGCGCCATGGCTTCTGCCGTGTCGATTCTCATCGGCGTTGTTTGCGCTGGCGGGCGGTATTTTTGTTGTTTTTCCGCGCTCATGGCGGTGCGATCGTAATTTCACGTGCGGTGTGTCGGCCGTGAGGGCGGGCGGTTTTGTGTTGTCGTGCGTGTTTCCGTCCGTGGCGGGCGGTTTGACTCCGACTCGGACGATGGCGGGCGGTATTTTGTATGATTTTTCCGCCGATGGCGGTTTTCAGTTTGTGTACTCATAATGGCGTGGTCGGTGTTCAGGCGGTGTGTGCGGGCGGATTTTTGCCGCTTCCATGCCTGGCGGATTTTTTACGCCGGGTATCGTAATGTGCCCCTAAGTAAGTATATATATTATATGTATATGTTTAATTAATGTTTTATTAAATTATATATATTACTTATTAATTTTAAACATTATAAAATATTTTTAACTATGTTTATTTTATTTATAAGTATTATTTAGTTTATTTTACATATTTTTTTTAACAAAAAAACCCGATATTTTTGATAACGATATTTTTGACATCGATATTTTTTTTTCTCGATATTTTTGTACTTACCATGTTGTAGATAGGATATCGATATTGTTGACATCGATATTATTGCTCCGATATTTTTGTAGGTCGATTTTTTGACCTTCGATATTTTGTCAGTGATCCTTAAAATATACAGTTCTCCATACTACATCGCGCCTACCTTACCCCGGCGCGGCTCCAATGCTTTTACCAAGGCACACGATTTGTATGCCCAAGATGTCAATCCCCAGATGCAACATTCAAACACATGTTTTGGCTATGCCCCACAATACAGCCCTATTGGAATACAATACACGAGACACTGCGGGAACTAACAAGGCTAACTGACATTAACACTTAGAAAGCCAGCAGGATAGGGGTCGCCCGCAGACGAAAAGCCCTCAAAGTTCAAACACGCTTTGCCTCCCTAGCCCTCCTGCTGGCGAAGAGAGGGATTACAATGCACTGGAGAACCCCGGAGGGACCCCCATTGGCATCCTGGATGGGAGCTGTTGGAAAGTCGAGCTCGGCAGAGGAAGATACAATCAGGCGAGATGAGGCACAAGGGGGCCGATTCCGATTCCGGCCGGAAATCTCTCCGACCTAGCCGGACCCGGAGAGAATTCCGACCGAATCGGACCCTAGCAGTCCGACCGAACGAGTACGATGCGCACGCATGCTATCGGACTCGAGTCGGTCAGACTCCCATTGAAGTCAATGGGAGCCTGTCGTACAACGCGTACGCGGGCTCCCATTGACTCAATGGGTGCGAGGTGGACAAGGGCGCCCCCTACAGTGTGTACGCATCCATGCGCATCGCGGCGTACATGCACAGGTAGGGGGGACCCATGGGTCCCCCGTGTGTGTGACTCGCGCGCCTACGCGTACAGGGGGGTCCGACGCGGACCCCCAAAGTCCGGCTCCGACAGCTTTTTCGAGCCAGACGGCGCGAGTCGGTCGGACTGCTCGCGGCGCGCATCGTACTTACCCGGCCGGGAAACGTCTCCATAGCGCGGTGCGAGTCGTGTCCATGCGAGTCGGTCGGAGCGTGTTGAAGCCACGTTCGAGTCGGTCGGCGATTTCGCAGGTGCTTGCATCGTACTCGCTCGGCCGGACCCGCGTACGATTCAGTCGGGAAACAGGGCTCCGAATCGGATCCGGTGAATCCGAATCCGATTCGGAGCACAACCGGCCGAGATCGGAATCGGCCCCTAGGTGTGTGCAGGAAACACACCTCTACAGAATGGGCTACAATACTACACCAATTCCGCCACCAAACAATCAGCACTCAACAACGACCACCACTAACAATTGCACCTGAAAGCCCAAGTCGTGATACACAACCCGAGTCTGCCCCAAACACTCATGCGGACATAGTTAATCCCAGACCCCATCGAGGTACATGATCTTGCAGCACACCCGCGAGCATAGAGACCTACGTAAAGTGCACAAGCTCAATTGAACCACGCTCCTGGAGAATCCCATTCCCACGCCCTCCACCCCCCTCATAAAGGCATGCAACAACATAATCGTTCCTATTTTTAGACACCCACGGGAGTGGTTCTAGTCTGTCCAGACCTGTTTACTCCAGGTTCCCATTCCCAGTTAGTCATGCACGCCGGTAGTTCGAGGGGCCGGACGCTTTTTTAAAAGAATAGCTCTTTACCGAAAATGCATTAAGGCCCACTACGACACTGCACGACCGCAACAGGGTGTTCAATAGCCAAACCTGTTACCTCAATATATTCCCTCACCCTTGATAGGTCAGTAGAAATGTAATGTACAATTGTATCACTCCGGCCAACTTTTATATCTGCATTTATGTAAAGCAATGTGAAAAAGCTAATAAAAATTGTTTAAAAAAAAAAAGGGACAGCGTGTGCTGACTCATCTGTCAGGACTAAAGGGCCAATTGGTCTTATTGCAAGAAACTCATTTATCGGATAATGATATAAGTAAACTGCGGACACAATTGGTTGGAGACATTTTTTACTCTCCAGCTTTGGGTAATAAGGGAGGTGTAGCCATTCTGTCTCATAAACATTTAAATGTGAAAGTTGTTTCAGAGGAAAAAGATTCTGCTGGTCGGTGGTTGCTTGTTCATCTCAAGGTTGATGATACTGAAATCGGCATTGCCAATGTCTATGGACCCAATAACCCTGACCCCCAATTCTGATCTACCATCTCTCAAACACTTTTGAAATACCCTCTTGACAATTTCATTTTAGGGGGGCATGGAATCAGATAGTTGATCCCTTCTAAGATAGACATTCACTGGTTAAATTCATCCCTAAGACAACAAATAAATATTTTCACAGGACAATTTCACAAAGAGGTCTAATAGATACGTGGAGGCTATTCAATCTAGAGTTAAGAGAATATACCTTCCATTCAGCATTACAAATAATCTCAAACAGGGAGTGACAACCTCTTTACTGGTAAAACTATGACTCAGTCATTACTTAACTCTGAAATTGGTTCTACAGTAATTTCAGATAATGCTCAAGTCTGGTAAGTTTTCAAATTGATAAGTAACAAATCCAAATACACATGATGGAGATTTAACAATTCTTCATGAAGTGACTGGCTTTTTTAACACAAAATCAACAGTTTTTCATGAATTTACCTCCGTTAACATGACTGAAGATATTGCAATACAGACGGTTTGGGATACTCTTAAAGCAACATCTAGATATATTATCAATTATTTCTTTGCCAAAAAGAAGATAGCTGAGAAGAAATCTATAATACATGTACAAAATAATAAAAACATTAGAGCATAAATTCTACATGATCAAACATGATAAACAGAACTCAGAAGAACTTATTAAGGCTAAGGTATAATTAAGGCTCCCGGTTTTCCGTTTTACGGATTTTTACAGATAAATACAGACAGAAAACAATGTGTTTTCTGTCTGCATTTATTTTTAAAGTGGATAAATACAGAAAATTGGGTTTCTTTTAAGTGACTCTATGCAGTCTTTCATGAATTATAGGCCATCAGCTGAGCAGATGGACAGCATGGGAAATTTAAAAAACAGGATGCAATTTCATTAAATAATGCCATTTGTCAATATACATTTGTGGTATAATGCTAATATTTACCAGTGGATGTTTTGTTATTTAATATTTGGCATCTTAAATAGCTAAAACAGACAGACATCAAAGAATGAGTGGGAGTCTATCAATTATATAAATATGGAAATGTACAGTTTTACAACTTCATTTGTCCCAAAACACAAAATAAATATGGATAAATACAGAAAAAGTGGGCAAAAAATAAATATGGGTAAATACAGACGGAAATGCTAAAAAAATAAATATCCATAAAACCGGGAGCCCTAGGTATAATGCAATAAAACATCTACAAATAAGGCCTGTGGATATGTATTAAGAGTTAACACAAGGAATTATCAAGGTAGGAACAGATCCGGCACACTCTTAGCCAATTACCTGAAATTTAAAAAGAGAAGAGGAACGTTAAATCTATCCTTAATTCATAGGGCTCAAGTATATAAAGACACAGAGGTTTTAAATTGTTTTGTTTAATATTATGACAACTTATATTCTCCAGATACTGTTCCTTCAGACATTGTATTGAATGATTACTTCATGTCCTTGAAAAAGGAGCTTCCTCTGCCCTTCGATTTTTCTTCCTTAGAACAGCCTTTAACATTACAGGAACTTGTAGTCGCATTAAAGAAACTTCCTTCTGGTTAATCACCCGTCCCTGATGGTTTCACAGTTGAATTTTATTTACAGTTTTCTAATTTGGTATTTCCCATCTTCTACAAACATTTATGCTCCTTTTCTTTTTCTAACTCTTTCAAGGATCCTTCACAGAGTCCATAGTCTGTCTGATCCTAAAAAATGAAAGAATCCTATGTTGTTTCAGAATTATAGGCCAATATCTCTCATAAATGTAGATTGCAAGATTTTTGCTAAAGCCCTTGCCCTTCGACTAGAAACTTTCCTACCAGACATAACTGGTTGTGAACAAACAGGGGGGCATATTCACAAGGAGCCATCGCCGAATTAACGGCACTTTATCGCAGCCAAAGTCGTGATAAATTTACCTCCCCATTCACAAGCCGGTGTTAACAGCCCACAGCACCAGTTTACTCGCGATAGCAGCAGCAAAAAACATCGCCACAGAGGCCCCCCGCAAATATCGCTAATGAAATGCAGAGTAGACGTTCCCGTGACAAAAGCCGAGACAACAGCACACCTCAACGTTCACAACGACCAGCCACATCCGCGATAAAAACACAAAACAGGTGATAAGGCGCGTTAGCACCAGGAAATCTACACCTGCTCTGACCTGGTGTAAAGTCGGACGGCAGCCAGCACCACAAAAGGGAGCACAGCCCAGGGCCACATCCGAAGGGCAACAGATGCCATGGAGCCACACAACATGCGGCCCGGACACCCAAGAGGGCCACAACACCCACCTCCACCACCCCAGGACCCCAAACCACACCCGGAACACCCCCCCGGACCACCACAGACGCAGCGCAGACAAAGACAGCAGAACCCCAGGAAACGTACCAGCCACGCAGACCCAACATCTGACAATGTCACCATCCACAACAGGCTGAAAGGGACAACCAACCTACGCATCCTGACCATCATCGCCTAACAGGCCTACGGCAAAAACACAGCGGACAACCAACATCCCACCCCACACAAAGCTGATGGCGTGGCTGCACCTGTTGGCCCCTGGGACCCCCCAACCAACACCCACCAGAGTCGGAGGAGTCTCACAGCCAGCCACATCCAAGTCCCCCACACCTGTCCTGGACATCACCATCACCCTGGTACCCCAGTCCCCATACGTACAACACAATGCGCAGGATCCGCTGGAGACCAAGCAAGGACCACGCACAGGTCGGGGGCAATACACAGCACACATGTACTACCTGTGCCCCCTGGTGACACAGCACACAATTGCCGCAACAGGAAGCACACGTCTCACACCAATGTGCAGGCAACAACAGAACACCGTGGAACACCCAACCATGTCGCCTTCAAATACACAGCCAGCGTGCATGATACCTTCATCCTCCGACAGCCCATCATCAACCAGCGTCCCCAGGATGGCAACAAGGGAAATGCACAGCCCCTTGGCAATATACAAATGAACACCCCACACACCTCAACTCCACAACCATGCAACTCACAACGTTGGCAATGCACACGTCACAAAATCACATACAACTGGCACAACAATATGCCCACCCACCAGACACGACAGAACAACTTACAATGTCCACATTGGCAAGCCCTGAACATGAGCCAGCAACAGCATGGCGCCTCAGCCACATCATAGCCGAATGTGGGGAGAGGTGGCAACCAGGCATGTGTGAAGGATGCAGTAGAACCATGATTGGGAAAGTACACAATGCCAAGAGTGCCAGAGATGTGCTGGACACCTCGCAGTATGCAGAACACACCCATAACCATGGCGACATACACCGCTTGCGTATGGAGTGTAGTGGACAGTGGACGCCACCATGTCACCCCAGCCAGTGGGGGACCTCGCAGAAATGTTGCCTGTTATGCCCCCCTAAGTGTCAGCGGAGAGGGATGGCCCGGCGTACGCCACTCCAGCGAAGTGGTGTGAATAAAAAGCACGTAGGCCTGGGCGTGGTCATCTTCCGGAAAGACCCACGTCTCTGCCAGGGCGGCGCCTCCCACCTCGCCACGAGGCTGATTCCATCCTCGTGAGCGGAGTTGCCTGCGATGCCATGCGCCTGCCGGACCCCGGCACGCTGGACCACGAACCTGTCAGGCCAGCCCCTGCACAGCCAGGCCACACTGATCACCTTCCGACACCGACGTGTGTCAAGGAGGGCCCACCACATGCCGGCGCACTCCCCAAGCCCGAGGCCTGAGACCTTGGCAGCCACCTCAGACCATCACGGCCTCCACGACACCGGCCCGCTTCATTCCTTTTTTGTTGACGTACTCCACTGCCGCCCCCGGCCTACTCTTCGGACCAGTAGGTCCCAAATGTGAAACTGTGTCCTGAGTCATGAATGGCAGTGACCCCAAATCCGGGCTAGCGGCCACAGCACCAGACCCCCCCGATCAGTGGGGCATAGTTCCATATGGGCATCTTGCGACACGTGGTGCCACAAACCCTGTTCAACGCCAGCCTGCTACATGTGGTGCTACTGAACCTGAACTACGCAGGCCGGTGGGGCCATCCAACCTATGCCGGCGACACTCGGTGAATGGGCCGTGCTGACCGCTGCCTCAGGCCTACACCACGGTCAGGTAGGTCACACATTTGGAACTGAGTCTTGATTACACCATGGCACTGACCCGATGTCTACTGCAGGGGTGATATCACCAAACTCCCAGCTATCAGAGAAGCAAACAAATGCATCACAAGCACACAACACGTGTCTGTGGTCCACTGCTGACCGCTGCCTCCGGCCTACACTGCGGTCCAGTAGGCCACAGAGCCTTGATTTGGCATTTATGGACTTCACATCTGTGTACCGGTATCATCGCAGACTGCATCCCCTCACAGCACATGTGCCACTATGTTTGTTCCCCAACATTCATGGACACTCACTGGTCGTACATTGGTGGCGTTTGAGTCTATGGACTAGGGGCTAGTTTTCATCCTCATGTAGCTGATCCCGAATTGTTGGTGCAGACGAGGGTTGCGCTTTCCACTCCTCCATTTGCTGCTTCCAGATGACATCGGACCTTCCGCATCATGCCCTGGAGGACACCTTCCACTGTCCCCCGAAACCCTCTGCAACATACACCTCGGACATTGATGGGTACCCGCTCAGGTCGCATGGCCCATCTGACTGCACCGCAAGTCACCGTCCCGTGTCTGGGTGCCTGTGCCGGCTGCAGTGCATCCGGGGCCACTAACTTTGTGCTGCTCAGGCCTGGGACCCCTTCTTCTGAGACATTGAATGGCCTCTGTAGCAATGGTCTTGGGGTCATCAACGCCATGTGTCTGCGGCCCTGTGCTGTCCGCCTCCTCCGGCCCTAACTGCGGGCCACCAGGGCCCACACATGGCATCGGGTCTTGACCGGCCCAGACGTCGCATCACCGCAGGAGGCACACGCCACCACGCAAGGACCACCTTCAACCGCCATCTGCCAGAGTCGAAAGGGTGGTCCTGACAGACCTACGGAGTTGCTCAGACCTGTTGTTGATGCCATCATCGGCCTGATACCCTGCTCAGCACTCCAGGTGCCAGTGACTCAGTGCACCGCAAACCATTGTCAGTTGCTGATTGAGTTTTGTGCTGTTGTGAGGTTGCGCAGCAATGTCACCTCATGCAGTGGGGAAGACCTTGGACCATGAGGAGGAGGATGTGTCAAGTGTGCGGACGGGAGAAGGCACAGACAATGGGAGGGCAGGTGGCAACAGCCCCAAGGCAGGAATGCAGACTAGTGGCGGTAGTCAAGCTACACACCCGGATCTAATACTGAGTATTGCGCTGTGGACTGCAGACACAACTGTCACCTCAGGCAGTGTGGGAGACCTGGGACATTGATGTTGAAGTTGATGCAGGTGTAACACACCCCACTGCATCTGCATCAGGGCTAACTCAAGGGACATAATTCTAGCTATTACTTCAGATGAGCGCGCTCTTCTCTAGTGCCCCTACCTCAGTGCACTGCAACTCACGGGACGTCCAGACTGAATATTGGGTGACCTCTGTCCTTACTCCGGATCCCTCCATGTTGCTCTGCATTTGACTCTGTTATGCTGGTGTTTTCTGTTTCCATGACACTGGTGTCCACTTTTCAGGTTGTTGCCAGCACCAAGCACTCCGTGCGGGCTGGCTTATACTCACCGCACACACATCCAGCACAGGCGTCACTGTACATGTGGCCCTGCCAATAAAAGGGCCGGGTGCACGTGCCAGTAGCCAGTTCAACATGATATGTGCATGTGTCCCTGTGGTCTTGTTGTATGCATGGGGGCCCTGGGCCCTTCGACATTACATTGTGCTGTGTACAGTGGACGCAGCGATGTCACCGCAGGCAGCGGGCTGGAACCTGGACAAGTAGCTTTGTCGTCACCCACTCAATTCGTAAGGGGAGTGGACTGTGGCATCGTACGCAGAGCCAATGTGGGTGTGTGACTGATATGTGTGTGCCCCTGGGCGTGGTTCTGTACTGGGTATGTGCATCTGCATGTGTCTCTATGGCAGTGTGGGTCTCCTTTGTGGGGTGTGGGTGGTCCCTGAAGGGTATTGGACACCCACGTATGTGTTCTAGTTCGCATTCCATGGGTTGGGCAACACCCGCACCTGTTGGGCCACCTCCTTTTGGCGTTCTGCCACCTGGCATTGGGGTGCCATGTGTGGGTGGGTGAAGTGTTGTGAGGCAGCCGTGATTGCGGGTGCTTCATGCTGTGTGGTCTGTTGCAGGGTCTGGGTTCTCCTCTGTGTAGCTTGTCTGCCCTGGTGGTGGGTTGTGTGGGATGTCCATGGGCTATTGTAGGGCGTGGGTGTCGGGGGTGTGGTGTTCGTCTCGGGCATCACTGATGGGTTGTCTGTTCTGACCTGCTGGAGGTGTTGTTTGTCCCTCTGCATTGTGAAGGGGAGGTGTATGTGTGGCATTGTGCCCATCACCCCCATCCCCCCAGTCCCTGTTGGCTCCTCACCCTGTTGTTGTTGTGTCAGGTCCTCTCGAGCTGTGTCCGTACTCCCTACTCCTTGCACCGTCTCCACACTGATGACTGTGGCCTGGGTTACCTCCAGCTCCTCCTGTGGCGCTGGACTGCCACCTCCTGTCGCCGTTGCTGCCTTACTGTTGGCAGCGGGTTTGTACCTGGTTTAGGTTGTCACGTCCTGCCGGCGCCTCTTGGCCTCCTGGATTGGCCTCCTGGGCACTCAGACTGCATTCCAGGTGGTCTGCTTGTGGGTCAGTTGCTGGTAGTGTTCTGTCGCCTCCGTGGCCTTGGTCTTGTTTTCCTGCGGTCTGCACCCTGTCTTCCTCTCCCTTTTCTCCTTGGCCTTCCCCGACCCAGTTGTTCCTTGCTGGTGGTCTGTGGGGGTTGTGTGGTTCGCGTTGCCCTCTGTGCTGGGTCAGGGTGCATCCATGTTGCTACGTGCTTTGGCTTGTTTCTGGTGTGTTGTGTCTGTGGTTTTTATGGTGCAATTTCCCGCCAGACGCGTGGGATTTGCAGGCCTGAGGCTGCTTTTCGCTACTTTTTGTACCGCGATTGGCCTCATCGCATGATTTCTTGCGTTTCGCATTTTTTCGGCGTGGCGTTGATTTTCACGCTGACATTTGATACGTTATTTGGTGACTATCGCATGGTACCGCCTTGTTGTGAATTCCACATTGACACAGGGTTATTTTCCCGTGATAGGCTGCGTTATTGAAAGTTGTGTTACGCTACTCTTGCAGTAGTTATCACACGTTCTTGTGAATATACCCCTTGGTTTCTTAAAGGACATAACATATTAGATAACTCTCACACTTTTCTTATTATTATTAATGGAGCTTCCAAACTGAAACATTCCTTAGCTGCCTTTTCTTTGGACGCTGAAAAAGCATTCAATAGAGTTAATTGGCGATTTTGTTCCAAATTCATTGATTTAGACTTTTTATTGTATTCTGCCTACAAATCCTCCGTTTACGTCAATGGAGTTCAATTCTCTTATTTTCCTTTAAAACAATGTAATAGATAAGGGTGCCCGTTATCACCTCTTCTCTTTATTCTAGCCCTAGATGATCCTTTTCTAACTTACATATTCCACAACTTTCACTGGATTCCGAATTCAAGATCAACATATTAAATTCACCACTTATGCTAACAATATTTTATTGTTTATGTCTGGCCCAGAACCTTCCTTTCCGGCTTTCTTTAGTGCATTACAAACATGCTCTCAAGTCTTTGAATATAAATGTAATATTACTAAATCTGAGGTGTTACTCCCTCAACAAATATTGTGTTAAGGGTCAGTTTGAACATGCTGGACTGATGTGGAACTCTTCCAAAATTTAAGTGCTAGACACCTAGGGGCCGATTCCGATTCAGGCCGGAAATCTCTCCGACCTAGCCGGACCCGGAGAGATTTCCGACCGAATCGGACCCTAGCAGTCCGACCGAACGAGTACGATGCGTTCACATGCTATCGGACTCGATTCGGTCGGACTCCCATTGAAGTCAATGGGAGCCAGTCGTACAACGCGTACGCGGGCTCCCATTGACTCAATGGGTGCGAGGCGAATAAGGGCGCCCCCTACAGCGGGTACGCGTCAAAGCGGGTCGCGCCGTACATGCACAGGTAGGGGGACCCATGGGTCCCACCTGTGTGCGACTCGCACAGCTAGGCGTACAGGGGGGTCCGACACGGACCCCCAAAGTGCGGCTCCGACTGCTCTTTCGAGCCGGACGGCGCGAGTCGGTCGGACTGCTCGCGGCGCGCATCGTACTTACCCGGCCGGGGAACGTCTCCATAGCGCGGTGCGAGTCGTGTCCGTGCGAGTCGGTCGGAGCGGTTGGGTCCCGTGAACGAGTCGGTCGGCGATTTCGCGTACGCTCGCATCGTGCTCGCTCGCCCGGACGCACGTCCGACTCGGTCGGGAAACAGGGCTCCGAATCGGATCCGTTAATGCCGACTCCGATTCGGAGCCCTACCGGCCGAGATCGGAATCGGCCCCTTAGTATAAGAATTCAATTTGTGACACTCTAAATGCAAACGTCACTGACTTACTAGATAAACTTCAGGTTGACACACAGAAATGGTCCCCTCTGTATCTTTCATGGTGGGGCCAATTGAATACAATAAAAATGATGCTTCTTCCTCTTATAAATTTCTTCCTTATGATGTTCCCAGTCAGAATTCCAAAAACTGTATTCTCCTGGATTGACAACATGCTTAAAAACAATTTATGGAATGGGAAAAAAGCATGCATCTCTCTCCCCCAACTCAAGCTTCCCAAGATATATGGTGGAGTTAATTTTCCTGATTTCCCTCACTACCTCAAGGCATTCAGGATTAAACAAATTCAAGGAATCCTAATATCTCCTCTATCTAATCACAAGAAGTTATGGTGGGACTTAGAACTCGCACTTATTCATCCATTCACATATTCACACATACTATTTATGTTTTCACCTCCTAAGCCATAGCTGCCACCCACTTTGTCACACACTTGTCAATTGCTCAAACCCTATATAGTACATAATCATCTGAATACCTATATCAATTTATTTCTAGTCCCATTTGGTATAATAAAGATCCTACCCAAAAAGGTTGAATACTTTATTGGAAAAATTGGATTGCCAGGGGAATAATACTAGTCTCATAATTACTGCATAACAATATTTTACTTTCCTTTTCTGAATTATCCTTAAAATACAACTTACCCAGTTCACAACTCAATACGTTTCAATTTTCTATACTATAAAATTAACTCACTGCCCATTGACCTCTCTCACTCCTCATTAGAGATCAATGATATCAAGGGTAACTCATTAAGTCACACAATTCATAGCAAAGCATCTATCATATATAAACTGATTGATTATTTACATTTTACCAGAAACCAGGACTAAATCCAAGGTTGAATTTTGTGGGAAACAGACTTAGCTTGTACATGGTCAGTTGATATGTGGGATACATTTTGGTTGAAATTACATTCCACTGCAGGTTCAGCTACTTTAATACAAACCTTATTTTTCTTTAATAACAGATTGTATTACACACCTGATAAAATATCTAAGTTTTGACTTGCGGGTCAACAGAGATGCTGGAGATGCAATTGTTCAGATGGATCTTACATGCACATGTTCTTTCACTGTCCTAAAGTAATATATTTTGTGAAATCTGCATGATCTAAAAGAAATGTTATCGCAGCAATTTTCTCAACTTTTTCTGTACCAAAGATATTTTCGGGTGGCCTTCATAATATATGGTCTCATGATCATCTTCATGTCTTCGTTGAAATGCTAATTGATGTTTCTATACAAGTGATTGCATCCAATTTCAAAACAAAGGAAAATATTTCAGTTCATTAGTGGTGGAATCTAATGTGTCATAATCACAGATTAGATATATGTCATCTTACTACAACCTCACTTGCAATAAAACGTGATTAATTGTGGCTTTCTCTTACTACCTATTTAACATAGAATCTCCAGATATTTTGTTATGCTAGTTCTACTTTCTTTTTATTTTAGCCATGTTGTGATTGAATGAGTTGAACTGTTTTTGTTATATAGGATATATGCATTGAAAAATTAAACTTTGTCATTCCTGTTAGGTTATATATTATCACTGTCAATATTTTCTTTCTCTTTCTCTCTCCTTTTCAGCCTTTTCTCTCTGTCCTGTCCTCGTCACTTTTATTTATTAACCTTCCTAATCTTAACAATTTCATTGGTATGGTGCGGATTGATTTCATATTTACACTGTTTAATTAACACTGTTTTATATTGTACCTTGTACCTCCCTTTGTTTTAATAAAAATATTTAAATATGATTGCAATACTTTCCTGTCTGAGAACCTGAGAGTTCTTGGAGTGGATTCCCTCAGCATAATTGTTTGTGTCGCTTCTGTGCGGTACTTTCATAAACACTTAAACTGCATTTGCCTTGACTTGTTAGACTTATGCAAAAATATCTGTGCTTATTCTTTAATGAAGAATCCTGTAGGGCCATATAATCAGCTGTTGAACTGGCAAAAGGAATCGAATCATCAGTGGTGTAACAAAGTTTTCAAGGATCACCATACAGAAACCTTGCAAATTGATTCAATCACAGACAGGATTCTGATAGTACTGGAAATTTATAATCTGATTTAGCAAATTCATTGTTACAGAATCAGAATCTCAAAATGCTTAGTGAACTATTACTGATCAACATAAATCTACCTCAATGTTAAGCGTGATAATTTAGAATGTTTGTTCTACAGGATCTCAATCATTTGTTTTTAACACATTGGTCTTTATTAAGCTGCAAACTGAGCACAGGCAATGCATTTTAATTCATTTTAAGAATCTTTAATTATAATTGCTGTTAGGATTTTAATATTGACCAATAAGACCTATCCAACAACCTATCTAATATCACTGGGGCCACAGAGCCAGTAGTAACTAGAGCCATAGTGGTGGCGGATGATGGGATCACCAAAGCAGTTGCAGCTGGGGTCAAATGGGGCTAGTGGTGGAAGACAGGTGGGGCAGCAAAGGCAGCAGCACTCATGGTAACAGTGGCACTTGCTGCTGGTTGCAGTCGAAAGAAAAGGTGCCTATTCCTACACCTGGCATATGAGATGGGTCATAGAAGGGGATGGCATGTTTCTCTCATCCGGACCAGTGTTAGTTGCAAGTCGAATAGTCAGTTAGTGAAACTGTTCTGTCCACTTTTGGAACACAGGAAGCCCTTCTCAGGCTGCATGCCTAAAATATGCAACTCACTACCCACTGATATAAGAACTATCACCAAACAACTGAAAGAATATCTTCTACTGAAATTCTTCCCTAACTTCACACCCACCTAGTCCTGAGGAATGCTTAGATGTTTGTAAAATACTGACTATTTCGACCATTTCTCTTGGTGCTGACAGTTTTATTCGAGTTCTGTCTTACACTTCTTCCTTCCCAGCTTAATCGCCACTGTTACTTTAGTCATCTCGATGGTTATGCCATCCACCCCCAGATTCCATCCTGGAATTCACTTGTCTGTTGCTTATGTACATTTAACCTGTAACATTTCGTGCCTTTTACTCTGTAGTGTATCTCCAAATTTTCTTCTCTTGCTTGTGAGGTCCTACATTTTCTTTAGTTTCATTGTTTGTATTCTCGCTAGAGATACTTGTAAAGAATTCTGATGCTCTAGGGCCTTCTACTCACTATATCAATCAATCAATTCTTTTTTTATTCATTTATTACAAAACACATAAAAGAATACATAAAATCGTCAAAATATACACGTACTAAAAAAAGAAAAAAGCTGAGTAAAATAATTAAAATTATTAATTTATACAAGTAAAAATGAAACAGTTAAAATCTTCTCATATGAATCGTGCAGTTAATTAGTTATCAGTTTTCTGACTCTAAGTGCCTTAATTATAAATTCAGTTCGTGCCACACTCAGGGGCCAATTCCGATTCGGGCCGGAAATCTCTCCGACCGAGCCGGACTCGGAGAGATGTCCGACCGAATCGGACCCTGGCAGCCCGACCGAACGAGTACGATGCGCACGTATGCCATCGGACTCGATTCGGTCGGACTCCCATTGAAGTCAATGGGAGCCAGTCGTACGACGCGTACACGGGCTCCCATTGACTAAATAGGCACGACGCGAACAAGGGCGCCCCCTACAGCGTGTTCGCGTCGATGCGGGTCGCGCCGTACATGCACGTGTAGGGGGGACCCATGGCTCCCCCCTGTGTGCGACTCGCGTGCCTACGTTTCCAGGGGGGTCCGACACGGACCCCCAAAGTGCGGCTCCGACAGCTCCTTGGAGCCGGATTGCGCGAGTCGGTCGGAGCGGTCGAGGTGCGCATCGTACTTACCCGGCCGGGGAACGTCTCCATTGCGCGGTGCGAGTCATCCCCGTGCGAGTCGGTCGGAGCGGTCGGGTCCTGCGAACGAGTCGGTCGGAGATTTCACGAGCGCACGCATCGTACTCGCTCGCCAGGACGCACGTACGATTCGGTCGGGAAATAGGGCTCCAAATCGGATCCGGTAAAGCCGAATCCGATTCGGAGCCCTACCGGCCGAGATCGGAATCGGCCCCAAATTGTCACGGATTCTAATTTTTGCAAATAAACATGAGCCGGTTTATATTTTGGATATAAGCCTTTAAATGAGATACCCTTCGTTTTCTGTAAAATATACTCAAAAAAGTAAAGTGCAAAGTGCTTTCTGTAAAAGTACCAAGGCAAGGACAAATTGTAGTATCCTTAAATCAATGGCCCATTTCAGGAAATGCTACCAGAAACTGTTTCAAGTTAAGGTGGAACCTAATCTGCAGAAACTGATGCTGTGAAATTGAAACAAAGCAGATAGGGCTGGATACCTTCAATTATAAGCAACAAATCATGTGTAAATATTGTAGTTTTAACAAGTTCTTACGCTCCCTTTTGTCTTTCATCATAGATTTTTGTTAACCTTTCAATTCAGATTTCACCATTGTAATGGAGGACCCAGCATCTGCGATATCTAAAGTTGCACCACTATTTGTGAGAGTTGTTTTTATTTAAAGTCAGCAAAGGAATGTTAAAAAAATTATGGGGCAGATTTATTACATTTTCACGGAGCGCAGCAAGCTACCTTGCTGCGCTGCATGAAAGGGAAAGGGGAGGAATGCGCCATATTTAACATAATATGTGGCATTTCTTTCCTTGCACTAGTGCACTTTCGGATGCCTAGTGGCAACGCAGGCACCCTTGCACCCTGGTGCAAGGGTGCCTGCGTTGCAAACAGGATTGTTATTGAGCAGGAAGGGACACCTTCCTGCACAAAAACAATTCTTTGAGGCTTTTTCCTCTTTCAATGTGTGCTGCAGAATGCAAAAATATTAAGCAATCATCAATGTGTAAGGAAACTAAATCCACAAGAAACTTTACACAGAATACCCCAGAGCACGTAACACAAAACCCATTTGATCCCTAGGGTACCATATTGCCTTTGGAGATTTGTGGTGAGGCTATGTGGATGGATGGGTATAGCTATCTGAGCCGTTACCAGATTATGGTCACTCATAAAAGTCTGGAAGACCTTTGCGTCCACATGAATAGGGAATTAAATTATCCAAACATGAACGATGAGGCCCCTCTGCAAGTATAAATTGGTATCATATTAGAGGGAAAGCGGGTGCCTCGGCCCGTTTCAGGTTAAGTCTCATAAGCAGGATATCTAATGATTCTCGGTAATGTGTGTCTGCAAAATGCATCTAATTTTCCCCCATTTATCTTTGTAATCACAAGCTTCTTTGGCAGGCCTAGAATATAGGTGTGCATTAAAATCCCCCACCTAGATCAGGTAGAGCTTTATTTTGTATGAATGTGTGTACACCTGTAGTTGTACTTAAAGTGCTTTGATTGGTTCGGATCAGTGGTTGTCAGACAAGTTGTTGTAAAAAGTAATATCTCCTAAGCCGAATCACCCCTGAAACACAGAAGTTGGAAAAACGGGGACTCATCATGTAAAACCCTGAAGTAAATAAATGAAGTGCCATAGTGAGCTTCTTGAACTAAATCAAACTTGGTCTACTTCATTGTTGTACAATTCTAGTTAAACCTTGGGCAGAGTTAAAACCTCACAAACACAGTCTGTAACATCCACTTTAGACATACAATGCTACAATGAGCATTCAACACCATAGACGTCTGCCCAACTTTGCCATCCTCTACTTATGTCACTTATGCTTTCATATCAATTTAGACAGTAACCTTCTCCCTAGAAGATTTTCAGACCTCCAGGCTGCTGAGGCTATTCTTCATGATTCATCCCTCTCAAGCATTCAATATACAATACACACCACAGTCCTTCACATTGCTGATATCCATAGAAAGAGACCATGGCATGTGGAGGTCCATTGACCATAGATTGCATTATTCATGGTATCCGACTGACAGATATATGTTGTCACTTTTTCAGAAACAGTCCTTTATACCATCACAATCATTGTATTTTCACACATTCACACTTGGCCAGGTCATGTAGTAGTGCGGTAAGTGGTGCTATGTGAGACAGATGTTACCCTTTGCATTGGCAATGTAGCTTGTACATCATTTACCAATGTCTAAATTGTTGTTACGCTCACCTGGATCTTCTGCCGCTCCTGCTTAGCCTCCTCTGACTATCTGCTCCAGGCAGGGGTATTGATGAGAGAGCTTACTCTCTGTTAGCAAGGTTACAGAGTAAGATCAGCTGCAGGGCCAGTCTCAGCAGCCAAGTTCTTTCAACAGTACTTGGAGATTAAGGGGCATATTTGTCAAGGGTTTGCATCACGTTTACACTGCGCAAATTGCTTCATTACATTACTCTGCTCAGGAAGGCATTCCATGGGTGTTGCGTGGGTGTTCCCATGCAACTATCATGGATTTTGATGCATTCCCACATTTACCATTACTGGTAGACCTGGGAATGGGCCAAAATGCTACACCTTCCCAGGAGAGGTGTAATGAGGAGAAATATCTTCATTTTGTCTTCGTTACTCCCTCTTTCTGTGTATTGCATTCAGCAGCACACATAGAAAGAGGAATATGCCTCAGGGAATTGTTTTTGTGCAAAACAATCCTGCAAGCAGCCAAACCGGTGCCAGCGCAGGGACAAAGGCAGGAATGTGCCGTATTCTTTTAAATACTGTCATGTCAAGGTGACTTGCTGCACTGTGCAGCATGACTTTGCCATAAATATGGCCCTAAGTCTATCAAATGGCACTTGAGACCACTTTATTGCTTTTACAGTCCTCTACAGCACAAGGATGACAGGAAGAAGCATTTACATAATTAATAATTTCTTGCTTATTTCCCCGTCAGACTTTGGCACTAGTTTTGTGTATGAGGCGCCCCTTGAGTCTTGGTTTTTTCCCTCACATTAGCTCCACCAAGACCTTGAGCATCCTCTCCATAACGCTCACCTTGCACTGTCTTATGGAGATCATCATATAAAAACCAGGTTGCGTTCAAGTCTAGATGACAAAGTTAGGCTTAGGATGGCAATCCATTGTACAATAAAAAAAATCATAGTTCTTTCTGGCCTAAAAGGGCTGCATTCTGGCTGAAAAGTTACTTCTTTGGGATAATTCAACTATTGGGTGTGTGGTATTTCTTTCAGCCTTCCTTTACCCGTGTGCTGCATGGGGATAAAATGTTTCCTGTTTTTATGACAGTTTCCTGTTTGTGAGTGTGCCATGCACATGTGGTATTGCAGAGTGCAGCACTACTAAATCCCAAGATGCCAGGAACAATATATTCAAATTCAGTCAAAGTGCTTCTGGGCCTGCACCAGGTGGTGTATCATGAACACGCTCATTGGCTCAAAGCAGTGATGAGTGCCTGGGTTTATGCATCTACAGTGTGTAAAGAGAATTCTTTTAACCCAATATTTCTCTGAGTTAAGGCTCAATTATAAGACTTTACAGCACAGAAACAGTGAGCAGGATGTGTCTCTTTATGTTTCTGAGGTGTGCTGTCTAAAACAATGCACAAACTCAGAGCAATATTGGGTTAAACAAATTCACTTTACACCCTCCTGTGAATAAGTACATAAAAATAAGAGTTTGGTTTGGCTCAGCAGAGCAAGCTGCCCTGATACCATGGAGCCAAGTATGTGTGACTCATTGCGTGCCTGGAACTCAGATCCTCTCCTCTGCATTGGAAATACCAAGTGCAGTTTAACCACTTCAAGGGCCAGATGTATAATATAAAAAATAAAAAATAAAAACACAAACTTCTAGCTGTAAATTGCAGTCTGCTGTTTTGGGACCAGTAAAGAATATTACAAACAGACCTATGTACTAATAGTTCAGTTCATAAAATTCTGAATCATAGTGGTTCATAATTCAACGTACCTCATGAATGTTAATGAGGTAGGTGACAAATTGTAAATCACAGTATGCCCCTTTCAAATACCGATTTGGTATGGAGCCTCAATCCCATTTTAGGAATCAGTAAATGTTTACCAACTCCTGAAATGGGATTAGTATATTAAAAGAAAAAGTACTTTGCTGTTGCAAACACTGAATCGCAGTGTTTGTAACCATTAAAATGCTTAGTGCATTTGGCCCCAGGTTTCCATCACACTTATCATTAATGTGATTGTTTCTAGCAACAATTTCCCCCACAAAATGTTTTTACAAAAGTTAAAGGATACAATAGAAGTTGTCTTTAAAGTAACATACGTAGGACACAACACGGCATCCAGGCAGGGATAATGTTAACTCTGTACTTCATATACCTCATATTACTGGAATTTTGCCTTCTCGAAACGCCTAAAAAAAGAGGTGTTAATATTACTTTCGTTAAACATACTCAATGTACTCGTTTGGTTAGCACGGAAGGCAGAGTTCCCTTGCTGGGATTCAACCTCATTGCTAGTACTTCACAGCGGATGTTAGTGATGAGTATTGAAATCAATAAGAGGTTTTGCACAGAGACGTGGACTTATCAGCTGACACTAAGGGCCCCTTCTTTAACCGAGAGAGCCTGTAAAACACGATAGCATCAAATATTTCACGTAACATTTTATTTGATAAAAACACAGCATACACTAATTTGTTATGATTTTTTCCCTTTTACGCACTTTATGAGAACAGCTATATACTGATGCTGGCGTTTTTGTAGTTAGTTGGAGTAACAACTGCAAACCACTTAGAGTTGGCAACAGATTTGCTCGCGGCAGAATGTTTCTGAAACATACAATTTTTAAAAGAAAATTATGGTTTATGAAATGCGTTTTGCCATTGTTCCAAATTCCACATAGGCAAACCTCAAACGATTCCGTCTAACCTCGACATCCCAGAGGCATTTTACAAACGTGACGTTTAAAAGCGGTTTAAGTATATTTTAGGCACCATTATCTGGTATTTCTCCATAGATGATGGGTGACCTGCTTTCATAAATTATGGTTATTTAGAAGGAAGCCACTGGTAACACGTCAAGAGCCATTTAAATAATCCGCACCTAAACTAGCTGCAGGAAATAGGTCTTAATGTTAAGGAGCTGTAAAGCCTTCAGCTTAGATTTTCAGGATTAATTGTGTCATATTTGTTACCTTTGGAGATGCATCCTGCTCTCTCTCACCCTAAGGAATTTACAGGTGCTTAACAAAAAGGCCACCAACCCACCTGCATGCAACTGGGAATGCCTGCCATAATTGCTCCCTTTCCCAAGGCAACCCCCCTGCTCTGACACTTTATTGCACTCTGTCTCTGAGGTCTCGCCGCCTCATTCCACACCGCCGCCATCTGGTTTACCCCTCACTGTGGGAGTTGAAGGAAGGGCCTTGTACCCAGGTGGAGGGCGCCCAGTGCAGAGAGCCACCCGTCTGCCTGTCATTAAAGAGGCTTGCTCATCTCCCACGGGTGTCATTTTCAACACGGTTAATGAAAGTGAAGCTGTATCTGAGAACAACACGCCTGGTGCTGTGGAGTTCGCCTAGGACTTCTCGGTGCCCCCTTGTGAGATATTCAACAACATCACTAGTTCCTTTGCACCTTAGCCGGTCCCTTCCTCCACCCGGCAATAGGCTACATTTCTACATTGTCTGATGCAGCTGTTCGTGATTCAGGTGACACTATGACCCCTGGGAACCCGAGAGCAATCAAAACAAAAGCAAAACAGCATCTGCAACTACAAAACGGCAACCTTCGGCAACCCAAGCGTGAGCTCCTGCAGCTGGGTAGGGGAACTGGCGTGCATTTAATGAAATCATGATATATCCAGTGCTGAAGAAACAAGTGTTGATCTCAAACTTTAAAAGGGTTCACTAAGTGTGCATGTTGTGAGCTACTGCGAAACTGTATACATACACACACACACACACACATATACATATATATATATATATATATATATATATATATATATATATATATACACACACGCACACACTTTTTTTTTACAGTAAAAACATCGAAATAAATATTTTGCCACCATGTTACTTTTTTCTTTGCATTCTCTGAAGAGCAGATCATTTACAGTGTCATAGCTATGACTTGAGGCAGTAATTTCAAAAGAGATGGGACAGGAGCTGTTCCACATGGACGTTATCCAGCAGCTGTCACCAGCCAGAAATGCTATATAACCCCAAAACACAGACATTTATAATTAAATGTGGCCACCCTCAGCCTGGCTATCCCTTAGTGCTGTTCGCTAACTATTCACAGGACCTCTGTGTTTCCCCTATTGGCTTATCTCTTGCTGTAAGTATAAATGCGTGATTCCATTACCTGCCCTGCCCAAACATTTGCAGGTACTGACTGCTCCCCGGCCATTTTTGCTGCCTTCCACCTCATCGTACCCTTATGGAACAGGAGGCCACCCACCCACCTCAGAGCAAAGAGAATGTCAGGAGAGCAGGGCTTTGAGTGGGCTGGATCCCTCCGGGTCCCAGACCTGGCATTAATTAAGTCTGGGTGCTGAACTTTGCTCCACTCGCAGAGTTTGCTGAGATTTCCTCACTCCGTTTTACGCGGAGCTCACAGGAATTTTTCCCTCGCTCGTGTTCGTCAACTTCAAGTTGGCGAGCCCGAGCGAGGAAAATCCACCCCCCGCCAAGATTTTTCCTCGTTCGCGATCGTCAACATCAAGTTGGCGAGTGCGAGCGTGAAAAATCAACTTCCCAACGAGATTTCTCAATGTGGGCAGTCAGATTTCTCATTGTGAGTGGTCACGTCTGGTCGCGACCACTCGCGTTGAGAAACTGTCCGCTTGCGTTGAGAAAGCTGCCGCTCGAGTGAAAATCTACTCGAGTGGCAGAAAGAAAGCATCGCCCGCTTGAGCTGTGCATGGTGCTGTTCGCAATGATTGCACAGTGCAGACAAGCACCTGGCACTGAAAATCACTGCAAACAGCATTTATCCAACACACTCTGCCGCTCGCGGAGTTCCGCGTAGCAGAACTCCACGAACCCCGCCCAGGCTTAGTATTAATTAAAATTGGACATTGAAACGGGTCCCTATCGCTATCGGACCATATATTCATATCCTTAACTTTAATGGCAAAAATACTGATTGATTTCTTAACAATTAATTTAATTTCATTTAATTTAATTCCTGTTTATATTTCACAAGTTAACTTAATTATGCATTCCCTATGAGTGTTAAATATTTTCAGGATGTTGTATTTCTGTTTTTTTAATGTAGCAAATTACTCATTTATAGTGCATACACATGAGGTACACAGTTGTCAAAATATTAAAAAGGCGAAAGTAAAAGAAATACATGTTTATAGATGAGAGCGAGTTGTGTCTTTGGAGGATGGTGAAAAGAAGGAGCTGGGTGGTAGTGCACTCAGAAAAGAGTGAAAAGAGGGAGCTAAAGAGGAAAGAGATGAGGTGTAAGATATGCAGATGGATGAGACATGAAGAGAAAGGACATACATGTCTAAGATAGAGTGAACATAATGGGAGTGCCTGAGACACTCTGAAGACCTCCACCCTTTCCACAGGTCTCAGTAATGTTTAATGCACAGTCTCATAATTCCAGAATTGAAATATTTTCAATATTGGTTATTTACATCAAAATCATTGTTGTTACTCACTTATCTTAAACAGCTTACAGCCATTGACAAAGCCAATAGTCCTAGTTGTTTAAGGTGTATGTCAGTTGTTGTTTTATATACCTGGATGCAATAACAGAAAGCTCAGAAGAACAAAGATACTGATTGCATGGGACACAATGGAAATCATACAAATTCACTTTACATTATTAATTAATTAAAATACATAGTCTACTCGCCTTTTAGAGACATCCCCACACTTTGGTCATCCCACTTAAAGCCCTGCAACGGAGTAGCGTTTTCCTGAAAATTAGCGGGACTATTCACAACAACTTAGGCCGCCAAGCAGCAGACAGTTAAATTTGCCCTCCTAGGAGCTCTCAAGTCATGAATAATGGCAAGAATTTCTCACAGTATGGTGAAACCCAGGGCCTGAAACGAGGTTGTCTTCTTAGTATGGTGCATCGCATCTAAGTACCATTGTCAACCTGAAATCTAAAACCAGCACAAGTTCCCTTTTAAGATGCCCAAATAAGTTATAACAGGTGTAAAAAGAATGAAATGAGAACTGAAATCAAGAAATTTTGAAAATACAATGTATATCACATGTACTAAAAACAAACTCTTATGGGCAGTGCTGCCTTTAAATAACACCCAAAAGATGTAGGTGTTTAAAATCCTGTGGTACCACGTCTAATGTTCCTTTACTAGGTCACCATCGTGTAATGGTGTATTGTTAAGAAATGGCAGTATATCTACAATTTACTTATCGCAATGTTGCATTTTCCAACCAAACCACACTTTTCCGGTTGCCACCATGTTATCGTCCAATGGATAAGAAAACTTAATTTCATGAGGCAGTTTATTATAGAAAACACACTTTATTTGGTGCTAAATTCATGAATCCATGAAAAATTGAGAATTATGACGAGTAATAGACAAAGGAAAAACCATAACCCCCCAGGTGATAGTTAAATACTTCTCACTGTCTAATACTTTAGGCAATCTGAAGAAAAACCTTCTTCTTCAGTGGAGTGCCCAGAATGCTTAATTTTATTCTGTGGGCAAAATCCCAGAAACAATTCCGGAAGAATTTTTGAAAGTACACCCCCCTTAAAGATTACCATCAAAAAAGCTGCAGAAAAACTTCATAAACTGCACCTCGAGGTGAAAGACAGAACCCATTACTGCTGACCACTACCTCTATTACTGGAGGGTGTCTCCAAATCCTTATTTTCACTTTCACCAGCAGCATTGGATGCATGCAGTAACAAGCATTACCAAAGCCAATAGCTATCATCTATGCAAGAGCTGTTGGCTTTACCAATATGTTTTAGCCATGTTGTACACTAGTGTGGCTGCTGTTCAGCATGGCTAAAAGTTAGTGGGGTAAAGGAGAGTTGTGTGGAGTGTCGTAAAGTGGAGTAGAGTGGAGTGGCATAGAGTGGTGTGGACAGTTGTGGGGTGTTGTGGAGGGAGTAGAGTTTCATAGAGTGGAAGGGCACAAAGTGGAGTAGAGTTGAGGGGCATACAGTGGAGTGGCATAGAGTGTTGTGGAGTGATGTAGAGCAGAGTGGAGTGGAGTAGAGGGTGTTGCAGAGAGTGTAGTAGAGTAGAGTGGTGTAGAGCAGAGTAGATTGTCATAGAGTGGAGTAGTGTAGGAGAGTGGAATGGCACAGAGTGGAGTAGAGTGTTGTACAGTGGAGTGGTGTAGAGTTGAGAGGAGTGGCATAGATATTCATAGAGTGAAGTGACATAGTGGAATGGCGTGGAATGGAGTAGAGTGAAGTAGTGTGCCATAATAATAGCAATAATAACCCGGTATTTGTAAAGCGCAAACTAATCACCCCTAAGGGTCTCAAGACGCTGGGGGCCATCGGGGAGATTGAGTGAGCTATTTCCCAGAGTCACATGGTGCTGGGCTGAGCTGCCACTGGCGATCGAACCGTGAGCCCTGTGCTCCGGAGTCAGCTGCCCTGGCCGCTCTGCCACACCTCTCCCTTCCCATAGAATAGAGTGGAGTAAAGTGGCATGGAGTGGCATAGAAGGAGTTGCATGGAGCGACGTGGATTGGAGTAGTGTTGTAAAGTGGAATAGAGTGCTGTAGAGTGAAGGGGTATATAGTGGAGTAGAGTGTCAGAGTGGAGTTGAGTTTATTGGAGCAGAGCAACATAGAGTGGAGTATCGTAGAGTTTAGCATCATAGTGGGGAGTATAATGGCTTAGAGTGAAGTGGCATAAAGTACAATGTGCAGAGTAGACTGGTGTAGAGTGCAGTGGCGTAGAGTGCAGTGACATAGAGTAGAGTGGCGTAGAGTGGTGCCGAGAAGATTGTAGTGTCGTGGAGTGCAGCGCCATAGAGTAAATTGTTTCAGAGTAGAGTGAAGTGGCGAAGAGTGGAGTGGTTCAAAGTAGAGTGGAGTGGTGCAGGATAGAGTGCAGAGCTGTAGTTTGGCGGAGAGTGCAGTGACAGAGTATATTGGTGTAGAGTGCAGTAGTGCAAAATAGATTGGAGTAACGTGGAGTGATACAGAGTGTAGTGGCCTACAGCTGAACGCTGCAGAGTAGAGTACAGTGACCGAGTGCAGAGGAAGAGAGTGCAGTGGTGTAGAGTGCTGTGGCATAGAGTGCAGTGGTACAGAGCAAAGTGGTGCAGAGGCATATAGTACAGTGGTGCAGAGTAGAATAAAGTGGTGTAGAGTGGAGTGATAGAGCGCAATGGTGTAGCGGGGCATAGCGTGCAGTGGTGTAGAGTGCAACAGTGCAGAGGAAAGGGTTGTAGAGTTCAGTGGCCTACAGTGGCACAGAGTAGAGTGGCACAGAGTAGAATGGCACAGAGAGCAGTGGCATAGAGCACAGTGGTGCAGAGTAGAATAGATTGGCATAGAGTTGAATAAAGTGGCAAACAGTGCAGTAACAAAGCACAATAGTATAGAATGGTATAGTGTACAGTAGGGTAGCATGCAGTGGTGCAGAATGCAGTGGTGCAGAATAAAGTGGCTTAGAGAGCAGTGGCGTTGAATACAGCGGTGAAAAATAGAATAGAGTGACTTAGCATGCAGTTGTGTAGCGTGCAATGGTGTAGAGTGTTGCAGAGTAGAGTATAGTGGCATTGAGTGCAGTGGCACAGAGTAGATGGTGTATAGTGCAGTGGTGTAGAGTGCATTGGTTTTGAGTAAAGTGGTGTTTTGTGCATTGGCGTAGAGTGCAGTGGTACACAGTAGAGTGGTACAGAGGGCAGTGTCATAGAGTAGAGTGGTGCAGAGTAGAGTAGAGTGGAGTAGAATGGTGCAGCATAGAGTGTAGTGGCATAGGATTCAGTGGCAGAGAGTGCATTGTTGCAGAGTAGACTGTTGAAGAGTCCAGTGGTGTATAGTAAAGTGGTATAGAGTGCACTGGCGTGGAATGCAGTGGCATAGAGAGCAGTGGTGTACAGTACAGTGGTGCAATGTATACTACAGTGGCATAGAGTACAGTGACTTAGAGTACAATGGTGTAGAGGGCAGTGGCGTAAAGTGTTGCAGAGTGGAGTATTGTGGCATAGAGTGCAATGGTGCAGAGTAGATTGGTGTAGAATGCATTCATGTAGAGTGCATTGGCGTAGAGTGCCGTGATGCAGGCTAGAGTCCAGTGGAGGCAGAATGGAGTGCAGTGCACAGAGTGAAGTGGGGCTGAGTGCACTGACCCAGAGTGCACTGGCATACAGTAGATTGTTTCAGAGTGGAGTGGTGCACAGTAGAGTGCAGTAGTGTGGAGTACAGTGGTGAAGAGTAGATTAGAGTGGCAGAGAGTGGATTGGCATAGAGCGCACGTGGCATAGAGTGCACATGGCATAGAGTAGAGTGGTAGATAATCAAAGGAGAATGGATCACTTGTCCTGTATTGTAACCAGGGTCTGGGGTTCTGACCGACTTAAAAAACCCTCATTCACGTAAAAGGTAACGGAGCGGTATATCTTGATTATCCGCTTCTGATGCTACGTGAAAAGCATCATCATAGGGTCTTTAAAATATGCTTTCCTCCTCCTGGAGGGAGACCAACTGGTAATTACAGTAGTGATCAGTAATCGTTTAAGTGTAAGTGAAGTGAATTTAAAATTACCTCCATCTCTCAAAAAATAGTGGTATATTCAGTTGGAGATGGGGCATGGTTAAAACAAAAGGCGGTGCAAATCAAGAAGTGCTACTGTTCTATAGCACCTGTATACAAAAGTGAATGGTCGACATGTTTCAGCCCATGCATCACCCAGTCGGGTCGGGGGGCCTTCTTCAGGACCAGTATGAAGCTTGTTACTAATTTAGTGACATGCAACGGTAAGTTGGTCACTTACCCTTCTTCTCAATGGTTACGGGTCTTAATAGTACCTATAACTGTTTAAATCCGCTTAATAGCTTCTTCGTGGGACACGCAGAGTAGACTGCTCACTTACTTGAGGAGTCAAGGTCACGACTTGTGCTTGCTCCATCCACAACAGATGGAGCAAGTACAAGTCATGACCTTGACTCCGTCCACAACAGATGGAACAAGCACAAGTCGTGACCTTGAGTCCTCAAGTAAGTGGGCAGTCTACTCCGCGTGTCCCCCGAAGAAGCTATTAAGCGGATTTAAACAGTTATAGGTACTATTCAGACCCGTAACCATTGAGAAGAAGGGTAAGTGACCAACTTACCTTTGCATGTCTCTAAATTAGTAACGAGCTTCATACTGATCCTGAAGAATGCCCCTCGACCCGACTGGGCGACGCATAGGCTGAAACATGTCGACCTTTCACTTTTGTATACAGGTGCTATAGAACAGTAGCACTTCTTGATTTGCACTGCCTTTTGTTTTAACCTTTCCCTATCTCCAACTGAATAAACCACTATTTTTTGAGAGATGGAGGTAATTTTAAATTCACTTCACTTACACTTAAACGATTACTGATCACTACTGTAATTACCAGTTGGCCTCCCTCCAGGAGGAGGAAAGCATATTTTAAAGACCCTATGATGATGCTTTTCATGTAGCCTCAGAAGCGGATAATCAAGATATACTGCTCCGTTACCTTTTATGTGAATGAGGGTTTTTTAAGTCGGTCAGAATACCAGACCCTGGTTACAATACAGGACAAGTGATCCATTCTCCTTTGATTATCTATCTATTGCCTGGAAGCCGAATGGATCTCAGCTTCTATCTCCCTCGATTGATTACGACATATAGAGTAGAGTGGTGCAGAGTAGAGTGCATTGGCGTAGAAAGCATTGAGATACAGTGCAGTGACGAAGAGTGCAGTGGTGCATAGTAGAATAGTGTGGAGTAGAGTGCGTTGGATTAGAGTAGAAGGGTGTAGAATAAAGAGGTGTAGAGTGAAGTGGCGTAGAGTGGAGGGGTGCAGAGTAGAATGCAGTGACGCAGTGTGGAGTAGAGTGGCATAGTGTGGAGTGGTGCAGAGTACAGTGGAATGTCATAGAGTGGAATGTGCATGGTGTGGTGGCACACGGCCATAACAGACAACACATCTTCAAATGAAATACCCATTACATTTGCACACACATACAGTTTTTCTGATAAAAGTATGCAGTGCACAAACGATAATGTGTGGAAATGTCATTAACTAGTGTATTGATTTGTTTTGATCGTATTCAAATATTTGTTTCCACCACACTTCAGCATTACCAAAAAATGTGCTCTCTAATTCTGATATATTCTGAAATATCTGCAAAGTTCATTTACAGACATTTAAATTTTGTTGTGTGCTAGAAAAAAAATAACATCGTACAGCCTTCTCTAGCACTCCCTCAGTAGCCAGCATGGTTGTGACAAAAATCCTCTCACTTTGAAGTTGAGAAAGAAAAGTAAACACCAAGCTCCCTTGAAGATAAAGCCTGGCATTTGACCTCTGTCTTTGAATGCACAGTAAATTTGGCAAGATAAAAACAAGATTTAAAGGCTTGTTTATAGAAATCCAGCACTGGTGGAAGAATACAGTAAATTCAGTTTGGGCAAGGGAATAGAGAACTCAAGCTGGACAGCCTAAAACAAATAGAGCCAGCAAATAGAAAGCAAGCAAATGTGAGTTCCAAAGCCAATGGTAAGCAATTGGTGAAATGCATTCCCAGAGACGCTTTCTGAATGTCCCCAAGATGTCATTAGCAAACTAGACAGCTGCGCTATCTGGTAGGCTTTGACCTAAAAATGAAGTTCAACATTACTATTCCCAAAGCATATACACACATGTGTAGTAAAGTGAAAAAAAAAATATAATAAATGCAAACAAAATGTAAAAGAAAACAAACTTGATATTTCAAAAGTATTAGGAGTCCCAAATTATGGTAATCAGAAAAACACTTAAGAAATTATGGATTTCAAAATTGAGATGAGGAAGACAGTGATATACATTAGACATAAGGTTTCTAATTGGCTTAAAAAGCTGCTTCATGGCCAAACACAGTCTTACCTCTCCAAAGTATGATATGTTACCCACCAACCAGAAATTTATATTTATGACTGATCACCAAAACAGGGTCTCAGTAAAAAGAGTGAACTTGTTTTTTGGGCAGAAAGTGTGTGATCAAGGCTTTTCTTAAGATCTGATTTTGCAACTGAGGAGATCCGAAAGGTGATGGACGGTGGCGGAAGGGCTGCTTTGATTCTACTTGATCTCACGGCGGCCTTTGACACCGTTCACCATGCTGTATTAGTTCAGAGGCTGCAGGATGTTGGCATTTGTGGTCGAGCATTAGCTCTACTTACCTCATTTCTGTCATCCAGGGTACAATTAATCCATCGGGATGGCCTTCAGTCGGAAGAGTTTACCCTGCCTGGTGGAGTCCCCCAGGGCTCTGCCTTATCCCCTACCCTGTTCAACATTTATGTTGCCCCCCTAGCCAGACTAATAAAAAGCCAAGGCTTTTCGCTTGTGTCTTATGTGGATGACACCCAGTTAGTCGTGTCAGTAGTCCAAACAGAGACAGTGGATGTGACAGCCGCACGATTCCGCAACTGCCTCTCTACCTTGATGTCCTGGATGAACTCTAATTTCCTAAAATTGAACGCTGGGAAAACGGAGGTGGTAGAGTTTGGTCAGAAATCCTCGTTCTGGAGCCAACTATGGTGGCCACCTGTAGCCGGCAACTGTCCAATACCGGTGAACAAGGCCAAGAACCTTGGCTTCCTGATCAATAAAGATCTTACCCTTGCACCTCAGATAAATCAGGTCTCCGCTGCCTGCTTTTTTACGTTGAAGGTCCTAAAAAATATCTTCCCGTATATCCCTTTCTCTATGAGGAAAACGGTGGTTGGAGCCCTGGTTTTATCGCGGGTAGACTACTGTAACGCCCTATATTTGGGAGCTGGCGCCGCTCAGTTCTCCAAACTCCAATCTCTTCAAACTGCGGCAGCGCGAGTACTGCTCAACCTACCTAAACACCACCCCACTTCCGCTAGCATCAAGCAACTCCATTGGCTTCCAGTGAGACGCCGGGTTGACTTCAAGGCACTTTGCCTGGTACATAAAGCCCTCTTTGGCGGTGGGGCTAGGGACGTGCAATCTCTGTTTCTTCCCTACCTACCGCCACGTCTCCTGAGATCTTCTGTCTCTGGACTGGTACACCTCCCCAAGATCAAAAGAGCAAGGTGGGGCGGGAAACGTTTTTCCTTCCTAGGTGCCAAATTATGGAACGCCCTTCCTGTCCAACTGAGACTTCAGTCCAATAGATTGCTCTCCAGAAAGGAACTAAAAACTTGGCTCTTCACCCACTCCTGATCTTTTAGCCACCACCACAGCACATACCTTCAGCGCCAAGATGCCTCGCATTAGTGCGCTCTATAAATATCTCAGTCAGTCAGACAAAAGTAGATGTTTTTAGAATTTGGTTCTCCGAAAAGGGATGCATCAACAGACTTTTAGACTATAACAAAACTTACTACCCAGTGAGCCAATTTCTTTTGCAAGGCATGGAGGCTAATATTATGCATTACTCCTTTATTGCCCTCATACACAGCAGCAACAAAGAATTTAGAATTAAAATAAAGCATCCTTAAAATTCTAGAGCTCTTTAGAACATGCATAATAACACAGAGCACGCAGCCATCTTTGTTAGTTTACCAGAGCATTGTGAAACATAAATATCTAGTATGATCTAGAAACCTAAGAGAAATGACGAGGCAAAATAATATGGTCAAATTTTGTGTCAGGCCTTGCTTGTTGGAACCATGCACAACTGTATGCACATGGCATCTTGCTCATGAAATATTATGAAAACAGTGTGCCAATGTCACTAATCTGAATCGAACAGCCAAATAAACAAGAAAGAAAAAAATGTCAGAAATTGAGAATAGTCAAGTCGGGGGGGGATCACCAGAGGCTCCAGACCTAGACATATGTGAACTGTAAATCCATCCCTGACCATGACTACCACAGCTCAGATACATTCCCCCGTACAACCATTTTATTGCCATACAACACAATGGGACCTAATGATCCAATGCAAGCTGAAACAAAGAGCTGGTTTGCTACTAATCCCTTTAATGTCAACAGGCATACATTATGATAAATTGTATTAATATAGCTATTAAATGCCTATTTAAAGGAAAAAAAATGCAATTCTTCCACGTATATTTAAAATATTCACACACAAAAAAAAAAAATGTATTTAAGCAAAACAGACCAGGAAAGAATGACACTGGAAAGAAAATATGTATTATGACTATCAATCTATACGGATGAAAGTTCACTAAGCCTGGGCGTAGTTTGCGTAGTAGCACTTCATGTAGCTACGTGAAGTACATTTTGAACTACACGTAGCTATGCAAATTGCGTAGTGCGTAGCTGTGTGCTTGACTGCACTGTACAATAATTGCCAAAGGCATCTTGCACAGTACAAGTTAAAATAAAATAAATATCTTTGTCTTTATATGCTAAAAATGCATATAGTTATTTCACAAAAGTGAAAACGATAAATTAACAAGCAGTGAGAGAGGTGATGATTTTGGGATCCTCCCTAACCTAGGGAGAGAACCAAGCAGATGCCTTGAAAACAAAAAGCACATCTTTTTTTTTTTTAAGTTTCAAAAACCTTTATTGAGAGATAGAAAGGTCACATCCACAGCGTTCTGCCTACATCCCAGTCGGGCCGGCAGCGCGGTTGTCAATGCCAGCCAAGGGCTAGACCGGGTGAAGAAGCACACAGCATGCCGCCTACAACCACTTCGGGCCGGCCGCGTTGGGGGAACTCATCAGCGATAGGGCAACAGCGCATCTGCTAACAAAACATAGCACCCTGTGGCTGTGTAATATGTATCATCTTGTCAGTGTAAGGAAACCGTTGTTCTGGCCTGGAAAGCGGCACTGAGCCCGCTAGTGGAGTGCTGTATCTTTGCGGGGGAGTTCATGCGAAGCGGTGTCCTATGTTATGCGGTATATGGCTGATCGCTAACGATTGGGAAGGGTAGTAGGCCTCGATGGTCTAGAGCTGACATGGCCGGACGTGCAATAGGTAAGTGCTGGGAGGGTCATGTGGCAAGTCCCACTCATTCTTCCCGCTTCAAGTGAGTGGTGGATAGGAGTGGGAGGGCCGTACCCTGTCGACATTGAGGGCCATGCGCTGCACGCTTTAAATAGGCACTGGCTGGTTGGGAGCCGACCACCCTGGACCACCTCAGTCGGCCAGAGCCCCCGACGCCGGTCGAGAAGTACCCTGGGAGTTGGCGTGAGCGCTGATCTGCGGGGAACTTGAAAAGTGGCGTGACCAAGAAGAGAAAGAGAGAAAGAAAGAAAGGGAGAAGGAAGAAGAGAAAGAACAGTTCTCTGGCCAGCTGGTGGGAAGGGAAAGGAGGGCTCGGGGGGAGCGAAAGGCTCACCACGGAGCAGTCAGCCCTGACCTTGATTAGCGGCACGGTCGGAGAGGGTCAGGAGCAGGTCTTATCAGTCGTGGTCAATGTCGGGTGTGCCCCTCTAGGCAGTAGTGGGTCCGCAAAAAGTTGCAGGGCGCGTAGGCGAGGAGGTACATAGCGAGCGTGCTCCAGCCGTGTTAGGTATTGGATCAGAGGTTGCCAGGTACGCTGAAATTTGGCGTCCGTATGTGCCAGTCTGTGGGTTAAGAGTTCCATTGCTATGACCTGCCATAGGCGCGTGATCCATACCGGGACCGGAGGAGTACAGGCCTTTTTCCAATGCAATGCGATGACCTGCTTTGCAGCAGTGAGCATGTGGAAAATCAGGCGCCAGTCCGCAGGTTTCATGGCTTTAAGAGAGGTAGGACGGAGGCCCAGGATAACAACTCCCGGTTCATTAGGCAGGGGGTAACCCACTACTGCTTTAACATGATCGAGAATTTCTGCCCAGTACGGCACAATTAGCGGGCAGGCCCACCAAACGTGGAGGAATAAACCCAGAGAATTTAAGCATCGCCAACAAGCAGGAGCATATCCAGGGAACATTCGTTGGAGTCGAAGAGGTGTATAGTACCAGCGCGTCATAATTTTGTACGCGGACTCCTGCTGTGTTAACGATTTAAAATTACGCTGTATGTCCCGCCAGAGCTGCCTCCACCGGTCGGGAGGAATATCCGTCTCAAGATCTCTTTGCCACTGGGTTTGGTACGTGTGGGGTGATATCGTCTGTGAGGTTTGAAGGGCCTTGTAGGGCCGGGAGATCAGTCCCCTGGATCCATCGAACGACCGAACCAGGAGTTCAAAAGGCGTGAGCTGACGCGTGGCGCCCTCCATATACGATGGGGCTTGGAACCAGTGGCGGATTTGGAAGTACTCAAGCCGCGCCATCGTGGGGAGATTAAAATCTTCTCGACATTGTTCAAAAGATTTGAAGGATCCATCTTCAAAGAGTTGTTCTATGATGCGACATTCGCCTTTTGCCCAGGTCGGAAAGTCTGGTGGGCGAGAAGCTGGCTGGAAATCTGCGTTAAGCAGCACCGGCGTGAGGGGGGAGGGAAAGGTAGTAAGGCCTCGGGGGACCGCGACTCTGTCCCAGATCTCCAACACAGTGCGCGTGGGGATAGCGATATAAGCACTTGGGTGTCTAGCAGATCTACCCAGCCAGGCCAAGTCCCAGAGTGGACGGCCCGCCGCGGCCCGGTCCATGTGGAACCAGTGCTTTTCACTAGCTCGCACCGACCACTCCGAGACGTACCTCAGATGGGAGGCCCAATAATAGGTCATAAGGTCTGGGCATGCTAAACCCCCCGGTCTCTCGGCAGCATCAGAACCCTGGTCGACAGTCGCGGTCTTCCCCGCCCCAGATGAAGGTAACCATTTCTCTCTGGAGGCCCAGAATATCCTTGTGCGGGATTGGTGTGGGGAGTGCCTGAAAGAGGTAGAGGACCTTTGGCAGAAGGGTTATCTTGATCGCATTGAGGCGTCCTAGCCAGGACAGGGGTAGTAACTTCCACCGGCGTAGGTCCGTTCGTATGGAAGTTCTACAGTCCGGCCAGTTAGCCTGCGTCCAGGTGGAAAGGTCGGCTGTGATGTTGATGCCCAGATAGCGTATGAAAGTGGGGGCCCACCTGAAGGGATTAATGGTCCGCAGGTCCTCCAACACCCGTGGGGGAAGCGTGAGATTAAGTGCACTTGATTTAGGAAGGTTGACTCGTAGACCCGACGTCAGCTCGAACTGAGAGAGAAGATCCAGAAGTGTCGGGAGAGAGGTCGCGGGCTCCATGAGCGTCAACAGAAGGTCATCCGCAAAAAGGGCTATCTTGTGGTCCACCCCCCCATGCGGATACCCCGGATATCTGCCGATTGTCTGATAGCAATCGCCAAGGGTTCCACCGTCAAAGCGAAGAGCAGCGGTGAGAGTGGGCATCCCTGGCGGGTGCCCCTGCAGATGAGGAACGACGGAGTCAAGGCGCCATTGACGCGGATGCGCGCTGAGGGGGCTGCATATGGTGCCATTATGCGGGCAACCATAAGAGGCCCTAGGCCTATGCGGAGAAGAACCGCTCGAAGAAAAGACCAGTCGACCCGGTCGAAGGCTTTCTCCGCGTCCAGGGAGAGAAGGAAGGCGGGGATTCCCTGGTGGCGGACCTTCTGTACCAGGCGAGCCACCCGGCGCAGGTTATCCGCCCCCTGCCGCTCGTGAATAAAGCCCACCTGGTCGGGGTCTATCAAGTCCGGCAGCAAGGGCGCCAGACGTTGTGCCAGTATCTTAGTGTAGAGTTTGGCATCTACATTAAGTAGGGATATGGGGCGAAATGATGCGCAGGCGGAGGGATCCTTCCCGGGCTTCGGGATCAGCACAATCTCTGCTTCAGCCATAGTTGGGGTAACGGATCCCGCCTCAGCAAATGAGTTAAAAAGGCGTAGCAGGGGGCCCTGAAGCTCCGGAAGAAAGAGACGGTAGAATGCCAGCGTGATCCCATCCGGACCCGGGGTTTTCCCAGTCGGCATACTCTTCAAAGCTTTCGAAAGCTCGTCCGCTGTGATGCGTTCTTCCAATTGATCCCTATGGTGGGGGGTTAACGGCCTCCAGTCGCATGAACCCAGGAAAGGTGCCACGCAATCGGGGCAGGTATCGCCCTCGAGCACATCTTTTGAACGATTCGGTGGTGGTCCCATTCTCTTAGGACCACCCCAAGCACAGTTATTGGCAAAATACAATCCCAAACAAAGGCCCTGCAAAGCATTATAGGACGAGATTAGCAGTGGGCAGTGAATATTATAGTATCAATATCAAAATAATTCTACAAAGAGCTGCAGTTCCACTAGTCGTTACTAGATGTCCCTCACGAGTCAAATGCAAAAGCTTCATGAAAGGGTTTCAATGCTTTTGCATTTGATTCGTGAGGGACATCTAGTAACGACTAGTTGAACTGCAGCTCTTTGTAGAATTATTTTGATATTGGACACTATAATATTCACTGCCCACTGCTAATCTCGTCCCATAATGCTTTGCAGGGCCTGTGGTTGGGATTGTATTTTTGCCCATAACTGTGCTTGGGGTGGTCCTAGGAGGAAGGGACCACCACTGAATCGTTCACATGATATGCTTTTTGTGTTCAAGGCATCTGCTTGGTCCTCCCCCTAGGTTAGGGGAGACCCCAAAATCATCACCTCTCTCATTGCTTGATATTTTATTGTCAAAATTCACTTTTGTGAATTGGTTATATGCTTTTTAGCATAGAAAATTGCTTTAACAAAGCATTTGTAGGAGTTTATTATACTGCTGCTACCCTACGTCAATTAGCACAGTTTTTCACTCTGCTACGTGCATTTTGCGTAGTAGCACAAACTTTGCATGCTCCGTGAGCGTAGCGAAGTATTGTGCCCAGGGTTAAAGTTCACAGTGGTTTGTATCAGCGGTCCCATCCTAAAGCTTTATCCCCTAGTCTTGGGAACAGGCCATATACCAACACTGGTGTTCCTTTTCAGTGCAGTAGGCTGATGCATGTAACAAGCACTAGAAAAAACAACAAGTCTCACATTTTAAATATGGTTACAGAGCTACTGATTTTACCAATGCTTGTTTGAATTGTTATAGTTTATGGCCAAATCCATTCAAATATAGCGACGTTTGCATTCACTCACATGCATATGCAAAGGCAGCCTCTTTGGAATGATTTTGTTCTTGAAGTATAACAAACCATTCCAAGAAGGATACCCATATGTTGGCATGCGTACGAATGCATTGTCTGTCATCTTTTGGTATACTTTATTCTTAATTTTCCAAACCAATATGTATGAAGGCAATTTTGGAATGATAAATTAAGAAAATATACTGCACAATAAACAGAGATGCAAGTTTCCTGGTAGCAGTGGAGTTGCTGGGCCCTCACAAAAGTAATTTTAAAAAACAAAAAACTGTGAATTGGAATATCTGGAGAACACTCAACAAGCAGCAGGGGTGGTGATAAGCAGCTGAATAAGAGCGAACGTGAGAGAGTAAGGCAAGCTTTTTCCTACTTGTAGGGTCAAATCAGAAATGAAAGAATAGTTTACATATGTCAACAGGGTAGGATACAAGTCAACCAATCAAAACGATAATAAGGAAGATTTGCTCCAGATGAGGGACAGAACAAGAATAGGGAGTAAAGCCATCGAATCAGATGTATCAAACTACAATCAGCGAAAAACCCATGTATTCTTGAGCAAGGGGCTGACCAGAAGCTCACTAAGGGCCTTTCTACGAGTTTAGCATTCTGACTTCTGTAGAACCGTGTCCGCCCCTGCCAGTAGCCCACGGCGCTGGCGGTCCAAAGACTGCCATATTACGAGTTGACCATGGGGCCGGCGGTGTGGAGGGGGGGATGTAGCAGCGGTGGTGAGTACTTTTTCCAAATATATTGATGCCTGTGTGTGTATTTTGACGGCATATATTTCGGATGCACACAAATGCATGAGATATGTGAAAAAATACCATATACCCATTACCGGGGTTTGGCCCATATGTGGGCAGTCCTGGCAATGGGCATGGTGTGTGAAAAAGACTCCCCAGTACATCACTGCAAACAGGGTTGTATTCTTCAGAGTGAAGATGCTGCAGTGAAGAGAGGACCTGGAGAAAGGGATCCACGTTGAACTCTGCCTGGAAGAACAAGAAAGGGGTGAGTATGCACCCAAAATCCTTTATCACCGCCACCTTGAAGCAGGCGGTCAAGATCACCGCGGTCTGATCGTGGAACAGACAACTCGTAATACGGGCGGCGGTGCAGCTCAACAGTATCTCCCTATGGGGCCTGCCTTACCCCGATTGCGAACCCTGTGGTCTACTGGTGGTCTCTGCGGTCCAGCAGAGATCTTCGGAAAGCCGATCCGCTCAACTCGTAATACGGCGGTCGGACCGACAAGCTCTCCACGCTCGGACCACCACCGCTGTTACGGAGGTCCACAGGACCAGCAAACTCATAATAAGGCCCTAAGTGCTGTGCTGTAAACAATAGCTCCTTGACAACATGACAGCGAAAGATGCCTGTGGGGGGGCCAAAATAAGTACTGACCACGAAAAGGCGAAGCAGCATTGAGCTTAAATTAAACGCTACTGCAAACGACATCAGACTCCCAAGGCATATATAGTTAAACATCTCATCAGTGTTTTCGATGTACCCTGGATCAGAGACTAGGACAAACGCGTTTTCCTCTCCTAAGCAAGGCTGAGCCAGTTACAGTTATGCGCCTTGGTGCACAGCAGGCTTCTACTACCACGAACCAGTTGTATCAGTGAATGTTATGGCAACCTGCTCAGTGGAGACCTTACCACATTTTTATTTCTATGCATAGCTTTAGCCATCAAGCTAATGCTAGTTAAAACTAGGTATGCTTATAAAATTGGCCCTCCTACATGCAGCAACTCAAGAGAACGATGATTATATCTGTGCAGTAAAAATATATTTCTTAACTGTCTGTATTAGGAACACGATAGATACTTGAAAAGTCGCTGAGGTGGAAAGAAAGTTAATTTCGGTGACGTTGATAAGGGAATCTTCATAAAGAAAGCACCTTGGATTCAGCTGGGCACGAGTTATCTTTATGCTTTTAGAATGTCCCCACTCAATGTGTTTTTAGCCATTTTGACCTGTATTTCGGTTCTATGAAAATTCAAATAGGTATGTAAGATATTATTTAAAATAGATTTGGCATTCCATATTTTTATGTTTTTCAGTGCCAAATGGCTTTTGTGGACTAATCAATAAAACATAATTTATTTCCGTTAGGCCTATAATATAAACAACTAGCACAAGTGCATTTTAAACATTTTGTCTTGAAATTCGACGATAGGCATTGAGATCTTTAGGTGACTGTGAGCACTTTGCTTCTACAGATGCCTTTATGGTGGACAAAAGGAAAGGTGTGGCTACTGGAGAGGACATCTTGCACGGAGGATACAAGACACAATAACAGGAACTGACCAAGGTTATGATTGCAGAAGGTATTGCTAAAAAACTGGAAGCAGAGAAAGATCTAGAGACTGTGGTGGTTGTCCAGGAGGCAACACAGACTAAGTTGACTGAGTTGGTCTTCCTCTCTTCATGTCCTGCCTTGCTCGTGGCGTTTGGGTCTAGGAGGTTTTGCTGTTTTTGTTGCTTTTCTTTGGGCTGCCTGACTACCTGGTGCTTTTCTGTTTTGGTGGACCTTTGCTGACTCTAAACCGCCTAGTGTTGTGAATGCCTTCTTCCCTCTTAGTCATGTCTGTCATTCAAGTTGTTTCGTATTTGGGACATCTCCACTCTGTTATGGTGTCTGCCTTTCTCAGTGTCCTGCTTCTGTGTCTGTTGATCCCCACACCTATGTCCGTTATTCCACTTGCTCGTGTTTCTCATTCTCTGTTTAGCCTTTCATTTCCTGTATCTTTGAACCTCAAGGCCCACAATTTAAATTTATAATACGACACCTTCAGCCAAGCTGGATGGATAACCCTCTGTAGTTTAATAAAAACTCTCTACACAGATTCCTGAGATAATGACAATGGCGTACAACTTTAGATCCATGCAGACTCCAGAGGTAGTTACACCAACTGTAAGTGGCTCGTCCCTACATGCTATATTATTCAAAATCTTAAGCGAATTTCTGGAAATAAACATCCAAACCTTATAAATTTCCTTATTTGTAGAACTGGGCTATAGAATTGTATTACAACTATTTAAAATAGGCACATGCCCAGACATCAACTGGTGGAAAACATACTGTTAACAGAAGCTTTGGCTTGTCTTACAGATTTTTTGCAACTAATTTACTTTAAGCCACAGACTACTTTGAAACATACCTCTGCAACCCAGAACAAGTGCATTGAGCCTTTACCTTGTTTGACATGGATTACTATTTGCACAACAAACTTTACTAATATAACTTTCAACATGCACAACAACATTTTCCTCCAGGGCTTACTCTATTTCCATTTTATGCACCCACACATGCACGCACAGCAATTCTATGATGAAATGACTATGATGTCATAAATCATGTAATTTGAAATGCCATCAGTTAATTCATCAGTGGTGTCAATTAACACATCATGGGGCATATTCTCAAGGACTTAACGCCGAGTTAGCGGCACTTTATCGCAGCCAAAGTGGTGATAAATCCATCGCACCATTCACAAGTTGGTGCTAACAGCCGATATCACCAGTTTACCTGCGATACTAGCCGCAAAAAACATCGCCACGGATGACACCGGCAACTAATGCTAATGAGATGCAGAGTAGGCGTTCCCGTCAAAAACCCGCGAAATCACCACTCCGCAACATTCTCAACGACCAGCCAGATCGGCGATAAGAATCAAAACATGCGATAAGGCGCGTTAGCAGCAGGGATTCAACACCTGCTCCTACCTGGTGCTAAAGCGGACGACAACCTGCACCATAAAAGGGAGCCCAGCCCACAGCCACACCAGAAGAACAACAGATGCCATGGAGCTACTGATCATGCAGCTCGGAGCCCCAAGAGGGCCACAACACCCACCGCCACCACCCCCAAGCCCCCCCGCCTCTGACCCCCCCCATGGGGCCCTACCCCAGGCACCCACCCCCCCAGACAAAGAGATCTCACATCTACCTCAGAAATACATGTACACAACAATTCGCATGATGTCGCACAAGTACAACAATCAACATCCATGTGTGGCCAGAAAAAGGAAAAACATCCATACACCTGAGAATTCCAAAAATAAATATTTAATCCAAATTCAACTCAACACCAATAAGTGGAAAAGTCATGGCGGGTCTCCTCTGGACAATCTGCAAGTCAAAACCTGCAAGACAAAATTGAAGATAAGAAGGTGCGTCATGCGCCCAAAAAGGGAGAGAGAGAAAGAGAAAGAGAGAAAGAAATGTAGACAGAGGGAGAGAGAGTGAAAGAGGGAGAGAGAGAAAGAGAGAGAAAGGGGGAAAGAGGGAGAAGGAGAGAGAGAGAGCAACAGAGGGAGAGAGAGACAGTGAAAGAAAGAGAGGGACAGGGAGAAACAGTACCGACACTGCGCACACAGGCCTCACTGCTCACCTTCCGCCACCGGCGTGTCCCCAAGAGGGCCCACCACGTGCCGGTGCAAACTCCAAGCCCGGGGCACGCGACCCTGGCAGCCTCCACATCATGCAGCCACGCACCGCAGTCCACCAGGTCGCACACTTGATTCTGGGTCTTGATATTGCAATGGCAGAGACCATATCAGTGCACACGGCATCATCTCAGGCTGCACACTCGCTCAGCACTTTAGGTGCCCCTACCTCAGTGCACAGAAAGTCACCGTCCCGTGTCAGTCGGCCCGTGCCGGCCGCAGTGTAACCGGTGCCACCGACTCCGTGCAACGCAAGTCATGGACCCTATCTGAGTGAGCCTCGTCATATGGCAGGCGGACGCAGCCATGTCACCTCAGGCATTGTGGAAGAACTGGGACACATTGCTTCGTCGTCGTCCCTTCATACGTAAGCCGAGTGGGCTGGCTCAGCATACGCCAGGCCAGCTTAGGGGTGTGAACAAATATCCCTTGCGTCTGGGCGTGGTTCATATCTGGGCTGCACAGGAAATCAACTGATGCGTGTGTCTCTGTTGCCATGTCTGCGCCACACGGCCCGCTATCGACAATGTTGCACCCTGTGACGCAAGTCCCACGACATGAGCAACATGGACTTAAGGGGGAATCAGTGACCCTACATTCATCCATACTTTCATTCTTGAATGATCAAGACATGACACATCTGTGCGAATCAGAATGTTTTATTCACATCCAATGGAGTGGTACAGCTGGAGCAGTACAGGGCCATGCAGACCCCACTTCACATATTCGGCCAGTGGAGTGCCAAACAGAGTCCTTCAGGGAATGACAGGTACCACGGAAGAGGAAGAGTGCAGTCCGCAGTCTGATCGCTGTGTCATTGGCAACCAAACAGAATATGGCAGTCCATGTCGAGATCCAATGTGAGTGTCGCAGAGTGCATCGGGGGACAGTGGAAGTTGATGATGCAAAGGGCAGAACCAAGCAGGAACAGGCCATATGGTGGAGATGAATGCTACTGCCGCCTCCATACCAGGAAGGTTGCTTCTCCCGTCCTCTGATGTCACATGTGCCTCACACGTGGGTGGTGGTGGTATGTCGGCCGCATAGTGTGCCACTGACACATCAGGGGGCAGAGATGTGGAGATAGAAGCAGCAGCAGCAGCATTCATCTGCGCAAGGCCTTGAGGCAGCAATGCCATGGCGATGTGCTGCAGAGCATGGAAGGTCCCAGCCACAACTCCCTGGTGTGCAGCCGTGGCAGCCATTCTTTCCGCCGTCATCCTCTCCATGTTCCCCCGCATCTGTCCCAACTCCCGGCTGACATCGCTGGAGCCACTCTGACTGGACAGTTGATCTTGTCTCAGTATCATGACTCCAGCGATGTCAGCCATGGATCGTTGGAGGGCATGGAGCGGACTGTGGGTGTCCGTCAGGGACTGTATGTGGTCCCTGATGGGAATCAGACACCCATGTATGGCATCGAGTTTGGCTGCCATGAGGTCGAACCCCACCCACACCTGATCGGCCATATTCTCCTGGGCCTCCAACACATGGCGTTGGAAGGCCATGTGTTGTTCGTGGGGGTCCTGGGAGACAGCCGGGGTGGTAGGTGCGTCCTGCTGTGAGGTCTGTGCAGGGGGTGGGATCTCCTTGATGCAGCTGGGCTGCCCTGCTCCTGGAGATGGGGTGCCGAGGCAGTCAATGAGGTCTTGGAGGGCTTCGGTGTCGATGTCGGCGGTGTCCTCCCCGTCATCGGTGAAGAGTTGGTTTGGGCTGCTCTGCAGGAGGTGTTGATGCTCCCTCTGCAATGTGAAGGGGAGATGCAGTATTACATCGTGTTCACATGTGTGTTGACGCATTGTACAAGTTCACATACAGACTGCATGGCAATGTACATTGTGGCTGTCCAGGAGGTGCTGCCTATTAAATGCGGGACAGTGGACATTTTGACAACATCAAGGATATGTGTTTGTGCCTGACATCTCACATTTCCCTGCTATGCCAAATGTGATTGGCAAGTTTCTACACACAGGCAGCACCTGTGGTGTCCTTTGTCCTGTTGTTAACGTGTTGCAGTCTGTACCACATTGTTGTCAATGCTGATGTGCTCTGAATGTCATGTGTGTGTGCTGCATTTTGGGGGGGTCGCCCCTGCAGCTCGGATTTGGCTGACCCTTGTCCCTTTCAGGCGGTGTGCCTTTGACATCTGTGCCCATACAGTGCTGAGATGTTGCAGACTGGGGTGGATTTGGGTCTTGGTGGCAGTTGGGACCTGTGGCATGGTTTGTCCGCAGATGTGTAGTTGACGTCAGGGGTTGTCTGTGCAGGTGGATGTGGCAGAGTATGGCATGCTCCTTTACGGATGTGGTCCACACTCCGCCACCACAGTGTGGTGGCATGCACCATGTCATGGTGATCGGACTGCAGCCATGCTAATCGTCATGCGGTGTCACTTGCACTGTCAGTGTGGCTCACGGACCCGCAGCTTTGCTGGGTTCAGCACATGTGCATGGGTTGGTAGTGTGATGAGTGATGTGTGGGAGGGACTCGTCTGGGCACATAGTCGACGGGGGCCTACGTGCAGTTGCTATGTGTGCTGCAGTGTGCCAAGGGGTTCAGGGACATGATCCAGAGTCATTGTGGGTGTGCAGTGTGCTGTACTCCATTGTGCATATGTGCCATTGTGCCCATCTCCCCCCGTCCCCCCAGTCCCTGGTCATTACTCACCCTGTTGCTGTAGTGTCGGGTCATTTTGAGCAGTGTCCGGTCCCCCGACTCCTGCCACCGTCTCCCCACTGATGACTGTGGACACCATTTCCTCCATCTCATCCAGCTCCTCCTGTGGCGCTGGACTCCCACCTCCAGTCTGCATTGCTGCCTTCTGGTTGTTGGCGAGTTTCTGCTTGGTCTTGCGCTTCACGTCATTCCAGCGCCTCTTGGCCTCTCCAATTGTCCTCCTACGCACTCCGACTGCATTCACCTTGTCCACGATGGACTGCCATATTCCATTTCTTGTCGCCAATGACACGGTGGAGGTGACGAACAGATGTTGATGGTGTTCTACCACCTCCGTGATCAGGATTCTGTTTTCCTGCGGACTGAACCGTGTCTTCCTCTTCCTCTTTTCCTTGCCCTTCCCTGTCCCCGAGGTACCAGCCTGCTCCTCCGGGGGGCTTGTGGGGTTCTGGCCGTCCTCTGTCACTGCTCCGGCTGCCTCCATTGTGCGTCGCTGTAGTTTGTTTTTTGTTTGTGTTATTTTTTGGTGCTTTTGTAGTGGTTCTTCCCGCCTGACGTGTGTGAATTGCAGGCCTGGCGCTGCTTTTCGCTGATTGTCTTATCGCGGTTGGGCCCATCGCAGCTTTTTTCGCGTTCGGGTTTTCTTCGCCGTCCCGGTAAGGTTTTCACGGACATTTTGCACGTTGACGTGAGACTTTCGCATGGTATCGCCGTGTTGGGAATACAACGCTAACACAGCGTTATTTTCCCGCGATGGACTGCGATGTTCAAAGTTGCGTTAAGCGGATTTTGCAATGATTATCACTTGTTCTTGAGAATATTCCCCCCTGAGTCATATATTATGTGGGTTCATAAGCAGTGTATACTTGTGTGTTACAGATTAGTTTTTGTATCATTTCAACACCTAACTATAACAACACTTTAACATTTGTTTTTTCAGTGAATAAATATATCTGTTTTATTATTCTTTACTTTATTTTATTTTAGGGTTATGGCACTTAAAAATGGGGAGAAAAGGGATTTCAGGGTTTAAGAATGGGTAGTTTTAAGGCATAGTAAGGATTGTGTAGGGTTCAGGGCTTGCAGTGTATAAGGTAGTAAGGAGACCTTGGGGTTTAAGGGTGGATTGTGTATAGGGGAATTAAGGAGATTTTAGTGTTCAAGGGTGGGTAGTTTTAAGGGGTAGTAAAGAGTTTTTAGAGATCAGTGATGGTTATATGTAAGGATGTTTGAAATTCATATCATTTCCTTTCGTGTACTTAAGCAAAATTTGGGCAAAATTCTGAGTTGTTATGGAAAATGCAAATCCATCATTCTGCACTATATTTTAGCGCAAAATGTGTCCTTGCATCAATTTTTGACACAAGGATGAATTTCACACTAAACAATAGTGCAAAAAAAGCAAGAGCACCTCGAGCAACAGACATTGGCATTCTACTGTTCCCATGCATTCAATCAATCAATCAATCAATCAATCAATCAATCAATCAGGGTTTTTTTAAAGCGCGACTACTCACCCGTAAGGGTCTCAAGGCGCTAGGGGTGGGGGGGTGCAGGTTCCATCCATCAAGGAGGGGGTCTGTCAAAGAGCCATGTTTTGAGGTTTCTTGCGAAGATGGGGAGCGATGTCTGTCTGAGGTGGAGCGGAAGGGCGTTCCATGCTTTGGCCGCGAGGAAGGAGAAGGAGCGGCCTCCCGATCTGGTCTTTCTGGTGCGGGGGACCACGGCATAGGAGAGCTGGGCTGATCGTAGGGTCCTTTGGGGTGCGTGGAATTTGAGTCGGCTGTTCAGGTATGCTGGTCCGGTGCCATGGAGGGCCTTGTGTGCGTGGGTGAGCATCTTGAAGGTGATTCTCGCCTCGACAGGGAGCCAGTGGAGTGTGCGCAGGTGCTGGGAGATGTGGCAGTGTTTTGGCAGGTTGAGGACCAGTCTTGCGGCGGCATTCTGGATGTTCTGTAGCTTGCGGGTGAGGTTTTTGTTTATTCCGGCGTAGAGTGCGTTGCCGTAGTCGAGTCTGCTGGTGACCAGGGCGTGAGTGACGGTCTTTCGGTGTTCGAGGGGGATCCATTTGAAGGTCTTACGAAGGAGGCAGAGGGTGCGGAAGCAGGAAGACGAGACAGAGTTGATCTGGCGGTCCATTTTGAGCTCGGAGTCCAGGATGATTCCCAGGTTGCGTGCGTGGTCCGTGGGGGTTGGCGGGTTTCCGAGGGTGGGAGGCCACCAGGTGTCGCTCCAGGCATCGGGGTTTGGGCCCATGATGAGTACTTCTGTTTTGTTGGTGTTTAGTTGTAGGCAGCTGTTTTTCATCCATTTGGCGACGGCTTCCATGCCTTCTCGAAAGTTGCGTCTGGCGGTGTTGGGCTCGTTGGATAGGGAGAGGATGAGCTGGGTGTCGTCTGCGTATGGAACGATGTTGAGTCCGTAGGTTCTGACGATGGGGGCGAGTGGAGCCATGTAGACGTTGAAGAGCGTCGGGCTGAGGGAGGAGCCCTGGGGGACTCCGCAGGTGGTAGGTGTGGGGTCCCAGAGGAAAGGGGGGAGTCTGACCCGCTGCGTCCTGCCGGAGAGGAAGGAGCAGATCCAGTCGAGGGCCTTGTCCTGGATTCCTGCGTCGTAGAGTCTGCGTATTAGGGTGCGGTGGGAGACTGTGTCGAACGCCGCTGATAGGTCGAGGAGGATGAGGGCTACTGTTTCTCCTTTGTCCAGTAGGGTGCGGATGTCGTCTGTTGCGGCGAGGAGGGCGGTTTCCGTACTGTGGTTTTTTCTGAAGCCGGATTGGGAGGAGTCGAGGATGTTGTGTTCTTCAATGAATGTGGCGAGTTGTCTGTTGATGGCTTTCTCGATGACTTTCGCTGGGAACGGGAGCAGGGAGATTGGTCTGTAGTTTTTGAGGTCGGTGGGGTCCGCTGAGGGTTTCTTTAGGAGGGGGTTGACCTCGGCGTGTTTCCAGTCGTCGGGGAACGAGGCGGTCGCCAGGGAGCGGTTGATGGTGTGGCGGAGCATGGGTGCGATGGTGTCGGCGGCTCTGTTGAAGATGTGGTGGGGGCAGGGGTCCGTGGGTCATGGTTTTTATAGAGCGTCTACTCACCCTTGAGGGTCTCAATGCTTTCGCAGTAAATGTTTTCTGTGATAGACATGCAATTATGCCAAGTAGCATAATTTAGAGAATGTCATTCACAAGCATATTGCAGAGTTCCCTAAATTATGCAAATTATGGACCTGATTACGAATTCAGCGGTAAGGGAACTGCTGTCGAAGCGGCGTCGGATTCCCTGCCACACAGTTGGCAGTCCACGTGCCAAATTATGACGTTGGCGGTCTGTTGAAGGAAAGACCAGTGGAGCCCTGTCAACACCACCAGCTATTCGCAGACCGCAGCGACAACAGTAGGGGGAAAAGCAGCTGTCGGAGGGTGGTACAGACAAGTTCACAACCATCAGAATTACGAGTTGGCTTTCCATTGAGCTGAACGTGGTCGGAAGACCGCATGTTTCGAGTCGGCAGAATTGAAGGAATTTGGTGCATACTCACCAATTTCGTTTTCTTCCCTTCAGTCTCCCACGTGGATCCCTTCTTCCAGGGCTCCTCTACACAGCAGCTTCATAACCCTGAAGAAAACGATCCTGTTGGTGCCGAAATCCAGGTAAGTCCGTTTTGCAATATTTACTCATTGGCTGGACTGGGCACATATGGTCCAGACTCCATCAATGAAAAAGTACTTGTAGTAGGTATTTTTTCACATGTCATGCATATGTGTACATATAACACTTGTGCAGTCAAAATATACACACACACCTGCATTGACACATATGAAAAAATATTCCCCGCCGTCAGAAACATTGCTGCTGGCTCAACGGTGACATCTTAATACGCGGGCGGGAGACTGTCGCAGCGGTGATCTTCTTGGGACCGTCGCCGCGGCGGATTGGCGGTAAGACCGCCAAAATCGTAATCAGGCCCTATGTCTGCATAATTTAAATTTCACCCTGACCTAGTTATAGCGGAGTTGTAAAACAATTTATGTATATATCTATATATTCACTGAAAAAACCATAGGTTTCAGGCACGTTATAGTTAGAAATTAGCATTTAAAAAAACTTTGAAATTCACTGAAAAAACCATAGGTTTCAGACACGTTATAGTTATAAATTAGCATTTAAAAAACCTTTGAAATTCACTGAAAAAACCATAGGTTTTAGGGACAGTTATAGTTAGTTGGACATTGCACTCGTACAAAACCCGTGAAATTCCCCTGTTATAGTTAGTTCAGCTAACTATAACTCGCGCCCCGCAATGCACTGCTGATGACGTCACATATTACATCACTCATGACATGGTCAGTGACATCACTGATGACATCACTGATGACATCTCAAATGACATCACTGATGACATCATCCAGTGACTGTGTGTTTCTGTAAAGTTTAAATATGTTTAATATATATAGGGAAAGGGGTATTGAAGAATGAGTGGGTGTATAAGTGTCTGAATGGATGATTTAGTACGTGAGTGACTGACTCTACAAGTGAGTGATTAAACGTATCTTACTGAATGCATGGGTTAGTGACTAAACTGTGTGAATGTCTGTATCCGTCTGTTTGTTGCGTGTAAGTGGATGCATGTATTTGCGAATAGCTACATGAGTGTCTATATGGGTTATTGATTGGTTCTCTGAGTATCTGTATGGCTGCCTGAGTGTTTGTGTGGGTGGGGTGTGTGTGACTCTATACATAGTTGTGTGAGTGGGTGATTCACTGGGTGCATGATTTCAAGAGTGCATCTGTGATGGACTGCTTGGGTGGGTGAGTGTGTGTATGGGTGTGTTAGTGAGTGAATGTATATCTCAGTGGTACATGTGCGAGTAACTACATATGTAAAAGGCAGTATATATGTGTGTTAGAGTATTTAAATGGCTATAAGTGAGAGTGTGTTATTGTGAGAGTGACTGTATGGATGCGTGTGTGCTTGTATCAGTTATTGTATAAGAGCGTAAGAATGTGCTAGTATTTGTATGAGTAAGTGAGCTGGTGTGTGTATAACTGTATAGGTGAGTAAATGGGTGTGTGATTAATTTTTTGCATGACTTACTAGGTGTGTGAGTACCTCTATGGATGAGTGGACATGTGTGAGTGTTTATATAGGTGTATGAGTGCATATGATAGTCCTGTACTGAGTGACTGTAAGTATGAGTGACTGTACAGGTGGGTGAGTGGATGTGTGTGTAGACCTAAGAATCAGTGAGTGGGTATGTAGTTTTGGTGTTGGAGTGTCTATGGTTTTGAGAATGGCAGTCTGTAATTTAGAGTGGGTGTATCAAAAGTTATATTAGGGTGTGAGAAGATGCATGAAATTATCACATGGATGATGTCATCAGTGATGTCATTTGAGATGTCATCAGTGATGTCATCAGTGATGTCATCAGTGATGTCACTGACCATGTCATGAGTGATGTAATATGTGACGTCATCAGCAGTGCATTGCGGGGCGCGAGTTATAGTTAGCTGAACTAACTATAACAGGGGAATTTCACGGGTTTTGTACGAGTGCAATGTCCAACTAACTATAACTGTCCCTAAAACCTATGGTTTTTTCAGTGAATTTCAAAGGTTTTTTAAATGCTAATTTATAACTATAACGTGTCTGAAACCTATGGTTTTTTCAGTGAATTTCAAAGTTTTTTTAAATGCTAATTTCTAACTATAACGTGCCTGAAACCTATGGTTTTTTCAGTGAATTTCAAAGGTTTTTTAAATGCTAATTTCTAACTATAACGTGCCTGAAACCTATGGTTTTTGCAGTGAATTTCAAAGGTTTTTTAAATGCTAATTTCTAACTATAACGTGCCTGAAAACTATGATTTTTTAAGTGAATTTCAAAGGTTTTTTAAATGCTAGTTTCTAACTATGCCAACAGAGGTAGGACATGTGAAGAAAGAAGAAAAAACGCACAGAAAGAAGCAAAAGATGTGCAGAAAGAACCAAAAGAGGAGCAGAAAGAGGCCTTGTTGCAAAATCATCCTGTGCCCACAACTTTTTCAGACGGGTACTGGTGGTAACTGACTCTGACTAACCAGAGCCAGTGCACGTTTGCACAGTGGTGAAGGGAGGGGGGGCCTGAGGTGACATGTGTGCAAAGGCGCCCCGTGGCGCGTTTTAAGTTGCGGGATTAAGTCCCCTTGAAACCTGAGGGTCCCTGGGGTCCAACTAGCCCCCCAGGTACCTACAGTTAGGACCACAGAGCTGAGTTGCAGAGAGGCGTTCCGAGGCCACGCACCTTTTTTCACCTCTCTGCAACGCACCTCTGTTGTGCTTACTGAAGGTACCTGGTGGGCTAGTTGGCCCCCAGGATTCAAAGAGAATTAACTCCCCAACTTAAAACGCACCACAGGGCGTGTTTGCGCACATGTCACCTGAGGCCCCGCCCCCTCCCTTCACCACTGTGCAAACGCGCCCCGTGGCGCGTTTTAAGTTGGGGGATTAGGTCACCTTGAATCCTGAGAGTCCCTGGGGCCCAACCAGCCCACCAGGTACTTCCAGTAAGCACCACAGGCCTGCGTTGCAACGCCTGTAACAAATTGTGCAGTTGTGTTTAGGTAGTGAAGAGGGTCGTGCTGGGGGTAGTGTTTTAGGGTTTAGAGTAGTGCAGTGGTGTTTGTGTAGTGTAGGGGGTCATGCTGGGGGTAGGTTTAGGGTAGTGCAGTGGTGTTTGGGTAGTGTAGGGAGTCGTGCTGGGGGAGTGTTTTAGGGTTTAGGGTAGTACAGTGGTGTTTGGGTAGTGTAGGGGGTCGTGCTGGGGTTAGTGTTTTAGGGTTTTAGGGTTTAGGGTAGTGCAGTGGTGTTTGGGTAGTGTAGGGGATACTGCTGGGGGTAGTGTTTTAGGGTTTAGGGTAGTGCAATGGTGTTTGGGTAGTGTAGGGGGTACTGCTGGGGGAAGTGTTTTAGGGTTTAGGGTAGTGCAGTGGTGTTTGGGTAGCGTAGGGGGTACTGCTGGGGGTAGTGTTTTATGGTTTAGGGTAGTGCAGTGGTGTTTGGGTAGTGTAGGGGTTCGTGCTGGGGTAGTTTTTTAGGGTTTAGGGTAGTGCAGTGGTGTTTGTGTAGTGTAGGAGGTCGTGTTTTAGGGTTTAGGGTAGTGCAGTGGTCTTTGGGTAGTGTAGGAAGTCGTGCGGGGGGTATTGTTTTAGAGTTTAGGGTAGTGCAGTGGTCTTTGGGTAGTGTAGGGGGTTGTGCGGGGGTAGTGTTTTAGGGATTAGGGTAGTGCATTGGTATTTGGGTAGTGTAGGGGGTCATGCGGGGGGTAGTGTTTTAGGGTTTAGGGCAGTGCAGTGGTGTTTAGGTAGTGTAGGGGGTCGTGCTGGGGGAGTGTTTTAGGGTTTAGGGCAGTGCAGTGGTGTTCGGGTAGTGTAGGGGGTCGTGCTGGGGGGAGTGTTTTAGGGTTTAGGGCAGTGCAGTCGTGTTCAGGTAGTGTAGGGGGTCGTGCTGGGGGAGTATTTTAGGGTTTAGGGTAGTGCAGTGGTGTTTGGGTAGTGTAGGGGGTCATGCTGGGGGTAGTGTTCTAGGGTTTAGGGCAGTGCAGTGGTGTTCGGGCAGTGTAGGGGGTCTTGCTGGGGGTGGTGTTTCAGGATTTAGGGCAGTGCAGTGGTGTTTGGGCAGTGTAGGGGGTCGTGCAGGGGGTGGTGTTTCAGGGTTTAGGGCAGTGCAGTGGTGTTCGGGCAGTGTAGGGGGTCGTGCAGGGGTGGTGTTTCAGGGTTTAGGGCAGTAGTGTTCGGGCAGTGTAGGGGGTCATGCTGGGGGTGGTGTTTCAGGGTTTGGGGCAGTGCAGTGGTGTTCGAGCTGTAAAGGGGGTCATGCTGGGGGTGGTGTTTCAGGGTTTAGGGCAGTGCAGTGGTGTTCGGGCAGTGTAGGGGCGGTGCAGGGGGTGGTGTTTCAGGGTTTAGGGCAGTGCAGTGGTGTTCGGGCAGTGTAGGGGGTGGTGCAGGGGGTGGTGTTTCAGGGTTTAGGGCAGTGCAGTGGTGTTCGGGCAGTGTAGGGGGTCGTGCAGGGGGTGGTGTTTCAGGGTTTAGGGCAGTGCAGTGGTGTTCGGGCAGTGTAGGGGGCGGTGCAGGGGGTGGTGTTTCAGGGTTTAGGGCAGTACAGTGGTGTTCGGGCATTGTAGGGGGTGGTGCTGGGGCTGGTGTTTCAGGGTTTAGGGCAGTGCAGTGGTGTTCGGGCAGTGTAGGGGGTGGTGCTGGGGCTGGTGTTTCAGGGTTTAGGGCAGTGCAGTGGTGTTCGGGCAGTGTAGGGGGTGGTGCTGGGGCTGGTGTTTCAGGGTTTAGGGCAGTGCAGTGGTGTTCGGGCAGTGTAGGGGGTCATGCTGGGGCTGGTGTTTCAGGGTTTAGGGCAGTGCAGTGGTGTTCGGGCAGTGTAGGGGTCTTGCTGGGGCTGGTGTTTCAGAGTCTAGGGCAATGCAGTGGTGTTCGGGCAGTGTAGGTGGTCTTGCTGGGGCTGGTGTTTCAGGGTTTAGGGCAGTGCAGTGGTGTTTGGGCAGTGTAGGGGGTCGTGCTGGGGGTGGTGTTTCAGGGTTTAGGGCAGTGCAGTGGTGTTCGGGCAGTGTAGGGGGTCGTGCTGGGGCTAGTGTTTCAGGGTTTAGGGCAGAGCAATGGTGCTCCGGCAGTGTAGGGGGTTGTGCTGGGGGTGATGTTTCAGGGTTTAGGGCAGTGCAGTGGTGTTAGGGCAGTGTAGGGGGTCGTGCTGGGGGTGGTGTTTCAGGGTTTAGGGCAGTGCAGTGGTGTTTCGGCAGTGTAGGGGGTCGTGCAGGGGGTGGTGTTTCAGGGTTTAGTGCAGTGGTGTTCGGGCAGTGTAGGGGGTCGTGCTGGGGTGGTGTTTCAGGGTTTAGGGCAGTGCAGTGGTGTTCGGGCTGTGTAGGGTGTCGTGCTGAGGGGTGGTGTTTCAGGGTTTAGGGCAGTGCAGTAGTGTTTGGGCAGTGTAGGGGGTCGTGCAGGGGGTGGTGTTTCAGGGTTTAGGGCAGTGCAGTGGTGTTCGGCTAGTGTAGGTAGTCTTGCTGGGCGTGGTGTTTCAGGGTTTAGGGCAGTGCAGTAGTTTTCGGGCAGTGTAGGCGGTCGTGCTGGGGCTGGTGTTTCAGGGTTTAGGGCAGTGCAGTGGTGTTAGGGCAGTGTACGGGGTTGTGCTGGGGCTGGTGTTTCAGGGTTTAGGGCAGTGCAGTGGTGTGCGGGCAGTGTACGGGGTCGTGCTGGGGCTGGTGTTTCAGGGTTTAGGGCAGTGCAGTGGTGTTCGGGCAGTGTAGGGGGTCATGCTGAGGGTGGTGTTTCAGGGTTTAGGGCAGTGCAGTGGTGTTCGGGCAGTGTAGGGGGTCGTGCTGGGGCTGGTGTTTCAGGGTTTAGGGCAGTGCAGTGGTGTTCGGGCAGTGTAGGGGGTCGTGCTGGGGCTGGTGTTTCAGGGTTTTGGGCAGAGCAGTGGTGTTCGGGCAGTGTAGGGGGTCGTGCTGGGGGTGGTGTTTCAGGGTTTAGGGCAGTGCAGTGGTGTTCGGGCAGTGTAGGGGGTCTTGCTGGGGGTGGTGTTTCAGGGTTTAGGGCAGTGCAGTGGTGTTCGGGCAGTGTAGGGGGTCTTGCTGGGGGTGGTGTTTCAGGGTTTAGGGCAGTGGTGTTCGGGCAGTGTAGGGGGTCTTGCTGGGGGTGATGTTCCAGGGTTTAGGGCAGTGCAGTGGTGTTCGGGCAGTGTAGGGGGTCTTGCTGGGGGTAGTGTGTCAGGGTTTAGGGCGGTGCAGTGGTGTTCGTGCAGTGTAGGGGGTCGTGCTGGGGGTGGTGTTTCAGGGTTTAGGGCGGTGCAGTAGTGTTCGGGCAGTGTAGGGGGTCATGCAGGGGTTGGTGTTTCAGGGTTTAGGGCAGTGCAGTGGTGTTCTGGCAGTGTAGGGGGTCATGCTGGGGGTAGGGTTTCAGGGTTTAGGGCAGTACAGTGGTGTTCGGGCAGTGTAGGGGGTCGTGCAGGGGTGGTGTTTCAGGGTTTAGGGCAGTGCAGTGGTGTTCGGGCAGTGTAGGGGGTCGTGCTGGGGCTGGTGTTTCAGGGTTTAGGGCAGTGCAGTGGTGTTCGGGCAGTGTAGGGGGTCTTGCTGGGGGTGGTGTTTCAGGGTTTAGGGCAGTGGTGTTTGGGCAGTGTAGGGGGCCTTGCTGGGGGTGATGTTTCAGGGTTTAGGGCAGTGCAGTGGTGTTCGGGCAGTGTAGGGGGTCTTGCTGGGGGTAGTGTTTCAGGGTTTAGGGCAGTGCAGTGGTGTTCGTGCAGTATAGGGGGTCGTGCTGGGGATGGTGTTTCTGGGTTTAGGGCAGTGCAGTAGTGTTCAAGCAGTGTAGGGGGTTGTGCAGGGGGTGGTGTTTCAGGGTTTAGTGCAGTGGTGTTCGGGCAGTGTAGGGGGTCGCGCTGGGGGTGGTGTTTCAGGGTTTAGGGCAGTGCAGTGGTGTTCGGGCAGTGTAGGGGGTCATGCACGGGGTAGTGTTTCAGGGTTTAGGGCAGTGCAGTGGTGTTCGGGCAGTGTAGGGTGTTGTGCTGGGGCTGGTGTTTCAGGGTTCAGGGCAGTGCAGTGGTGTTCAGGCAGTGTAGGGGGTCGTGCTGAGGCTGGTGTTTCATGGTTTAGGGCAGTGCAGTGGTGTTCGGGCAGTGTAGGGGGTCGTGCTGGGGCTGGTGTTTCAGGGTTTAGGGCAGTGCAGTGTTGTTCGGGCAGTGTAGGCGGTCATGCTGGGGCTGGTGTTTCAGGGTTTAGGGCAGTGCAGTGGTGTTCGGGCAGTGTAGGGGGTCATGCTGGGGCTGGTGTTTCAGGGTTTAGGGCAGTGCAGTGGTGCTCGGGCAGTGTAGGGGGACGTGCTGGGGATGATGTTTCAGGGTTTAGGGTAGTGCAGTGGTGTTCGGGCAGTGTAGGGGGTCGTGCAGGGGCTGGTGTTTCAAGGTTTAGGGCAGTGCAGTGGTGTTCGGGCAGTGTAGGGGGTCGTGCTGGGGCTGGTGTTTCAGGGTTTTGGGCAGAGCAGTGGTGTTCGGGCAGTGTAGGGGGTCATGCTGGGGGTAGTGTTTCAGGGTTTAGGGCAGTGCAGTGGTGTTCGGGCAGTGTAGGGGGTCGTGCTGGGGGTGGTGTTTCAGGGTTTAGGTCAGTGGTGTTCGGGCAGTGTAGGGGGTCTTGCTGGGGGTGATGTTTCAGGGTTTAGGGCAGTGCAGTGGTGTTCGGGCAGTGTAGGGGGTCTTGCTGGGGGTAGTGTTTCAGGGTTTAGGGCAGTGCAGTGGTGTTCGGGCAGTGTAGGGGGTCATGCTGGGGGTGGTGTTTCAGGGTTTAGGGCAGTGCAGTGGTGTTCGGGCAGTGTAGGGGGTCGTGAAGGGGGTGGTGTTTCAGGGTTTAGGGCAGTGCAGTGGTGTTCGGGCAGTGTAGGGGGTCGTGCTAGGGGTGGTGTTTCAGGGTTTAGGGCAGTGCAGTGGTGTTTGGGCAGTGTAGGGGGTCATGCAGGGGCTGGTGTTTCAGGGTTTAGGGCAGTGCAGTGGTGTTCGGGCAGTGTAGGGGGTAGTGCTGGGGGTAGTGTTTTAGGGTTTAGGGTAGTGCAGTGGTGCTTGTGTAGTGTATGGGGTCGTGCTGGGGGTAGTGTTTTAGGGTTTAGGGTAGTGCAGTGGTGTTTGTGTAGTGTAGGGGGTCATGTTTTAGGATAGTGCAGTGGTGTTTGGGTAGTGTAGGGGGTCGTGCTGGGGGTAGTGTTTTAGGATTTAGGTTAGTGCAGTGGTGTTTGGGTAGTGTAGGGGGTCGTGCAGGTGGTAGTGTTTTAGGGTAGTGCAGTGGTGTTTGGGTAGTGTAGGGGGTCGTGCTGGGGGTAGTGTTTTAGGGTTTAGGGTAGTGCAGTGGTGCTTGTGTAGTGTAGGAGGTCGTGCTGGGGGTAGTGTTTTAGGGTTTAGGGTAGTGCAGTGGTGTTTGTGTAGTGTAGGGGGTCATGTTTTAGGATAGTGCAGTGGTGTTTGGGTAGTGTAGGGGGTCGTGCTGGTGGTAGTGTTTTAGGATTTAGGTTAGTGCAGTGGTGTTTGGGTAGTGTAGGGGGTCGTGCTGGGGGTAGTGTTTTAGGGTTTAGGATAGTGCAGTGGTGCTTGTGTAGTGTAGGGGGTCGTGCTGGGGGTAGTGTTTTAGGGTTTAAGGTAGTGCAGTGGTGTTTTTGTAGTGTAGGGGGTCATGTTTTAAGATGCAATGCTCCAATACCTGACCAGTCTGCACTACATAAAACTGCAAAAAAACTAAAAATAAAAAGTGTTTTGCACACTTTTGTCATTGGGCTATATGTGGGCTACATCTGGGTAATATGTGTGCTACATTTGGGCTCTTTTTTCACTGGTGGCCATCTTGGAAGACTTCTTTGTTATGAAGTTTCCTAATTTCTTCATTTACTGCAGTCTCCTCAGTAGGAAATGCTTTCAGTTTTTGACTTTGATTCCATCAAGAAGGCATTCAGATGTCTCACATCTGCCATAAATTCAGAATGTTAGCACTCTAGTTGCTCATTAGATCACTGGAGTAAAGCTACTGCTCACCAGGGAGTTAACTGGTAGTCTGCTGCTGGTATTGAAAGTGATTGTTTCAGTCTGCATGTCAGAATTTTCTAATGAAATAGAAGAGGATTTGAGATCTCACTTAAAACATGCCCTAATTTTTCTTTCTGCAGCACTAACCATAATTTCTATTTCAAAAAGAACCCCTCATTTTGTTCCTTTTTAAATTAAATGTTTTAAGTGTTACTGGTTTATTCCAATCAAGATGGCTTCAGGTGTGCCATACTTTTGTCATAAGTAAGGCTGTTAGCGCTCTAGTTGTTCTTTAGAACACTCTGGGAAGCTGCAGTAGAACACAAAGGCATCAACTGGCAGGCTGCTCCTGTTGAAATATAACAGGAAGATATTTGAGATCACACTTGAAATATGTCCTAATTTTTCTTTCTACAGCACTAACCATAATTCCTATGACAAAATGAACCCCATCATTTTGTTCCTTTTTAAATTAAATGTTTTAAGTGTTACCAGTTTATTCCAATCAAGATGGCTTCAGGTGTGCCATACTTTTGTCATAAGTAAGGCTGTTAGCGCTCTAGTTGTTCTTTAGAACACTCTGGGAAGCTGCAGTAGAACACAAAGGCATCAACTGGCAGGCTGCTCCTGTTGAAATATAACAGGAAGATATTTGAGATCACACTTGAAACATGTCCTAATTTTTCTTTCTACAGCACTAACCATAATTTCTATGACAAAATGAACCCCATCATTTTGTTCCTTTTTAAATTAAATTGTTTAAGTGTTACCAGTTTATTCCAATCAAGATGGCTTCAGGTGTGCCATACTTTGTCATAAGTAAGGCTGTTAGCACTCTAGTTGTTCTTTAGAACACTCTGGGAAGCTGCAGTAGAACACAAAGGAATCAACTGACAGTCTCTGCCCTTGTTGGATGTACATGTTTTACTGAGAATGTCAGACTTCATTCTCACATGAGTGAGAAAGATAATGTGAATTTACAGAAAATATGCTCTCATTTTAGCTTCTGGAGCACCTTCCAAACCTCCATGGGACAAGCATGAGAAAATAGTGTTCTCTCAAACATGATTCATGATATCCCAGCGGAAGGTTTTTCACATGGTAAAATCACCTTAGAATACACCACAATTCCTAAAATTAGTATGGTACCATCAACAAATAAATTCTAATGTAACTAAAGCCTGTTATCACCCTTTATAGTTCTCCTTTTGGTGACCCTCAAAATCTTCTATTCACTACAATGCATTTCAATGAGGCACTATCATTTATATTGGTCCCAAGATGGCTGCCAGCAATTCCAGGATGAAGTGCTGACAGCCAATCAGATCTCACGATGACATGTGTGGTTAGGCTCCGCCCAGATATATATGTGACTTTACTTTTGATTTTCTCAGGAACTACTGAACGGATTTACACCATTTAAACAAAGGGCACGACACTGAACCAAGGGCTACCTCTTTGCCAAATTTGGTGTAATTCCGTTCAGCAGTTCGGGCTGTAGCTGCGACTAAAGGTTCCTATGGAAAAATGAATGGGGAAAACGCGTTTTGGGACCCCCCTTTTTTCTCGGCCCCCGCTTGACGTATCACCCCGAGACTTTCAGGATAGGAGCGGACCGGAGCGTCCCAACAAGTTGGAAACTTTCGCGAAGATTCGTCAACCGGCGCCAACGTTATTTCAAATAGAATGTCACCGATTTCCTATGGATAATAGGTTTTAACTATAACTATCTACTGGCGACCGCCAGTAGATAATAATATAGAAATATATACATATATATATGCTATTTTATTGCTCTGGAGCCACACATGTACATTCGCTAACTTTATGACTTCATGTCATATATGACTATGTTGTTATCAGTGATGTCCTCAATGATGTTATTTGAGATATCATTGGTAATGTTAATAATGCCATATCATGTGAGATGTAAATTATGAGGTCACAAGCAATGCATGGCCGGGGTGCAAGTTATAGGTAGCTCCGTGAAATACAACTGGTGAAATTCAGTGTTTTTTTATTTTATGACAATAATTTTATATTATTATAAGGTTTAACCAGAGCGTCATTTTAACCTTTACATTTGTGAGTGAATTTCTACTTTTTTTTTTTTTACCCTGCACAGATCAACAGATAACCAGTGAAAGCCCACCGAGTTAAGTGTGCATTCTTGCATTCTTGACTGAGTTCATTGTATAGACTAAAAATTTACAAAAGAAGTGCAACAGTGTTTATCTAGTTAAAATTCTGCAGGGAATGCTTTATTGAACTTGAAAATTCCGGTTCATAAATCCCAAAAATTTCATTATGAGTTCGGAACACTCTTGGGAACAACCCGCAAATAAACAAACATTAACAAAAATCATGAGCACAAAATATGCAGTACAGGTAGCTATTCACCATAATAGGCCCTTGGCCTACAATTAAGCCCTTTGGGTTTAATTCCCCCTATGTTGCAAAGTTGTGTGACATACCCAATTGGTCAGTCGATTTCAAATAACCAATCCCTTTTTTTTGGCACAAATTCCTTTCTTAGCATAAATTGCTTTTTCCAAGTTATGAATCGAAAGTAGACGGGTCAACTATTGCTGAGAGGAAGGGTGATTGTGATCCAGCCATGCCATAGCCACAAAGATCAGAGCCCCTCCCTCCTTTCTTCCAATGGAATCCTGTGCTCCCAATAAAATCATAGAAGGGGTTAGAGATACATTCTGGGATAAGATTTCCTTGAAAAAGCCCGATATATCTTCCAACAAAGGACTAAGCTTGCCATAAGTTGCAAACATGTGCACTGAGTCAGCCCCATATTCAGAGCAGCGAGGACACCTGGTACCTTTACCTTCCCCCCCCATTTCACGATTTTGCTCGGGGTGTAATATAAAAAAAACCCAGGTTTTATAAAACTGGGCTTGAAGATTCGCAGAAAGTAAATCAGTTTGTGCATAAAGGAGGGCTTGTTGGAAAGTGTTATCTGTGATTCCCAATTTCAGCTGCCATTTCCCGGAGCTCTTTCTCAGGTCATCTGACATCAGGCTGTTAAGAATATTATAAATAGTCCCTATTCGTGGCACATTACTATCAGCTAATTTCTCCATAATTTCACATTTAACAAATCCCGAGGGCCCTCCTCCCTTGCGTTGTAAAAAAATCCTTATTGATAGATATTTAAAGAACTCCTTGTGGCTAAGGCTGAAGTTCATTCATAATTCCCCAAAAGCTTTTACCCCCATCAGAGGAAAATAGAGCTCCCAATTTCTTTATCCCAGTCTTAAACCAGGCTGCCAAGTAATGGTCCCCAAATATCTCTGGCAGGTTCTCATTTTTTCTAGTTGGAGTATAGTAATTCAATCTGCTGATACCAAAACATTTGCATACAGCGGTAAAGGCCTTGTAGGTTCCTATAAGGGTTTTGAACCTTACTGTTTTAAAATATCCTAGTTCTAGTTGCCGTCATAAGGAGCCCCAAGCTTCTGGGCCAACCAAAAGTTGAAACAGAGAAGGAAATTCTGATATTAGATCACAGGAGCAATCCTGTAACAGTACGGGGCAGTGTTGCAAAATAGTTTCCCAGTAGTACAGCTTTAAATTTGGGAGCGACCATACACCTCTATCCCTTGGGAGAGATAAAAGCCTTATAGGTCTTCCAGGCTGAGAATAGGCCCACAGAAATTGTGCAAAGAGATTATCAAATATCTTTAGTATTTGGTTCGAAAATTCTAAAGGGATAGCTCTAAAAAAGTATACATTTTTCGGAAAAAAGATCATTTTTATAACATTGCATCTACCCACTAGAGAGAGATGCAGATTATTCAGCCTATGCAATAACCTCTTCATCTCCATAGCTAGAGGAGCTAGGGTCTCTTCCACAATCATGTCGATATTAGACAAAATGTTCACCCAAAGATATCTAGCCTTGTTTACAACCCTGGGGTCAGCCCATTCAATCTTCTCATTCAAAATAATCTGTGTTTTTTTCTTTATTTAAAGCATAACTTGAGACCTCCCCAAAGCATTGAGCCTCTAATTCAATCGCAATAATTGACCTAGCGGGGACAGGAGTTACAAGCACTGTGTCCTCGGCATAAGACAATATTTTAGTGTTGTATCCATACCTATATATTGGACGGGTGCACGGATTCCTTTTTAGTTTCTTGATAAACTGGTCTATATACATCGCGAAAATCAAGGGAGAACAAGGGCATCCTTGGCGAGTTCCCCGTGCTATCGGAAATTGCTCTGTCAGTACCCCATTTATCAAGACACCAGCCGTAGGTTTGATGTATAGTGCCTTTATAGCCTGAATAAATCCGGGCCCAATCCCCATTTCCTGCATGATGGTCAACAGGAAAAGCCAGGAGACCCGATCAAAGGCCTTCTCGGCATCAAGCAAAATCAGTGCCATTGGGTTTACTGTGACCTGCGTTGCATCAAACAGTGTGATGGACCTCCTTATGTGATCAGTAGTGCCTCTTTTAGGTACAAACCTGTGCTGTCACTTAGAAACCAGTCTATCGATTACTTGCGTAAGGCGAGACGCTAGTATTTTAGAATACATTTTGGAGTCCCCATTAATTAAGGTAATCAGGCAATATGAGCCCAATTCCTGGAGAGGTTTATCTTTTTTAGGGACCATGATAATGTTTGCAAATGACCAGGATGGAGGGGGAGCAGTGCCATTGAAAATTTGCTCTAACATAGTTTTTAAAATCTCCTTAATTTGGTCAATAAAGACTTTATAAAATTCGACTGGAATAAGGTCAATTCCTCCCACAGCGGGGGGTCCATCTAGAAGTTTGCGGTCCTCCTCACTCAGTCTGGTCATCACAATCGGGTCCAGATACTTATCAATAGCACTTTGTCTGGTTATTACGTCACCGACCCCTTTCTCAGTATATGTTGCTTGATAGAACTGAAGGAAAGCTGCTCTAATTTTGTCTGGCTCTGTTACCACCCTGACCATCGGATCTCTAATTGACCGTATCCAATTATTTGTAACTTGTTGTCTAATTCTCATAGCTAGGTGATGGCCAATTTTTTCGCTGAACTCATAAACCTTTACCCTGGAGACAGCCCACTTGGGGGCGGCTTTCTCAGCCAAGATTTCCCCAATTGCTGCCTTAGCAGTCAAAACCTCCAACTGCGCCGAATCCACTTCTTTCTTTTGTTGGAATGCCCAAATAAGCTTTTCTTCGGACCTCGCTAATTTCTTTTGAAGCTCTTGCAAACATTTTTTGCATTCTTTGCTCTTCCTTAATGAGAACTGAAGCATTTCACCCCTTATGCATGCCTTTAAAGTGTCCCACACCACCTCTAATTGTGCAGAGCCAGTATTTCTTTCCAGAAACTCCGAAATCCACCCTTTCATGTGGTCACAATATTCCTTATCAAATAGTAAAGCTCTCTCGAAGCTCCAGGAGGAGGTCTTTTTTATTAAGGAATACCCCTTTGACCCCTATGATTAAAGGGTTGTGATTTGACATGAACCGGGGAACAAGCTCGATATTAGCATCCTGGACCATAGAGGCAGATACTAAAAAATAATCAAGCTGGGCATGTGACTGATGTGGAGCAGAATAATAAGTATACCCATAGTTGAATGGTCTCAAACGAGACCATACGTCAATAAGCCCATCAATCAATCAATCAATCAGTGATTTATAGAGCGTGCTACTCACCCGTGAGGGTCTCAAGGCACTGGGGGGGGGGAGCAGCTCCGGATCAGTCGAAGAGCCAGGTCTTGAGGTCCTTCCTGAACGTGTGCAGGGTCGGGGAGCGTCTGATGCTCACAGGGAGCTCGTTCCAGGTCTTGGCTGCGATGTAGGAGAAGGCCCATGGACATGACATAGGGTTCTAAGAGTCTGCAGAACTTTGGGTTTCCGGCCTGTATACACCTGCTGACCATCCATAGCCCAGTCACATGGTAGATTATTATTCATGTCTCTGCAAATTATGATAGGTAGGGGACAGTGTGCCAACTCGCCGGTGAACCAGTCAAAAACCCCTGGGTCGTCTGCGGTGCCACCATACATTGAGAATAAGGTAAATGAAGACATGGATAAAGGCCTACATTCAGTTAGAGCTCATCTCCCGTGGGGGTCCACCTTGGTTTGAATTGATTGAAGTTAATTAGTTCGGGTTAGAATTTCTACCCCTCGGATGTGTGTGTTCTGATGTCCCCCCTATCAAGGTCCTAATGTGTTTAACAGACCCAGCTGTGCCCCTTTAATGTGCTTCTCTTAGGAGCAGACTAGATCTGACCCCAACAGTCGCATTCCCTGTGAAACATTCTGTCTTTTCCACAAATTGTTTAATCCTCAGACATTAGGGGCGGCAATCCTTAGATTCTCTATATTTAACATTCTGACCTATCTGGGTTTCTCCCTGCCACACCAAGAATAAAGGGCACATGGCTTCCACTTGTCGCAGAAGAAAACCAACATAACCGAAGCAAAAGAAAGAAGCACTACTACGTAGGCATACCTGCTTCTTTGTGTGGGCCCCTCCATCTAGCCCCCTGCCCTCCCTGACCCCCCTAACCCCCCAGGCCCCCCCACCCTCACAAAAAACCAAGCAATTATGACTCGCCTGAGTGTTGGACGCCTAACTAGTAATCCCGCCACCCAACCCCACCGTGTTAATCATAGAAAAATGCTATTGTCACTCCTTACTTCTTCTTGGAACTGTTTGATTGAGTGAAAAATAGTGGACAGAGAGGGTTGTTCCGTGTCCATTCTTAGCTTGCTTCTGTCTGGTCCAGATTCTCTAAATGGCTCATCTCCATTGAGAAAGGTAAGCTACGTGCCGGAGTAGTCCCATTTTAGATGGCTGTCACTCTCGCTCCGTTTCCCCTTTCGTTTATTCTGGGCTGACTTCCTCCGTTGAGTGGTACCTGCCTCATGCGTAGTGCGGCTACATATTGAGTCTGACAGTGTATCGTCTCTTGAAGATGGATTCCCCGCTGCGGAAGAGTCAGATCCATCCGTTAAGGAAAATACATTTTCTCCAGCCAGCTCAGGAGAGGGGGCCGTTCGTAGTTGCAACCCCCCAGGGTAGTCCCATTTTTGCGTGCTTGAGTAATTTGGGTATCTTTTTCCCGCCCCGCCTTTTTCGGAGATCTTCAGCTGAGTCCCGCATCTTATCCCTGTCGGGCACAGTCATCCTGGCTTTAGGGGGCTCATGTGTCTGGGGCATCGTAGCCTCCACAAACAGATCCAATTGCCTTTCCAAGTCGTGGCTTGGCACAGGTTCCAGACCAGCGGTATAATTAGAGCTGGGGGACGCATATCAGAACTAGGTGGAGCCTCCGTCCCTGGACCTGACCCTGGCCCTGAAGGATTTAGTGGGTACCACAATGGCAACCCCTGCAGCAGGGGAATCATCCGCTTTCTGCCCTTTGGAACTAGCAATAACAATAGAAGAGGGGGGAACTAGTTCGCGATAGAAGGTTGGGAGACTCCGCCTTCAGTGTGTGTGGCCCCCACAGTCCTGTGCTGTGTTGCTTTCTTGCCCCCTCCTCCAACATTCCTTTTACCTCTAATGCCAACTTCACTGGATGTATCAGTGGGGGCTGTGGAAGAGGTGCCAACAATCCCTATAGGCGGTGGGGGGGTCGCATCTTGGTGCCCTTTGTCCCTCTCGTAGCCACAACGCTCCTCTGAGGTGCCCCCCCTTCAACAACCTGCCCAGATTCCTGGGCCGTGAAGAAGTGCAGAAATGATGCTGCGGCAGCCACCACCAAACAATCCAGTGAGGTCGGGCTGCCGTTCCCTGACTCGAAGCCGCAGAAAGAGTGCCGGTGTCCGCCCAGCGCGAGGTGCAGTAACTTTCTCAGCAGAGGCCGAATTCCAAGCCACATAGCCGATGGCCGATTCACAGAGCAACACGGTGTGGGCGGCTAACATTGCGGTGAGCTACTCAGGCACCATCTGGCTCCTACTTTTTTTTTAATGTAACTTAAAATCTTAATATCTTATGCAACTATAATGTCACTTTAACCTTTGTTTATTATGGTGAATTTCTGAGGTCTTTTCAAAGTAAAGTGAGATTATTATCAGACCTAACTATAATGTCACTTTAAACTTTGTTTTTTCAGTGAATTTATAGTGATTGTTTTCTTATCATGTTTATCCATCTGCCCCACTGAGCATACATTTTGAATGTGTGTAGTAGGCCTTTAGGCACACCCCCAAACACTGCAGGCAGCCAAACACCTGCTGATCATGGCTTTTTCTGTACGCAGCATGAGATAGGCTGTAGGGGCTGGTCTGTAATTAAATCTCTCTATTTTTGGAATTTTCAGTACCCCAGGAGTACTCCTGTGTGACCAACCATTAAGATATCATTAACATTTGAGCCTTAATTCCGCAACAGTGACTCAACAAATAAACATCAAATCACAAAAAACATGCTTTCTGAGTAAAGTTCAAGCCTTCTGCAAAAGTTGGTATAATTTTGTTTCTAAAACGCTTCTTAAAATTCCTGGGGGCAATTGCATAGTGGAAAACATGATTTGCCCCCCCCCACCTTTTTTTCTTGGCCCTTGTTTAACAGATCACCTCTCAAATTTCCAGGAAGGTCATGTTTTGTTGGGAAAGTGAAGATTTGGCAAATGGTGCCAAAGTGATTAGCAAAACAAAAAACACTCTTCATATGGAAACTGTGATCTAACCATAACTACCACCACTGTGTGTCTATATTACACTGGCATTTGGAAACTGTATGTGTCCGAGGGATCGGAATTTCGCGACCCGCCTACTTACCTGATGCAACTGAGTATCTGCTGCCATAGTGCGGTCCAACACTGTGTGGAGTGGCACTTTTCATTGCAAATGTGTCTCCAGGCTTGGTGCTACTGTGTGAGGAGGCTGGAAGTAGGGGACACAAGGACGCTTATCCCCAGCAAATCCACCGGATTTTCCTACTGCAGCTCGAGGTATTCCAGCAGAGTGCATGAAGGTACCAGTGGTTTGTGGGATGGAACTACTGACGCGTCGGCACGATTACGAGCTGCAGCTGGGCCCTTCACTATTGCGGCGGGAGGAGCTCTATAAACATTTACTAGGACACTCTGAGACGGACTGAGGCATTTGAGAAAGGCTGATTGCCGAAACCGGTCATGCCGAATTCTTTAATAAATGTCCTGTGAAGCCCCGCTGTGTCCTTTTCTTCTGTCCGAAGTGGAACGAAGGTGTTGTCATGTTTTGCGTACAGCCTGTGGTGCGCTAAAAGGGACCCTTCCATCAAGTGGTCACGATTACACTGGCATTTTGAAACTGTATGTGTCCGAGGGATCGGAATTTCACGACCCGCCTACTTACCTGAGGCAACTGAGTATCTGCTGCCATGGTGCGGTCCAACACTGTGTGGAGAGGCACTTTTCATTGCAAATGTGTCTCCAGGCTTGGTGCTACTGTGTGAGGAGGCTGGAAGTAGGGGACACAAAGACGCTTATCCCCAGCAAATCCGCCGGATTTTCCTACTGCAGCTCGAGGTATTCCAGCAGAGTGCATGATGGTACCAGTGGTTCATGGGATGGAACTACTGACGCGTCGGCACGATTACGAGCTGCAGCTGGGCCCTTCACTATAGCAGTGGGAGGAGCTCTATAAACATTTACTAGGACACTCTGAGACGGACTGAGGCATTTGAGAAAGGCTGATTGCCGAAACCGGTCATGCCAAATTCTTTAATAAATGTCCTGTGAAGCCCCGCTGTTTCCTTTTCTTCTGTCCGAAGTGGAATGAAGGTGTTGTCATGTTTTGCGTACAGCCTGTGGTGCGTTAAAAGGGACCCTTCCATCAAGTGGTTGCGATTACACTGGCATTTGGAAACTGTATGTGTCCGAGGGATCTGAATTTCGCGACCCGCCTACTTACCTGAGGCAACTGAGTATCTGCTGCCATGGTGCGGTCCAACACTGTGTGGAGAGGCACTTTTCATTGCAAATGTGTCTCCAGGCTTGGTGCTACTGTGTGAGGAGGCTGGAAGTAGGGGACACAAGGATGCTTATCCCTAGCAAATCCGCCGGATTTTCCTACTGCAGCTCGAGGTATTCCAGCAGAGTGCATGATGGTACCAGTGGTTCATGGGATGGAACTACTGACGCGTCGGCACGATTACGAGCTGCAGCTGGGCCCTTCACTATAGCGGTGGGAGGAGCTCTATAAACATTTACTAGGACACTCTGAGACGGACTGAGGCATTTGAGAAAGGCTGATTGCCGAAACCGGTCATGCCGAATTCTTTAATAAACGTCCTGTGAAGCCCCGCTGTGTCCTTTTCTTCTGTCCGAAGTGGAACGAAGGTGTTGTCATATATATATATATATATATATATATATATATATATACATATATATATATATATATATATATATATATATATATATATATATATATATATATATTAAACACAAGGAGATGATGAACAAAGCGCTGAAACTTTTCAGACACTCACCCCCAGTCACATATCTGGGTTGAATCCATCATCGTTCTTTAGCTCACTTCACCACCCCAGTTCAAAACCAGCCATATGCAAATCAGTCTTGCCCCAGTTCCTTATGGGAACAGTACAGCCCGAACTGCCAAGCCAGGTCTTCCCTGGACCGGAAACAAGCATCCTTGGACCAGTTTTGGGGTAACACCCCTCATCAGCTAGGCTAGCTTGAATCCAGTGGCAAAGTGAGCAAGGGACCCACGTCTGGGCATACCCTGCCAGCTGAGGGCAAACAAAGCAAGCACAAGGAGATGATGGATGGAGCACTGAAACTTTTCAGACACTCACCCCCAGTCACAGATCTGGGTTGAATCCACCATCGTTCTTTAGCCTACTTCGCTTACATATCCATATTATATATATATATGTGATCAAGGCCGCGCAGACTGCAGAAACGCGTCATGGCAGACACCGGTGATGGTGAAATAAAGTAAAGATTGCTGCACTTATCTGGGTCCACGCTCGTTTTTTCTCAAGAAACGGAAACGGAGGCGAGGTGTTGGATATATATATATATTCACTGAAAAAACCATAGGTTTTAGGGACAGTTATAGTTAGTTGGACATTTCACTCGTACAAAACCCGTGAAATTCCCCCGTTATAGTTAGTTCAGCTAACTATAACTCGTGCCCCCGCAATGCACTGCTGATGACGTCACATATTACATCACTCATGACATGGTCAGTGACATCACTGATGACATCACTGATGACATCTCAAATGACATCACTGATGACATCATGCAGTGACTGTGTGTTTCTGTAAAGTTTAAACATTTTTAATATATATAGGGAAAGGCGTATTGAAGAATGAGTGGGTGTATAAGTGTCTGTATGGATGATTTAGTAGGTGCGTGACTAACTCTATAAGTGAGTGATTAAACGTATCTTACTGAATGCATGGGTTAGTGACTAAACTGGGCGAATGTCTGAATCCGTCTGTCTGTTGCTGTGTAAGTGGCTGCATGGGTTTGTGAATAGCTTCATGAGTGTCTATATGAGTTATTGATTGGTTGTCTGAGTATCTGTATGGGTGCCTGAGTGTTTGTGTGGGTGGGGTGTGTGCGGCTCTGTGCATAGATTTGTGAGTGGGCAATTCACTGGGTGGATGGTTTCAAGAGTGCATCTGTGATAGACTGTATGGGTGGGTAAGTGTGTGTAAGAGTGTGTTAGTGAGTGAATGTATGTCCCAGTGGTACATGTGTGAGGAACTACATATGTGAAAGGAAGTATATATGTGTGTTGGAGTATATAAATAGCTATAAGCGAGAGTGTGTGATTGTGAGAGTGACTGTATGGATGAGTGTGTGCTTGTATCAGTGATTGTATAAGAGCGTAAGAATGTGCTAGTATTTGTATGAGTAAGTGAGCTGGTGTGTGTATAACTGTATAGGTGAGTAAATGGCAGTGTGTTTAAATATTTGCATGACTGACTAGGTGTGTGAGTACCTCTATGGATGAGTGGCGGTGTTTGAATGTCTATATAGGAGTATGAGTGCATATGATAGTCCTGTACTGAGTGACCGTAAGTATGAGTGACTGTACGGGTGAGTGAGTGGATGTGTGTGTAGACCTAAGAATCAGTGAGTGGGTATGTAGTTATTGGTGTTGGAGTGTCTATGGTTTTGCGAATGGCAGTCTGTAATTTAGAGTGGGTGTATCAAAGGTTATATTAGGGTATGAGGAGGTGCATCAGATTATCACGTGGATGATGTCATCAGTGATGTCATCAGTAATGTCACTGACCATGTCATGAGTGATGTAATATGTGACGTCATCAGCAGTGCATTGTGGGGGCGCGAGTTATAGTTAGCTGAACTAACTATAACGGGGGAATTTCACGGGTTTTGTACACATGTCACCTGAAGCCCCGCCCCCTCCCTTCACCACTGTGCAAACGCGCCCCGTGGCGCGTTTTAAGTTGGGGGATTAACTCCCCTTGAATCCTGAGGGACCCTGGAGTCCAACTAGCCCACCATGTACCTCCAAAAAGCGCCACAGAGCTGCGTTGCAGAGAGGTGTAAAAAGGGGCGTGGCCTCTGTACACCTCTCTGCAACGCAGCCCCCTGGCGCATACTGGAGGTTCCTGGTGGGCTAGTTGGCCCCCAGGACCCCCAGTATTCAAGGGGAGTTCGTTCCCCATCTGCAAACGCGCCAGGGGGCGCGTTTGCAGACTGCTGCAGCGAGGGGGCGGGGCCTCCGGCACGATGCCGGTCTTTTTTTTAAAACGTTAAGGGGGCCGCGTGGTCCCCCTTCCCTGGGCCTCTATTGGCCCCGGGGACCCCATCCCCCGGGGCATGCCCTCTTTTTTTCATTTTAAAAATATTTGGAGGGGGGCTGCGTGGCCCCCCTCCTCAGGCCATTTAAGGCCCCGGGGACCCCATCCCCTGGGGCCGGCCTTGCCCTTTTTTTTTTATTTATTTAATTTTTTGGGGGGGGTGGAGGGGGGCTGCGTGGCCCCCCTCCCGGGCCACTACTTGCCCCGGGGACCCCATCCCCCGGGGCTGGCCCTATCCTTTGGGGACCATGGGGGGACCCCAACTCCCCCATGGTCCCGCCGGCTCCCCGCGTCCTGCGGGAGCCGGCATTGCTTTTCCACATGGGAAGCTGCTAAGATGCAGCTCCCCATGGAAAAGCAATTTGCTTTGAATTTTGGAAGAGAGAGCAGGTTTCCTGCTCTCTCTTCCAAAATTCAAAGCAGTTTGCTATGACAGGACGGGAGCCGCGAGGCTCCCTCCCTGCCATAGCAAACTACAGTGTCCCGGGGGTAGGCACCCCGGGACACTGCAGGAGCCGGCCCTGGGGGGTGGTGGTCGCCAGGGCCATGGAGGGCTCCAGGAAGGGGGCCGCGCGGCCCCCTCCCAACAGGTTGAAAGCCCGCGCTTTGTTTTTCTTTTATCAGCAGGATCCGCGCACCCCGCGCGTTTTTGCCGATTTGTAGGACCCCCTGAGCAGGCCTAGGAGGTCAGGGTGTTTCTACCCTGCCCCCTTTTTGCGTTTTGCGCAGTTTTTTTACTGCTTTCTTGTTCCTCAGTTCTACCGAGGAACAAGATGGCTGCCAACACTTCCTGGTTTGGAGTGTTGACAGCCAATTAGCATGCAGCTCGTGATCGGAAGGGTGCGCGGATCCACCGCGGCCATAGATATCGAAACTTTTATTTTGGATTTTCTCAGCAACTACTGAACGGATTTACACCATTTTTAAAAAGGGTGCTTTCTGAACCAAGCACTACCTTTTTGCCAAATTTGGTGTAATTCCGTTCAGCAGTTTTGGCTGTAGCCTTGCATAAAGTTTCCTATGGGAAATTGATTTTTTCACTCTTATTTTTTTAATTTCTCCGCAACTACTGAACGGATTTACACCATTTAAAAAAAAGGTCGCTTTCTGAACCAAGCGCTACCTTTTTACAAAATTTGGTGTAATTCCGTTCAGCAGTTCGGGCTGTAGCCGTGGCTAAAATTTCCTATGGGAATTAACATGGAGAAAACACGTTTTGGGACCCCCCTTTTTTCTCGGGCCCTGCTTGATGAATCATTCCGAAACTTTCAAGACAGGAGCGGACCGGAGCGCCTCACTAGTTTTGAAAATTTCGCGATGATTCGTCAAACGACACCAAACTTATTGGGAATAGAATGTTATGAATTTCCTATGGATAATAGGTCCTAACTATAACTATCTACTGGCGACCGCCAGTAGATTATATATATATATATATTCAAACCAATTCTGAACTCCATACAGATCAGACACCGACACAGGGGAATCATTGCTATTCCATCCTTCTATTTATTTCGAAATTTCCGCTATAACGCGTTTCGGCATACCTGCCTTGTTCACATTGGCAGTCGTCAAAAAACAGAATGCTTTATTTAAACAGAGTACTGCGGTCACATGACCCAGTCATTGGATAGCTATGGAAGACAGACTCACATTACTGCTTTAAATTAAAAATATATACTTTCTCCTTACCAATGTTTTTCAATTGTTTTTTTAAAACAAACATAACCACAATTGCATCATTGTCATTAGTACAAAAATTATTGTAATTGCAACATCATATCTGTTGATTAAATACTTTAGACAATAACGTGTCAATGTAATGCTCATTTCTCATTACAAGATGAGGCACTATTATTCAGAACAAGTGCTCTACAGCTCTCCACTTGTTTATAAATTCTCACAAGTGGTGCCTGCTAACTTAGCAACCTTCACAATAAATTACATATCATCATTTTATACATTAAAGTCATATCAGTAAAAAATCATGATGTTTAAAAATATGATGTTAAAAAATCAATATATATACATTAGTAAAAGAGTTAAAAAATGTATTTTACTTTTTCAGCAGCATCAAAAATAAAGTGCAAGTGCAAGCTTCATTAGTCAATTTTTCATCAGAATTACTTTTCATTCTACTAATTTAAGAGGTGTTCTGAAAATATCTCCTTTTCACTTTCCACCATTTCATCCACCAATATAAACCAAAATCATATCTCATTTAAATATACAAATAACCTCTTTCATAATGCAATCTATTGCAGAACTTGAAAAGATAGATGAATTAAACACGTTTTGGGACCCCCCTTTTTTCTCGGCCCCTGCTTGATGAATCATTCCGAAACTTTCAAGACAGGAGCGGACCGGAGCGCCCTCACTAGTTTTGAAAATTTCGCGATGATTCGTCAAACGACACCAAACTTATTGGGAATAGAATGTTATGAATTTCCTATGGATAATAGGTCCTAACTATAACTATCTACTGGCGACCGCCAGTAGATTATATATATATATATATATATATATATATATATATATATATATATATATATATATATATATATAGATATTACAGCTTCAGCGGATCAAAACGGACCCAGGCACTCACAGGTTACTGGTTCACATTTTATTTAGCAGACGCGTTTCAGCGATACAGCTTTCCTCAGTGCCAAAATGTGTAGATTTAACGTCCAGCATGCAATCTGTTTAAATAAAAAATGCCTCCTCCCCATTGGTTGTTAATTAGGAGTCATTGCTGGTCCAGAAGGGACTCACGATAAGTTCACATTCGCAGGCGCCATATCTGAAAGGTAATGTCCTCACGTTCATAATACACCATCACAAACTTAAATGTCAAATAATTCAATATCGCTCCATCGGGTGAGCATGAGTAATAGCCTTTAGTCAGCGCCTTCCATCATTGTTGTTAGCGTCCCTTCTTGCAAACCATTGGCTCTTAATCACGTAACCCTCGGCTTGTCGCGTGTTGTTTCTCTCAGCCACAGGTAGTGGTACAATCCCCACTATGCTTGAGCTTGCATAGCTCACGATCCATTGATCGATGGCGAGGTCAACGCGGTGGTTCAGGCAGCATAATTCAATCCTTGCTCCAAATTCCACCCAATGCCGCCGAACTCTTAAGACGGGTGCCTTTAAAACACGGGGGTGGGACTCACGTTGTAATGTTACAGCTCCAGCGGATCAAAATGGACCCAGGCACAAGTCTATATACATATATACACATATATATACATATATATATATACATATATATACACATATATATACATACACATATATATACATACACATATATATACATACACATATATATATACATACATATATATATACACACATATACATATATATATATATATACATATTAAACACAGGGAGATGATGAACAGAGCACTGATCTAGCTCACTAGAATAAAAGTTGAGTGAGTAACCACTCATGGAGTGCTGGATTATTTCCTGTGACTGCGGAAATTATTGATGGAATATATATATATATATATATATATATATATATATATATATATATATATATATATATATATATATATATTACCTACTGGCGGTCGCCAGGAGGTAGTTATAGTTAGGACCTCGTTTCTATTCAAAAAGCGTTTTTAATTTTGCCAATATCTTTGGCGCCGTTTGACGAATCTTCGCGAACTTTTCCCGAAAAAAGGTTCACTTGAGTCAGGTCCTGTCTTGAAAGTTTTAGGGGGATTTGTCAAGCGGGGGCTGAGAAAAAAGGGGGGTCCCAAAACACGTTTTCCCCATGTTAATTTCCATAGGAAAAATTGGAACAGGCTACAGCCTGAACTGCTGAACAGAATTACACCAAATTTGGCAAAAAGGTAGGTCTTGGTCCAGAAAGCAACCTTTTTTTAAATGGTGTAAATCCGTTCAGTAGTTGCTGAGAAATTCAAGAAATAAACATATTGATATCTGAGCACCGAGGAGGGTTTGCGGACCCTCCCGGGCACGAGCTTCTGTCTGATTGGCTGCCAACACTCCAAACAAGGATGTGTTGGCAGCCATAACCGAGTCACAAGAAAAACGGGGAAAAAAGTGAAAAATGAAGAAAAGGGGGCAGGGTAGAAATGCCCTGACCCCCTAGGCTTGCTCCGGGGGTCCCACAAGGACCCCCAGGGCCCAAAAAAGCATTTTTTTAAATAATTTTGACCGAATTCGCGCTGGGTGCGCAAATCCGGCTGAAATTATAAAAAAAAAATGAGGGCCTCAGGACACAAGTGGACTTCATCCCCAGAGCAGCAGTGCACCAAGAGGTGCGTTTGCAGAGTGGTGTAAAAAGGGGACATGGCCTCGAACCACCTCTCTGCAATCCAGCTGTGTGGCACTTACTGGAGGTACCTGGTGGGCTAGTTGGCCCCCAGGGACCCTCAGTATTCAAGGGGACTTAATCCCCCAATTTAGAACGCACCAGGGGGTGAAAGCGGGCGTGGCCTTTGTCCACCTCTCAGCAATCCCACTGTGTGGGGCTTACTGGAGGTAAGAGGTAGGCTAGTTGGCCCCTAAAGGACCCCCAGCAGCGAAGGGGACTTCAATCCCCATCCAAGAGCGTGCCAGGGAGCGTGTTTATAGAGTGGTGGGCAAAGGGGGCATGGCCTGCTACAAGTAATTACCAATGCTGCTGTGTGGAACTTACTGGAGGTAATAGGAGGGGTAGTTGGCCCCCAAGGATGTCCTTGGGGTCCAACTACCCCTCTTGCTACCTCCAGTAAATCCCACACAGTGGGATTGCTAAGACGTCTTCGGAGGCCATGCCCCCCTTTCTCCACCACTCTGCAAACGCGCCTCCTGGCAGACTACTGGATGGGGGATAAAGTCCAATTTACTCCTGAGGGAGTTTGGGGGCCAAGAAGCCCTCCTGGTACCTCCTGTAAGCCCTAACCAGCAGAATTCCTGAGCGCTGGTCGGAGGCCCAGCACCCTTTCTCCACCACTCTGTAAACGTGACTACTACTTAAAGAAGCATCTTTCTGCACCTCTGACTTAGAGGTAGTTTTAATCCCCCTGCCCTATTATGTACTAGGGCCTTACAGAGGAGGTCATGCGAATCACAGGGGTACCCCAACGCATAGTGTTCCCTAGTGTATGTAGGTGTTTTCACTGTATTCTAAGTGCCTTTTAGCATAGCACTGGCTCTAGGACTGGTTAGTCAGAGTCAGTTAGCACCAGTACCCGTCAGCAAAAAGTTGGGGGCACAGGATGACTTTGCAACAAGGCCTCTTTCTGCACCTCTGTTGGTTCTTTCTGCATATCTCTTGCCTCTTCCTGCACTTTTCTTCGTCTTTCTGGACTTCTGTTGTCTCTTTCTGCATTTCTCTTGCTTCTTTCTGTGCCTTTCTTCCTCTTTCTTCACATGTACTACCTCTGTAGGCATAGTTAGAAATTATCATTTAAAAAACCTTAGAAATTCACTGAAAAAACCATAGGTTTCAGGGACGTTATAGTTAGAAATTAGCATTTAAAAAAGCTTTTGAAGTCACTGAAAAAACCATAGGTTTCAGGGACGTTATAGTTAGTTGGACATTTCACTCGTACAAAGCCAGAGATATTCGGCCGTTATAGTTAGTTCAGCTAACTATAACTCGTACACCCGCAATACACTGCTGATGACGTCAGATATTACATCATTCATGACATGGTTGGTGACATCACTAATGACATCACTGATGACATCTCAAATGACATCACTGATGACATCACCAATTACATCATCCATGTGATAATCTGATGCACCTCCTCACACCCTAATATAACCTTTGATATACCTACTCTATAATACAGACTACCATTTTCGAAACCATAGACACACCAATACCAGTTACTACATACCCACTCACTGATTCCTAGGTCTACACACACATCCACTCATTCACTCATACAGTCACTCATACATGCGGTCACTCATCAGTACAGCACTATCATATGCACTCATACACCTATGCAGACACTCACACACCGCCACTCATCCATTGCTTTACTCACACACCTAGTCAGTCATGCAACACATCAATCACACTTCCATTTACTCACCTATACAGTTATACAAACACCACCTCTCTTATTCATACAAATACTAACACATACTTACTCTCTTATACAATTACTGATACAACCACACACTCATCCATACAGCCACTCTCACAATCACTCACTCTCACATATAGTTCATTTATATACTCCAACACTCACATATACTGCCTTTCACATATGTAGTTACTCACACATGTACCACTGAGACATCAATTCACTCACCAATACACCCATACACACACTCACCCACCCATACGGTCCTTCACAGATACACTCTTGAACCCATACACCCAGTGAATTACCCACTCACACATCCATGCACGGAGTCACACACCCCCCACTCACCCACACAGACACTCAGGCACCCATACAGATACTCAGACAACTAATCAATAACCCTTATAGACACTCATTTAGCTACTCACCAACCCATGCAACTGCATACACACCAACTGACAGACTGATACAGACATTTACACAGTTTAGTCACTAATCCATGCATTCACTAAGACACGTTTAATCACTCACTTATACAGACAGTCACACACTTACTAAATCATCCATTCAAACACTTATATACCCACTTACTCTTCAATACAACTTGGCATATATATATATAAAAAACTTAAACTTTTCAGAAACACACAGTCACTGGATGATGTCATCAGTGATGTCATTTGAGATGTCATCAGTGATGTCACTGACCATGTCATGAATGATGTAATATGTGACGTCATCAGCAGTGCATTGCGGGTGCATGAGTTATAGTTAGCTGAACTAACTATAACGGCTGAATTTCTCTGGTTTTGTACGAATGAAATGTCCAACTAACTATACCGTCCCTGAAACCTATGGTTTTTTCATTGAATATATATATATATTCACTGAAAAAACCATAGGTTTTAGGGACAGTTATAGTTAGTTGGACATTGCACTCGTACAAAACCCGTGAAATTCCCCCGTTATAGTTAGTCCAGCTAACTATAACTCGCGCCCCCGCAATGCACTGCTGATGACGTCACATATTACATCACTCATGACATGGTCAGTGACATCACTCATGACATCACTGATGACATCTCAAATGACATCACTGATGACATCACTGATGACATCATCCAGTGACTGTGTGTTTCTGTAAAGTTTAAATATTTTTAATATATATAGGAAAAGACGTATTGAAGAATGAGTGGGTGTGTAAGTGTCTGTATGGATGATTTAGTAGGTGCGTGACTGACTCTATAAGTGAGTGATTTAACGTATCTTACTGAATGCATGGGTTAGTGACTAAACTGGGTGAATGTCTGTATCCGTCTGTCTGTTGCTGTGTAAGTGGCTGCATGTGTTTGTGAATAGCTACATGAGTGTCTATATGAGTTATTGAATGCTTGTCTGAGTATCTGTATGGGTGCCTGAGTGTTTGTGTGGGAGGGGTGTGTGCAACTCTGTGCATAGATGTGTGAGTGGGTGATTCACTGGGTGGATGGTTTCAAGAGTGCAACTGTGATAGACTGTATGGGTGGGTAAGTGTGTGTAAGAGTGTGTTAGTGAGTGAATGTATGTCCCAGTGGTACATGTGTGAGTAACTACATATGTGAAAGGCAGTATATATGTGTGTTGGAGTATATAAATAGCTATAAGCGAGAGTGAGTGATTGTGATAGTGGCTGTATGGATGAGTGTGTGCTTGTATCAGTGATTGTATAAGAGCGTAAGATTGTGCTACTATTTGTATGAGTAAGTGAGCTGGTGTGAGTAAATGGTAGTGTGTTTAATTATTTGCATGACTGACTAGGTGTGTGAGTACCTCTATGGATGAGTGGCGGTGTTTGAGTGTCTATATAGGAGTATGAGTGCATATGATAGTCCTGTACTGAGTGACCGTAAGTATGAGTGACTGTACGGGTGAGTGAGTGGATGTGTGCGTAGACCTAAGAATCAGTGAGTGGGTATGTAGTTATTGGTGTTGGAGTGTCTATGGTTTTGCGAATGGCAGTCTGTAATTTAGAGTGGGTGTATCAAAGGTTATATTAGGGTGTGAGGAGGTGCATCAGATTATCACGTGGATGATGTCATCAGTGATGTCATTTGAGATGTCATCAGTGATGTCATCAGTGATGTCACTGACCATGTCATGAGTGATGTAATATGTGACGTCATCAGCAGTGCATTGCTGGGCGCGAGTTATAGTTAGCTGGACTAACTATAACGGGGGAATTTCACGGGTTTTGTACGAGTGCAATGTCCAACTAACTATAACTGTCCCTAAAACCTATGGTTTTTTCAGTGAATTTCAAAGGTTTTTTAAATGCTAATTTGTAACTATAACGTCCCTGAAACCTATGGTTTTTTCAGTGAATTTCAAAGGTTTTTTAAATGCTAATTTGTAACTATAACATGTCTGAAACCTACAGTTTTTTCAGTGAATTTCAAAGGTTTTGTAAATGACAATTTTTAAATGTATTAATTGTTATATAAATTGTTTTCATACTGATTTCCAAATTTTTTAGAAACAATTTTTTTTTACATATTTTATTTTTTAAATTACATTGTAATTACATTATACATTACATTACAAAAATACTTTCTCAGAATGAATTACTTTAGTTTAATTACTTTGCACATAGGCAATAGACTTTTAAGTACAGTAGTTACAGTTGTTGAAATGGGCAACACATTTTCAAACACAATGCAACATTCAGCTCAATGTGAATTTCTAGTTAAATGCAATTAGTTACTTTATGGATTACTTTTCTAACCACATTACTGGATCCTAGATTCAGTCCTGGGACATCTCCTGTAAACAGTTGAGTAAAAGCGTTTTGGTTACAGTCGTGATTTTTAAGGAATATTATTGTACTTTAAAAGTTCACACTTAGAAACTTTTTCTCATAGAATCACCAATGTTATCCTATGGAAGGAAATTCACTTAGAAGTTAAAAACTGTTATCGTTACTTTTTCTTACTCAGTGTTGGATCCTGGATCCAGCACTGGTGCATCTCCTGTAAACAGTTGAAAGAATGCGTTTAAGTCATACAGGCGATTTTTTAGGAATATTTGTAGTTTGTGAAAATCAACACTTTGAAACTTTTCTGCTGAAAACCAGACAATGATATCCTATGGAAGGAAATTCAAGTTACTGGTAAGTACGGTTAAAATTACTTTTCAGGACCAGTACTGGGCTGAAAGATGCAGCACTGAGGTCTCTCCTGATAACAGGTGAGTAAATCGGAATTCGGATTTCGGCTGATTTTAGAGGAATATTTTAAAGTTCCAAAACTCCACACTTAGAAGAATTTCCAAGTGAAACCAGTCAATGTTAGCCTATGGAAGGAAATTCAAGTTACTGGTAAGTACGGTTAAAATTACTTTTCAGGACCAGTACTGGGCTGAAAGATGCATCACTGAGGTCTCTCCTGATAACAGGTGAGTAAATCAGAATTCGGATTTCGGCTGATTTTAGAGGAATATTTGTATGTTTCAAAAATCAACACTTAGAAACTTTTTCAGCAAAAAGCAGGCAATGATATCCTATGGAAGGAAATTCAAGTTACTGGTAAGTACGGTTAAAATTACTTTTGAGGATCAGTACTGGGCTGAAAGATGCAGCACTGAGGTCTCTCCTGATAACAGGTGAGTAAATCGGAATTCGTATTTCGGCTGATTTTAGAGGAATATTTTAAAGTTCCAAAACTCCACACTTAGAAGAATTTCCAAGTGAAACCAGTCAATGTTAGCCTATGAAGGAAATTCAAGTTACCGGTAAGTACGGTTAAAATTACTTTTGAGGATCAGTACTGGGCTGAAAGATGCAGCACTGAGGTCTCTCCTGATAACAGGTGAGTAAATCGGAATTCGTATTTCGGCTGATTTTAGAGGAACATTTTAAAGTTCCAAAACTCAACACTTAGAAACTTTTTCAGCAAAAAGCAGGCAATGATATCCTATGGAAGGAAATTCAAGTTACTGGTAAGTACGGTTAAAATTACTTTTGAGGATCAGTACTGGGCTGAAAGATGCAGCACTCAGGTCTCTCCTGATAACAGGTGAGTAAATCAGAATTCGGATTTTGGCTGATTTTAGAGGAATATTTGTATGTTTCAAAAACCAACACTTAGAAACTTTTTCAGCAAAAAGCAGGCAATGATATCCTATGGAAGGAAATTCAAGTTACTGGTAAGTACGGTTAAAATTACTTTTGAGGATCAGTACTGGGCTGAAAGATGCAGCACTGAGGTCTCTCCTGATAACAGGTGAGTAAATCGGAATTCGTATTTTGGCTGATTTTAGAGGAATATTTTAAAGTTCCAAAACTCCACACTTAGAAGAATTTCCAAGTGAAACCAGTCAATGTTAGCCTATGAAGGAAATTCAAGTTACCGGTAAGTACGGTTAAAATTACTTTTCAGGACCAGTACTGGGCTGAAAGATGCAGCACTGAGGTCTCTCCTGATAACAGGTGAGTAAATCAGAATTCGTATTTTGGCTGATTTTCGAGGAATATTTGCACAATGGTGATGGGAGGGGGCGGGGCCTGAGGTGACATCTGTGCAAACGCGCCCCGTGGCGCGTTTTAAGTTGGGGGATTAAGTCCCCTTGAATCATGAGGGTCCCTACGGGCCAACTAGCCCACCAGGAACCTCCAGTATGCGCCAGGGGCTGCGTTGCAGAGACATGTACAGAGGCCACACCCCTTTTACACCTCTCTGCAACGCAGCTCTGTGGCGCTTTCTGGACGTACCTGTTGGGCTAGTTGGCCCCCAGGGACCCTCAGGATTGAAGAGGATTTAATTCCCCATCTTAAAACGCGCCACGGGGCCTGTTTGCACACATGTCACCTGAAGCCCCGCCCTCCCTTCACCACTGTGCAAACGCGCCCGTGGCGCGTTTTAAGTCGGGGATTAACTCCCCTTGAATCCTGAGGGTCCCTGGGGTGCATCTAGCCCACCATATACCTCCAAAAGCGCCAAAGAGCTGCGTTGCAGAGAGGTGTAAAAAGGGGCGTGGCCTCTGAACACCTCTCTGCAAGGCAGCCCCCTGGCGCATACTGGAGGTTCCTGGTGGGCTAGTTGGCCCCCAGTGACCCCCAGTATTCAAGGGGAATTCGTTCCCCCTCTGCAAACGCGCCAGGGGGCGCGTTTGCAGAGTGGTGAAGGAAGGGGGCGGGGCCTACGGGGCCGATCGTTTTTTTTTTTTTTCCCCCTGAAGGGGGCTGTGTGGCCCCCCTTCCTTTTTCCTATTTTTAGGCCCTGGGGACCCCATCCCCCAGGGCCTTACCCCTTTTTTTAAATTAAAATTAAAAAAAAACGGGAAGGGGGCCGCGTGGCCCCCTTCCCTGGGCCTGTATTGGCCCCAGGGACCCCATCCCCCGGGGCATGGCCTCTTTTTTTTTATTTGGAGGGGGCTGCGTGGCCCCCTCCTCAGGCCATTTAAGGCCCCGGGGACCCCATCCCCCGGGGCCGGCCTTGCACTTTTTTTTAATTTTTTTTAAATTTTTTTACTTTGGGGAAGGGGGCTGCGTGGCCCCCTCCCGGGCCACTTATGGCCCCGGGGACCCCATCCCCCGGGGCCTGGACTCTCGTTGGGGACTGTGGGGGGTCCCCAAACCCCCACAGTCCCACCGGCTCCCCGTGTCCTACGGGAGCCGGCATTGCTTTACACATGGGGAGCAGCTAACATGCTGCTCCCCATGTGGAAAGCAGTCGGCTTTGGATATTGGAAGAGAGAGCAGGTTTCCCTGCTCTCTTCCAATATCCAAAGCAAGTTTGCAATGACAGGACGGGAGCCGCGAGGCTCCCGTCCTGCCATAGCAAACTACAGTGTCCCGGGGTAGGCACCCCGGGACACTGCAGGAGCCGGCCCTGGGGGTGGCGGTCCCCAGGGCCATCAAGGGCTCCAGGAGGGGGCCGCGCGGCCCCCTCCCTACATTTTGAAAGCCCCGGGGAGGTGGTGGTCCTCGGGCTTGGGGGTCCAAAACGGACCCCCATTTTAATTTTTCTTAGTGCCCCGGGGAGGTGGTGGTCCTCGGGCGTGTGGGGGCTGGAGCCCCCCACACAGGTTTTTAATTTTAAAAAAAGAAGCCCCGGGGAGGTGGTGGTCCCCGGGGCTGCGGGAGGGCTCAGAGCCCTCCCGCACCATTATACATAAGGCCCCGGGGGGTGGTGGTCCCCGGGGCTTGGGGGGCCCTTAGAGGCCCCCCACACATAAAATTAACCCCCCCCCAGCATGCCCCCGGGACTTGGCCCACCCGGGGGCCAATTAACATCGAAGCGCGGGAGACCGCGCTTCGATTTTTTTTTTTTTCGGCAGGGTTCGCGCTCCCTGAGCGCATCCTGCCGATTTTTTTTTTTTTTTTTTTGCCCAGGGGGTCCTTGTGGGACCCCCTGAGCAGACCTAGGGGGTCAGGGTGTTTCTACCCTGCCCCCTTTGTGCGCTTTGCGCACTTGTTTCTGTCCCTCGGTTCTACCGAGGGACAAAATGGCTGCCAACACTTCCTGGTTTGGAGTGTTGACAGCCAATTAACATAAAGCTCGTGCTCGGGAGGATCCGCGGCCCTAGATATCACTATCTTTTTTACTTTTCATTTTCTCAGCAACTACTGAACGGATTTACACCATTTAACAAAAAGGGTTCTTTCTGAACCAAGAACTACCTCTTTGCCAAATTTGGTGTAATTCCGTTCAGCAGTTCGGGCTGTAGCCGTGTCTAAAGTTTCCTATGGAAAAATGCATGGGGAAAACGCGTTTTGGGACCCCCTTTTTTCTCGGCCCCCGCTTGACGAATCCCCCGAGACTTTCAGGGTAGGAGCGGACCGGAGCGGGCCACAAAGTTTGAAAATTTTGCGAAGATACGTCAACCGGCAAGAGAGTTATTTGAAATAGAATGTCGCGGATTTCCTATGGATAATAGGTTGTAACTATAACTATCTACTGGCGACCGCCAGTAGATAATATATATAGATATAGATATAGATATATATAAACAAGGCGAAGAGTCTTATCTGTGCAGAAATCTGAACACTCAGATGCAGAATGGAAGTAAAAGGTAAGGGACAACACCTGAACAGGGTTTGCCACATCTCACATGTGATACCCTTCCTTTCTTCCTAGAATAAGAACAAAATAATATATATATTTAAAACAACTCCAGAAAAGATCAAAAAGAACTGGGAGCATAACAGCAAGAAATCAAAACCGGTTACTAGATGTTATTCATTACTCAAATGGACTTGGAGTTCCTGTACAATGTTCCAACCTGATGGTCCCTTGCTCTCTAGGTCTCTGATATACCTGGATTCTTCTCTCTGCAATGTCAGTGTTCTGTTACCACCCCTGATGTTATGTGGTATCTGTTCTATTTCCAAGAATGACCACTGCAACCACGCCCTGTAATTTTCCTCAAGAAAATGCCTGGCCATAGCATAGAGTAGTAGGGATCACCTTTGTCAATGGCTCACATGTGCTCCAAGATCCTTTTTTTGACTTTATATATTGTGCTACCAGCATATAGTATATTACAGGGGGACCCCAAGATGTAAATCATATATTGTGAACCACACTTGAGAAACTCTATTATGATCTTAGTCCCACAATGCCAAATGGGACTTCAAATTTCTTTCTGCATCTACAAGCTTTACACTTACCACAGGGGAAAAAGCATTTAAGGCCCTGCTCACTGTTGACGTTACACGTAATTATATTGTTATGAACAAGAAGGTCCCTGAGTGAGCACCAACCTTTTCAAGTAATACTGGGTTTCTCTCCCACAAACTCCCCAATGCTGGGATACGCTTTAGAATAGACCAATTCCTATTCACACACTTTTGCACTATTCTCGAATGATTGTTAAATGTCGTTATCATATGTGTGACCTCAGTTTTGGTATTGGAGTCTGTCACTTTATCCTGGAAAAGGAGCTTATCTCATCAATCGTCTTGACCTTCTCTATATCTCTTTTCAGGATCCACTTGGGAATAACCCCTCTCCCTGAATCTCTTAATAATGTTACTCTGCTCAATCTGGTATGATTCATCTGTATTGCAATTTCTCCTTGCCCTCAGCAATTCCCCGTGGGGGAAGCTCCATTTCAGGTTCTCTGGGTGGCTGCTGAGGGGATGGAGGAAGCTGTTGCCAGCAGATGGTTTCTTAAAGAGACTGGTCGAAATATTTTTTTATCACAATCTCAACATTAAGAACTCAATTTTCTCCTTGCTGGTAGTACATGGAAAATCAAGATTAAAACTGTTATGCCTTAGATTCTTTAGAAACTCAATCACTGATTTCTTAGTCCCTTCCCAGACAAAGAAAAGATCCTTAATGTAGCATAACCAGAAAACTGATTGTCTCATCTCAATGGCAGTCTAATCTGTGGTGGCCACTTGCTCTTCCCACCAGTCCATGAAGATATTTGCATAGATGGGGTCAAACCTAGTGCCCATCTTGGTTCCCATTAGTTGCCTGTACAGTGTGTAACTGAATACAAAGAGGCTATTCTTCAAACAATATTCACTCATTTCAATAATCATGTCACTGTGTGCAAAACAATGTAAAGGTCTTGCTCTTAGAAAGTGTCTGCATGCCTAGAGACCTACCTCATGTCTGATATTAGTGTACAGAGAACGAGACATCAAGAGTCATCAAAATGTACTCATCCAACCCCTCAATGCCATCTATTCTGCTTAAGAAATCCTTAGTATCCTGTATGTAACACTGAAGACTAACCACAATCTCTCAGAATAGAAATCACATATTTAGAAGTGTTTTCAAGAGCACTGACGCAAGAGGAAATTATGGGCCTCTGAGAAGGGATCATGTTGATCTTGGGCAATAAGTACAATACTGAAAATTGAGGGAAATCAGTTTTAAGGTAATTGTGCTCTTCTTGTTCTAGTAATCCTCTATCCCTCCAAGTTGGCCCAATATGTAGTAATACTCCTGTTATTAGTGTCTCTGTCAATCATATTGCAAGTACTATAATTGAGCTCTGTTAGCTTCATTGATTTACATCTCCTTAGGTAAAATGACAATGTTCCCACCCTTATCAGCAGGTCGGATGACAATACTTCCATCCTCACCCAGGGCTTCAACAGCACATCTCTGTTCCCAGGACATATTCCAAGTTCTGTTTCAATTAGTCCTCCTCAGTTCCTTAAGTTCATTCATAGTCTAATGTGTCTATAGTGTCATAAGGTATCTGGGGCCAAAGGGGGATTTAACTTAACATTTACTGGGAAAAGAGCTGTCATAAACAATCCCTAATTTATGAAGGAAACTCTCTATATTGACAGAACACCCTTTATTAGAAGTACTTTCCATTTCATGTAGGGTCACAAACATGTCAATGTCCTCTTTTGTAAGATTGCTGACCTTATACAAGTTGGATGACTCTGTATGTCCTGTTCTGTCAGCCTTTTTAATATGATTCCATTTTTTTAAGTTTCATTTCCCTAACTAACTAGGCTAAGCGAATGTGAGTTTGCACATAGTCAAAGCCTGATGAGGGACAAAAGGAAAGTCCAAACCAGAGAGCAGATTTTTCTACCTCTGTCAAGACACTATTTGATAAATTAACGATAATACCATATCTGCATCCATTATTGGTTTGCCAGTAGGCCCTTCTTGTCCTTTCGCACAAGCACTCCCATCTTTTCTACCTTGTCTTTGTCTTTTTTTTCTTTCGGTATAGCTTCTTTTCCCTCTGCCTGTTCCTCCTCACTCCCTTGTTCCCCTTCCTCTTCCTCTGAAATTCTCCTTGAAGATTATAGGATCTCTCCTGAGCATTCGGTACACATTTAAGAACATAGTTGGTTTAGAACTATTTTCAGGTTCATGTACATCACTTCCAATTGACTCTGAGGTGTTTATGTCCTCTCCTGTTTCAGAACCAATTTCAGATGTGTTTGTGTCCTCCTGTATCTGCTTCAAAGTTCCCCCGTGCTGTGCTTATGCCTGTCAACATATTTTCTGTTAAAGGTGAGGATGCCACCACATTCATAATCCTGGCAGTCCCGAAGGAACTTATGTTGCTTACTTAACTTTATCTCATTCTCCAACTGTTTAAGTCTTTCGTCAATTTCTGTCAGAAATGTTTCTATCAGGTCCTTCTCAGGTCTCAATTTCAATTCATCCTTGATTTCTGTCATCACTTTCATTATATTTTCTTTGTTCAGCCATGCACATTTAAGTATTATTTGCAGCATCACCTATGAGGTATTAGCAGAGTTCACTGCCAATTCTTCCAACATTTTGGGATTGGGGTAAGCATAAGATGGTATTGTATATATTCGTACTTGCCTAGGGATTATCCTGTAATCAAGGTAGTTTTGTATCAAAGTACCCTCCCACCATTTGGATATCATTGCTTTAGAAACTTTCTCCAGACTTTGTAACTTTTCTTCAAGCGACTGACATGTTTTGCGATTCCCTGTTCCAACCACATCCGGGAGGGAGTTTTCAAAAATGTTAATCAAGCACATAGTGGCCAGGCAAAGTAGGCACACCTCCGTTTATCTGAGAGATACAAAAAAGCTCTTGACCTACGAGCTCCTAACCTTCCTGCCTCCTGCCTTAGTCACTGATTTGCCACTTACAAATAACCAGAATTGAGTATTTCAGTTTTGCCTGCTGCTGGCTTACCTGTCAAATGGCAGTTTGCTCCTGCCAATCTTTACGGTGTGATATCCGGGATATTTGAAGATTCCATATGGTCCTCCACAAGTGGAGCGAATACCGTTCCGGGTAAATAGTTCTCCTACTTGAAGGTGGGTGTCTGACCTTCTCTTTAGGTTGTCTGACTTGATTTGCATTTTTATGTTACTCTTACTTTGTTCAACTCATGACAAGTTTGTCTTGTATAATTTTCTTGTTGATATAGATGAAAGGTAATTTACTGATGGAGCCTGTTATTTTGTACCTAGTCTACTTTCTATTTCTATGGTTTGGGACACTTCATATCGAGTCAATGTAACTCTGCCTGTCAATTGATCAAGGCCTTACTGTGAAAATATGTCAGGAGTTCCTAATAAACTTTTTGATGCATTGCAGCTGTACCTGAATGAGCTTTACTACGTTTGGTTGCTGTTTCATGGATTGCCGGTACGCTTCTCCTGCCCTATGCTCCACCTCCATCACAAGGGGGTGTTTTGGAAGCAGATCTTATATATATATATAGGAATATATTCACTGAAAAAACCATAGGTTTCAGGGTCGCTATAGTTAGAAATTAGCATTTAAAAAACCTTTGAAATTCACTGAAAAAACCATAGGTTTCAGGGACGGTATAGTTAGTTGGACATTTCACTCATACAAAACCAGAGAAATTCGGCGGTTATAGTTAGTTGAGTTAACTATGACTCACGCCCCCGCAATGCACTGCTGATGACATCACATATTACATCACTCATGACATGGTCAGTGACATCACTGATGACATCACTGAAGACATCATCCAGTGACTGTGTGTTTCTGTAAAGTTTAAATATGATATATATATATATATATATATATATATATATATATATATATATATATATATATATATATATGCCAAGGTGTATTGAAGAATGAGTGGGTATATAAGTGCCTGAATGGATGATTTAGTAGGTGCATGACTGACTGTATAAGTGAGTGATTAAACATGTCTTACTGAATGCATGCGTTAGTGACTAATCTGTGTGAATGTCTGTACCAGTCTGTCAGTTGGTGTGTAAGCGGCTGCCTGGGTTGGTGAGTAGCTACATGAGTGTCTATATGGGTTATTGATTGGTTTTCTGAGTATCTGTATGGGTGCCTGAGTGTCTGTGTGGGTGGGTGTGGGGGGTGTGTGACTGTGCATAGATGTGTGAGTGGGTGATTCACTGGGTGTATGGGTTCAAGAGTGCATCTGTGCAGGGCTGATTGGGTGGGTGAGTGTGTGTATGGGTGTATTGGTGAGTGAATGGATGTCTCAGTGGTACATGTGTGAGTAACTACACATGTGAAAGGCAGTATATGTGAGTGTTGGAGTATATAAATGACTATATGTCAGAGTGAGTGATTGTGAGAGTGGCTGTATGGATGAGTGTGTGCTTGTATCAGTGATTGTATAAGAGAGTAAGTATGTGTTAGTATCTGTATGAATAAGTGAGGTGGTGTGTGTATAACTGTATAGGTGAGTAAATGGGAGTGTGATTGATTCTTTGCATGACTGACTAGATGTGTGAGTAACTCTATGAATGAGTGGCAGTGTGTGAGTGTCTGTATAGGTGTGAGTGCAAATGATAGTGCTGTATTGATGAGTGACTGCATGTATGAGTGACTGTATGGGTGAATGAGTGGATGTGTGTGTAGACCTAGGAATCAGTGAGTGGGTATGTAGTAACTGGTATTGGCGTGTCTATTGTTTCGAAAATGGTAGTCTGTATTGTAGAGTGGGTATATCAAAGGTTATATTAGGGTGTGAGGAGGTGCATCAGATTATCACGTGGATGATGTCATCAGTGATGTCATCAGTGATGTCATTTGAGATGTCATCAGTGATGTCACTGACCATGTCATCAGTGATGTAATATGTGACGTCATCAGCAGTGCATTGCGGGGGCGCGAGTTATAGTTAGCTCAACTAACTATAACGGCCAAATTTCTCTAGTTTTGTACGAGTGAAATATCCAACTAACTATAACGTCCCTGAAACCTATGGTCTTTTAAGTGAATTTCAAAGGTTTTTTAAATGCTAATTTCTAACTATATCGACCCTGAAACCTATGGTTTTTTCAGTGAATTTCTAAGGTTTTTTAAATGCTAATTTCAAACTATGCCTACATAGGTAGGACATATGCAGACAGAGGAAGAAAGGCGCAGAAAGAAGCAAGAGAAATGCAGAAAGAGGCAACAGAAGTCCAGAAAGACAAAGAAAGATGCAGAAAGAAGCAAGAGATATGCAGAAAGAACCAACAGAGGGGCAGAAAGAGGCCTTGTTGAAAAGTCATCCTGTGCCCCCAACTTTTTGCTGATGGGTACTTGTGGTAACTGAGTCTGACTAACCAGGCCTAGAGCCAGTGCTATGCTGAAAGACACTTAGAATACAGTGAAAACACCTACATACACTAGGGTACACTATGGGTTGGGGTACCCCTGTAATTGGCATGACCTGCCCTGTAAGGCCCTAGTACATAATAGGGCAGGGGGATTAAAACTACCTCTATGTCAGAGGTGCAGAAAGATGCTTCTTTAACTAGTAGTCGCGTTTGCAGAGTGGTAGAGAAAGGGTGCTGGGCCTCCGACCAGCGCTCAGGAATTCTGCTGGTTAGGATTTACAGGAGGTACCAGGAGGGCTTCTTGGCCCCCAAAGCCCCTCAGGAGTAAAGTGGACGTTATCCCCCATCCCGTAGTCTGCCAGGAGGCGCGTTTGCAGAGTGGAGGAGAAAGGTGGCAAGGCCTCCAAAGATGTCTTAGCGATCCTACTGTGTGGGACTTACTCGAGGTAACAAGAGGGGTAGTTGGCCCCCAAGGACATCCTTGGGGGCCAACTACCCCTCCTATTACCTCCAGTAAGTCCCACACAGCAGGACTGCTAAGTTCTCATATCAGGCCACGCCCTCTTTGCCCACCACTCTGCAAACGCGCTCCCTGGCGCGTTCTTGGATTGGGATTATAGCCCCCCTTCACTGCTGGGGGTCCTTAGGGGCCAACTAGCCTACCTCTTACCTCCAGTAAGCCCCACACAGTGGGATTGCTGAGAGGTGGACACAGGCCACACCCCCTTTCTCCACCACTCTGCAAATGGGCCTCCTGGCGCGCTCTAGGTTGGGGGATGAAGTCCCCTTTCCTTATGAGGGTCCCTGGGGGCCAACTAGCCCACCAGGTACCTCCAGTAAGCCCCACACAGCTGTATTGCTGAGAGTGGTCTGAGGCCACGCCCCCTTTTTACACCACTCTGCAAACGCGCCGCCTGGCGCACGGCTGCTAGGGGCATGAAGTCCACTTGTGTCCTGAGGTCTTCAGGACACAAGAGGACCTCATCACCCCACCAGCAGTGCGCCAAGAGGCACGTTTGCAGAGTGGTGTGAAAAGGGGTGTGGCCTGGGACCACCTTTCAGCAATCCCACTGTGTGGCTCTTACTGAAGGTTCCTGGTGGCCTAGTTGGCCCCCAGGGACCCTCACTAGCAACGGGGACTTAATCCCCCAACACAGAGCACACCAGGAGGCGTGTTTGCAGAGTCATTCAGGGAGGGAGCGGGGCCTCCAGCAAGTTGCCGGGTTTTTTTTCCACTTATTTTATATTATGGGAGGAGGGCCGTGTGGCTCCCCTACACTTGGCCACTTTTGGCCCCGGGGACCCCATCCCCTGGGGCCTGGCCAGCCTTGTTGTTTTAAAAAAAAAATTGGGAGGGGGGCCGCGTGGCCCCCCTCTAGAGGCCAATTATGGCTCCGGGGACCCCATCCCCCGGGGCCTGGCCTCTTTGATGGGGACCGTGGGGGGAGCCCCAATGCCCCAACGGTCCCTGCCGGCTCCCCGCCTCCTGCGGGAGCCAGCATTGCTTTTTGGCAAGGTGAGCTGCTAACATGCAAAGGAAGCAAAGCAGTGTTTGCATGTTAGCTCCTACCCTGCAATAGCAAACAGCAATGTCCCGGGGGTGGGCACCCCGGGACATTGCAGGACCCGGCCCTGGGGGGTGGCGGTCCCCAGTGCAATAAAGGGCTCCAGGAGGAGGGCCGCGCGGCCCCCCTCACACAATTTCAACAGCCCCGGGGAGGTGGTTGTCCCCGGGGCTTGGGGGGGCCCGCGAGGACCCCCGCAAATAACTAACAAAAGCCCCAGGGAGGTGGCAGTCCCCGGGGCTTGGGGGGGCCCGTGAGGCCCCCCACCCACAAAATAAAGCCCCGGGGATGTGGCGGTCCCCGGGGCTGCGGGGGCCACGTGCCCCCTCGTGCATAATTAAAAAAAGCCCCGGGGAGGTGGCAGTCCCCTGGGCTTGGGGGGCCTGGGAGGCCCCCTCACCTCTAATTAAACAAGCCCTCATATAATTAGCATAGCCGCAGGGAGGTGGGGATCCACGGGGCTGTGGGGGCCCCCACGGGCCCACGCTATATAATTTTGGCATTGCCCAGGGGACCTGGCCCACCCGGGGGCTCATTAAAATGAAGCGCGGGAGCCCGCGCTTCGTCTTTTTAAATTTTTGCGGCTGGATTGGTGCACCAAGTGCATATTCGGACGATGTGTAAAAAAAAAAAATGCTTTTGGTGGCCCTGGGGGTCCTTGTGGGACCTCCTGAGCAGGCCTAGGGGGTCAGGGTGTTCCTACCCTGTCCCCTTTTCTTGTTTTTCATCTTTTTTTTTACTTTCTGGTTTGGAGTGTTGGGAGCCAATCAGAATGAAGCTTGTGCTCGGGAGAGTTCGCGAACCCTTCACGGTGCTCAGATATCAATATTTTTATTTTTTTAATTTCTCAGGAACTACTGAACAGATTTACACCATTTAAAAAAAAGGTCGCTTTCTGAACCAAGAGCTACCTTTTTGCCAAATTTGGTGTAATTCCGTTCAGCAGTTCGGGCTGTAGCCTGTTCTAAAATTTCCTATGGAAATTAAAATGGGGGAAAACGCGTTTTGGGACTCCCCTTTTTTCTCGGCCCCGGCTCAACGAATGACCCCCGAAACTTTCAAGGCAGGAGCTGACCTGAGTGAACCATTAGTTTTGAAACTTTCGTGAAGATTCGTCAAACGGCGCCAAAGATATTGGCAAAATAAAAAATGCTTTTTGAATAGAAACAACGTCCTAACTCTAACTACCTACTGGCGACCGCCAGTAGGTAATATATATATATATATATATATATATATCATACACACTCCTCCTCTGGTTGAGGATGGAAAAACGGGCCGCACTCCTGTCGGGTTTTACCGCACTTGGATTTATTTCCTCCCTTGCATCAATGGGAACAAAGGCATCAGTTTGAGATCAACGCGTTTTGGTATTACACAATACCTTGTTCACGATCACGTGGGCGCCCTTGTGACAGTTGTTTAAACAATTTATTTCCTCCCTTGCATCAATGGGAACAAAGGCATCAGTTTGAGATCAACGCGTTTCGGTATTACACAATACCTTGTTCACGATCACATGGGCGCCCTTGTGACAGTTGTTTAAACAACTGTCACAAGGGCGCCCACGTGATCGTGAACAAGGTATTGTGTAATACCGAAACGCGTTGATCTCAAACTGATGCCTTTGTTCCCATTGATGCAAGGGAGGAAATAAATCCAAGTGCGGTAAAACCCGACAGGAGTGTGGCCCGTTTTTCCATCCTCAACCAGAGGAGGAGTGTGTATGATTGAAAGCGGCGTGGTTCAGCCGTGGGGCGACGCACCCATAAAGAGCGCTGTAAATAACCGGCAACATGGAACCAATGTGAGGAATATATATATATATATATATATATATATATATATATATATATATATATATATATATATATTCACTGAAAAAACCATAGGTTTTAGGGACAGTTATAGTTAGTTGGACATTTCACTCGTACAAAACCATAGAAATTCCCCCGTTATAGTTAGTTCAGCTAACTATAACTCGCGCCCCGCAATGCACTGCTGATGACGTCACATATTACATCACTCATGACATGGTCAGTGACATCACTGATGACATCACTGATGATATCTCAAATGACATCATCCAGTGACTGTGTGTTTCTGTAAAGTTTAAATATGTTTAATATATATTGGGAAAGGCGTATTGAAGAATGAGTGGGTGTATAAGTGTCTGAATGGATGATTTAGTACGTGAGTGACTGACTCTAAAAGTGAGTGATTAAATGTATCTTACTGAATGCATGGGTTAGTGACTAAACTGTGTGAATGTCTGTATCCATCTGTCTGTTGGTTTGTAAGCGGCTGCATGGCTTTCTGAATAGCTACATGAGTGTCTACATGGGTTATTGATTGATTGTCTGAGTATCTGTATGGGTGCCTGAGTGTTTGTGTGGGTGGGGTGTGTGTGACTCTGTGCATAGATGTGTGAGTTGGTGATTCACTGGGTGCATGGTTTCAAGAGTGCATCTGTGATGGACTGTATGGGTGGGTGAGTGTGTGTATGGGTGTGTTAGTGATTGAATGTATATCTCAGTGGTACATGTATGAGTAACTACATATGTGAAAGGCAGTATATATGTGTGTTGGAGTATATAAATGGCTATAAGTGAGAGTGTGTGATTGTGAGAGTGGCTGTATGGATGAGTTTGTACTTGTATCAGTGATTGTATAAGAGTGTAAGAATGTGCTAGTATTTGTATGAGTAAGTGAGCTGGTGTGTGTATAACTGTATAGGTGAGTAAATGGGTGTGTGATTAAGTTTTTTGCATGACTGACTAGGTGTGTGAGTACCTCTATGGATGAGTGGCGGTGTGTGAGTGTTTATATAGGTGTATGAGTGCATATGATAGTCCTGTACTGAGTGACTAAGTATGAGTGACTGTACGGGTGAGTGAGTGGATGTGTGTGTAGACCTAAGAATCAGTGAGTGGGAATGTAGTTTTTGGTGTTGGAGTGTCTATGGTTTTAAGAATGGCAGTCTGTAATTTAGAGTGGGTGTATCAAAAGTTATATTAGGGTGTGAGAAGATGCATGAAATTATCACATGGATGATGTCATCAGTGATGTCATTTGAGATGTCATCAGTGATGTCATCAGTGATGTCACTGACCATGTCATGAGTGATGTAATATGTGACGTCATCAGCAGTGCATTGCGGGGCGCGAGTTATAGTTAGCTGAACTAACTATAACGGGGGAATTTCTATGGTTTTGTACGAGTGAAATGTCCAACTAACTATAACTGTCCGTAAAACCTATGGTTTTTTCAGTGAATTTCAAAGGTTTTTAAATGCTAATTTCTAACTATAACGTGTCTGAAACCTATGGTTTTTTCAGTGAATTTCAAAGGTTTTTTAAATGCTAATTTCTAACTATAACGTGCCTGAAACCTATGATTTTTTAAGTGAATTTCAAAGGTTTTTTTAAATGCTAGTTTCTAACTATGCCTACAGAGGTAGGACATGTGAAGAAAGAAGAAAAAACGCACAGAAAGAAGCAAAAGATGTGCAGAAAGAACCAACAGAGGAGCAGAAAGAGGCCTTGTTGCAAAATCATCCTGTGCCCACAACTTTTTCAGACGGGTACTGGTGGTAACTGACTCTGACTAACCAGAGCCAGTGCTATGCTAAAAGACACTTAGAATACAGTGAAAACACCTACATACACTAGGGAACACTATGCGTTGGGGTACCCCTGTGATTAGCATGACCTCCTCTGCAAGTCCCTAGTACATAATAGGGCAGGGGGATTAAAACTACCTCTTAAAATGCGCTACAGGGCGCGTTTGCACAGTGGTGAAGGGAGGGGGCCTGAGGTGACATGTGTGCAAACGCACCCCGTGGCGCGTTTTAAGTTGCGGGATTAAGTCCCCTTGAATTCTGAGGGTCCCTGGGGCCCAACTAGCCCCCCAGGTACCTACAGTTAGGACCACAGAGCTGAGTTGCAGAGAGGCGTTCCGAGGCCACGCACCTTTTTTCACCTCTCTGCAACGCAACTCTGTTGTGCTTACTGAAGGTACCTGGTGGGCTAGTTGGCCCCCAGGGTCCCTCAGGATTCAAAGGGAATTAATTCCCCAACTTAAAACGCACCACAGGGCGTGTTTGCGCACATGTCACCTGAGGCCCCGCCCCCTCCCTTCAACACTGTGCAAACGCGCCCCGTGGTGCGTTTTAAGTTGGGGGATTAGGTCACCTTGAATCCTGAGGGTCCCTGGGGCCCAACTAGCCCACTAGGTACTTCCAGTAAGCACCACAGGCCTGCGTTGCAACGCCTGTAACAAATTGTGCAGTTGTGTTTAGGTAGTGAAGAGGGTCGTGCTGGGGGTAGTGTTTTAGGGTTTAGGGTAGTGCAGTGGTGTTTGTGTAGTGTAGGGGGTCATGCTGGGGGTAGATTTAGGGTTTAGGGTAGTGCAGTGGTGTTTGGGTAGTGTAGGGAGTCGTGCTGGGGGAGTGTTTTAGGGTTTAGGGTAGTGCAGTGGTGTTTGGGTAGTGTAGGGGGTCGTGCTGGGGGTAGTGTTTTAGGGTTTAGGGTAGTGCAGTGGTGTTTGGGTAGTGTAGGGGGTCGTGCTGGGGGTAGTGATTTAGGGTAGTGCAGTGGTGTTTGGGTAGTGTAGGGGTACTGCTGGGGGTAGTGTTTTAGGGTTTAGGTTAGTGCAGTGGTCTTTGGGTAGTGTAGGGGTACTGCTGGGGGAGTGTTTTAGGGTTTAGGGTAGTGCAGTGGTGTTTGTGTAGTGTAGTGGGTAGTGTTTTAGGGTTTAGGGTAGTGCAGTGGTGTTTGTGTAGTGTAGGAGGTCGTGTTTTAGGGTTTAGGGTAGTGCAGTGGTCTTTGGGTAGTGTAGGGAGTCATGCGGGGGTAGTGTTTTAGGGTTTAGGGTAGTGTAGGGGGCCATGCGGGGTAGTGTTTTAGGGATTAGGGTAGTGCATTGGTGTTTGGGTAGTGTAGGGGGTCATGCGGGGGTAGTGTTTTAGGGTTTAGGGCAGTGCAGTGGTGTTTGGGTAGTGTAGGGGGTCGTGCTGGGGGAGTGTTTTAGGGTTTAGGGCAGTGCAGTGGTGTTCGGGTAGTGTAGGGGGTCGTGCTGGGGGAGTGTTTGAGGGTTTAGGGCAGTGCAGTCGTGTTCGGGTAGTGTAGGGGGTTGTGCTGGGGGTAGTATTTTAGGGTTTAGGGTAGTGCAGTGGTGTTCGGGTAGTGTAGGGGGTCGTGCTGGGGGTAGTGTTCTAGGGTTTAGGGCAGTACAGTGGTGTTTGGGCAGTGTAGGGGGTAATGCTGGGGGTGGTGTTTTAGGGTTTAGGGCAGTGCAGTGGTGTTCGGGCAGTGTAGGGGGTCGTGCTGGGGGTGGTGTTTCAGGGTTTAGGGCAGTGCAGTGGTGTTCGGGCAGTGTAGGGGGTGGTGTTTCAGGGTTTAGGGCAGTGCAGTGGTGTTTTGGCAGTGTAGGGGGTCGTGCAGGGGGTGGTGTTTCAGGGTTTAGGGCAGTGGTGTTCGGGCAGTGTAGGGGGTCGTGCTGGGGGTGGTGTTTCAGGGTTTGGGGCAGTGCAGTGGTGTTCGAGCAGTAAAGGGGGTCGTGCTGGGGGTGGTGTTTCAGGGTTTAGGGCAGTGCAGTGGTTTTAGGGCAGTTGAGGGGCGGTGCAGGGGGTGGTGTTTCAGGGTTTAGGGCAGTGCAGTGGTGTTCGGGCAGTGTAGGGGGTGCTGCAGGGGGTGGTGTTTCAGGGTTTAGGGCAGTGCAGTGGTGTTCGGGCAGTGTAGGGGGTCATGCAGGGGGTGGTGTTTCAGGGTTTAGGGCAGTGCAGTGGTGTTCGGGCAGTGTAGGGGGTCGTGCTGGGGCTGGTGTTTCAGTGTTTAGGGCAGTACAGTGGTGTTCGGGCAGTGTAGGGGGTCGTGCTGGGGCTGGTGTTTCAGGGTTTAGGGCAGTGCAGTGGTGTTCGGGCAGTGTAGGGGGTCATGCTGTGGCTGGTGTTTCAGGGTTTAGGGCAGTGCAGTGGTGTTCGGGCAGTGTAGGTGGTCGTGCTGGGGCTGGTGTTTCAGGGTCTAGGGCAGTGCAGTGGTGTTCGGGCAGTGTAGGGGGTCATGCTGGGGCTGGTGTTTCAGGGTTTAGGGCAGTGCAGTGGTGTTCGGGCTGTGTAGGGGGTCTTGCTGGGGCTGGTGTTTCAGGGTTTAGGGCAGTGCAGTGGTGTTCGGGCAGTGTAGGGGGTCGTGCTGGGGTGGTGTTTCAGGGTTTAGGGCAGTGCAGTGGTGTTTGGGCAGTGTAGGGGGTCATGCTGGGGCCAGTGTTTCAGGATTTAGGGCAGAGCAATGGTGTTCAGGCAGTGTAGGGGGTTTTGCTGGAGGTGGTGTTTCAGGGTTTAGGGCAGTGCAGTGGTGTTCGGGCAGTGTAGGGAGTCGTGCACGGGGGTGGTGTTTCAGGGTTTAGGCCAGTGCAGTGGTGTTTGGGCAGTGTAGGGGGTCGTGCAGGGGGTGGTGTTTCAGGGTTTAGGGCAGTGGTGTTCGGCCAGTGTAGGTGGTCTTGCTGGGGGTGGTGTTTCAGGCTTTAGTGCAGTGGTGTTCGGGCAGTGTAGGGGGTCTTGCTGGGGGTGGTGTTTCAGGGTTTAGGGCAGTGCAGTGGTGTTCGGGCAGTGTAGGGGGTCTTGCTGGGGCTGGTGTTTCAGGGTTTAGGGCAGTGCAGTGGTTTTCGGGCAGTGTAGGCGGTCGTGCTGGGGCTGGTGTTTCAGGGTTTAGGGCAGTGCAGTGGTGTTCGGGCAGTGTACAGGGTTGTGCTGGGGCTGGTGTTTCAGGGTTTAGGGCAGTGCAGTGGTGTTCGGGCAGTGTAGGGGGTCGTGCTGGGGTTGGTGTTTCAGGGTTTAGGGCAGTGCAGTGGTGTTCGGGCAGTGTAGGGGGTCGTGCTGGGGCTGGTGTTTCATGGTTTAGGGCAGTGCAGTGGTGTTCGGGCAGTGTAGGGGGTCGTGCTGGGGGTGGTGTTTCAGGGTTTAGGGCAGTGGTGTTCGGGCAGTGTAGGGGGTCATGCTGGGGGTGGTGTTTCAGGGTTTAGGGCAGTGCAGTGGTGTACGGGCAGTGTAGGGGGTCTTGCTGGGGGTGGGGTTTCAGGGTTTAGGGCAGTGGTGTTCGGGCAGTGTAGGGGGTCTTGCTGGGGGTAGTGTTTCGGGGTTTAGGGCAGTGCAGTGGTGTTAGTGCAGTGTAGGGGGTCGTGCTGGGGGTGGTGTTTCAGGGTTTAGGGCAGTGCAGTGGTGTTCGGGCAGTGTAGGGGGTCGTGCTGGGGGTGGTGTTTCAGGGTTTAGGGCAGTGCAGTGGTGTTCGGGCAGTGTAGGGGGTCGTGCTGGGGGTGGTGTTTCAGGGTTTAGGGCAGTGCAGTGGTGTTTGGGCAGTGTAGTGGGTCGTGCTGGGGGTGGTGTTTCAGGGTTTAGGGCAGTGGTGTTCGGGCAGTGTAGGGGGTCTTGCTGGGGGTGATGTTTCAGGGTTTAGGGCAGTGCAGTGGTGTTCGGGCAGTGTAGGAGGTCTTGCTGGGGGTAGTGTTTCAGGGTTTAGGGCAGTGCAGTGGTGTTCGGGCAGTGTAGGGGTCATGCTGGGGTTGGTGTTTCAGGGTTTAGGGCAGTGCAGTGGTGTTCGGGTAGTGTAGGGGGTCGTGAAGGGGGGTGGTGTTTCAGGGTTTAGGGCAGTGCAGTGGTGTTCGGGCAGTGTAGGGGGTCGTTCTAGGGTATGTGTTTCAGGGTTTAGGGCAGTGCAGTGGTGTTCGGGCAGTGTAGGGGGTCGTGCTGGGGGTAGTGTTTTAGGGTTTAAGGTAGTGCAGTGGTGTTTGTGTAGTGTAGGGGGTCGTGCTGGGGGCAGTGTTTTAGGGTTTAGGGTAGTGAAGTGGTGCTTGTGTAGTGTAGGGGGTCGTGCTGGGGGTAGTGTTTTAGGGTTTAGGGTAGTGCAGTGGTGTTTGTGTAGTGTAGGGGGTCATGTTTTAGGGTAGTGCAGTCGTGTTTGGGTAGTGTAGGGGGTCGTGCTGGGGGTAGTGTTTTAGGATTTAGGTTAGTGCAGTGGTGTTGGGGTAGTGTTTTAGGGTTTAGGGTAGTGCAGTGGTGTTTGTGTAGTGTAGGGGGTCATGCTGGGGTAGTGTTTTAGGGTTTAGGGTAGTGCAGTGGTGTTTTTGTAGTGTAGGGGGTCATGTTTTAAGATGCAACGCTCCAATACCTGACCAGTCTGCACTACATAAAACTGCAAAAAATAAAAATAAAAAGTGTTTTGCACACTTTTGTCATTGGGCTATATGTGGGCTACATCTGGGTAATATTTGTGCTACATTTGGGCTCTTTTTCACTGGTGGCCATCTTGGAAGACTTCTTTGTTATGAAGTTTCCTCATTTACTGCAGTGTCCTCAGTAGGAAATACTTTCAGTTTTTTACTTTGATTCCATCAAGAAGGCATTCAGATGTGTCACACATTTGCCATAAATTCAGAATGTTATTACTCTAGTTGTTCATTAGATCACTGTAGTAAAGCTACTGCTCACCAAGGAGTTAACTGGAAGTCTACTGCTGGTATTGAAATGATTGTTTCAGTCTGCATGTCAGAATTTTCTAATGAAATAGAAGAGGATTTGAGATCTCACTTAAAACATGCACTAAATTTTCTTTTTGCAGCACTAACCATAATTTCTATGGCAAAATGAACCCCCTCATTTTGTTCCTTTTTAAATTAAATGTGTTAAGTGTTACCAGTTTATTCCAATCAAGATGGCTTCAGGTGTGCCATACTTTTGTCATAAGTAAGGCTGTTAGCACTCTAGTTGTTCTTTAGAACACTCTGGGAAGCTGCAGTAGAACACAAAGCCATCAACTGACAGGCTGCTCCTGTTGAAATATAACAGGAAGATATTTGAGATCTCACTTAAAACATGTCCTAATTTTTCTTTCTATAGCACTAACCATAATTTCTATGGCAAAATGAACCCCTCATTTTGTTCCTTTTTAAATTAAATGTTTTAAGTGTTACCAGTTTACTCCAATCAAGATGGCTTCAGGTGTGCCATACTTTTGTCATAAGTAAGACTGTTAGCGCTCTAGTTGTTCTTTAGAACACTCTGGGAAGCTGCAGTAGAACACAAAGGAATCAACTGACAGTCTCTGCCCTTGTTAGATGTACATGTTTTACTGAGAATGTCAGACTTCATTCTCACATGACTGAGAAAGATAATGTGAATTTACAGAAAATATGCTCTCATTTTAGCTTCTGGGGCACCTTCCAAAACTGTATGGGACAAGCATGTGAAAATAGTTTTCTCTCAAACATGATTCATGATATCCCAGCAGAAGGTTTTTCACAGGGTAAAATCACCTTAGAACACACCACAATTCCTGAAATTAGTATGGTACCATCAACAAATGAATTCTAATGTAACTAAAGTCTGTTATCACCCTTTATAGTTCTCCTTTTGGTAACCCTCAAAATCTTCGATTCACTACAATGCATTTCAATGGGGTACTATCATTTATATTGGTCCCAAGATGGCTGCCAGCAATTCCAGGATGAAGTGCTGACAGCCAATCAGATCTCACGATGACATGTGTGGTTAGGCTCCGCCCAGATATATGTGTTTTTACTTTTGATTTTCTCAGCAACTACTGAACGGATTTACACCATTTAACAAAAAGGGTTCTTTTTGAACCAAGAACTACCTCTTTGCCAAATTTGGTGTAATTCCGTTCAGCAGTTCGGGCTGTAGCCGTGTCTAAAGTTTCCTATGGGAAAATGAATGGAGAAAACACGTTTTGGGACCCCCCTTTTTTCTCGGCCCCTGCTTGACGAATCACCCTGAGACTTTCAGGGTAGGAGCGGACCGGAGCGGGCCATAAAGTTTGAAAATTTCGCGAAGATTCATCAACCGACGCAAGAGTTATTTCAAATAGAATGTCGCGGATTTCCTATGGAAAATAGGTCCTAACTATAACTATCTACTGGCGACCGCCAGTAGATAATATATATATATATGAACATTACTTGTTTATTTGCAATGCTGCAATTGGATATTTCTTCCATTTACCAACAAAATGTCAAAGTTAAAATGATTTTGGTTGTGTCCCCTTTAAAAGAAATGTATGTTTTTAATTGGTGGTGGGGAAAGAATGATGATTTCCCTTTAAATTAACACTCTATGTTTCACTCTATGACCCAGTAGAAGGCTTCGGCCAAAACGCGTAGGTCAGCTTGGTTGTTATGGACCTCTGCACTTTGCTTGCTATAGCTCCATTATGTGTGGTTGCTTACAGAATTATCAATAAAGCACCTCGTCGTCAAGGATTTTGATGTGCTGTTCTTCTGTTTTGCCCTTGAGAAGCGGCGTGCACCAAAGGGCGTCTGACTACAGGGGTTGGAAGTAAAATATGGAACGTAGAGCCGGTCTACGTGAAACGAGCACCCGGAAGTGAAGATGAAGGGAGCTAATCATCAGATGAGCATACTAAGGAAACTCAAGCCCTTCCTCCCACATAACGACTTAAAAATGGCGGTTCAAGCCCTAGTGCTACCAAGATTGGACTATGAAAGCACCACCCTATGCGATCTTCCCAAATACAAGCTTGCCCCTCTGAGGGCTTCGCTTAATGCTGCGGCCAGATTGGTCTCCGGAACTAAAAGAAATAATCACATTTCTCCAACCTTGAAAGCTTTGAACTGGCTACCCTGCGAGGCTAGAATACACCTAAAGATCGCCTGCATGACCCACAAAGCCCTGCATAGCAATACCCCCAGCTACTTAACACGAAAGCGTGAGCATTCAGGAGGATGCAGACTATTGCGTAGTGCAAGTTCATTACTACTGAAACCACAATCCTTCCACAAAAAGAGAACTGATTGCAGAGCATTCTCAGGGATCGCTCCGAAGATTTGGAACTCCCTACCGCCAGTGGTTTGCGGGATCACTTCCTTTACCTCCTTCAAAAAAGAAGTAAAACTGCTCCTAATGAACAAATTCATATCCTAAGACTGTAATTCTATGATGTCTACCATTATCCTATGCTACCCTTATACCACGGTCTACCTCTTTTGTACCGAATGACTTATATTGAATGTATGCATACTACCTCAACCACCTAATATGTAATAACTTGTGTATTGTAAAGCGCTCTGATTCCCTCTTGGATCATTCCTTAATAACTACTAGTCTCCTATGCCACCCATATACTCCTATATACCTCTTTTGTACTGTATGGCGCAACACTGTATTCTGTAAAGCGCTCTGATACCCCCGTGGGTCATGTTCGCGCTATATAAAACTTTATAAATAAATAAAATAAATTACCTGCGAATTGTGGCAGTTTTGCGAGAAGGAGGGAGCAGCTCCGACTACCGAGCCTCAACGGATTAAGAAAAGACGGGCGGAGAACGAATTGAATAAAAACTGAACTGTGCATTTAAACGGTGAGAGGTTTTGGTGGCAGGGAAGGGGAGACGGGACGCATGCTCGGCTCTAGGGCGTGTGCGAGTGTCTGTCCTTCATGCCTCGCTGCCCGGCATTTTCTCCGCTTTTTCTCAGCCCGCCCTGCAACATTGTATCAGTCAGGAAACTCTGAGGCTCGGAGAATCGTTTTCCGGTGACACCGCAGGCAGCACAAGACTGAACAGTTTCCCTGCGTGTGTCTTACAATTCCTTGACAGAGGTGTAGAAAATAATACCAGAATTTACTTTTGAGGTGCATACATCTAGTGTTTACAACACATGAAGAAACGTTTGTTTTTTAAAAAAAGGCACACTGCAGCATTGCGCTCAAACAAGGATCTTAAAGACAAGGTTGCCGCTTTGAAAACATGGCAGACAGATGGAGTAAACGTGAACTTTTGCTCAAAGACATGTTCAATGAGGTTGGAGACGTGCAGGAAGGACCAGGGGGCAGTCAAGTCAACAACTGAGAGAACTGGAACAAGCCAGGATAATGGAGGTGAATAAATGGTGGGAAGGTGTAACCCTAAGAAAATACATTGAATGCAAACGCATTCCCAGGGGGTTAAGAATTTTTGTCCTACCGACTCTGTGACCTGGATTCAGATCTGCTTCTCAAACGGCAGAATGACACTACAGAATGCTCTATGAAATTGATAGAGACCCTCATAACACATGCAGAGAGGAGATTAAAAAATGCAATGGACAAAATTGCAGCGTTGGAAAAATCCTTGGAAAAATTCTTTGAAACTGTAGAAGGAAAAAAGTAATTGGAAGAACTTGAGAATAGACTGGAAAAACATTAGAAAGAGATCCAGCTGAAAAAGGTCAAGAAATTCAATAGAGATAGAATTGACTATGCCACTGGTAGGGTTTACACATTAGCACTCGCTATGACTCAAACTTTAAAAAACAAACCATGGAACAAATTCAAGAACAGGAGCAACAAAGAATTTCGAGTGCAGAAAGCTCCGAGGCCAGTTCGGGGGACAAAGGTGCCCAGGTCGGCAGACCGAGGATGGATTTTTCAGGGGAGATGCGACCTCTGTGAATGACAACAAGGGGCAGGGGGAAAGGGGAATCCCCCTGCAATGGAAGAACAAAAAGAACTAGGCGCAGCAGGAAGAGGCAGAGGAAGAGGAAAGAAAAGCAAAAAATAATAACTAAAAACGCAGATCTCAACCCCATGAAGGAAGATAATCTGGTGATTAATCTATCTAATAAGATTCTAAATGAAAAACACACAAATTTGCTGAATAAGGGTTGACCTTTTGTCCTGATTCAGGTATGGACCTTGCATCAGCCCGGGTGGACCTATACAAGTTTTGCAGGAAGCTTAAATTGAAAAAGTTCTTTACCAACAGGTCCAGCCATAATCCAAGATCTGAACCTAGAACACCTCTAACCAACCTCACGGGTGAAGACATCGAACCTCTGAGGATGCTTCAAGATCTGACAAGTGAAGAGGAATCACAGGAACGCATACCTGAGGGAGCGTCCACTTTGGATCTCTGTGCAGCAATGGGTATTGAAACCAATAAGTCCTTGAGTAGTAGATGTAAAGGTAAATCTAGGTTCTGCCCACAACTACCCCCGGGGAACAAAGTGGATATCTTTCAGGAGCTGGTGGCAGAAGACCTGAGGGATATCTACATAAAAGAAAAAGAAAACAGAAATCATAGAAACTCCAATATGAAGAAGGAGGATTGGTGGGCACTCACAGACTTACGGCAAGACTTGAACATCATTATCAAACAGTCCGATAAGGGCGGTAATATTGTGGTGATGGACCGGACTAAATATCATCAAAAGGTCAGAAGACAGTTGGGGGATTCTACTAACTACGAGAGATTGAAAAATAATCCGATCAACGAGATCATGTCCATTTACCATACAAAATTACATCATTGGCATGAAGAGGGCCTAATTGATGATGGTGAACTACGATATTTAGAGATCAAGTATCCCATCATGCCGACCCTTTATGTCCTGCCCAAGGTCCATAAGAGTCTAGAAAACCCCCCTGGCCGCCCCATTGTCAGCTTGTGTGGTTCCCTTTTAGAAAACACTTCCAGATTCATTGACATCTTCCTATTTCCATACGTTTCAGACCTACCATCCTATATACGCGACTCCATGGATTTTTTTAATCGAATCAATAACACCCCTTGGAAATCAGGTTACATTATAGTCACGGTTGACTTGGTCTCTTTGTATACCTCAATAATTCATGAGGATGGCCTAAAAGCATGCAAATATTTCATGAGATCACGGTCCCTGAACCTATTGAGTCACACTAAAATGCTCCTGGAAATGATGTCCTTTTGTCTTACCAACAATATTTTTATTTTTGATGGCAAGTTTTATAGGCAGAATCAAGGGACTGCCATGGGCACTTCATTCGCTCCAACATACGCAAATTTGACTATGGGCTTTTGGGGGACAGAATATTTGTGGTCTGAAAAGAATAATACCAATGTGGAGAGGGTGGTGTTATGGGTCCGTTATATCGAGGACCTCTTTCTTATGTGGGAAGGAGAGGAGAGCGATTTGAAAGACTTTCTGTCATCACTGAACAACAACTCCCTCAACCTACAATTTACCTACACATACAGCAGGAGTTCAATTGATTATTTAGATATACGGATCTATATTGAGGATGAGAAAATATGTACCACTCTCTTCAGAAAGACCACATCTTGCAATAGTATTTTATCAGCAAATAGCGCACACCCCAAAGCCCTAAAATAGAGCATTCCATATGGAGAGTTCCTGCGGGCTCGCAGGAACTGCTCAGAGGAGAAGGAATACGAAAGACAAGTTGACGTGATGTTTGATAAATTCCTGAGTAGGGGATATCCAGTCACTGTCTTGGAGGACGCACGCCTGAGGGCCACTAAACTAAGGAGAGACAATCTACTGCTACCTAAAAAAAACTTTGACACCAACTGAGCCCACTGTTGAAACAACAAGATTTATTACAGATTTTAACAGCTCCAACATTAGAATCAAACAAATAATAAATAAGCATTGGAATATTTTAAAGAGAGATCAGGAATTAAAACCCTTTATTCGAGAACATGTAAACATCACTTACAGAAAGGTACCGTTGTTGGGCAATCTACTGACCCAGAGCTACTTTACCAATAAAAATGCCCAAAAGGATACCTGGCTATCACATAAGGGTTTTATTAAATGTTCCAAGTGCAAGGCATGCAATCATGGCCACAATCGAGTGGATGTTACAACTCTACAAGGATTTAAGAAACCTATCAAGCAGAGGATCACCTGTGAAACTACACATGTAGTGTATCTCCTAGAGTGTGGATGCAGCCAACGTTATGTTGGAAGTACTCTTAATAAATTAAAATTACGCATCCTCCAACATTTGCGGGCCGTGACTAACAAGGATTTCTCTTATGTGATGGCCAAGCATATCTGGAAAGAGCACGATGGCAATTTAAATAATACCTTGTCTTACTCTGGAATTGAGCATATCCCGGTGAAGATCAGAGGAGGGGATAGAGAATTAGCCCTGAGGCGTGCTGAATCAAGATGGATAGTAACTCTGGGTACAGAAAATCCATGGGGGCTGAATACTGATGCTGAACTCTATACCTTTCTGTAGCTTCTTTCTCTGTTCAGTGACTCTCTAATTATTGGTTGATTGGAAGATTGAACATTATCTTTAATCTATAGGTAGACAGTAAGGTGGAGTTACTAACCAACAGTAGAAATTGTGACTCCCTATTTCTTTATGAATGTGACCCTTTGTTTTATGAACTTAACTTCTCACACACTTTGTTCTAACTTTGTCTTACTTTTTTCCATGGCTGAAACTTTTTTCTGTGAATATGATCCTCTGCTGCCGTTTTAATCTGGTTTTTAATTGATTGTGTGTCTCAATTTGAATTTCATCTTAACTGTGTTTTAGGACATGCACGAGCCACTTTATTATGAATAGTTCTATAACTGCACTTGGCACTTTTATTGGTACATGTATAATCTTGGACAGGAGGATGATATAGAATCGACCTAGTGTTGAAGCATGTAGCATAATTGGTTATCAATGCACCTTAAACAAAATGTTTACATAAGCATGAGTCACTTTTGTTCGATACAGGATGATAATTACACTTTGCACAATTGTTGCTTATATGCAATTTTAGAGAACATAATTGAGAGGATTCCCTCTATGAGATTTCTGTACCTTACAGTAACATGCACAGTGCACTTTAACTAATATGAAATGGATTTATATAATTTTATCTGGCTATGTGATTTCTGCACTTTACAGAAACCTGCACAGTGTACTTTACTTAATGCCTAATATATTTATATAATCTTATCTGACTGTATTTTAGATAATTCTTATGTAATGCATATTTATATATATTTTTTAGGTGCATTTTAATATTCACCGTTGGATATCGAGTATCGGTGTAATATGCAGGATTTCCTCTTTCTTCTTTCCTCATGTCTTTATTATATTTTTTGGTTATATCATGGATTTAAATTTGGTCCATTATAGTGCCTGATGCAGTCATTTTTTCTTCTACCCATGGTGTTCCACGTATGGAACATGGGTATGACTCACTATTGGTTTGATTTGGCCATGTTGAAGGTAAGAATAGGTTCCTTGTTCTTGGTACCCTTAAATCAACATGGAGGACCGTAATTAGCCTCCCCTTAAATTTGTGGGATTAAACTCTCAATGCGAAGACTCTTGGGAGTGTACATGGAACTGGTTCTCTATGAATGGTTTTGTACAGTTTTTACATTTTGTTTACACAATCTTTTTACCAGATGTACTTTGAATATCATAATGTGGCGTCTTTTTGTCAAAATGTCTTGTGTACTTTACAAGGACTATATGAACATTACTTGTTTATTTGCAATGCTGCAATTGGATATTTCTTCAATTTACCAACAAAATGTCAAAGATAAAATGATTTTGGTTGTGTCCCCTTTAAAACAAATGTATGTTTTTAATTGGTGGTGGGGAAAGGGTAATGATTCCCCTTTAAATTGACATGCTATGTTTCACTCTATGACCCAGTAGAAGGCTTCGGCCAAAATGCGTAGGTCAGCTTGGTTGTTATGCACCTCTGCACTTTGCTTGCTATAGCTCCATGATGTGTGGTTGCTTACAGATTTATCAATAAAGAACCTCGTCGTCAAGGATTTTGATGTGCCGTTCTTCTGTATTGCCCTTGACAAGTGGCATGCACCAAAGGGCGTCTGACTACAGAGGTTGGAAGTAAAATATATATATCACTGAAAAAACCATAGGTTTTAGGGAAAGTTATAGTTAGTTGGACATTTCACTCGTACAAAACCATAGATATTCCCCCGTTATAGTTAGTTCAGCTAACTATAACTCGTGCCCCCGCAATGCACTGCTGATGACGTCACATATTACATCACTCATGACATGGTCAGTGACATCACTGATGACATCTCTGATGACATCTCAAATGACATCACTGATGACATCACTGATGACATCATCCAGTGACTGTGTGTTTCTGTAAAGTTTAAATATGTTTAATATATATAGGGAAAGGTGTATTGAAGAATGAGTGGGTGTATAAGTGTCTGAATGGATGATTTAGTAGGTGCGTGACTGACTCTATAAGTGAGTGATTAAACGTATCTTACTGAATGCATGGGTTAGTGACTAAACTGTGTGAATGTCTGTATCCGTCTGTCTGTTGGTGTGTAAGCGGCTGCATGGGTTTGCGAATAGCTACATGAGTGTCTATATGGGTTATTGATTTGTTGTCTGAGTATCTGTATGGGTGCCTGAGTGTTTGTGTGGGTGGGGTGTGTGAGACTCTGTGCATAGATGTGTGAGTGGGTGATTCACTGGGTGCATGTTTTCAAGAGTGCATCTGTGATGGACTGTATGGGTGGGTGAGTGTGTGTATGGCTGTGCTAGTGAGTAAATGTATATCTCAGTGGTACATGTGTGAGTAACTACATATGTGAAAGGCAGTATATATGTGTTGGAGTATATAAATGGCTATAAGTGAGAGTGTGTGATTGTGGGAGTGGCTGTATGGATGAGTGTGTGCTTGTACCAGTGATTGTATAAGAGCGTAAGAATGTGCTAGTATTTGTATGAGTAAGTGAGCTAGTGTGTGTATAACTGTATAGGTAAGTAAATGGGAGTGTGATTAATTATTTGCATGACTGACTAGGTGTGTGAGTACCTCTATGGATGAGTGGCGGTGTGTGAGTGTCTATATAGGTGTATGAGTGCATATGATAGTCCTGTACTGAGTGACCATAAGTATGAGTGATTGTACAGGTGAGTGAGTAAATGTGTGTGTAGACCTAATAATCAGTGAGTGGGTATGTAGTTATTGGTGTTGGAGTGTCTATGGTTTTGAGAATGGCAGTCTGTAATTTAGAGTGGGTATATCAAAGGTTATATTAGGGTTTGAGAAGATGCATCAAATTATCACATGGATGATGTCATCAGTGATGTCATCAGTGATGTCATTTGAGATATCATCAGTGATGTCATCAGTGATGTCACTGACCATGTCATGAGTGATGTAATATGTGACGTCATCAGCAGTGCATTGCGGGCGCGAGTTATAGTTAGCTGAACTAACTATAACGGGGGAATTTCTATGGTTTTGTACGAGTGAAATGTCCAACTAACTATAACTTTCCCTAAAACCTATGGTTTTTTCAGTGAATTTCTAAGGTTTTTTAAATGCTAATTCTTAACTATAACGTGCCTGAAACCTATGGTTTTTTCAGTGAATTTCAAAGGTTTTTTAAATGCTAATTTGTAACTATAACATGCCTGAAACCTATGGTTTTTTCAGTGAATTTCAAAGGTTTTTCAAATGCTAATTTCTAACTATAACGTCCCTGAAACCTATGGATTTTTCAGTGAATTTCAATGGTTTTTCAAATGCTAATTTCTAACTATGCCTACAGAGGTAGGACATGTGAAGAAAGAAGAAAAAACGCACAGAAAGAAGCAAAAGAAATGCAGAAAGAAGCAACAGAAGTCCACAAAGACGAAGAAAAGTGCAGGAAGAAGCAAGATATGTGCAGAAAGAACCAACAGAGGAGCAGAAAGAGGCCTTGTTGCAAAATCATCCTGTGCTCACATCTTTTTCAGACGGGTACTGGTGGTAACTGACTCTGACTAACCAGGCCTAGAGCCAGAGCTATGCTAAAAGTCACTTAGAATACAGTGAAAACACCTACATACACTAGGGAACACTATGCGTTGGGGTACCCCTGTGATTAGCATGACCTCCTCTGTAAGGCCCTAGTATATAATAGGGCAAGGGATTAAAACTACCTCTTAAAACGCCCTACGGGGCGCGTTTGCACAGTGGTGAAGGGAGGGGGGGCCTGAGGTGACATGTGTGCAAACACGCCCTGTGGCCGTTTTAAGTTGGGAGATTAAGTCCCCTTGAATCCTGACGGTCCCTGGAGTCCAACTAGCCAACCAGGTACCTCCAGTAAGCTCCACAGAGCTGCGTTGCAGAGAGGTGTAAAAAAGGGCATGGCCTGGACCACCTCTCTGCAACGCAGCACAGTGGCGCTTACTGGAAGCACCTGGTGGGCTAGTTGGCCCCCAGGGGCCCTCAGGATTGAAAGGGAATGAATTCCCCAACTTTAAATGCGCCACAGGGCGTGTTTGCACACATGTCACTTCAGGCCCCGCCCCCTTCCTTCACCACTGTCCAAATGCGCCCCGTGGCGCATTTTAAGTTGAGGGATTAAGTCCCCTTGAATCCTGAGGGCCCCTGGGGTCCAACTAGCCCACCAGGTACCTCCAGTAAGTGCCACAGAGCTGCATTGCAGAGAGGTGTAAAAGGGGCGTGGCCTGGACCACCTCTCTGCAACGCAGCCCTGTGGTGCTTACTGGAGGTACCTGGTGGGCTAGTTGGCCCCCAGGGACCCTCAGGATTGAAGAGGAATTATTTTCCCAACTTAAAACGCACCACAGGGCGTGTTTGCACACATGTCACCTCTGGCCCCGCCCCCTCCCTTCACCACTGTGCAAACGCATCCCGTGGTGCGTTTTAAGTTGGGGGATTATGTCCCCTTCAATCCTGAGGGTCCCTGGGGTCCAACTAGCCCACCAGGTACCTCCAGTTAGCGCCACAGGGCTGCGTTGCAGAGAGGTGGTCTGAGGCCACGCCACTTTTTACACCTCTCTGCAACGCAGCCCTGTGGCACTTACTGGCAGTACCTGGTGGGCTAGTTGGCCCCCAGGGACCCTCAGGATTGAAGGGGAATTAATTCCCCACCTTAAAACACGCCACAGGGCCTGTTTGCACACGTCACATCAGGCCCCGCCCCCTCCCTTCACCACTGTGCAAACGCACCCTGTGGCGCATTTTAAGTTGGGGGATTAAGTCCCCTTGAATCCTGAGGGTCCCTGGGGGCCAACTAGCCCACCAGGTCCCTCCAGTAAGCGCCACAGAGCTGTGTTGCAGAGAGGTGTAAAAAGGGGCGTGGCCTGGACCACCTCTCTGCAGCGCAGCCCTGTGGCACTTACTGGAGGTACCTGGTGGGCTAGTTGGCCCCCAGGGACCCCCAGTATTCAAGGGGAATTAATTTCCCAACTTAAAACGCGCCACAGGGCACGTTTGCAGTGTGTTGCTGGGAGGGGGCGGGGCCTCGGCGATGCCGGTGTATTTTTTATTTTTTTTTAAAGAAGGGGGGCTGTGTGGCCCCCCTTCCTTTCCTAGTTTGTGGGCCCTGGGGACCCCATCCCCCAGGGCCTGGCCCCCTTTAAAAAAAAAAAAAATGTAGATGGGAGGGGGGCCGCGTGTGCCCCCCTCCTGTGGCCAATTCTGGCCCCGGGGACCCCATCCCCCGGAGCATGGCCAAATATCTTGTTTTTTTATAGGAAGGGGGGGCTGCATGGCCCCGCCCTCCTAAGGCCTCTATTGGCCCGCCTTTATTTATTATTATTATTTTTGTTGGGGGAGGGAGGCTGCGTGGCCCCCCTCCCGGGCCACTTCTGGCCCTGGGGACCCCATCCCGTGGGTTCTGGCCATCCTTTTTTTTTTGTGAGGAGGGCTGCGTGGCCCCCCTCCTCAGGCCACTTCTGGCCCCAGGGACCCCATCCCCCGGGGCTGGCCCTCTCTGTTGGGGACCAAGGGGGGAGCCCCAATGCCCCCACGGTCCCGCCGGCTCCCCGCATCCTGCGGGAGCCGGCATTGCTTTTCCACATGGGGAGCTGCTGACATGCAGCTCCCCGTGTGGAAAAGCAATCTGCTTTGCTTCATTGAAGCGAGAGCAGGTTTCCCTTCAATGAAGCAAAGCAGTTTGCAATGACAGGGCGGGAGCCGCGTGGCTCCCGCCCTGTCATTGCAAACAGCAGTGTCCCGGGGGTCGGCACCCCGGGACACTGCAGGAGCCGGCCCTGGGGGGTGGCGGTACCCAGGGCCATCACAGGCTCCAGGAGGGGGGCCACACGGCCCCCTCCCATCACATGCACAGCCCCGGGGAGGTGGTGGTCCCCGGGGTTCGGGGGTCTGTTACAGACCCCAAATTTGAATAATTGGTGCCCGGGGCGTGTGGGGGGGCTCGAGCCCCCCACACAGGTATTTTTAATCAAATGAGAGCCCCGGGGGGTGGCGGTCCCCGGGGCAGCGGGGGGGCCGTGTGCCCCCACAAAATTATTAATCAAAGCCCCGGGGGTGGCGGTCCCCGGGGCTTGGAGGCCCCCCACACATAACAAAACAAAGCCCAGGGGGTTTGCGGTCCCTGGGGCTGCGGGGGGGCCGTGAGCCCCCCGCAAATATTTATGGAAAGCCCCGGGGTGGCGGTCCCTGGGGCTGTGGGGGCCTCCCTGGGCCCCCGCTATTAAATTTTCGCATGCCCCCGGGACTTGGCCCACCCGGGGGCTAAATAATAATAAAGCGCGGGCTTCGTTTTTTTTCTCTTCACGGCAGGATTCCCGGATCCTACGCGAATTTTGCCGTTTAAAAAAAAAAAAAATGCTTTTTTGGGCCCTGGGCGTCCTTGTGGGACCCCCTGAGCAGGCCTAGGGGGTCAGGGGGTTTCTACCCTGCCCTCTTTTCTTTTTTTCCGCATTTTTTATTCTGATTTCTTGTGACTCGGTTCTACCGAGTCACAAGATGGCTGTCAACACTTCCTGGTTTGGAGTGTTGACAGCCAATTAGAATAAAGCTCGTTGTCGGGAGGGTCCGCGGATCCTCCGTGCCTCTAAATATCGAAACATTTATTTTTGATTTTCTCAGCAGTACTACTGAACGGATTTACACCATTTTTAAAAAGGTCGCTTTCTGAGCCAAGCAGTACCTTTTTGCCAAATTTGGGGTAAATCTGTTCAGTAGTTTCGGCTGTAGCCTTGCATAAAGTTTCCTATGGGAAATAGATTTTTTGACTCTTATTTTTGAATTTCTCTGGAATTACTGAACGGATTTACACCATTTAAAAAAAAGGGCGCTTTCTGAACCAAGCACTACCTTTTTGCCAAATTTGGTGTAATTCCGTTCAGCAGTTCGGGCTGTAGCCGTGGCTAAAGTTTGCTATGGGAATTAACATGGAGAAAACACGTTTTGGGACCCCCCTTTTTTCTCGGCCCCCGCTTACCGAATCACCCCGAAACTTTCAAGACAGAAGCTGACCGGAGCGCCCCACTAGTTTAGAAAATTTCGCGATGATTCGTCATCCGGCGCCAAAGTTATTGGGAAAACAAAAAACGCTTTTCCTATGGAAACTAGGTCCTAACTATAACTATCTACTGGCGACCGCCAGTAGATTATATATATATATATATATATATATATATATATATATATATATATATATATATATATATATATATATATATATATATATATATATGAAATGCCTTTTATGCGTTGCTAATAACTTTGCCGCCGTTTGACGAATCTTCACAACATTTACAAAGAGTTGATCTTTTTCAGCCTTGTCTGTGCATGGAAAATTTGGGGGTGATTCATCAAGCAGGGACTGAGAAAAAGGGGGGTCCCAAATCCCTTTCCCCATTCATTTACCCATAGGAAGTTTAGACACAGCCGAAATCGCTGAACAGATTTACACCAAATTTGGCAGAAAGCTAGATGTTGGTCTAGAAAGAGGAAAGAGTCCTTTTTTGTGATCATGTGTAAGTCTGTTCAGTGTTTTTTCAGCAATTAATGCTCAATACAATTGGATATTTCAAGCCACGGGCCAAGAGCTCTGATGGTAAGATCTGATTGGCTGCCACCACATCAACTAGAATGTGTCAGAAGTCTTCTTTGGACTCCTAGGAAAATGTGAAAAAAAGAGAAAGGGGCAGGGCAAGGTAGGGATACCCTGATCCCCTAGACCTGGTGGTTGGGTTCCAGGGGGAACCTTGGGCCAAAAATGTTTTTTTTAAATTTTGCCACAAATTTGTGGAGGGAACGTGAATCTGCAGTAAAATTAAAACCTCCATTGTGAGCCACTCTACACTGCTAATTATGATAGTGCTATTACATCACTCATGACATCTTCTATGGCATCATTGATAACATCACTGCAACATTTGCAATGAAATTATTCATAAGAAAACTGTGCATGGTGTGGGCAAGATTTATTGTTACCTTAGGGCATGGGTCATTGTTACTTGAGATAACTTTAACTGATGAATTTCAGTGTTTTGTTTTTTAGCTTAAAACTTTATGTTGTAATTGAAATTTTTACCTAACTTCAACGCCACTTTAACCTTTGTTTTTTTTTTTCTGTGGTGCTAACAGCCTTACTACCCGCACCCTTTATACTCGGCTGAAAACGTGATAGACAGATCATCTTTGGTGATTTATCAAGCATATGTACATCAGTAAGTACCTAGTGCACAAAGTCATTTGTCCTATGTAGAAACTATCATGCTGAGAAGATTTCCTTAAAATAATCCAATGTGCTTGCAATACTTGGTATTTCCTGCATACAATCACTGCACTGTGACAAACCTTTTTTTTCAAAAACAAAAACTTGTATGTGAGTCATCAACTGTCACCTGAACATAGTGCTAGACCTGTACCCAAACATTCATAATGTGCTCAATACCTCTAAACTTATGACCCCTTAGAAGCATAAACATTTTGTAAACACTTATACCCATTAGCAGCAAAGAGGTTGTATAAAGTTAGGTAGTGAGCTATGACGATATTTGCTTGCCAGTATACAAAGAATAAAACAAACTAACACACTGATTAGATGATGTAATCAATGATGTTATTTGGAAAGTCATGAGTGATGTCATAAATGATGTCATGGAACAAGTCATGAGTGATGTAATATGTGATATCATAAGCAGTGCATGATGGGGCGCAAGTTATAGGTAGCTCCGGTAACTATAACTGGTGAATTTCTGTGTTTGTTTTAGCTCAAAACGTTACATTGGCACTTACATTTTCATCTAACTATAACATCACTTCAACCTTTGTATTTATCAGTAAATATCTATAGTCAGTAGTCACTGAAAAAACAAATGTTACAGGGACGTTATAGTTAGACTCAGATTTCACTCATACAAAACCATAGAAGTTCAGCAGTTGTAGTTACCTGAGCTATCTGCAAATTATACCCCTGCAATGCCCTGCTTATGACCTCACATATTATATCACTCATGGCATGGTCAGTGACATCACTGATGAGATCACTGATGACATCTTAAATGACATCACTGATGACATCATCCAGTGATTGCGAGTGTTTCGTAAATGTTTCTTAGACTTAAAGATATATCCTAAGCCACAGTATAAGTTAAATTACTATTCTTCTATACTAGTAATTAGTCATACTGAGTGGTTATGTGACTGTCTGTATCAGTGTGTGAGTGGATGTATGAGTGGCTGTATGGATGTGTTATTGGGTATGTGAGTAGCTGTATGGGTAAGTGTGTGGCTGTGTGAGTGGCTGTATAGGAGAGTGAGTGGGTGTGTGAGTGGCTGTATGAGTAGGTTAATGGCTCTGTGAGTGGCTGCATAGTTGTATGAGTGGAGGTATGGGTGACTGAGTGGCTGTGTGGGTGAGGGGGTGGGTGTGTAAGTAGCTGTTTGGGTAAGTGAGCAGCTGTTTGAGTGTGTGTACAGGTAAGTGAGTAGATATGAATTACTGTGTTGGAGAGTGAATGTCTGTGTGAGTGGCTGTAAGGGTGAATGGGTGGGTATGTGAGTTGTTGCATGGATGTATGAATGGGTATGTAAGTGGTTCTATGGGTGTGTGAGTAGGTGTGTGAGTAGGTGTGTGAGTGGTTATATGTGTAAGTGAGTGGCTGTGTCACAAGCTGTCTGGTTGAGTGAGTGGGTGTGTGAGTACCTGTATGGGTGAGGGAGTAGCTATGTGAGTTTCTGTATAGGTGATTGAGTGGGTATGTGGGCGGCTGTAAGGGGGTATGAGTGTGTGTATAAGTGTATGCATGTCTGTATGATTGGATGTGTGAGTGGCTGTGTTGGTGAGTGAGTGGATGAATGAGCGGCTATATAAGTGAGTTAGTAATTATGGGAGTGGTTGAATGGGTGAGTGGATGTGTGAGTGGCTCTATGGATCAGTGAATGGGTGTGTGAGTGCCTGCATGAGTCTGTGAATGGTATGTGAGTGGTTGTGTGGGAGTGGGTGTATGGGAGGTTGTATGGGTGTATGAGTTGGTATGTGAGTGCTTCATTGGATGACATCACCAGTGACATCATCAGTGATGTCACTGACCATGTCATGAGTGATGTAACATGTAAGGTCATAAGCAGTGCATTGAGGGGTGTTGCAGGGATTCTACACATACACAGAACTATGCGCAGAAATATGGGACCTCGGTGTATAGGGGCTAAGCCTTCCTACTGCCTCAGTACCCACAGTCCCAGGCCCGACTAGCTAGGCCCGACCAGCTATAGTGTCTCACTTGCTTTCCTACACAATCATGAAGATGCAAATGATTAGACACCCCAGAACACAACACTTCCGACTCTCTCAGGAATCGCGGTAACAAGACGTACCCTTTCGCTCACTCACTAATACTTGTCCACAATAAGAATTGACAGAGACACGGATATAGTTTAAAATGTTTATTTTAACTATTGTGCTCTATAACGCAGTATACGAGCCACTACCAGCAGCAAAACGCATAAACCTAAAACAGTTAGCATTGTCGCAAGCCCATATATTATAAAGGGAGATGTCATCTTATATAGACAGTGGATAAAGGACTATAAGGCCTAACCACCCTCCACTTGGCAAGAAGCAGTATTATTATATAATAGAAGATCTCTGGGCTTTGTCAGCAGACCCCATACCATAGTGCCTAGATGGTATATCTACATCATAGGAACTGCATGGATCTTCTCCCTGGAAAGGTCCCTCTCCAAGTGTGTGTTAACCAAACATGCATCTCCATAATATCAAAGCACGAGTTTCCAGCAGCCGCAGCTGTGTTAGCATGTTTTGTCTAGGTGCTGGGGACTGATCAGAACAGAATAACAAGGGGCAGTATTTATCGACCTTGCTCACAGTGTTCAGACTAAACTCCAGGAACAGGCAGAGAACACACAAAGCAGACGGTTCTCATGTGAAAGGCACAAGCAGAGTCTTGTAAAATAAAGTCATGTAGTAACGTGCGCAAAAGCAGCATCATGGCAGCAGAGCTCATGCTAACTTACCGATGTTGATAAAGTCCCTACCGGCCATATGACACCCTCCCGTTGGCCAGGTCATAGCAAATAGACAAAAGACCTAAACAGAGTTCAAAGATAAACAGAGTCTAGAAACGCTTGAAAAAAGCCAAATTGGAAAAATAAAAAAAATAAAAAAATTGTTCTTTAAAAACGTGCTTAATGTGGATTTGAAAAATCCATCAAATACAGTGAACTTAATAATGAAATTTGTTTTAAAAGGTCATCACCATCGCTCGTCGCAAAGAGGGAAGCCATCCAGTTAAGCAGGTCGAAGGAACACCCGTGTTCCTCATAATCCGATGCTTCCAAGAGCATATCCGGGCAACTTGCGTGATATTCGTTGAAACACCATTGTAAGAGGCGCTGTGCAGTCGCACAGGTATTCCATTCAGCCAACACTCCAAGTGCAGCCGCACGCATCAAACGGCCATTCCCAGAACAGGCCTGGTCATGGGCCAACAATGGACCCACCAACAGATGATAATCCGGGTCTCTGCCAGACGCATTGGAGAGACATAAATCCAAGGCCCAATAGAAAGGGCACCGTTGGCAGTAAAAACACAGGTTGCATGCAAGTGAAGTAGGCAAAGCGAAAAGTTAGTCCATAATTTATGCCAAGCGTTGCTAATGGCAATCATCCAAAAAGTTGTTGCATTCGGTCACGGTACAGTTGCAATTGGCCGGGTCTGTGCAGTACCACAAGATGGGCAGCCATTGTGTAACAGGAGCAGAAGTATCAGCATGCCAGCCGCAAGCACTAGTATTAAGGGAAAGCCGCCGAAGGCGCTGGAAAAAATAGAATGGATAAAGGCCGGTATTAATCCAAAAGTCATCTGAAAAGAGGTCACAAGGCCAGAACCCACCAGTTTAAAAAAATGAGCAAAGCCTTCTGTGTCAGACGCATTAAATATTTGATGTATCAGTTACCCAAAATGAAGTGGGAGATTCGTATTCAGCAGCGACTGAATCTCACTAGATGTTCTTGCCACCTGTAATTCGAAGGTCTCTCGAGCCGAAATCAGAGCCACTTCTTGTTGAAACAATAGCGCTTTTAGTCTGCTTAGTTTATTGAAATCTGTTTTCAAAGTTGGAATGGAAGGCCAAAGGGAACTATCTACAATCCCATGCGGGGGTGGGAAAAGCACATTGCTACAACAAGTAACATGTTGTGAAACTGTTACTATATACGGGATCCCTGCCCGTAAGGCACAGCAGTCGTGGTTATTCAAAATAAGATGACTGCCATTCGAAAGCAACTTAAGAGCGGGAATTATTGCCGGAACCGGCGTACCTTTAAAAAAATAAGCCAGATTAGGGGTGGAGATGTTACAGGCGCCGTACAACTTAACTTGTTTGCAAACTAGGGAATGACCTACTGTGTGATCGCATTCCTCCCCCGTAAGGAAAACTTCCTTATCTTCCCGTTGACATCTGTAGAAGAAAGGCAGGGACCACAATTTGAGAATAAACGCACTCCCTAGGGGTTCAAAGCGGCCTATCGGGAAATGTTTCATGCAAGATTTAAACTGAAATAGCGAGAATGGCAGAGAAATAACGGCATGAATTAACCATACAGCCGAATCAGTTTCTGCCACATAAAATAGTAAATGTTCCAATTGTTCAATGTGTAAAAGGGTGTAAGTTGCGTCTTTCATTGACATGAACCTTTGCTTATCAGTTAAGTTGAATGGCATAAATAATGCTGAAGTGTTCAAATAATCCCATGGTACTTTTCCCATTTTGAGAGTTTGCAATGTCCATGCAAATTGCATCACAGATCGCAATTGATTCTGACCATGGTATAACACAGATACATCATTTTGAACAATATCAATAACAGATGAAACAATGTCATCTAAGGTGTAAATGCGGGAATAAAACATAAATATGCTATTGTCGACAACTGCAAGAACTTTTTCCAAATTAGCTTGATCAATTTGGCGCAGACGGAACGCTGCCTCCATTTGCGAATGTTTCCATAATTCATTATAAGCTTCATAGACAAACCTTTTTGATCGTGGGGATTTAGGACCCAAGATAAAATCAGCCAAATCGACAAGAGAGACAGGTGTTGTTTCACTGACGACAGTGTGGAGTGCTCCAACCATTGCTGACACAACTTCCCCACCGAATATGTGGTGACCGAATGTGTCTGCCAGAAACGTGGATCAGGTCTAGTTTGAGTGAAACCTTTTGTTGCATTACAAAAACGTAGTTGACAAGCTTGAGAGTTGGTTTGCCACTACAACCATCCTGAGGGGTCAATGTCAGAGATATTTAAAGTGCCATTTCGAAACAGAGCTTGCAGGACATTCATCGTTTGATTGGTGTGTACCCGCCAATTATCATACTCAGCCAATGGAAGTATGGACGGAATGTTGAATTTTTTGGCTGTAGCCAGGCCAGAACAATTAGTTTGGTGCACCGTGTCATTTAAAAACAATATTTGAGTCGGAATGAGACATGCACAATGCAAAGCTTTGGGTCCCTGGACCTGCCAAGCTTTGGTGCCCCAAATCGATTTCAAATCAATGGTATTTCTCCAGTGTTCATAACCATCTAAGGCCAAATCGGCCCTAAATGCATGAGAATAAATCAACTTTGTGTGAGTTAACATACATTTAGATTGAGATGGCAATTTCAACTTGTAGCAATAGGACTCTGGATTGGACGTATTGTAATTTGAAAAGTAGGTGAACTTATTCCAGAGTGTTTTGGAACTTCCCCGTAAGGGAGTTGGGCAATGTTCCCACTGTGTAAAATTAAACACAGTGGGAACATTGCCCAACTCTTTCTTGTTTTATGTAAGAAATGATGGCCATAATGTTGGTAACAGAATAAATCAGCATAATTAGCAGAATTTAAATACAAATCTTCAGCATCAAAAGCAGCATAATATTTTAAATCAGAAAACAATGAATGCACCGCTTGTACATCCCAATCATCAGAATGTATGTCCTGTGTTACCACATCTCCTAGGGAAACACAAAACACGTATGGAAACTTGAGGACCTCCATCGGGCCATGGATTTCGAATGCTACTTTATCCCAAACAATGCCATCAGCAACAGGGAATGCCGAAATGTTCACGAGGATGTTATCACGTTTCATGATATGGGATGATGTATGGGGAGCCAGAATTCCATCAACCAACTTCACAGCAGAGCGGTCTGGCAAATAATGACCATTGATTAGCAAGAAGAACACTGTCACAAACCCAATCGACATGAAGAGGAAAATCAGTATAAGCACCAGCCAGATGTAGGTCCAGGGTGGGACCAGGTAAGTCTTTTTGAACCAGGAGATGGAAATACTGGTTCGTGTCGGTGGAGTTGTTACAGTTAATGACGAAGAGGAAGAGTCATAAGAGAAGCTCGTATGGTCCCCAAAATAACCGCTTGCTCCCACGTTCTTTAACGGAGGCAGTGCAGCATCAGCTTGATGATGTAAAGGATTGTCCGGTACTTCAATATGGCACTCATCCGCAGGATAAGCATACTCAACATCTGCGTTGGAGGCGGATGATGGCACAATAGGCAGAAAGTCAATAGAAGTCTCCAACTCACCATCTACGACACGGGCATTAGTCGAAGAGGTTGAAGCCATCGGATTCAGGGAAAGAGCGTTACTTGAAATACTGGGAGTCACACTATTCAGAATCGGCCAGATGGTGTAATTTTACATTGTCAATGGAAATATATCCGTTTTGTTTGCGACCAGGCAAAGGAGGTAGTATCACCATATGAGTACCCTTCAATCCAAGAACTGGGACCGGTGCACGATAAGAGGCAGCAAATTATTTTTTGTTCTCTAGCTTTTCTCGTACCGAATCTTAGGAAGCCAGCCGGTGACCGGAATCAGCATTGCCGTTTCATTGGAAGAGGGTAAATGTTCTGTAAAGAGGCTGTCACAGGTCTTTTGTAGGTCCTGTAACACAGTAGAATGGTTATCTACGTCAAATGTTGCGGCAGCCGCAACAACGTCTAGACCATCAAGATCTGGCACAAACTTTTTAATGCCAAAGAGCATTTCATATGGGGTCCGCCCACCCAGAGATCTTCTCGGGAGATTATTAAGTGCATGTTGAACTCCATACAAATGGGCCAGCCAGTTTCTGCCAGTACCTAAGACCCTAGCTGTCAAAGATTGCTTTAAGTCACGGTTCATTCGCTCCACTATAGAATTGCCCTCTGGCCTGTATGGAGACAAAAACTGCACCAGCACCCCCAAAGACTTCATCGCGTCCTTGTATGCCTTAGAGGCGAACGCTGGACCTTGGTCTGAATGGAAGGTGCCACAGGCAAATGTCCTGACTAAGACACGCAAATCCCTAACGACATTTCGAGCGTCAGCACTGCATTGTGGCCAAACCCATAGGAATCTAGTGCATGAATCAACTGCAACAAAAATGTATTTTAATGCAGTATCTGAAGTCAATGGACCGCAGTGATCAAGGTATACACAGCTGAATGGCTGATTTGAAATATAAAGCTGTGTTTGTAGTGGACGTGAAACCATAGACGGTTTAATTTGCTGACAAATGTCACAAGCAAGCACATAATTATGGGTTTGTCTATATAAACCACGCCACCAATAACGTTGCTGTGAAATAAAAACAGTTGCAGACACTTCAGCATGTGCAGAAGCCATGCCCTCGTGAGCGGCTATGATCAAAGAAAGCCTGCGGTCCATGTTGAGAAACAAGCGATCCCCAACTGACGGTATTTTAACATAAGGAACTTGTTCGGGTGATAAATGATAAGAATACTTAGAAGGGAAGCCCTGTGGGTAATCTGCTCCATCCTTCGTAGCAGCTATAGCTGCCAGAATTTCATTATCTATTTTAGTCATGGACCTTGTAACTGCTGCTACTGAACATGTGGCTACTGCAGATTTGGCCGCTGAATAAGCATGTTTGGACCCGATAGCCGGTTGAGCCGAGCCATCAGTATATATGATACATTTGTACTGATCCAAAGGAAGTAACGACAACGGAGGAGGATGAAAATTTGCATACTGTAAAAACTCCTGTGTCTGCAGAAGGGGATCAAAGATAAACGTGACATCAGCCGATGTCAAAGAAGTAGTCCATTGTATCTAACCGGGATATAAAGCTTTAGAATTCGGTACACTTGCCTTCGTCACTGCCTCTAAAGCAGGTATAGGCAAAACCATAAGAATGCATTTTCCCTGCGCCAGCGATTGTTCTTTCAGAATCGCCATTTGGACCGCAGTCAAAATCTTCTCAACATTGGAGAATTGCATTTCCGCCGATGTGTACAAATGTGATTTGAATGCAATTGGTACTGTGTCACCTTCGTTATACGTTAAGTAAGTGAAACCTACCATTCCTGGCACAATTCGTATGACCAGGTTCATAGAATTATCATGCATCAACAAGAAGTGGGATGCTAGCAGATCAGACTGCAAAGATTGAAGAATAGAGGTGTTTTCCCGGAAGCCAGCTGGCAGAAGAATATGAGGGTTGTATCAATGCATAAAGCGGTTTGATACGCTGGGCATAATCAGGAATGTAAGCCCTCCCGAAATTCAAAAATCCCAGCAAAGATTGAAGTTTTTTCAGAGTAGATGGAGCTTGCAATTGTGCACATTTCTCCAGAAAGTGGGGGGCCAACCCCCTACCTTCATTATTGAGCTCATAGCCCAAGAAGAGTACCGCTAAACAAGTGATGTGTGATTTAGCAAAATTAAATTTATACCCAAAGCCGGCAAATGACAGAATAATTCGATCGACGCGGACTAGATGTTCGTCATCCGTCAGATAAATATCATCGACGTACGACAATGCATCTGGGTCAATGATGTGTAACAAGGACACAACACGCGCAGCAAAAGCCCCAGGGCTGTTCCTATAGCCCATAGGTAAACGTGTAAATCTTTTCTGGTTGCCGACCGCACTAAATGCGGTCAAATCATGGCTCTCTTGAGCCAAATTGTGACTGTAAAAACCATTGGATATATCTAGTGTTGTCTTGTATTTTTTACGAACAATATTATTCACTAACGCATAGCTGTGTGTGTTCTGTACTGCAAATGTATGAACATGACTATTTAAATTTCGATAATCCAATACAATGCGATACGAACCATCCGGTTTTGAAATTGGAAAAAGAGGATTATTCATGGGTGATACACACGGTTCAATTACACCTTTATATTCCAATTGGGACAAAATGTCACAGACGGAAGCTTTAGCTTCTCATCTGATTGGATATTGTGGTTGGGGCTGCGGCAGAGATCGCAAAGGTATTACATGTGCTGGCGAATCTCTATCCCAGCCCACTTGATTAGGATACACCGCGTGGGCCTGGGCCAATGCCCACTCCGATACGTAAGCCTGTTTAGCTTCCTCAGGGACGTAACGTAAAAAACCAGGAAGTATCACGTCCTCCCTCGAGAAGAAGCCAGAACAAATGGTGGAGGCCAAACCACCTCCACCAACAAAATGTCATACGAGGATGTGAGATTTTCCCAGAAAACTGCAGTAATTGTACGCTGTATATCACCTTCAACCTGAAGGACTCTTTCGTAAAGTTTATCCGGGGGTGCAACTCGTGTATCCGCTGTTTCTACTGTAATGAATGTATCAGTTGCTCTCACCTCTATACAGGGACACAGTGCCTCCCGTACTATGGTAACTTCCGCCGCACAGTCGAGGAGTGTCACTGCCCATGTCCAATCTAGGAGTAGCGTTCTCACCGTCTGAGGCATACTTCCCTGTCAAAGCGGCAACTTTCTTCTTTTGATATGGGGGTCTAAAACGAGATAGTCCCTCTTGTATGGCTTTTATGTCAAAGTGGCGAGGTTGTTCTCGTCCCTGCTGAGCGGTCATACCTTTGCTGCGATCCTGGTGCTCTCCACCACCGACTTGTGAATCTGATGGTTCCTGTAAAGAATGAGGAGATCGCTGATCAGGGACTTGAAATCTATCCGGAGTCTTAATTTTTGTGCGGTCTCGCAGATCATAAGTACGCTCAGAAGTCTCAGGTGTATGTGAACCAGCACACGAACCCTGCTTCTGTTGTTGCTGCCTCTGTTTTTTACTCCAGTTCTTTTTAGGAAAGAACGGGCGCCCATCTTTCTCAGTTTGGGCTTTTTGTTGAGTTTGAGTTTGAGTAAAAGGCTCAATTCCCAGACTATTGCGCCCTAAGGTTTTATAAGCTTTAGTAATAATCTTTGGCGATTCGCGCTGTTTGTCTGTGTCAGCAACAGCCTCCAAGTGCTGAGCCACTTGTAAGCTCACAGCTTCACCCTTCACATTAGCAAGGATCATATCACAAACAATGTCGAACACTCCCACCAGTCTCATTCCCAACTCCAGGGCCGATTCAGCCCCAGGTTCATCCTGAACACGTTTTATCATGGAAGGGAGAACGGTCATTGAGGGAGTGCCAAAACACATCGAATATACCTCTGCAAACACTCTACCCCAAGTATTACAATCAGCTAACTCGGGAACAAGGCCTTTAGGTAAGCTCATAGTCAGGATCCAGTGTTTCTCAACAGGAGTGGTATTTGGAACAACAGCTTTGAGTTGCCCAAATTTTTCAGCAAGCCAGTAAGGAAGTTCATCCTTATTTTGTGGACGTTTTCCCATCACTGAATTGATCATGAGGGGGCTTATAACCAGACCACCATGTCCAGGCTGTTGTGCAGCAACTCCAGGTGGTGCCACCTGTAGGTTGCGCAACATGAACTGTATAACAGCCCTATGTACATGTATTAACGATGTATGTAATACGCGTAGCTCTGTGACAGTAACATTAAGGTAATTTGGATGTGGGGTATACCCAGCCAAAATGGGCCACGTGGCCCCGTCAATCGATAAGGGGCCTAAACGGACAGCTGTCAAAGGGTGTGGAAGGGTGCCATTAAACCATATGGTGTATTGCCAAGCCGTCAACGGAACTTCAAGAGATCTATAAGGTTGATAATTCTGCGGAAGCGCAGTGGCAGTATATTCGTGAAATAAATTATCATTTCCATCCACTGCGAGAATATAATACCTCGAAGTGGTGAGCTGCATCCGCCTCAACTACAAAAATAATAGGTGCACCAGGCATTTGGGACTCCATGTTGAGTCACATAAGCCGTGACTGGTGCGCGGTTTGGAGCCGTTATGGCGACTGCCATGATGAAAAGAATATTAAAACAACCTACGAACAACAATGCAATAATGGGTAAGAGAAAGTGAAAGACCTTTTAAAATTCAAGGTTGAAAAACCTATAAAAATTTAAATATAGGAGGCTACACTGTCACAACTGTCTCTGGAAACAGAAGTGAGGGGATTGTGGACAAGCACAAGCACTACTCAGGTGTCCCGCAGGTAAGTACCAGACCAAATGTTGGTGGCGCCATGTTGCAGGGATTCTGCACATACACAGAACTATGCACAGGAATACGGGACCTCAGTGTATAGGGGCTAAGCCTTCCTACCGCCTCAGTACCCACAATCCCAGGACCGACTAGCTATAGTGTCTCACTTGCTCTCCTACACAATCACGAAGATGCAAATGATTAGACACCCCAGAACACAACACTCCCGACTCTCTCAGGAATCGCAGTAACAAGACATACCCTTTCGCTCACTCACTCGTACTTGTCCACAATAAGAATTGACAGAGACATGGATATGGTTTAAAATGTTTATTTTAACTATCGTGATCTATAACGCAGTATACAAGCCACTGCCAGCAGCAAAACGCATAAACCTAAAACAGCATTGTCGCAAGTCCATATATTATATAGGGAGATGTCATCTTATATAGACAGTGGATAAAGGACTATAAGGCCTAACCACCCTCCCCATGGCAAGAAGCAGTATTATTATATAATAGAAGATCTCTGGGCTTTGTCAGCAGACCCCATACCTTAGTGCCTAGATGGTATATCTACATCATAGGAACTGCATGGCTCTTCTCCCTGGAAAGGTCCCTCTCCAAGTGTGTGCTAACCAAACATGCATCCCCATAATATCAAAGCACAAGTTTCCAGCAGCCGCCGCGATGTTAGCATGTTTTGTCTAGGTGCTGGGGACTGACCAGAACAGAATAACAAAGGGCAGTGTTTATCGACCTTGCTCACAGTGTTCAGACTAAACTCCAGGAACAGGCAGAGAACGCACAAAGCAGACGGTTCTCATGTGAAAGGCACAAGCAGAGTCTTGCAAAATAAAGTCATGTAGTAACGTGCGCAAAAGCAGCATCATGGCAGCAGAGCTCATGCTAACTTAGCGATGTTGATAAAGTCCCTATCGGCCATATGACAGGGGTCATAGGGTATAGTTAGCTCAGGTAACTATAACTGTTGAATTTCACTGGTTTTTTACAAGTGAAATCTAAGCCTAACTATAAGGTCCCTGTAACCTTTGTTTTTTTCAGGGCATTTCTACCTTTTTAAAAAAAATGTATTTCCTAACTATAATGTCCTTCTAACCTTTGTTTTTTTCAGTGAATTTTTATGTTTTTTTAAATTCTATTTCCTAACTATAACATCCCTGTAACCTTTGGTTTTGAAGTGAATTTCTAAGGTTTTTTTTATATATTTTATTTCATAAGTATAACCTGTAACCTTTGAGAATGAGTGTGTGAGTGAGTGCATGAGTGGGTGTGTGAGTGAGTGCATGAGTGTATCAATGGGTTTGTGACTGAGTGTGTTAGTGTCTGAGTGGGCCTGGCAGTAGCTGCATAAATGTCTTACTGGGTGTGTGCGTGGATATATGAGTGTCTGAGTGGGTGTCTGAGTGGTTGCATGAGTATGAGTGAATGTCTGAGTGGGTTTGTTAGTGGGTGTGAGAGTGTCTGAGTGGGTTTGTGAGTGGGTGCATGAGTCTCTGAGTGGGTCTATGAGTGTGTGTGTAAGACTCTGAGAAGGTGTCTTAACTGGTATGATTTTCTCTGAGTAGGTCTGTGGGTACTACATGTGAGTGATCTGTCCCCTTTACAGCACGCTCTTTGTGTGCACTGTCTATCTTCTTTTCCATGTTTTCCTCCATGATTCCATCAGGTATCCCCCATATCAACTGGCCCTGATGAGACTCCACATTAGAAAGGGGCTCGGAACCTCGTCAGTATTCTTTTGAAATGAACTATTTATCCGACCCCTTTAATTTTTAAAAGTTTTGAGTATATCATTTAGATATGATTATTGCCGTTGGTAGTTTGTCATAATTTGGAAACTTGTTATTTGCCTTCTTCTGTATTTTATGCAATATTTTATTGTTTGCCCTACCTAGTTTTGCTTGGTTCCTTCTTCATGTGGGATACTATCCACCTTACTTATTATTGTTAAATCCAGTTTACTATTCCTTTTGTTCTAACCAGTGTTCGACTACTTTGTGTTGCTTTCTCTGTCTATATCCCTAAAACAGTGTCACTGTGCGATTGTGTTTTGTTATTAATCAAGTATACGTTTATTGTTCTGATAGAACCACTGTTTATGATAATATTTGCCAGTAGTTAAGCAGCACAAGCGCAGTGGCGGCCACATATCGTGAAGTGATTATTAGGATTAAAGAGGTCTTCTTACTGATCACTTGGTAGTAGCTAAGCAGCAGAAGCGAAGTGGTACCAACATATTGTAAAAATATGTTTTGGTATGCTGCCCATTATCTTTGCAAAAGACAATCTATTGTGAGCTGTATATAATGATATGGTAGTTAGATTTATTTTTTCAAATTAGGAGTTGCCCACTTGCCGCTGGGTACCCAACTCCAGCATTGTTTCGATAGTAGTAATACACTTATATCGACACTTCCAAGATTTACTTTTTGGTAGGAGGTTTAGTAATATGGTAAAGAAAGTAGTGTAATATCAAATTAAAAACATTTTTGTGGTAGTTTTAATAAGCTTTGCAGAGTTTCGAAGCCGTCGCAGCATGCATTTCCGGAGTCACGCTGGGGATGTGACTCCGACGTATTCTTTTACAATAGTAGAGTACATATATAGACACTTTTAGGGTTTTGTTTAAGGAAAGAGGATCACTAATAGTACAAGGAAAAGAGCCGAGCTGGGGTCGCTCATCCCATGTGACACAGAAACAAATGGATTTGGTTTAACACCTTTCTATCATAAATACTGAAAGGCCCCACCCCTTTCCTCCATGTTTTGGGAGTGGCTGTGAATTTTCACTGTTTATTTTAGGGCATTAAAGTCAGAGAAAATTTCCTCTTTGGCCAAATCAAACACATCAGTTACAGACACCTCACATATCCATACTGCATCATCAGAGCATAAACGTTCCAATCTCAAAAATTTAGAGTAAATTGTTTATTTTGAGATAAAAATACAATGTAAAAACACAGTTAAAAACCATATATTTTTTAAAAAGAAGAATTTTTCTAAGAAACACCTAGAAATTTCATATATGAATCAGCACGATGTCACAATTCATAACATCGAAGCCAATAAAATTTGTAACAAACAAATATACAGATACACAATAATGGTACACAAAAACGGGAGAGAAAAAAAGACATACAAAGATGTTCATATCATTGTATATGACCACCCGTAACTATTGAATTATCTGCCAAGTTAGAGTACTTTGTATAATTTCCTAAATTTGCAGATACCCTAGTAATCAAGTGTCTATACATTAGAAGCATCAACGCGTTTCGGTGGGTTGCAGTTTGATAACGACCACCTTCCTCAGGATTATTGATGACTCCCGGAACAAAATTGTAAATTCTAGAATACATATACATAGACAAAAGGGTAAATACAGAAAACAAGCATCAGATGTAGCAATTTCTAAGAGATTCCATTTCTTTAAAAACACCATTTATAACCTGATGATGCAGACAGCTAGCGCACCAATACAGCCAAGAAAATCAGGCTCCCACATTCTTACTCATACTTTCTTAAGGTTTGGGTCACATGGACTCTTAAAGTATAATACCTTTCTAGGTTATGTTCCTGGCAATGCCAGTCTTTAGAGCATTCACAGTCTACTCTAGGGCTGTCGAGAACGTCGACCGAGATATCTCTGGTCCAGTGTCCCGGCACTGTAATTAAAATCTATAAAGAAATTTGTCAAACCACAAGTGAGACATCTTACATATCCCCAGCAAACTATAAATATAGAACAATGTGGGCCATTACCTGAATATTTAAGGTAAAACCAAAGGGCCTCCAGGGATATATGGCCGAAAACCTCAGGTCCAAAGTCCCCAAAGATAAATTAAAATCTATGGAGAAGAGAAGTTTGTTGGTTGTTTAACCCTACAATGGACTTAGTGATCCTAACAGCCCACTCCCAGTATAAAGCATCGGAAGGCATTACCTGTCTCAATCAGGAACAGACATCCAATAGTGATAAAAAATAATAATATTTGGGCATCAATATCTGTAGATAAAGAAAAACAGATAGTAAAAGCCCCGGAATCTATTAGGTGTTCAAGGACAAACTGTTATCACAAGTCTATCTTATACAACCAAATACATACCGATTCCTTAAATAAACAAAGACTGTAGACTGCAATTCATCCACTGTTCTACAGGCATAGGCGGTCCTTGCGTTTCAACACCAAACCCCTTCTTGTATTTGGGATGAATAGGGGTTCCTATATTTCAAAAATGGAGAAGAAGAAGGGCTCACTATTAAGACCTCGAAAAGACTATTATGTTGCTTAACTTCGAGACTTTTTATATGTTAATCCTCACACTGCTAATACCCAGCAGTTATCTCTCGCACTGTGTCTATAAATATGGATCGCACCCATCACTATCAATCACAGGGCGGGTTCGATTAGTTCAAACGATAGCTCCGAGACATTTTGTATGTGTGACTCCTCACATAACTGATCACCTACAGCTATCTCTCATGCTGTATCTTAAAATAAAGAATGCGCCCATCTCCGTTATTCTCAGGGTGAATCCAACCGATTCAAGCGCAGTTAAGTGAGGCAATTTAAATAGAACATGCCACCCCTAAATCCAAAGCGGAAACCATGTATCCACTTTACATTGAAAAAGCTTAAAGTAGCCTGACTATAGAGTTTCAACCAAACGGAAAAGTACTTAATAACAAAAGGATGCCCCCAATTAGCAGCTTACTATTTTTAGCTTGCTATTTTTAAAACAAATCATCCCCCTCAACGTAGACTCTTACCTTCCGTCCCTCAAAACATCGAACGCGACCGCATATCCGTGTAAGGAGTAAGCCTGAACCGGCGATTTTAAATGTGGTTGCGTTCACCTCACATGACCAATGCGTACCCAATCGATCGCTTCCTCCTTCCATACGGAAACCGACCAGTAGTAAGATAACTCACATGGGCTCAGATTTTCAAGAAAACGCGTCCGCCATATTGGAGGAGTTTTATATGCTAATCGTAGGTATTACAGAAACCTGCATAGTATCTATGGAATGTATGAACCAATTACTAATTCAAATAGTAAAGTTTCAATACAACCAAACAGGCTATTATTCTTGTCTATATTCATTCCTGGCCAAAAATGCCCTATTTTTACAAAGACACATATTCTTGGAGATTATACAAAAAACTTGTTACGCCGCATTGGAGAATATAAATAAAACGTGTACACCACATTGGAGAAGATTTAAATACTCCTTGTGGGATATTTGTAAATGCCTGTATTGAGTGTAAGGAGCAGAAAATAAAATCACACTTATAGACCTTCCATATACCCAGGCTGGCACTTATTATTGTAAAGAAAGATTCTCAGCAGAGATCCATAGTCTTGCCAATTAATAAAAAGTAAAATAGAGATTACGCTGTCACAGTGTCCAGCATTATATTGCAGTCCCTTCAATAACGTATGCGGTAAATATTAAAGGAAACACTCCATATTAGAGAAGAAATGGCAATAAAAAGTTCTTATCGCACCAATCTGTCCCACTCTTCTCTCGAGTTGAGTCTTTTACGGACCGTATTTAATTTGGAAATAAACCATTGGTCCCTGTCTTACCTCTTTCTCACCATATCACCCCCTCGTCTACCAATCCAAATTTTTTCCAGTATGAACCAACGTATATCACATGCGTTGTGTCCAGCTTCTTCAAAATGTGACACTAACGGAGCATTAGGTTTTTTTACTCTAATGGCTGACATGTTCCTGTAGTCTGGAACGTACTTCTCTTCCCGTTTCCCCTACGTACCCCAGACCACAGGGTCAACGTATTAGATATACTACATTTTGGCTGCGGCAATTATTCAGGGTTTTAGAGATAATAGCAATCCCATTGTGATTAATCTCTTTAGTGGATATACAGAACTCACACTCGTTGCAATTACCAAAGCGTGTCTTACCAATCGCTGGGGTGTTAAAGATTGTATTTTGGACGCCACATGGTTTTTCCCTATATGTGTGGACCAATTCCGTTCTTAGATTTTTGTTCCTCTTAAAAGCAAACAGAGGCTTCTCCAAGTTTTCAGTCTCCTCTTCATTTAAGATGTGCCAATTTTGATTTATAACATTTTTAACTTGATTGCTAATCTTTGAGAAATGGCTAACAAACACCAATCTGTTATCTCTTTTTTTCTCTTCTCTGTTGCCATAAATCATAGCCTCCCTGTAATAGAATCTTGCCCCTTTGAAAGAATGTGAAATCAATATCTTAGGATAACCTCTCTCCTTAAATTTTGTTTATAGTATTTCAGAGTGTTTGTAAAAATCCTCAATATTAGAACAGTTTCTTCGAAGGTGAAGAAACTGACTAAACGGGATGTTATCCTTTTGAGATTTAGGATGAAAACTTGAGTAATGGAGCAATGTGTTCTTATCTGTTGGTTTAGTATAAAGCTCCACCATAAGGGCTCCATTGTCTTCCTTTATTGTTATATCTAAGAAATCCACCCTAGATCTACTACACTGGGACGTAAACTTGAGGTTAGAATCTCCCAAATTCAACCACGCAAGAAATTCATTAAGATGTTCCATACTTCCTTCCCAAATACAGAAAACATCATCTATGTAGCGGTACCACCCAAAAAAATATTTTAGGGCGTTACCAGGTTGAATTTGGATTGGTGTTTTTTTGGTACATTTCTTTCTTTTCATGATGGAATCTGCAGCAGAGCATGTGTAGAAGGAAGAGCAGAATCTTCTGGATGATGAGGAAGAGACCCCAAGAAAGAAGAAAGAAAGTATTGTGTGGGACATTTTCAGAATACCAGAGGGACAGAAAAAAGTAAATGCACAGAAGGTGATGTGCACTTTGTGCCAGAAAGTGCTTTCATGAGGGAATGAAAAGAAATACTCATGTGGTACATCCAGTATGTACAAACATCTTCACACCATCCATGGAACCCATTTAGCACGTGCAGGAATGAAGAGATAAAAAACCAGCTAGGAAGTTCTGTGGATGGAACCGGAACATCTTCGGCTGCCACACACTTTTCAGAACTACCAACCACTATTCCAGAGTTCACAAAAATTGAATTTTTTTGCCCCAAGTGTAGTACTCCTCTAAGTGTAGGCGAGCAAATTGTGGCTACACTCATTCAAATTATTAATGCACACATTTGCTCATTTTATTTTTAATTCAAGCACAGTTTCTGTTTTTGGAGCTTGTTGTGCCAAAGGAAGTTTCATTTTTGGGGAAAAAACAAACACCCAAAAAAGTATTCAAAATGGTTAAAAAATCATAAAATGTTTAAAAAATGGTTCTTGTTAGAACCATCTATTCCAGTTTAAGAAATAAATTATATATGTTAAATGTACATTTGTAAGAGTCTGAGTCTATGTTGGTATGTCTATTAGTATGTTACTGAGTGTTTAAATGAGTATATAGTTGTGTAAGTGATTCAATATGTGAACTAGTGCATGCACGAGAGGCTGTATGATTGAGTGAGTACAATTGTAATGACTGTATAAGTGAATGACTAGATGTGTGAATGACTATATGGATGAATGAGTGGGTGTGTGAGCAGCTGGATGAGTGGGTATGTGAGTCGTTGTATAAGTGAGTGAGTGCGAGGGTACAAGAGTGACTGTATGGGTGAGTGAGTGGATGGATGAATGATTGGCTGTATGGGTGGGTGAAAGTGAGTGGGTGCGTATGTTGTTGCATGGGTGAGTGAGTAGCTGTGCAAGTGGCTGTATAGGGAATGGAGTGGGTGTCTGAGTGGTTGTATGGGTGAGTGAGAGGGTCCATGAGTGGATGAATGGGTGAGTGTGTGGGTGTTGAGTGGCTGTATAGGTGAGTGGATAGGTGTGTAAGTGGCTGTATGGGTGAATGAGTTGGTGTGTGAGTGTGTGTATGGGTGTATGAAAGGGTATATGACCGGCTGTATGGGTGAATGACTGTGTAACTGGCTATATGTGTGAGTGAGACTGTGCATGAGTGCCTGTATGAGTGAGTGTATAGGTGTTGAGTATATGTGTAAATGAGAGATTGTAAGAGTGGCTATATGGGTGAGTGAGAGGGTGAATGAGTGGCTGTATTGGTGTGAGTGTCTGTATGGGTGTATGAAAGAGTGTATGAATGGTTGTATGGATGAGTGAGTGACTGCATAACAGGCTATATGTGTGGGTGAGTGTGCATGAGTGCCTGTATGAGAGAGTGCATGGGTGTTGAGTGGCTGTGTGGGTGAGTGAGTAGTGCATGAGTGGCTGTATAGATGAATGAGTAGGCATATGGGTGTGTGAAAGGATGTATGACTGGCTGTATGGGTTAATGAGAGTGTGCATGAGTGTCTGCATGTGTGAGTGTTTGTATGGGTGAATGAGTGGGTATGAGAGTGACTGTATATATGAGTGAGTGAGTTCATGAGGCACTATATCAGTAACAGAGTATGTGTGAGTACACTATGGGTGAGTAAATGAGTTGTGTTAGTGACTGAGTGAACGAGTGGGGATGTGATGCACTCTATGAATGAAATAGTGTGTATGTGAGTGGTTGTATGCATAACTGTCAGAATGATTGAGTGAGTTGCTGTGTGACTGACTGTAATTCAGCTGTATCTAATAGGCAAAAGAAACTTATGAGAAGCTATGGCAAGAGCACTGTGGGGCAAATGTGCGATTGTTTTTTGCGGTCGCAAATAGGAATTCGGCCCGTTTACCACCACAAAATTGGTCAGCACCATTTACAAACCATATTTTGCGAGTCGCTAACCTATTAGCAAAATATGGCTTGCGACTCACTATTAGGAAGGGGTGTGCCAAAGGCGTCCCTTCAAAATAGCGAGTCTGACTGCAATGTATGATTGTTTTGCGACCGCATTTGCAGTCGCAAAACACTCACAGTTTACAACCCTTTTCAAAAGGGTGGTAAGCCACTCGCAAACGGGAAGGGGTCCCAAAGGGTGCAAAAATATTTTTTAAGAGCAGGCAGTGGTCCCAGGGACCACTGCCTGCCCTTAAAAAATGAAACTGAAAAGTTTCAATTTTCTTTTTTAAATGCATCCTGTTTTCCTTTAAGGAAAACGGGCTGCATTAAAAAAAAAGATTGCTTTATTGAAAAAGCAGTCACAGACATAGTGGTCTGCTGACCCCAGCAGGCCACCATCCCTGTGCGTGCTAGCCATTCCCAGTGGGGTTGCAAATGGCACTTGCCTCATGAATATTGATGAGGCATGCAATTTGCGACCCCATTGGGAATCGCAAACAGTGTCTGAGACACTGTTGTACATTTCGGTTAGGTAATTTTATAGAGCGCACAGCTGCCCCAGCAAAGGGGCGTCCCAGCGTTGATAGCAACAAAAAGGCAACAGACGGCAGAAGAGAGCCAATCGTAACGGCAAGAGGGGAGTCTAATAACCTATTGAAAAGCAAAAGTGGCAGACAGAAAGGAGGTGAACAGCAAAAGGGGCCTATAATGAAGGAAAGAGGTGAGTCTTGATAGCCTTACGGAAACCAGATAATTATCTATGCTCCGAATGTGTACAGGGAGTGAGTTCCAGAGTTTAGCTGCCAGTGAGCGGAAGGAACGCCCACCGGCGCGTACCCTCCTTACCCGGGGGACAACCGTCAGGTGATGGCCCATCGAAGGGAGATGGCGGGTGGGGATGTAAGATGAGAGCAGGCTGGCCAAGATGCCAGGAGAAGAAGAATTCAAGATCCTGAAAGCAATGCAGAGGGACTTAAACTCCACTCGTCTGGCCACCGGCAGCCAATGTAGCCGGCGAATAGCACTGGTGGTGGAGCAGAATCTAGGAAGGCCAAGAAGAGTTCTGGCGGCTGCATTTTGGACCCTCTGCAGTCTCATAATCTCCGTCTTGTCAGCCCCCAAGTAGAGCGAGCTGGCGTAGTCCAGTCTCGACAGAACGGAGGCCTGGACGATCACCTGCCTGATGGATGGATCGAAAAAACCCAACAGCGGTTTAAGCCCGCGTAGTATACCAAAACACGTCGCTGCCACCTTCTTAGTTTGGGTCTGAAAGTTAAGAGCCGAATCGACCCAGACACCTAAATTTTTCACCACCTGTTTGGGGGCGGGTGCACAACCCAAGGTAGCAGGCCACCAACGTTCCCTCCACAGCTCAAGATCTTTCCCTACCAGCATGACCTCAGACTTGCTGGCACTGAGCTGGAGGCAGTTAGCAGTCATCCACTCCGCGACATCAGCAAGACCGCTCCGAAACTTAAGAGCGTCATGCAGACAGTCATCGGAGAGTGCAACTACCAACTGCGTATCATCTCCATATGATACCATTGTCAGCCCTCTGCTCTTGGCCACCGCAGCTAAAGGCTGAACATACAGATTAAAGAACGTTGGACTCAAAGCTGAGCCCTGCGGCACTCCCTGCTTGATAGTATGAACCCTGGAGGTGAAAGGGGGGCCAACACCTGGAAGGTCCTTTCCGAAAGAAAGGAAGTGAACCAATCCAGTGCAGGGCCCACAATGCCAGCCTCCTCCAACCTCAGCAGCAAAATCTGGTGAGAGACCGTATCAAACGCGGCACTGAGATCCAATAGGATCAGTGCCGAAGTACGTTCCTCATCCAGTGCTGCCCTCAGATGTTCAGTCACCGCTAAGAGGGAGGACTCCGTGCTGAAACCCGGATGGAAGCCGCACTGGGAGGAATCAAGTATATTGTTCTCTTCCAGAAAGCCTGATAAGATGGAATTTATATAGGCTTCAGAGATCTTGGAGGCCCATGGCAGGAGAGAAATAGGACGGAAGTTCTCAGGTTTAGCTGTATCAAGGGTGGGTTTTTTAGTTTAGCGAGTCGCAGATTGCATGTCACGATTCTGCTCAATTTGCGACTCGCTAAACTGAATGGTCGTACATCTGCCCCGTTATGTTTAAAAACACTCTCCATGGATATCTCTAAGCAATATGTCTGTGGTAGAAAATGTGTTTTGAGACATCTAACAAATGTTCAACTGCATCCACTTCTCAAAAAGAAAAATATCATAAAGGTATGCTAGTATTTAAGCTTCAAAATTACAGCAACATAACAATACACCTTACTTATACTAGAACACTGTGTTACAGTGATGTGAAAATATAATTTTTCCTTTTTTACTGTTCTAAGCTTTCATACTACTTCACCATACACGGTGGTCTGCATGACGCATCATCCTCGAACATTGGGAAAAAATCAATCAATGGATTGGAAAAAAACCCCAAAGCAACATAGTTGTTCCCTAAAAATAAGTGACACTATGCATTGCACTCACTACAATTCATTAACCAGTGGCTTTTTCTGGAGTTACTACAGTATTTTAAACAAACCTATGTTAAAAATATTTCTTAAACTATTATAACTGGTACAATATTACAAATAAATGTAAAGCACTCTTCAATTTTGGAGATCCTTTTGAAAACATCTCTGGTAGGCTAAATGAGGTTTAAAATGCTGATGACCCGTAAGGACAAGATCCCATAGTGTAGTTTTTTTTCCACAAATAGCATGTAAAAGTTTGGTTGATGAAAGAAAAGGTATAATTTTTCAGTTTTGAAGGCATTTTTTGCTTTCAACTTAAGGCTGCTGCAATTGAATTATGTCCATTCAATTTCAGACTTCAATTAGACAGTGTAGTATTTAGATGTGGCATTAACTCCTTTGTGGAAGAATATTTTAGACATTACCCCAATATGCTGAAAAACCTCTAAAAGGCTAATGAACCATGTAGAAGAAACACTGTAGATTACTTTTTTATCAAACATTGTTCCTCAGAACTTTGGTTGAAGAAAGAAAAGATATGAGTTTAGTAGTTTTTGTTTCGAGGTGACGCCCACTGCAGCTTTGGACATGGCTGCTGCGGCTCTAGGTCAGAGCTGCGGCCACAGACAAGTGATCAGCAGGGGCTTGGGGAACACGGGGAGCATGGGCTGGTGGGAGGTGCTACAGGAGACTCTCTTTGGGTTTTAGGAAACGTTAAACGCGTTTGGATCAGAGAGGTGTTTTGTCTTCATTTATGGCATTATTTGCTTTTGGATCATGGAGGTGTTTTGTCTTAATTTGTGGCATTGTTTGCTTACATGGGATCTTCCACATTTGGGAAAACAACAGTTGATGGACAGAATGCAGAACAATGTCATACATTCACCCCAGTACTGAGATCTGGGCCTAAATCCATCGTTTTTTGCTCACCATGCCATTCCAGTTTAAACCCAGCCATATGCAAATCAGTCTTGACCCTGTGCCTCATAGGAACAGTCCAGCCCGAACTGCCAAGCCAGGTCCTCCCTGGACTGGAAACAAGCATCCTAGGACCGGTTTCGGGGTTTCACCCCTCTTCAGCCAGGATAGCTTGATTCCAGTGGCATGGAGAGCACGGGACCCACGTCTGGGCATACCCGTCCCACTCGGGGTGACAAATGCACACATTCCCAGTCCACATTCCACAGTCCCACATTTGGGACTAAATTAAGAGGGGGTTCGAGCACAGTGCACTCAGGATTAACGACACTGGAGTCTCTCCTCTTTAAAAATAAAGCACAAACCAGTCGCCTTATGGTGTGGTGGTGGGACCATGATTTAGTAAAGGAAAGACTTGATTTCTAAGCCCTGTGTCCTTTTCTCCCTGAGGATACAGCACGTCTCTGTGAAAGGAACAGAACTTTCTGTGCTCCAAGACAGCCCGACAAATGACGGACAACCAACCAGCGATCCCAGTCCCCCCTCCCCAGAGTGAGGGTCACAGCGAAAGCACCCACTTCAGCAAGCACAGCAAAAACCGGCCTGTTGGGAACTGGCCGGCCAGCACGGGAGAGGGGCTAACGCACACACACCAGTACTGTTGAAGAGCCTCGGAGGCCTCCGCAAGTCAAGCCCATTAGCCTAGTGACGAAAGGCCACCACAGCTGACTGTGGGGGACCAGACTATCCATTGCAGCCCCAGCAAAGGCCCAACTCAGATCCAATTCCCACCACTCCAGCCCCGAGAGGCTCACCCGTGGCTGGGAGTCACCCATGCTGGAAATATTCGATAATATCAAGCCCTCTGAAAGACTGTGAAGCTGGTGTTTAGTTGTGGTTTCCCTGCCCACAGTGAGTTTCTTGGCACCGGCCGGGAGTGGGACTTCATCCCCCAGACTTCTCTGCTCCAGTGAGAGGAGGCGATGAGCCACAAGAGCGCTTTCATGGTTCCCCAGTGCTCGGAGGAGGCTGGACTGGGTCATCCCCCTTGGTTCCTGGTTTCAATGTTCATCAGTTCACAGGGGTGAGTTCCAATTGGATTTATACTTAATTTCTCACTGTACAAACAGTGTGTGGTATGGGAAAACGCAAGTGTACAGGGGGCCTTTCAACCCCGCCCCCAGGAAAAGTCACTACTATTGATAAAATGCTTCGAGAACTGTAGGAAGTATAGCCACCGAGATGGAACTGATGGAAAGGAGACTTTCTTTATGAGGCGGAGGAGATTCTTCCCTGAGTATTGCACCTCCCCTCCCAAACACATGTGCGGTCACTGCTGAAATTCCATCTTTAGCACAGTCTGAGGTTGACCATAATTTTAAAGTCATGCCTCCAGAGGTTACAACTGAGGCTGCCCTATCCTGCGAGAAGAACCCCGAGGGGCTACAACAAGCAGGGAGAAAAGTAAAGCAGGCTGTAAAGAATAAGTCTAACTCCCGTCACGGCCAAACAATGCCTTCACCCACTGCAAAAGTATGCAAAACTATTCCCATTAACCCAGAGGGGAGATTGGATGCTTCTAAACCCAGTTGGCTGGATGATTTCATGGGTGCTCTGATAAATCAACTCCAAGGATTATTACGATCAGTGCTCCCCCCAATATTGGAGAGACTAACAGAGCTAGAATCTCGCGTGATTCCAACTATAAAAGTTGGTCCGCCACGAGAATATCCACATTTAAATGCCAAGCCTGTTCACCAAGAGCCCTCTAAAGACTTAGGCATGCATGGAGCCATGAGCTCTCAGACTCCTAGTAGTGACACGGGCACATCTCAGGGGCTCGAGAACGTCAGGGTTGCAGGTCAGAGTTGCATGGGCAGTCAGGATGTTTCTGACTCCCAGGGTCCTCCTGTAAGAAGTGAAGAAGCCGAATTATACCCCCCAAGAATCCAGGAACCTCCTGGTAATTAACCTAATCCTGGAGGTTAGCCCCTATGTGGCAATGCTGACTGGGGTCCAGGGGTTAAGAGATGGTCTGATGGAGTCTCACACAGAACTGGGCAACAAGTGCCTTAACTGGCTGTGAAAGAACAGGAACTTTCCGACCAGGATGGCAAATATTATCATGTTTACACGCAGTGTGGGATGGATAAGGAGAGGGTTGAAGGACCGCCCTGGAGATTGTGTGATTATAAACTTTAGAGACTCTGTAGTTGTTTAGAAATTGCTGTTTAGCGGTGGTTCCGAACATATGAGGAGCTCAGGGCTGACACTTTTACCATTGCGGTATTTTTATAAGCCTTCCCCAGGAATTCGACTGAGGTTCTGCCAAACTTTAAAGAACCCATTCAATCCGTTTACCCTGCCCTTAAGTGCCAAACAGCCACAGCTGCGTGGTATGTACAGCGTCCCATATATAACAGGTTTGGTCCCTTGGACCTTGTTGATTGACATAACGAGCCAAATACTAGTTCCTACCCTGATAGGCCTAAAATGGAACCCAGTAGGGGGGTAAACCGGAGGGAAGTTATCGATCGTTACAAGGGCCCACATATTGGTGAGACCTTACCTATTGGCCCCCAGTGCCCCACAGCACAATGACACTATGGGACAATTGATATCCCTCACAGACATAGTAACAGGGGAAAAGGTGAGTCTCGATTTATCCACTGGGATAATGGCACCCTCCAGTGTCAATTCTGGAGGCCACAATGAGGGTGATCCCATAATAGTAGTTATGAGATTAGATCCAGTGGGAGGACATAGCCCGGAAATACACTCTGGAGTGGAGCCCCATAGGATTGCACCTGATTCAGGGAATACCCAAACATTAAGGGTTGCTGCATGGAACCTTGCAGGGCTGGGTTCTAAATTGGACAATCTAGATTGGTGAGCTTACATCAACACATTTGACATTTGTCTTTTTCAAGAAACGTGACAAAGTCGTAAATTTTGTTGTGCTGACTTTGCCTCATATAGTGTCGAGGTGAGGTGTCATGGTAGGGAAAATTCCTCTGGGGGATTGATGATATGGATTGGAATACATGTGGGCTGTGTATTGATGGAGTCAGAATCGATAACCGATTAAATCTTATGTGTAACTATTAAACGCCCCAATGCATGCAAATCGTTATGCATCCACAACTATTAATTTGCTAGCCTCACATGTGGTGGGGCTTCATCCTGATAATTTGAAAATAGTGGGAGGTGACTTCAATTGCCAGTTTGAGCCTCTTGATCTACCTTGTTACATTCCATTGTCGAAAGAAGACAGGATTTGGCTAATTCCTGCCCACAATATTCCTCCGATTTGAGAAGTGGTCCCAACTGGCAGTCCAACTAAATGCTTTATCACTGAACCACAGTATCCACGTGTGTAATGGGAGGACAAAATCGGACAGAAATGGGAAGCACACTTTTAACAGGATATGTAACAAAGGAACTGTATTTATTTCTCCTAAACATAGTAGAGGAGTTTTCTCATAGTAAAGCCTCCTAAGTAATGTTCGCATTTGCGAGTGGTGTACAGCTAACATTCTCAAATGATGAAAGGTGCTTTGGCACACTTTCTTTGATAGACTTGCTAGTGAATGTCCTTGTAAATGTGTATACTTTCCTACCTTGCATGGATCTAATCCTTGCAAAGCCACAATTTTCTGTTTCAGACTTCTGCACGGAATCTTTTGAAGGGAAGTTCTCAATATCTCAATTGATTCCTACTGAACACTGCAAATACTACTACAGTTCCATTTGTATACAGGGGCTTGTCTACGCCTTCCCTGTACCTCTTCAGCTATCACTTCCTCAACATTTCCAGGAATCATCTCCTCTTTTGTGATGGCAGTACCATGCTTTACCTCATAACTAAGGCTCAGAGTTTTTGAAATATGGAAAATTATGCTTCTTGTGCCTGACGCTCAATTCTGTCTATTGTGATTTCAGGACAGTTGAGCAGATAGACGGCATGGGAAGTTAAAAAACAGGTTAAGATTTCCCTAAATACAGGCATATGTTAACATATATTTGTATATCATGCTGATATTTACCTGTGTGTGTAGTGTTTTGGTATATTTTGCTGCTTAATGTGCTAAAACGCGAATTGCTGCAAAGTATGAATGCATGTTTATCAGTTAAATAAATGTGGAAATATACCATTTTATGACTCCTTTGATTCTCAAAATACAAAATAAATATGGATAAAAACCAATATGATGGCCAAAAAATAAATATGGATAAATACAGAGAGAAATGTTAAAAACAAAATATCATAAATCCGGGAGCCCTACTCATAACTTTGCCCAGTAGTTTCAGCTGCATGCACTAATGTGTTCTACCGAAAGTAGCTTTCTTCATTAAAGAAAGGCACAGTACTGGGAGTATGCTTCCATTCACCACTGAATATTTTTAAAAAGTTTGTTTTATTGAGAAATCTTTTTTTCTGGCTTTTTCTCCTCATAGACAACACTATTTACCCATTGTTCACATTATGCACAAAATCAAAAGGAATGACTATCTCTTCAGGGCAAATGCCTTATCAACTACAGCCTCAATATGATCCTTTTGTTTGAGTGCCTCTCTTCTTCTTTTATACTGCTTCATAGATTGCAGGAGATTCTGAATTACCCTACTGTGAAACATTCTCATTCCCTTATCTGCCTCGGTCTTCTTGTCTAAGTATTTCCTTTCTTAGATGATTTTTGTCTGTTAATGTCACTTCCCTTTTGTCCATTCGTATGTAAATTCACACTGTGCGCCTTTTCTACTTGGTTTTGCTCAATTTGCAGCCTTCCATATATTGTTTTAAGAAACGTATTTGTTTTCTTACCACTAGTTCTTTTCTTCCAATCTCAATATTCTGCTTCTTTTCTTTGTGTGTTGTAAAAGCATAGAATGCTTTCTGCTGTACCTTCCTTTCTCAGTTTTCTGTGGCATTGTAAATCTTTATTTGTACCTATAAGTAGATGTCTGGAAAGAAAACGAAACAAAACCATTTGAGATTTTCATACTATACTAATAATGGGCACATTTTAAACAATTAGGTGTGGGTGCAGAACTGCCTCCAATACACCTAGATACATACAATGTATCTCTATATCTGAGTGAATGGTTAGGTGTTATTGTGACTGTGTGTGACTGGCTGTATTAGTGTCTCTATGCTTTTGGAGATAGGTATGCGAGTTCCAGAGTGACTATGAGTCTGGATGTTTAACTGAGCATAGGTGCCTGTAACTACAGATGTCATTTACTGAAACTTGGAAGTATATGTCCCAGGTTTTAAGCACATAGCTTACTGCCTATGGCCTACTTTCTGCCTACATTTAGTGCGCGTTATATGTAGTAGAACATGAGTTTTAAACCTGGCAAGCACTCTTAAAAGTCAATTTAGCCTGCCAGTAAAGTAACTCAATCTGAATCTACAGAAGCAGGCCTGAAACATGTTAGAAGGGGCAGTTGTCTATATGGTTGACTTGTTGGTGCTTCAGTAGATATCTGAATGAGTGTCTGAGTCCCTATTTGGGCATGTTTTTGCATATTTAAGGAAGGATGTTACTATATGACTACTTTTCTTACTGTGTCTATGGCTCTCTAAATGTGTATCTAAGGAGCTGCATGGATTTCTTACTGGCTGTGTTAGTGAGTATTGGGGTTTGGAACTGTGTGTGCAGAACAGTGTCCAGTAGGCCTAGCAACATACAATGTATCTCTATATCTGAGTGAATGCTTAGCTGCTATTGTAAATGTGTGACTGGGTATATTAGTAGCTCTATCCTTTTGCAGACAGGTATGTGAGTTGCAATGTAACTGTAACACAGGATGTATAGCTGGGCATAGGGTTCTGTAAGTACAGTTGTCCATGACATAAATTTGAAAGTATGTGCATTAGGTTTTGAACATAGAGCTCACTGCCTATGGCCTACATACTGCCTACCTTAGGGGTGAGTTAAATGTAATAGAAGAGAAGTTTAAAGCTTATGAAAAACTATTCAAAGTCAATTTGGCTTACTGCTCAAACTGCACACACAGGTTCTGTAGAAGCAGGCCTGAGACATGTTTGAAGGGGCAGTTGTCTATATGGTTGCCTTTTTAGTGTAAGCAACTTAGTAGATATCTGAATGACTGTCTCAGGCCCTATTTGGGTGTGTCTTTGGATATTTAAGGAAGTATGTTGCTATATGTCTACCTTTCTTAGTGTCATTTTGACTTTCTAAATGTGTATTTAAGGGGAGCATACCTTGCTGACTGGCTGCGTTAGTGACTATTGGGGTATGCAACTGTGTGTGCATAACTGCCTCCAGTAGGCCTAGATGCATATGATGTATCTCTATATTTGAGTGAATGCTTAAGTGCTATTGTGAATGTGAAGCTGGGTATATTAGTGGCTCTATGCTTTTGCAGATAGGTATGTGAGTTGCAAAGTGACTGTCACACAGGATGTATAGCTGGGCATAGGGTCTGTAAGTGCAGTTGTCAGTGACTCAAATTTGAAAGTATGTGCCTTCAATTTTGAGCACATAGCTCACTGCCTAAGGCCAACCTACTGCCTACCTTAGGGGTGAGTTATATGTAATATTGAAGAGGACTTTAAGGCTTACCAAACACTCTTTAAAGTCAATTTGGCCTACTGCTGAAACTGGACACAAAGGTTCTGCAGAAGCAGGCCTGAGACATGCTTTAAGGGGCAGTTGCCTATATGGGTGACTTGTTACTGTTAATGCCTCAGTAGACATTTGATTTAGTGTGTCAGACCCTATCTGGGTGTGTCTTTGAATATTTAAGGATGTCTGTTGCTACATGACTACCTCTCAGTCTCTCTATGGCTCTCTAAATGTGTATGTAAAGGGCTCCATGGATTGCTTACTGGCTGTGTTAGTGAGTATTGGGTTATGCAACTGTATGTGCAGAACTGTCTCCAGTAGGCCTAGATACATACCATGTATCTCTATATCTTAGTGAATGCTTAGGTGCTATTGTTAGTACATCACCAACTACGAACAGTATTTGTTACTGACCACCTCATACTCCAAACACCATTATGTCATACTGTGTACAAGTATATATCAGTTACTGACAAAATGACTGAGTAGTACCCTAAGCACTTCAGTTTATAGTTACTCAATACTTTCCGCCCCTTCTAAGGTACGTTACAGTACATGTAACTCACTATATTTTTTAAGTATACATTATCAATGTATATATTATTAATTTACCTGTCAATATGCTTTCTGAATCTTCAAATTTAAATAAACTTGTACTTCAAATTTCCTCCCACAGAAAATGAAAAGTACCACTCTCTGTTAGAAAGAATCAGTACTGGCAATTTTTCCTTCTCTTTTCCCAGTGATACTGATGTGGTTAGCAAATCAAAATGTTCCCCTCATTTTTTACTGTTTTTACTTCACTTTCTATTGGTCCTTTTTTTAACCCTTTATTAGTCTCCTGATCAGAAAACGAATCTGGCTGTGTGTGCGAATGGGTATGCGACCAGTCGTGATGCAGAGTGTGGCCCCCTGTGTAACTTTGCAACGGATTTGCAAACCCATACTGGAGTCCGTTAAAGGATTTACAATGATAGTGTTAATATTTTTCAAATACATTTCAAATCCTATTACACAACTGAATCAGAAAATTTATATTTCTCAATAAATGGTATCTATAACCAAATACGGTTTACAAATTCAAAGTTGAGTGTATTTCGAACTCTTCTGCCACACTACTTTATCTCAGTTATCATAGCAACCTGGTTTGAAACACTCTATTCTATCAGTAGGTCAAAAGGTCACAGTACTTTTTCTAACAGGAGCATACCAGCTTCAAGTTCAAATGTACCAGGTGCGGTCGACCGTTTGAAAATGTAAGCATATCCACAACAGCGTAACACGTCTTAAATATAGGGAGAGCCAATCACAGATCTACTTACTCTACCCATTAAATCACTACCTATTTTCAGTTACCAAATTATTTATACCACCCCATCAGAAACGTCCATTTCTAAAACCTGGTCCATTCCTCCATTTTAACTGCCTTCATTCTACCAACTGTCACATCCAGCTGTAGCCTTCTCTTGTGTGTGACTGCTCCGTCCTTCAAAATGGTGTGAAAATGGATTGTGGGGGCACAACTGTGTTTTTTAGGCCAGAAAGTATGCTAGAAAGAGTGGAATTGACAGGGACTTGGGTTTGCATAATGTAGACATTACTTGGATTGGCCAGAGAGGGTTGAAGTGGCCCCAATTGCTGCCTTTGGTTGAGAGCATTGCAGATTGCCAACATCCAGATCTCTTGATTGTTCACTGTGGTGGAAGTGACCGAGGCATTTTTACTGTGGTAGGATTGGAAATCACAATGAAGGAAACCTTTGGCCAATTAATGGCACTTTTACCTCACACTGCCTTGGTATACTCAAACATTTGTCAAAGGCAGAAATGGAAATGGTCAGACAAATTCTGTCCACAAATAGACAAAGCCAGGAAACATGTTGATGAAATAGTTTCTGCATTGCTAAGAGACCATAAAATCATAAAATGTGCTCCATGTACAACAACAACTTGCGTTTCGCCATGGAGCATATATATATATATATATATATATATATTCACTGAAGAAACCATAGGTTTCAGGGATGTTATAGTTAGAAATTAGCATTTAAGAAACCTTTGAAATTCACTGAAAAAACCATAGGTTTCAGGGACGTTCTGGTTAGAAATTAGTATTTAAAAAACCTTTGAAATTCACTGAAAAAACCACAAGTTTCAGGGACTGTTGGAAATGGCCCTTTTTGCAGGGTCACCCCTAAACTTTTTGCCTGCCTCCTGTTTTTTTGCTGACCTGTTTCTGTTGGTTTTATGACTCTGGGCACTTTACCACTGCTGTTCAGTGCTAAAGTGCATATGCTCTCCCTTTGTAAATATGTCTATATGAATTGGTATGTCCCTGATTGGCTTATTTGGTTTACCTGTTAGTCCCTAGTAGTGTGGCCTGTGTGCGCCCAGGGCTGGTAAACCAAATGCTGCTGGTGGGCCTGCAGCACTGATGTGTGCCACCCACAGAAGCAGCTTGTAAAGTGTGTCTCAGACCTGCCACTGCAGTGTCTGTGTGCAGTCCAGAACTGCCATCTTGGCTGTGAAGTGCACCCACTTCCCAGCCCCTGAACCTTCCCTTGGCATCATGTAAGTCACCCCTATGGTAGGGCGCATTGTATGTGTAAGGTAGGACATGCCTTGGTGTGTGTAGCATGTCCTGGTAGTGAATTACACCCAATTTCGTTTTCCCTACTGTAAGGCTACCTGTTCCTCATAGGCTAGAATGGGCAGTTTGACTATTACATTCTATAGTCCTAACTGACCCCAGGAACATGGTAGAAAAACGAATTTAGTATGCCTGAGCTCAGAATATTAAAATACATCTTTTAGTGAAGTTTATTTTTATGTTCTGTGTTTGAAAATACCACTTTTAGAAAGTAGGTATTTTCTTGCCTAAGCCTTCCAGTGTGCTCTGCTGTTATGTGTATTGGCTGTCTGGTTTTAGAGGGGCAGGGCAGGCTGAGTCAGACCTGGGTTGAATAGAGAGATCTGCATTTAGAGTGTGGGGAGGGGTGGCTCCTTGACCTGAATAGGGCTGTGCCTGGCAAGGTGAATGCTGGCTCCACCTCCCACTGTGTGTCTGCTAGCAGACCCCTCTTTCTGAAAGGAAGGATGCAGCCTGGTAAACAAAGTGCTCCAGGCCTGAGCAGAACTGGTTCTGGCTAGGTTCAGTGACTTGTAGCTTCTGAGAACAAAGACTTTTGGGGTATAAATATCTGTGCTCAAACCCCTACTTTTTGTATTGCTTTTGGATCTGGAGAGGAAACTCTGTCCGTGCCACTGGAGGAATCTGCAGGAAGTGACTGTCCTTGTGCTTGTGTGTTGTTTCTTGCACTGGCCTGCAGCAGTGACCACTGGACCTTGAAGAAGAGGAAAAGGAACTTTTGAGAGAACTTTTATTTTTGTTACAGCAATTACCCAAGGGCTAGGAAAAGAGCTAGCCTCCTGCTGGAGTCTCAGGCACATCTGACTCCACCACCAACCTCCTGCTTCCTCCCTGCGAGGATTGCTATCTGCTGATGATGAGGCTCCTGTGAGTTCCAGGGCCTCTAGTTTTGCTTCAGAGAAAAGAGTGCTGGAAATCGTCGCTAACGCACGTTTGCGAGCCGCTGCAGCCGAGAGCGCTGGAAAAATCATCGTGCTGCTGCCGCTGGGTGCTCGCAACACGAAACCATCGCTAACGCCCCTTTGCGAGCCGCTGCAGTTGAGATGCGCTGGAAAAATCATCGCGCTGCTGTCGCCGAGCGCTCGCAACCCCTAAAGAAATCATCGCTTCAAGACATCGCTTTGCGGACGCCGTGCGTCCGCCATTTTCATCGCATCGGCGGCCTAGCGTGCAGAAGTTGGTCGCAGTGTCTCCGCACGCATCACGCAGATCGGCGCATCATCCTCCCTTGCGGCAAGGATTTCAACGCATCGCCGGCCTCGCGTGCCGAGAATCATCGCTACCACTTCTTTGCGACATTTTGTTGGTTTTGCTACTAAACCCAGGTACTTTGTGAGAGAAAGGGTCGCAGAGACCACTGCTTTGAATTTGAACCTTATTTTTGCAACCTTTGAACTATTTTTTGACAGTCCTTCAACAGCCATCCTATTTTTGACAGTCTTATGAGAGAAAGGGTCGCAGAGACCACTGCCTTGAATTTGAACCTTATTTTTGCAACCTCTGAACGAGAAAGGGCGCAGAGACCCCTGCCTTGAATTTGAACCTTATTCTTGCAACCTTTGAACTATCTTTGACAGCCCTTCAACAGCTATCCTATTTTTTGACAGTATTGTGGCTTTTACAGTTATTGGTCTTGTGATAAATCTGCCTTTATATAAAGATACTTATTTTTTATAACTACTTGTGTGGTGTCCCTCTGTAGTGTTCCTCACTGTGTTACTGTGTATGGTCATAAATGCTTCACACCCTGCCTCTGAGATAAGCCTACCTGCTCGTGCTACGTTACCACAGGGTTGAGCAGGGGTATCAAGGAGGGTAGCCCTCTTACTCTGACTTAGGAAGAAGGGTCCCTACTTGGACAGTGGCCAGCCATTGCCAACTAGAGACCCCCATTTCTAACAGGGACGTTATAGTTAGTTGGACATTTCACTCGTACAAAACCAGAGAAATTTGGCTGTTATAGTTGGTTAAGATAACTATAACTCACGCCCCCACAATGCACTGCTGATGACGTCACATATTACATCATTCATGACATGGTCAGTGACATCACTGATTGTTGGCAGCCAATCAGAGTGAAGCTCGGTGCTCAGATATCAAAAGTTTTCTTTTTTTAATTTCTCAGGAACTACTGAACGGATATACACCATTTAAAAAAAAAGGTCGCTTTCTGGACCAAGACCTACCTTTTTGCCAAATTTGGTGTAATTCAGTTCAGCAGTTCGGGCTGTAGCCGTGTCTAAAGTTCCTATGGAAATTAACATGGAGAAAACATGTTTTGGGACCCCCTTTTTTTCTCGGCCCCCGCTTAATGAATCACCCTGAAACTTTCAAGACAGGAGCTGACCAGAACGGGCCATTAGTTTTGAAAATTTTGCGAAGATTCGTCAAACGACGTCAAAGTTATTGGCAAAACAAAAAACGCTTTTTGAATAGAAACGAGGTCCTAACTATAACTACCTACTGGCGACTGCCAGTAGGTAATATATATATATATATATATATATATATATATATATATATATATATATATAGTGCTCCAGAGTTGCCCCTCAGTAAAGCAGCACTCGAGACATCAAAGTGCTGCTTTACTGAGGGGCAACTCTGGAGCACAATCTATAAAGGCGGCCGTCCTGTCGCCAAAGCATGCACCACCCCGTCGGTGGGGGCCACGGAACTTGGTTATCACTGAGTTTCAAGTGTGGAGCATCATGAATGGATTAAGGATGGATGCGTCGGCTGGGGCCCATTCGAGGGCTTTTGAAGAACAGTTATTGTGAGTGCAGCCATTTGGGGACTTAATTTCTGGACTCGAACTCCCAGCATGCTATGCACTGTCTCATACGAGCGTCCCAATAATGGGCGTGCCATATGCATAAATTACGGGAGTAGACGCCGTCCTGCACTCACCTGATATCGTCAGCCTCTGAAGAAGAAGGAAACTTTGAAACACGTCAGGCTGCCAATGAGTCAGCTGCTTGATTTTACCAACGGACGTACTCCCTCCATACCAATAAAGGCTCATGGCAGCAAGTTGATGTCTCGATTGCTGCTTTACTGAGGGGCAACTCTGGAGCACAATCTATAAAGGCGGCCGTCCTGTCGCCAAAGCATGCACCACCCCGTCGGTGGGGGCCATGGAACTTGGTTATCACTGAGTTTCAAGTGTGGAGCATCATGAATGGATTAAGGATGGATGCGTCGGCTGGGGCCCATTCGAGGGCTTTTGAAGAACAGTTATTGTGAGTGCAGCCATTTGGGGACTTAATTTCGGGACTCGAACTCCCAGCATGCTATGCAATGTCTCATACGAGCGTCCCAATAATGGGCGTGCCATATGCATAAATTATGGGAGTAGACGCAGTCCTGCACTCACCTGATATCGTCAGCCTCTGAAGAAGAAGGAAACTTTGAAACGCGTCAGGCTGCCGACGAGTCAGCTGCTTGATTTTACCAACGGACGTACTCCCTCCGTACCAATAAAGGCTCATGGCAGCAAGTTGATGTCTCGAGTGCTGCTTTACTGAGGGGCAACTCTGGAGCACAATCTATAAAGGCGGCCGTCCTGTCGCCAAAGCATGCACCACCCCGTCGGTGGGGGCCACATAACTTGGTTATCACTGAGTTTCAAGTGTGGAGCATCATGAATGGATTAAGGATGGATGCGTCGGCTGGGGCCCATTCGAGGGCTTTTGAAGAACAGTTATTGTGAGTGCAGCCATTTGGGGACTTAATTTCGGGACTCGAACTCCCAGCATGCTATGCACTGTCTCATACGAGCGTCCCAATAATGGGCGTGCCATATGCATAAATTACGGGAGTAGACGCCGTCCTGCACTCACCTGATATCGTCAGCCTCTGAAGAAGAAGGAAACTTTGAAACGTGCCAGGCTGCCGACGAGTCAGCTGCTTGATTTTACCAACGGACGTACTCCCTCCGTACCAATAAAGGCTCATGGCAGCAAGTTGATGTCTCGAGTGCTGCTTTACTGAGGGGCAACTCTGGAGCACAATATATATATATATATATATATATATATATATATATATATATATATATATAAATCCACGTAGCAATTTGAGAAATCCCAAAATCAGCAAAGCGGCACACCAAAGGACAACACAATTACTTTATTGTGTCTACAAACGACGCGTTTTGGCGAAGCCTTTGTCAAGTTACTGACCTGCGCCCTACTCCCCATAGAAATACGGGTCGCGGTTAACAAACAGCGAAAAAATACTTTGTTATAATGCATGTCAATACAATACCATTCGTAAATTCATGGCAAATCAAGTTAAATGAATATCAAACATTTATAAATCAAAACTCAGGATTTACAATTCTAGGACATTATAAACGGAAAGATTTCCTTTGTGGCCATAATGCATCGTAATCATGTGCGGTACTTTCAACACGTTATGTCCCAGTCAAGTCATGTTTGAGTAAATATTGTAGCCAACAATATCTGGTCATGGCATAATAAACAATTAAATACATGTATACAATATAAATTGGTAATGTACCATCTCTATTACTAATAGAGGCCTAATGCGTACCACTCTTAGTCATATATAAATAAATGAATAAGGAACTCCATGTGACCGCACAATGATAGATGCATGTGGACTATACGATTGATATCCTAGGTAATGTACCTTGATGTCCAATAATCCTGTCAATGTAAGTAAAACCGCAATCCAATAGATTCAGAACAGGGGAGTATCCGGCTAGCAGTGTTTAGTGACACAGTGTAAGAAAGAGAATGAAAAAAGTGAATGAATATTAAATATGTACATGTGCGATAGAAATAATAGGAGACTATAGGATCAATGCTCCCCCGACAGCCGTCATGAGTGAAGTCATCTAGTCATGTGTGATATCGGAACCTCAACCATAAATGGATTCCCAACCAATGAGTTAAATATCTTCCCTGCACTAGAAAACAATGCCAGGGAAGGACTCTCCACTATATGATCCAAGTCTTTCTAATTTTAATGACTAAAAAGTGTAAGTGATTAAAACAGCTGAGCTGATCATCTCATTCTTGGGAAGGAACCAACAGCAGGATACTATCATGTAGTACTTCATTTGTGTCCAATGTGTGTAGCTAATTCCTCTCCACTGTTGAGCCCATTAGGAATTTTTGTGTTAAGCTCAATGATGAACCTAGATTCTGTTATTCGTAACAATTTCTCTCTATCTCCACCACGTGGATGAGGTACAATCCTATCAATCTCATAGAATATTTATAGATTGGTATTGCTCTGGTGTTTCATCTGAAAATGTCTGGCCACTGGATAATTTAAATCTACGTGTGTTATAGCTCTCATGTGCTGTAGGACCCTGGTCTTGAGCTGCAATTTTGTGCTGCCTATATATCTAAGACCGCACGGGCATTCCAGGTTGTAGATAACGTAGTCACTGGTACAAGTTATAAATTTAGTAATCTGCCTCATTTTGCCTGGGTGAATATTATAATTATCCCTACTACGACTATGTTTGCACGCCTTACAGGAATTGCACTTGTGGAAACCTTTCATGGTTCCCAACCATGTACTACTAGTGGGTGCAGGTTGGTAACTGTGTACGAGATGGTCCCTTAATGATTTAGATTTACGATAGGTTATGAGTGGTGCTTTACCAATACTTTTCCCTATAATGGGATCTGTTTCCAGTAGGCCCCAATGCCGTTTCAGCATGTGTTGTAAAAGGCCTGATCTCATATTATAGGTGGTAATCATTCTGGGGATGGTAATCTCATTAGTCTTGCTTTCTTTGGGAATAAATAAGGCATCATTATGTGTGATTTCACGGACTTTCCGTACTGCTGTGGATATGATCTTATTCTTATATCCTCTGTGCTTGAATCGTCCTTCCATGGTCTTTTGCTCCTGCCTGAACCCATCTTCAGTGCTGCAAATTCTGCGTGCTCTTAATAACTCCCCATAGGGGATGCTATTGCGTAAGGGTGTGGGATGGCTGCTGTTAGCATGAAGGAGCGTGTTACCAGCAGTCTCTTTACGAAATAAATTAGTTACCATCTGCCCGTTATCAATTCTGATGGCTACATCTAGGAACTCACAATATGTTGTACTTATGTTGTGGGTAAAGGACAGATTTAACTGGTTATTGCCTAATTCAGAAATAACTTTTCTAACATTTTATAATTTTATAATTTTCATACAATCCAAAAACAAAGACACCAAGAACTCATATCAACAGATTCTAGTTCAGACTTAAGTTCTGATACAGAAGCCACAAATCCCAATACCCCTTTAGGGGTACGTCCCCTGACCTTCTTACACGAATTCCAGATACTCAAACAAAAGAAGGAACTGGAAGAGAAAAATCAAGGGAAGGGCAGGGGCAAGGGCAGAGGAAGAGGCAAAGGTCCCAAAAGAGGAAAAGGCAGAGGAACAAAACCAGACGAAGAGTAAAGAATAGAAGAGGAGGCAGAACAGCTTACACCTGGGACATTCAAAGTAGTCAGCATAACCAAAACAAGTCAGTTGTTAACCCGTCCTCCAGAATACTTACTAAGGAGGAGGAATCACTTCTGCAACTAGGGTTAAAATGAATTATTGTTTTCTTTTAAGTCTTATGTGATGTTGTTTTTAGCTTGCTTTTAGCATATTTTAAACTATCTTTTATTATGCTATGCTTGTCATTAATATATATTCATGTATTTATTTATTTATTAATAATTATATGAAATGTGTTTTTGTCTGGGGAAACTCTTCTCGATACAATATTATATAATGACACAATATTGCCCAATGATACAAGGATTTAGGTACATTGTATCTGTTCTTCTATGTCTATGAACAATTGTTAAGCACTGGCACTTTAAATAGGTGGAAGCACCACATCAGCGCGTCATGTGATCAAGGCATCGTTGATGCCGAAACGCGTAATGGCGATGGTGCAGGGCGTTCTTTGGAAATAAACACACATTGCACCTTAATGGGTCTGTTTTCGTCTGTCCAGGAGTGGATGTTGTGTGGCGAAGTCCAGGGATAATTTGCCGAGCCAGCTTCCTCGGTAACAACAGACCCCTGTTTCGAAAATGGGCCGTGCGGCATGAAGCATCTGTTTCCGGTGGATATCGGGAACAACCAGTAACTCTGAAAAAGGAGCAGCCGTGGAAGCCCCCAGACAAGCGGAAAAGTTGTGCCTTTGTTGTGAGAGACGGAGCCCGGGTCGGAGGACACGAGCAAGGCCAATCACTACAAGACGGTAAGGACCCGCCGAGAATCTGGTGAAGCAGTATGTCAGAGTGCAGACGCGGACATTTATTCAAAAGCGACTGCCTTTGAGTGTTTAATTGAATCACTTTACGCTCTGCACCATGTCTGCCGACGCGCTGAGTAAACGTGAGGCGGCAGCCAGCGAGATGTTCAATGACTCTCCTAGTGGGGAGACAGTGGTGAGAACGCAGATGAGCGCCTCACAATCAGAGGATTCCAATATTAAGGAACTATTTAAAAAGTTGGAAAAATGCATGAAATCGGAGCAGGCTAAGTGGTGGGAAGCGAAATCCCTGACCAGGTACTTGGAAGTAGGAAGAATTCCCAGAGGTTTGAGAATAATGGTGTCACCTAGTTATGAGAACCCGGACCCGAATATGCTTGCCGAGTGGGCAGAATGTAATTTAGATTCGTCTCGTCGTTTAGTCCTGATTCTGATAAAATATGCAGAAAGTGACCGTATAGAATTACAGGCTACAATTGATGATTTGAATGAACAAATCGGCAAGGTGGAGGTTACAGCTGCAATTCAACAATACAAAGAAGCAATGATGAATCGTTTGCAAAAGGAAGAGGAAATCATAAAAAAACGGAAAATTTACAAGTTTCAACGAGATAAGGTGGACTATGAGCAGGGGCGCGTGTTCACCTTTGCTAAAAAATATGATGCATTAAAAGCAGCACAGAAGCCTGATTTTTCAGTGGCTGCACAGCATAGTGCTAATGGCAATTTACCAGCAACATCCTCGGCGTCGGACTTTAGCTCCGCGGTAGAGAGTGAAACTGAGAATGAACAAACTGGTAGTGGGTTGGGGTTTCCAAAACCTACCCTGGCCCAGGAATTAAATTACATGCGGCAGGACAGAAAACAAACCTTAAGACCTCGCCCGCAAAATGCAAACAGCGCCAAAGACAAAATCAAAAACGCCGGGCAAGACGTCAGCGAGTCCGCCAGCACAAAATCGAACAACAGAAAACCCAGAAACAGCAAATGGAAACGATAATGGGACAGGACATGCATGTTAAAGATTCAAATTCAAATACAGTGATCAATTTGTCAGACATGAATCTAAGAAAAGAGGAAATAGAAATCTTAGCTCTTGGTCTCTCATTTAGCCCGCAATGTGACTTTAACTATGCTGAAACACGCACAGATATGTACAAATTTGTGCGCAAATTGAAACTTCAGAAATATCATCTTTTGCAGAAAACACAAAATCGTGAATCGGCAGAAACAACTTCCAGCAGTAGTGATCGTGTTTCAGGACTCACAGCAGGAGATGTGGAACTTTTGCTAAACCTTCAGCAACTGCAAGATGAGAACTTAACAGCACAAGGTGAAACTAATTTGGAAGAGTTTGAATTTAATAGAACAATACGTACCCATTTCAAACCTAAATCTAAATTCTGTCCTGTGATGGTTCGAGACAATCTGGACATTTTTAATGAAAAGGTCACCACAGAATTGAAGGAATTGTACTTATCAACCACGCGAGTACGAAAAAAGTACAATAAACAAGACAATTTATATTTTCAATTAATGAAAAAACTTCAAACTGATCAGAATATCATCATTCGACAGTCGGACAAGGGGGGTAACGTGGTACTGTGGCCACGTAATCTTTATATGGAGGAGGCCCTCGGTCAATTAAATGACAGGGATTGCTATCGCAGGAGCACCATGGCAACGGTCAAAGAATCTTGGAATGATTTCTACATCAAACTTTGTGCATGGAAAACCGCAGGATTACTCAGTATTGAGGAATTCAATTTTTTGAAGACTGAGCATCCGGTAATTCCGGTAATCTATTTCATTCCTAAAATCCATAAAGACAGGAGTAAACCCCCTGGCAGGCCAATTATATCAGCATGTGGTAGCATCATGGAAAATACTTCAAGATACGTGGATTATTTCTTGCAGGAGCATGTGAGGAAACTCCCGTCATACGTCCAGGATACTAGTGATTTCCTGAGAAAGATACGAGATGTGACATGGGATGCAGATTGTATACTCATCTCACTTGATGTGAAGTCACTTTACACCAGTATCCATAATAAGGACGGAGTGAGAGCTGTTGAATATTATTTGAACTTGAAACCTATGTACCTCTACATGCATAACAAAATGCTGATTACCATGATTGTATCATGTCTGGAGAATAATTTCTTTCTTTTTCAGCAGATCAGAGGTGTCGCCATGGGGGCCTGTTTCTCTCCAAGTTATGCCTGTCTGCATATGGGGTTTTGGGAGGAACAGATGCTCATGGCGGCGCACAGTGAAACTTTTTCCAAACATGTCCTTTGCTGGTATAGGTACATAGATGATCTGTTCATGATTTGGAGAGGTACAGAACGGGATGCCCAAAAATTCATAGAACAGATCAATGTGAACAATTTGAACTTTTCTGCCCAAATGAGTAAGGAGGCTGTTATTTTTCTAGATGTAGAAGTGTTTGTGGTTAACAATAATTGGAAACAAAGCTTCATCGGAAACCAACTGCGGGGAATACCATTCTCCATGCATCTAGTCATCACCCCCAACACTTGATTCACAGCATCCCCTATGGGGAGATGCTGCGAATACGCAGGA